>PVKZ01000186.1:175425-775425 GCA_004027375.1 Macroglossus sobrinus
AGAGAGAGAGAGAGAGAGAGAGAGAGAGAGAGAAATGTTTGAGCAACAAAACTAAGACTAGATCTCAAGGTAAAGACCAGACCTTGAGTGTCATCACCTCCTTAGTTAAGCAATGTAAATAGTTTAAGGTCATCACAGAAAATCTTTTAGTTAGAAAAAAAATGCTCAGAATACAAAGCATGTGTGTTGGGCTCACCCAGGAAGATAGTAAACTCAAAATAAATCTATAGAGAGGTGTGTCTCAAATAGAATTCTGGATATAGCTATTGGCACCTGGAGCTGTTTGAAAGCCAATAAAGTTTGACAAATTGTATTGACAAAGGTAGCACCAACCAAGATTAAGAAAGATTATGACAACTCCAAATTTAAACAATTTTTGTGGCCTTAAATTTTTCCTACCAGGTGTTTTGCTGATAAATCTGTTCAGTATCCAAGTGGGATATATTCTACAATGTCCCCTTCAGATATAGCCAAAAAAGGTAAGAGAAAAGGAAGAACATACCAGATGATGCAAGAGCTATAGAAAACCATGAACTGAGGGCAATCAGACAGCAGAACTGGGGTCTATCAATGTTATTTCTTTTGTGTTACTGCACCAAAACTGACTAATAATTTATTCTATTTATTGAAAAATCAGAATACAACTATAAAATAATTACTTACATTTAATAATTAGCTTGAACAAATATCAAAAAACACTGATATGAACAGATTTTACTTCAGTCATAGATAAACCTGGCTAGAGTTAAAAGCATATTAATATAAGAACTGTATTTTGTCATTTGTTTATATTGGTCTATTATTTGCTTATTTACCCTTCTTTTAAAAGTAAATAAAAATTTACTTTTTTTATTATTTCTCTTTTTGTGATGATTTAATGTTCCTTCTTCATCTCTGTGTTTCCTCCTAGGATCATCTTTGTTGATACAGAATTCAGAATTCTTATCGTGCAATTGTGATGGTCAAGACTTCTCATCTTTCATGTGTAAGTGTTATCAGTTTGCTCTCACATTTGAAGAATTTTTTGAATCCTAAGTTGGCAAATAATTTCTTTGCATAATTTAAAAGTATTATTCTACTATCATCTTATTCTCAACATTTCTGATGAAAAATGATCCATTAGTATTGTTGCAGCTCCTTTTAATGCAACTTTCTACTCCAGTGTTTTTCAATTTTCTCTTTTTATTTATTTTTTATCAGTTTGATTATGATGTGCCTAGGTGTAATTTCTCTTAGGTATAGATATTTTTGTTTGGAATTCATGAAGTATGTTGAAACTGTGTTTTGTAGATTTTGTTGGTTTTGAAAATTCTTGTTCAGTATTTATTTAGAAATCACGTCAGTGTCATATGTCTCTTCAGATTTGTTCTATATTTTTCATTTCTCCTCCCTGCTTCAGTATGAGCATTTAATATTGCTATGCCTTTCTGCTCATTAATCCTGTCTTGCTTTGCCTAATCAATGGAAATGATCTACCAAATTCTTAATTTCAGATGTTGTAGTTTTCAGTTCCAATATTCAATTAGATTCTCTCATAGATTTCGAGTCCCTGATTAAATTCTCCATTTTTATTCTATTTTCTTAAACATCCAAGTCATAAAAATTTTAACAATCCTGTCTTCTAACCCCAATATCTGAATCACATTCAGTCATTTTTTTCCTTGGTCTTCAGTATTTTGGTCATGTATTTACTATACCTCATTTTTTTATTATTAATAATAGACTCGGTGATGAAATACGTAGAGGCTCTGAATGATGACTCCTTTGGCAGGCAGAGTATAGGTACATCACCTGGACCCTGTCAAAGGTTTGTTTTATGCTTTGTTAGGGCTGGTCTATATTATAGGTTTTCCCTTAATAGTTGGTATGGGCCTTACTTAAGTGGCTTTTCTTAAGCCTCCACTAAAAATTTAGGTAGCTACAGAGTCTATCCTCCTTGGCACACTTGGAACTCCTGTATTTATTTCCACAACAGTCAAAACTTCTCAAATCTTTGCTGCTGTTTTCAACTGTTTTGTTTTGTTTTAAATTTTACTCCATACACATGTAACTTAGATATCAGCTAATGACTTATGCACAAAATTTTGAACTTATTTCTCTCTAGGGTTTTGACTTTCATACACTAGCAGTTTTGGCGACCCCAGGTTTCAGCCTTTGTCTTCTCAGGCCAGTGAGTCTATTGTTTTCTTCTCAGGCACTGTTTCACCAGTGCTGTGATCTGGAAAATGCCATTGAGGGAAAAGTCATTGTGACTTTGAAGCTCACCAAACTGTGCTTCCCTTCACTCCGAAATTGTAGTACCTTGCGTCCTAATTACATTCTTTGCACTCCAGTAATTTGAACTTTTTAAAAAGGTATTTTGTCTAGCTTTTATAGTAGTTCTTGGGGAAAGTATTGGTATTATACAAGGTACTCATGTATGGCTGAAACCTCTCTGGACACTTTTTAGATTTCCTTTTTGTTTTCAGTTTTCAACATTTTATTATAATGTGTCTAGGTTTGGTGTGTGTGTGTGTGTGTGTGTGTGTGTGTGTGTGTGTGTGTGTGATATTTGTTTTTAAGCATTTTTGAATTTGTGATTTGATGTGTTTTATCTATTTTGTCTAATTCTCAAACATCTAATTATTTTTATTTTTTACCATTTTTTCTCCTCTCCTAAGATTTTAATTACATGTATATTAGACTAATCCACTGTTTTCTATATATATCTTCTTTTGCATAGTTTTATCATTTTCTCTCTTCATATCTTAGTATTAATATTTTATTCTGACTTACTTTTAGAAGTAAAACAGAAATAGACCCATAGTTCCAATCATCTCTAGAGCTGTGTCTAATCTGTTATTAAACCCATATATCCATATCTTGAATTCAGTTTTTTCTTTTAAAAATATTTTCCATACTCTGCTATTAATCTTTATTTTAGTACACAATTTCTTGAATATTTTAATTAAAGATATTTTTAAGTTTATTCTGATAACTGCACTATGTAGATGATTCATGGGTTTTTTTTTACTGATATTTCTTATTTTTGTTCGATTTATCTAGTCTGCTAGTAAGTCATTATGTCTCATTATATGCCAGGCATTGTATATAAAAAATGGAGAGATAATTTGAGGCTCTAGATGATATTTTTCTAGGTTTGGATTTAATTTTGTTTCTAGCAATCAGTTAAGTTAGAAGCAGATCACTTTTCATCTGATGAAGTATTGTGCTGATTTGAATCTGAGTTTAAGTTGATCTTCTATTTTCTGAGTTAGACTGATTTTCTATTTTCTTTTCACTTCTCTTCCTTATATGCACTTTTTTGGAGTCTCTCCTAGGGAATGCTAGACTTGGGGGACACTGATATTCCATTTTAGTATCCTCAGCCTTGCAAAGCTGCTAGACTTCTGTATGGCTTGTCAAACCCTCACCTGGGACTTGCAAAATTAGGGAAAGTATCATCAGATATGGGGTTTACCTCTTTATGGTTCTCTGATTAATAGGATCTTAAGCTAAATGCTGGCCCTCAGAAAAAAGAGAAAGATTCAATTCCTCCTTTCAAATTAGGTTGAAGAGCCAGAATATAAAAAAGACCATTTTAATACATTATATTAAAGGTATAAACAGCATTATGTAGAAACAAAAGGGGATTTTTAGTACGTTATTGATAAATTTCTAAAGGAGATAGAGTATAAAGTTTTAATTAGAAATAATTTAATTATTTATTCTATTTACCCAAGATAATTTTTTTATGCTTGTGGTTCTGGAGTAATAATTAGTTCTTACTTTTATCCTCAAAAGTGTTCCAGTTAAAAAAAATTGCATATTAAATTACAAATTACAGAAGTTCACTCTGGCCATATTATTTAAGCAATAAAGAAAAATGGATGAGGACATACAGTAGTGAAGACATTTCTGTAGCTAAATGGCCTGTTGAAGACACAGGAATGAAATAGCATAATGTGTTCATGTACTGCAACTTAAAGATTAATAGAAGAGCAATGAGTAGCCATTGACAAACAAATATATAGCCAAAGGAGATTTTGGAGGTAATTATAAAAACCCATGTGAAATATGACATTGACATAATTAAAGGCACAGGAATGAGGCATGAGAGGGAATAGATTCAAGAAACATGTAGAAAGTAAAATCAAATCACATTTAGTGCTTGAGTGTGTAGAGGTATGGAGTCAATGGACAGAAAGACTTTGTGAACAAATATTTCTAAGAAATTTTACTAAAACTTATATTAAATGTATACTTTCTACTGTGAGCAATTCACTCTACTATTATTAAAGTATAAGAAAAGCCCAAGGGAGAATTGGGGAGAGGAGGTCATGAGACAAAAGAAAAATGATACTGTCCTTATTTCTGTAACAATAATAACAAAATGGGTCGAATATTTCAGAACATTTACTATTATAGAGAAATCAGCACCCTCAACACATGGGCATGGTTCTTTATGGAAAGACACTGTGTTAGTCAGCTCAGGCTACCATAACAAAATACCACAGATTTGGTGGCTTAAAAAATGAAATTCATTTCTCTCAGTTCTAGGAACTAGGAAATCCAAGATTAAGGTACCAGCTGATTTGGTTCCTGGTGAGAACTCCTTTCTGGCTTCTTCTCTCCTTTTTACTGTGTCCCCATATAGGGGAGAAGTTGGGTAGGGGATTCAGATTAGGGTCTCACTTTATGAACTCATTGAACCTTACCTCCTCAGAATCCTATCTTCAGATATAGTCATATTAGGGAGCAGGGCTTTTGGAGTTACAAAAGTGAGTCCATAGCAAACACATATTGCAGATCTTTTCTGATGCTTCCAGCATTGTTTCAGGTTTGTGTTTGGTTCAGCCGGTGAGGGGTATTGATCATCAAGGACCCCAAATAAAAAAATTAACAAAACCCTTGTTTTTTCCTTCTGAAAAGGCAACTGAAAAACACAGGTATTTATGCTTTAGTGGCTAAGAAGGTGGAGGAAAAAAGCAAAAATAAAAATAAAAACTAAAATCAATATAACCATACTAACAGCAGAGAATGACATCATGCTTGATGCCTGCTGTTATTGGATGAATGATTGCCTGTCAGGATGATGCTGAGCCACTGTCTTTGACGTCATCCTACAAATGTGGGCCTCACAATTGGCCCTGGCCACACTGCTGACTAACTATGGCTCTACTGTGCAGAGAGGCCCCCAGATGCCATACTGTTTCTCTTTCTCACATCATTCTACTCATTTTTTAAACAATTTTATTGAGATCTATTTTAAATACAGTAAAATTCGCCCATTTTAATTGTATAATTCAACTGTGCAACTGTACAACCATCATCAATCTAATTTTAGAACATTTAATCACCCTAAAAAGAAACATTATATCATTTACAATGACTCCCCACTCCCTCCCCAGCTCATTAACCACTTAATCTACTGTTTCTATAGATATCCATTTTTAAGATGATAGTGAAAATACATAGCTTTCCTCCATTTAAATTATTTTTTTATTTATTTAGCATTAAGCCACCCAAGAAAATAAGTGAATCTAGCACTGTGGCCTTGAAGAGTGGAGCCTCTTTATTCCAACAGCGATATTGCATGTGGATGGTGGCAAAGAAAGAAATCAATGAGTTGTTTAGAGTTTCCATTCTGCTAAGACTCAGATATAATGCCGTTCCCTCAAATTGAGTGGGCTGGCACTTCAGAGAGGCCCTGACTGCAAGGCCAACCCAGTAATTCTATTTATAAAGACAAAGGAGATGGGAGTTTACTAGTTCTCTGTTTAATTTTCTCAAAATAAAAATCCATGCACAGGAAGAAAAAGAGAGAAACATATCAAGGAGCTCTGCCTCTGTGGCATGCATAACATTTACTCTTCTCTGTGCAGTGTGAAATACAGTCATGTTTTCTGTTCTTATAATCATAAACCCATGTGTTCTGTAAGTGAGTTCTTGATAGTTCAGCTTATTCAGTTGACCATAGTTCAGTGCCTGGTTAACTGTGTAGTTTTCATATGTGTTAGACTTTCTAAGCCTTATCCAGTTTTCCCTATTAACCAAAAGTAATACTTATTGAACACTAACTATACATTAGATATTAAGGGGAAATGGAGAACTAGTGGGCACTATCTCCACCATCCAAGGTCTAAGATAAGACATTTAAATCATTAAACTTCAATAAGGGGCACTTGGAAAAAGAGTGAAGTGAGTAGAAAATATACCAGAGTCTTGAGAGGAACATGCATATTATAGAAAAGAATACTCAATATTATAATTCCCATGATCTATTTTAAATCATAATATTTAGTATGTTTTGAAATACCAAAGAATATTTGAGAAAAGGATAATATTTTACATTTATCAAACACAGACTCAAGTTTTAAAAATTAATTTCTTGAGTAAAGGGTAGTATAAAAATCATGCTCTAAGTGAGTTACAAGCAATAGCTACAAAAGCTCAGAGGAGAGATTACTTCCAGATAGCTCAGGAGGGCTTCATGGAGGAATTGGTGTCTGAGATAAGCAACTGAAGCTCGCATCATGTTGAAAAGGCAAGCACACAGCACAGACTGGGGGGCCTGGGGTCTGTTTGGGGAGCTTATGGCACACAGAACAGTCCATTTGAATCATATTACTCATATAGGCAAAGCTGCTTAACCTGAACGACAGGAGAATGAAATTGAGAACCTGAGCAGAGTCCACAGCAACTCTTTTAAACAACTCCAAGCATGAAAAATGGTTAAGGTTTAGTGATATTACTAATAGGAAACAACATGGAAAAGCAGAGGGGAAAGAAGAGAAATATAAAAATGACACCGGGATTTATAGACTCCATGAACAAGAGACATGATGAAATTTAAAATAAGGACATAGGCTAAAGAGCTGGTTCAGAAGATAATATGACTAGAAACCCAAGAATTGACATTGTAGAGCTAAAGTTAGCACATGAGGCACAGTGTTTGCAAACCATAGGCTCCTCAATTCCTTCTTCAAGAGTTATTAAGTGTAGATGTACTGATATTGGTAAAGGCCAGTCCTCTCTCACTTCAAATACTTTGGGGTGAATTCCATCCCATCAAGGACCCAATGCATTTAGAAGAGGTGGTACATATATACAATCAAATATTACTCAACCATTAAAAAATAATAAAAACTCGACATCTGCAACAACAAAGATGGACCTAGAGGGTATTATGCTGAGTAGAGCAAGTCAGACAGACAAAGACAAATGCCATAGAATTTCATTTATATGTGGAGTCTAAAGAATAAAACAAACAAAACAGAAATAAACTCGTAGAAGCAGAGAACATTTTGATGGTTGCTAGATGGGAGGGATGTTGGGGGCGGTGAGTGGAAAAGGGGAAAGGATTAAGGAGTACAAGTTAGTAGTTAAAAAATAGTCATGGGGATGTAAAGTACAGCATAAGGGATATAGTCATTAATATTGTAATAACTATGTATGCTATCAGACGGATACTAGATTTATCAGGATGATCACTTTGTAAGTTATGTCAATGTCTAACCACTATTGTACACCTGAAACTAATACAATTCTGTATGCCAACTGTAATTTAAAAATAAAACATGATTATAAAAAATAAAAATAGGCAAAGCATATCCCAGAGGTCCAGGCACACTGCCTACCCCACAAGCAGGTGTGGTGAGGGACGTGCAGGGCACAAGTACTCACACTATTGTGTGGTAGATGAACACCTGAATACCCAGCCCAGGGTTTCTCCAGCACATTGTACAGCAGAATGAAAAACAACTACATGGTGCTTTTGAGGGTCACAGACTCCATGTAGAAGATTTTTTGAGGGGCTCCTATGAATTCTAGTGCAACTGAAGTGAAACAACACAAATGGAAAATGATTAAATAGTATTTTCATGTTAGAAGGACAAATGAAGTCTATCCTTAATTCACTTATTTTATACCTAATTGAATACCATAAAAAACATTCTAATTGGTCTACAACCCAGAATAATAACAGAGAATTTGGAGTTGCAAAGGAAAAGGCACTTCAGTTTTTGGAACAAGTCAAAGTAAAGAGATTGACAGGGAAAGACTCATAGATGTGGCCAGAACATCTCTATGTATTAAAATTTATGGTGACATTATTTCTTAATAGAGACTGTAGCTGAATCTATTTTGGCATTTTAAAAAACAAGATGATGCTATTGACCTCTTCATGGTTGAGATCATAGAGATGAAATGTAAATCTAAAACTGATACAAGCTTAATCAGAGGTCTTGTTTCGGACCATGGGGCATAGCATCTTGATATGAAAAATAAAAGTAGAGGATGCATATATCCTCACATGCAATGTGTCATTAGAATTAAAAAAAAAAAAAACAGAAGTGAATTCTGAATTCTGGCTTCGTTTACAAGAATGCAGAAGAGAGAAACTAGTAAAAGCTAAAAGAAAATGCATTGAAGAATAGGAGAAAATAAAACTGAAAAAAGAAAGTCTATGGTGACTTAGATAAAGGATTTGTTATTACTAATCAAAAAGGAATTGACCCTTTTTTCTTGAATGCTCTTGCAAAAGAAGGCATAGTAGCTCTATGCAAAGCTAAAAGCAAAAATATGAAAAGGCTGACTCTTGCTTGTGGTGGGGTAGCTCTAAATCCTTATAATGATTTATATCCTGATTGTTTGGGACATGCAGGACTTGTCTATGAGTCCACATTGGGAGGAGAGAAGTTCACCTTTGTCGAGAAATGTAATAATCCTTGCATTGTCACATTATTAGTCAAAGGACAAAATAAGCACACACTTGCTCAAATCAAAGATGCAATAAGAGATGGCTTGAGGGTTATTTAAAATGCTATTGATGATGGCTGTGTAGTTCCAGGGTCTGTTGCAGTGAAAATGGCAAGGGCAGAAGCCCTGATTAAATAAATATAAGCATTGGGTAAAGGGAAAGGCCCAACTTGGAGTTCAAACATTTGCTGATGCATTGCTGATTATTCACAAGGTTCTTGCCCAGAATTCTGGTTTTGACCTTCATGAAACACTAGTTAAAGTTCAAGCAGAATATTCAAATTTAGGTCAACTTGTGGGTGTGGACTTGAACAGGTGAGCCAATGGAAGCAGTAGAAGTAGGCATATGGAATAACTGTTATGTAAAGAAACAGCTTCTTCACTTCTGTATTGTGATTGCCACCAACATTCTTCTGGCCAAGGAGATCATGCAAGCTGGAATATCATCTCTAAAAGGCTGGATTAAAGCTTTCCGTATATCACCTGCATCATAAAGACTCTACAGAATGATTCTAAAAATATAGCTATGAAATTTTTTTCTAGACTTCAAATGATTATCAAAGGAATTTTCTTTTTCAATATGAAAAAATGGCACCTAATTCCAAAGTCTGAAATTATAATTACAGTATTTTATTTTCTTCTTTAATTCCCCCACACCACTTCTACTCCTGATCTATAGATGTTGCTGTTTCCTCTTACGAACTGAATCTCTGAAGGCGAGGCACCCCTTCTCACATGCTCGTGGAATGTACCCAGGGCCTGGCACACCCAGGGCCTTATGCACCTAGGGCCTGATGCACCTGAGGTATGGTCCATGGCTCCACCTGGGGCATGAACCCAAGACCTTCTGCATGTAAAGAAGACATGCTAACCACTACACTATGGAGCCACTCCCTAATTACAGTATTTTTTAATTGCACTCAGTTTACACATATAAAGCAGGCTATTCTAACCCAAAGATCAGGATGTTTTTATTACCTTCAGCAATAAAAATACATGTTAGAAGAGCATGTTATTGACAGCAGGTTCTGGAAGCTTGGGCGTGACCAAGCAAGCACCAAGGACCTGCTGATCAGATTGTGGCGCTCTTAGAAGGTGAGCTGGTCAAAAGACAAACAGATGGAGGAAAGTGCTAGAAATTAAAAAAAAAATGAATGCCTTCATTATTATCTCATTTCTTCAGATCTGACTAGAATAATGGTGAAGTGAGAGACATCCCCAGATTTATTCACTTGAAACAACAAAAAGCTAAACATCTAAAGCTCAACAACAAAAAAAACACCCAAACTGCACACCAGCATGTTTTAGCATAGGATCTGCATATAAGAGCTTCCACAGATCAGAAACCCGGATGTTGGGTGATGGACTGGGAGAAATAAAAAAGCTGCTCCTCATAGACACTGGAGCTCATTGCAGGAGGAGAGTGAGGGGTGAAGGAGCAGTGAGTTCCCTGAACAGCTCTGCCTGGAAAAGCTGTGAACTCCCTGTAGCCAGCTGGCAGCAGGACCCAGTCATCAGGGCAGAAGGCAGAGAAGTGAGATGGCAGAAAAACAACAACTGGCCATGGTTGCAAAACAGAGGTTGAGCAGCAGCCTCCAACTCCCAAAACAGATGGCCCCATCCCCCCGTACCTTCCAAGACCAAACATCGTGGAGCCCCAAGAGAATCTGAGCAAATGCTACCAAAACTGTTGCTAACAGTGACAGGGACTGAAATTGAGGGTAGTGAGTGTGCTTAAATACCTATCAGAAAATAAAAAGGCATTTTTAAGGCTTTATAGAAAGCAAAATCCAAGTGGCTTAGATGCCACCTACTGGAAATCAAAAGAAAACACCCTTCTTTGCAACAGGCTAAAGAGAGACCTTTATATAATATATTTTCCTTCTGGAAAAAACGCAGGTGAAGAAATAGTCCATTAAACACCATGAACAACCAAGGTGACAAGGCATCTCAGAAAGAAAGAGAAAAATCTTCAAAAACAAGCTTACAGACATGGAAATATGCAATTTAAAAGACAGAGATTTCAGTATGATACTTCTGATAAAACTCAATTAATTCCGAAACGAGTCATATCAACAATTTCAGGAATTGAAAAAACACCTAGACGAGCAGAGCAAGAAGATTGAAACCCTCAAAAAGAATGACATAGAATTTCTGAAGATGAAGAACACACTGCAAGAGTTGAAAAATGAAATAGCAAGCTTGGGAAATAGAGTTGACCAAATGAAGGAAAGGATCAGTGATATCAAAGACAGAAATCTAGAAATAAATCAGAAGGAAGAAGAGAGAAACTGAAGAATGAAAAATAATGAAAGAGAAATTCAAGAATAGTGGACAAGAATTTCCCACATCTACGGAATGAGCTTGGAACTCAAGAAGACAACAGAACACCAAATTTTCTCAGCCCAAAAAGGCCTTCATCAAGACACATTGTATTAAAATTATCAAAAATCAATGATAAAGACAGAATTCTCAGGGCAGCCAGGGAGAAAAATATGGTAACTTTTAAAGGAAAACCCATTAGATTATCATCGCACTTATCAGCACACACCTTACAAGCCAGAAAGAAATGGAATCAAACATTTAAACTATTAAGTAAAAGGAACTATGAGCCTAGAATAATGTATCCAACTAAATTCTCCTTTAGATATAAAGAAAAAACTAAGACCTTTCCAGATATACAAAAAATTGAGGGAATTCTCCACTATGAGGCCTGTACTACAGAAAACACTAAATACTAAAAAGCATCAGCTCACATAAAACAAATTTTTTAAAAAAAATAATAATAATATTAATAATAATAATTAGGAGTAAAGTGCCTATCAGGCAAATAGAAGCAGAGGAGTGAAACTCTTACTAAGAACAGGGCATTATAGCTGAAATAATGAGAAGATAATTGCTAAAGCAAGATAGTAATGAATATGCAGGATACACAGGGACAAACTGAGATAACGATGACTGAAAAGGGGAGGATTCAAAGATCCAAATTCGGAAAGGGGAATGGAGATAAGGCATGTGCAGAAGAAAATGGACGAATTTATATATATATAAATTTGTGTGTGTGTGTGTGTGTGTATACATATATATACATATAATTATCCTTTACATATTCATAATAATAACCACACATCAAAGATTAAGAACTGAAGTATATAACATAAAACAAGAAGAACCAGAGGGAAAACCCACAATAGCCAAGCAACATAAAGAAAACAGAAACATAAGGACAAGGAAGCAATGGAAACACCGAGCTACCAGAAACCAAAAGATAAAATGGCATAAGAAGACCTCATATTTTAATAATCACCCTAAATATAAACAGGCTCAACTCCAATAAAAAGGCACAGAGTTGCAGAATGGTTCAAAAACAAAACCCAACCATATGCTGCCTCCAGAAGAACAACTCAGCTCCAAAGACAAAGATAGACTCAAAGTGAAAGGGTGGAAAATGATATTTCAAGCAAATGGCATTCAGAGAAAGTGGGACTAGCAGTACTAATATCAGATGAAATAGACTTCAAAATAAAAAGATAAAAAAAATACTGAGGGATGCTTCATAATGATAAAGGGAATCATGCACTAAGAAGACATACATTTATTAATATCTATGCTCCCAATCAGGGAGCCTTGAAATATGTCAAGCAATTACTAACAGCAAGCACTACAGGGAGAAACAGACCAAAACACTATCATGGTAGGGGACGATAATACCTCACTGTCAGATATGGACAGATCATCCAAACAGAAAATCAATAAGAAAATAACATCCTTAAATGACACATTAGACCAGATGGACATAATTGACATTTACAGAGCATTCCACCCCAAAACAGCTGCTTATACATTCTTCTCTAGTGCACATAGAACATTCTCAAGAATTGACCACATACTGGGACACAGAGGTAGTCTCAACAAATATAAGAGGGTTAAAATCATACCAACCATGTTCTCTGATTATAATGCTTTGAAATTAGAGATCAACTGCAAAAAGAAAGCAGGAAGAACCACAAATACATGGAGATTAAACAACATGCTACTGAAGAATAACTGGGTCATAGAAGAAATAAAAAGAGAGATTAAGAGATGCAAAGAAATGAATGATAGTGATAGTACTCATATCAAAACACAGCAAAAGCAGTCATAAGAGGAAAGTTCATTTCATTACAGGCCTAGCTCCAAAAATAAGAATGAGTGCAAATAAACAACATAATGCTTCATCTTAAAAACTAGAAAAAAAAGAACAAATGAAGCCTGAAGTCAGCAGAAGAAAAGAAATAATCAAAATGAGAGCATAAATAAATAAAATTGAAAACAAACAAAAAAATAGAAAAAATAAATACAACAAAAAGCTAGATCTTGAGAAGGTTAATAAAATTGACAAACCCCTGGCTAAACTCCTCACTAAAGAAAAAAGAGAAAGGATACAAATAAATAAAATCAGGGATGAAAGAGGAGAAATTATGACTGATATCGCAGAAATACAAAGGATCATACAAAAATACTATGAAAATGTATATAACACCAAATTTAATAACCTAGGAGAAATGGACTGGCACTTAGAAAAATACAACATTCCTAGATTGATACAAGAAGAAATAGAAAATCAAAATAACCAATCAGCAGTATGGAAATTGAAACAATCATCAAAAGCCTACCAAAAAGTTAAAGTCCAGGACCAGAAGGTTTCACCAGTGAATTCTACCAAACATGCAAAGAAAATGTGATACCTATTCTCCTCAAATTCTTCCAAAAAATTGAAGGGGAGGCAGTACTTCCCAACTCATTTTATGAGACCAATATTACCGTGATACCAAAACCTGGTAAAGATAACACAAAAAAAGAAAACTGCAAGCAATGCCTCCAATAAGGGCCTAAAATCCAAAATATACAAAAAACTCATACAACTCAAAAAAACAACACAAAACAAATGATCCAATCAAAAAACGGACAGAGGCCTGAACAGACACTTTTCCCTAGAAGACATACAAATGGCCAATAAATGTATAAAAAGATACTCAGTATCTCTAGCTATTAGGAAAATGCAAATCAAAACCACAATGAGGCACCATCTCACACCTGTTAGAATAGCTGTAATCAACAGGACAAGTAATAACAAATGTTGGATAGGATGTGGAAAAAAAGGAACCCTCATACACTGCTGGTGGGACTGCAAATTCATACAGCCACCATGGAAAACAGTATGGAGGTTCCACAAAAAACTAAGACTTGATCTACCATGTGATACAGCAATTCTTCTACTGGATATTTACCCCAAAGACGTGCAAACTCATACTCAAAAAGATATTTGTACACCGATGTTCATAGCAGCATTATTCACAGGGGCCAGTATATGGAAGCAACTGAAGTATCCTACAATAGATGATGGGATAAAGAAGCTGTGGTACATATATACCATGGAACATTACTCAGCCATAAGAAGAGATGAAATACTGTCATTTGAGACTATGGATGGAACTTTAGATAATCATGCTAAGTGAAATCAGCCAGACAGAAAATGTTGAAAATCACATGAGATCACTTATATGTGGAATATAAACCTAAAAGCAACAAATGAACAGGATAAACAAACAGAGACTCATGGACATGAACAATGGACTAGTAGTTACCAGAAGGTAGGGATTGGGGAGGAGTGGGAAGGTAGACAGAGTAAATATAATAGGGAGGTTAGGGCAGAGTAAGGTGGGTAAAGGGGATCAAATATATGGTAGCTGACAGAAATTGGACTTTGAGTGGTAAACACACAATATAATATATAGATGTCAAATCATAATGTACACCTGAAAATTATATAATTATATTAACCAATGTTACCCCAATACATTTAAAAAAATGTTATCTAACTTATTAAATATTTCATGAATGAATGAGTGAATAATACCTGGCTTAGTTCCTAGATTATAGTATTTATTTCCCTCTACTTAGAGCATGAACCGTGATTCTGAGAGATGAAACCATTAGTTTAATATTGGATAAAGAATGTAAGGTTGGCAAAAGCCACTAAGACAAAAGTGGAAACCTGGGGTAGAAGGTTCTTAAATGCTAATGGCACCAAATGTAATTATTACAAATTTGGGCACTAGTTCCATGCTAGTTATTTTTCATATGAATGTTTTACTACACCCTACAAGATAAGTTTTTGAGAGCAGATACTGCACAATTGTGTTCTTTGCTCTCAAATACTGCATGTGTAAAATCATAGTACTAAAAGATGTTATATTAGTTTTCTAGAGCTGTAATAACAAAGTATTATGTAATAAAGTCCAAGATCAAAGTGTCACCAGGGTTATTTTCTTCTGAGGGCTCTCTCCTTGGTTTGTAGATGGCTGCCTCCTCCCTGTCTTCATAAGATCTTCCCTCTGTGCATATCTATATCCAATTTCATCTTCTTAAAATGACAGCAGTAATATTATTAGGGGCCCACCCTCATTAAATCATTTTAACTTAATAATTTTTTTAAAGATATAAATTTCCAGTTATAAAATAAATAAGGCCTGGGGATATAATGTATAGCATGGTGACTATAATTAATCCTGTATTACATATTTGAAAATTGCTAAGCTAATATCCAAAGGGGGGAAAATGTAATTATGTATGGTGATATGTCAGTTAACATACTTCACTGTAGTGATTATTTTACAATATATACAAATATCAAATCATTATGTTGTATATCTAAAACTCATATAATGTTATATGTCATTATATACCTCAAATGAAAAAAAAAGACCCTATTTCCAAAACATTAACATTCTGAAGAGATATGGAGATTAAAACTTGAACATATGAATTTGGGGAGGACAAAATTAAGCCCATAACAGGAGTCTTACCATAGAATAGTTTTTTCTGGTTTTCAAGAAGCTGGTATATGTATCATCTCATTGGCCACTCGAAATAACTCAGAAAGGCAGAGGGGAGAATCATCAGATATTCATTTAATAGGTTCAAGGCAGTACTCAAACTTGGGACTTTTAAGTCTAAATACAGCCATCTTTTTATTGTATCACACTACTTCTCTGCAATAAGAAGGTGACAGTGATTGGCAAGTTAAAAGAATGTAACTTGTTAACTAAGTGTTAAGCGGGAAATCAATTGCTCTAAGTTTCTTTTCATCTTTAAGCTGCAATGACTCTTATTTCTCCTTTACAACACTTCAGACAACAGCACAGTGCCAGACACACAGCAGCTATTCAGTATGTTTTGGATTTAATTTCAATTAATTAAGCTTCAGACTATGCATACTATTTCGTACCCTTTAAAATATCACCAAAACTACTTGCCTCCAGCCTCTTAACTCTAGTGTTCTCACAGCACTTTGCTTGCAAATATTTAAAATAGGAATGTGAAGTAGGAATATGAAAAGTAATGTACTGTCCTTTTAATGGGTACTCATTACCAAATAGGGATATTCCCATTTTCTCTCTCTCCCTCTCTCCTCCTCCCTTCCTCCACCTCCTCCTATTTTCCTCCTCCATCTTCTCCTTGTCTTCTCTCTCTCTCTCTCTCTCTCTCTCTCTCTCTCTCTCTCTCTCTCTCTCTCTCTCTCTTTTTCTCTCATCAAAACTTTATACATAAAGAGCAATTCACTTTTATGGAGAGAGGTCAAGTGTTCTCATTCTCCACACCCCCACATTTTAAGGCCATCATTTAAAATGCCTAAGCAATTTTTATTAAACCAACCTATGAAAATAAAAAGTGCATGTAATACAAATACAAATCCTTTGAGACCAGAGAGTCTGTATGAGTTTTCTATACTTACTACATGTGAGCACTTTATAATATTATCTAAAACAGAAAAACCACAACTTTTATTGCATAGAATTTTATATAAGATATGTAAACTGAGTCAAATAGTTTATCCTGGCTGAGGTAAAAAATGTGGGCATGTTCAGTTTTGAGAAAAATTTTGAGTAAAAAATGTTTATTTGCCAAAGATTATTTTATTTAATCTTTTAACTCTTCCCTGCATTGGGGTTCTAGGAACCTCAAGATGTCCTCCAGAAACTTGAATTTCCTGTATTTTTAGGGTCCAGGTCTCTCCATCTTTTCCTATAATACCTCAAACTCACCAAATGTAGTATGTATTTGATTCATAATATAACTGGAATATAACTCTTCAAAATCAATCCAATTCTTTACTATGTAAATGAAACATTAAAAAAACAATTACTAACTGTGGAATTTCAGAATTAATTAGTGACAGTCAGAACTTTAATATGAGACTTCTACTTGTTAGACAATACCCATTATTCTGTCATTCCACTAGGACCCAGCGATTAGTTGGTAGTAAACTGATACAAGAAAGTCTACTTATTTGCAATTGATTCTGAACTTTAAAAATGAGTTGGTGCTATCACCAAAGAATTGAGTCTAATTTTCAGACAAATATTGTAAAGCACAGGAAGACAACCAACAGGATTTTTAAAATTGCTCCAGTCATAATGTTGGCTCATGATTCTACTTTCAATTGACTCCTCTTCTGCCATTTGGAAAGCCGAGAAGATTGGAGTAATAAATAAAATTGTGTTTAAATCACCAGTAATTCCACCATTTAATATGAACCATACTTTTATTTATGGCAAGATAGTATTTGGAAATATTAGCTTATACTCCTTGATCCTTGCCCTGTTTATCCAGTTACAGCACTTTTAATTTGTTGCTTTAGAGAAGGCAGAAGCCTAAAAGAAAAAGAGGAAAGGAACTCAACTCTCATTTTTACAGCCTGGTCCTCAGGAAGAAATGGAACAATCTTAAATATGCAATAGTCTTAAGTGTACACTCAATAGGCCATCTACTCCCAAACCAAACCAAGTTTTCCCACAGAGGAAAGGAGATTGGAGGAGAAGCAAGAGTATTTAAGCTCAGTAGACTTCTGAGAAATAATTGGTTAGATTTAGGTGTTTGGGAGATCTAAGAGGAAAGACGACTTACACTCTTTTTGCCATGGGGAGGTGGCAAGCCACCAGAAAAGAAATATCTGTGACATGTGTTTAGGAAAAAAGATCTCAAAAATCTTCCAGACTGTCCACTGGATCAGCATAATGAGAAGAAACAGAAGATTCTCCAGGTGATCAAAAGATGCCTGAAAATATTGGGGAGAAGGTCAGAACAAAAGAGGCACTGTGGTAGATTAGAATGAGTTAAGGATTACATATAACGGAAAATATCTCAGTCTATGTCATTGTGAATAAACGGCAACATGCAGAGAGACCAGTATGGCTGCTTGTGGGCATGAAAGAACAAGTCTCCTCCCAGACCCGCTTCCTTGATGCCTTAGCCCTATGTTGCCTTTAAAATTTACTTGAGACCTTTGGGAAAAGGGAAGCATCCCCAAAGTGAATAAAATGATTCAGAGATAAGAGGCGCAAAAGCAAAATTAGGGTTAAATATAAAAAAATCAAGTTACATTTATTTTGTTTTCACGTTTGCCTTGTTTAAAACTATTATAGTCATCCTATTGTACTTGAAGTTAAAGCCTCAGGAAATATAATTATAAAAATAAAGTTAATTAATATTAAATGGAGACAAGTAAAACCAATTTATACTTTTTTTCACTAAGAAGCATTCATCTTGCAATAACATAAGTAAAGTTTGGTTGTTTCTTTTATAGGCTGCTTTTCACATTCATAACATTCCTTTAGTACAAATATATCTGAGGCCTCATTTTTCTCTTGGTCTATAGAGACCATTCCTTGTCTTTCTTTATTAAGTCACAGCTTGTCATGGCACATTTTTTTCTTGTTAAAACATTTATTTTTGTTCTCAGGTTGTTGAAGACAGTTGCAATTTATGCTTTAAAAAACTAGGGTATATTTAAAATAATGTAAAATATCTAAAGTTGAGCTCTAATTTTTTAAAAATTAAGTATTTTTGTATTATGCAAAAGTGAACAACACTTCAGTCTACCATTGACCAACTCTACATTAAAATAGGAATGTTTCCATCATAACAGATATATATAGGCCCTCCCAAAGTCTGAGAAAAAAGATGATGTATTATATATATTAGCTCTTCAGCCCCACACAAACATAAAAGCCTCAGAATCTGAACTATATTCCTCTATCAAGGTGCTATACGGTTACATAATTAGAATATGCCACTGTCTTTTCTCTAGTTACATAAACAGACATTGATCAAGGTCATAAACTTATAAATGATTCCATTACTATTGCAAGAAATGGCAAAGGCCACTAGTGAATAAGTAATACAAAGCAAAGGACTGGCTAACTGGTTTGAGAAACTAGAACAAACATCAATGAAAGAGTGAAGAAGGAAGAAGAGGAAGCTGACTCTGAGATTTTTGTCTCTATTTAATGTGTTTTCATTTTATTTTATAATTTCTTCACTTCAGGCTTTTAAAAGTTATGCCTTAGGTTAAGACTTTTAAACCCAAATATATAACCATTGCTAAAATAGTTATTAAAGGAGGTAAAGGCTGACTAAGAGTCATCTTATTTTTAAAATTTTGGGTAACTGAATCAAAAAAGTCTTCTAAGTCTCACATTCTATGATTATTGTATCATTTTCCTACCATTTCATTCCAAACCTCCCTTTCCTAACCCTCCATAGTAAATAGGAGTTCCAACTTCCACATGGATTGCATATGCTATAGGAGGGCCTTCACTTGCTTCCTGGTTAGTGGGTAGATGCTCACATACACACAATGTGGAAAAGAGATGCCCTTTTCAACTGCAGCATTTCTGTGGCCTTATGGGTAATTTTGAATCTAGCTCTTCTCAATTGAGAAAAATGACTTTAGAGACTTCTCACTTTATACAGGATTTAACTATGTGAGGAAGCATGAGTTTAGGAGAAGAGAGAAGGGACTTCTAGGACATTAAATTGTGCACTCAGTCACATCAGAAACAGAGCCAAACAATTGTCAGAATAGAAACAGTGGAATTCAAAAAGGAGTCTCAAGGATTATCGAGTCTATGATTATATCGTAAAAATAAAAAATAAAAATCCAAGAAGTTTATTGCTGAAATTAACAGCACACATTCTTCCCATGTAGTGTTCAGCAAACTTTTTTTAATAAAGGAGCAGATAGTAAATATCTTTGTCATAACTATTCAACTCTGCCTTGGTCGCTTGAAAGCATCCATAGGCAAGTAAATGAATAACTATGCTGTGTTCCTACAAAACTTACCAAAAAAAAGGCTACAGACCAAATTTAGCCCACTGGCCACATCACACCAACCCCTGCACTACAGGACATTACGCTACACCTCAGCTCAGTGTTCCATTTATCATGAGTTATGGAAAGCAAAAGTAATTATCCCAGTATGCCCAAAGTAACTTTTAATGCTTCTCTAGAATGGCTTGAAATAGCCCTTAAAAAAATTTGCAGGCAGTCATCATTGCCACCATATACAAAGAGACCACCTGGGCATAAAGACAACACAGATGAAATATGAGCCTATGCCAGCATTTTTTGTTTCTGAATCCTGAAACATATCATGGACTTCTCAGCTATGTGCATCACTTACATTCAGTTGAGTTTCTGTCATTTGCAACACAAAATCCTAAATCATCAGCTAAATGAATTTTTACTTATCTGGGGTTTACCACACGAAGCACCATAATTTCTACATTTTAATTTGACTACTTGACTATCTTTAATGCAAATCCTTCACAAATATGTTATATACTTCTCAGTGGGCTTAAGTATAAATTAACATATTTAATTATAAACATGTAAGAGACTGAGCCTTACATTTGTTTAGAACTTTGAAGTGTAAAATACACTTTTATTATAGAATTGTTCTTTCCTTCAATTGTACAAGGTGGTCATGTATGCTATCATTACCTCTTTTATAGATATCAGAAGAGATAATTTAACTGATAATTCCCTCAAGGTCTCCCATAGTTTCTGGATAAGACTAGAACTTTTGACTTAAGAATCTTTGTCTAGTGCTCTCTTAACTATACTTCCTTCTTTTGTACTATAGAATAAAGTACTTCTCTGTCAGCTACTCTATAGAAGTACTGTCGAATAAAGTACTTCTCTGTTGCCAGCTTTGACTTTCTCTCTGTTTCTGTCATCTCTCTTCCACATATCAACTTTCTCACCATTGAAATTATACCAATAATTATTCGTTTCTTTTATGAGAGGCTCTGGAAAATCAGATAACCAAATATGTTGAGGATTACATGTTAAAATTGTCAAACCCACACTTATTGACAACTCAAAACAATGTGGGATAGTTTTAGGACAATCATTTATTTTGTGGCCATTATGGAAACACTTTCTATACATATCTCTTGGTTGAGGTTATGCTGGTTTAGTGGGAGTTGCTGAATCAACAGCCTGTGGATATGCATAAGTCACAGGAATACCATCACAACATGAGTAAGTGAAGATACACATACAACTTCCCTGAATACGAATCACAACATGTTTTGTGTTCTAAACTTTGGAAAACACGAGTAAAGAACTACATAGAAGTCCTAATTCAACAATGGAATTTGTTTTTCCCTTGAAAATGGAATGAGGGGTCAGTTTCTCATAAAAAAATCTTGACATACTTACCATTATCTCATCTAACTCTATAGTTTGATGAGTTGCTCCCAACAGTCCAACATTGGGATGATGCGAGCTCCCTTTCTCATATTCATTGCTCTTCTCTGGGTACTATCAAAAGCTGATTTTTTTCACAGTCACAAACAATTTATTTGTACCATTCCTGAGTCCCAAGTGTTGAATTACCTGACAAAGTATGTTTTACCTCTCTGTTACCTTAAAAGACTATAATTTAAATTTATTCCTCAATTTAACTGGATTAGATCTAAGGGAAACAGTTTTCTATACAGGAATCAAAAATATTACTATACCAGAATATTGAATATTGAGTAGGTGCTAGAAACATTTTCATGTGGTCCTTCAGTCATCATTTTCATCATCATCATCATCACCATCACAACTAAAATTAATAAGTGCTTACTCTGCTCCAGGTATTTCCTAAGTAAGTCATATGTTGAGGTTTTAATACCATCTAATTTTCAACCCCATTCAAATTTTATCCATTGTCAAAATAATGGGACCAGTTCAGAATCACACACCGCAATGAGTAATTTTGTCTCTCAAGTTGGCTTTGTGTGGAACAGCTCCTTAGTCTTTCATTGACTGTCATGCCTTTTCCACTTTTTAATATGTTTTGAAAACAATTTTGACTTATGCATCATTGTTGATGTTCCCTTTGAACACTTGGCTTGAGATGGTGTTTGGCAGCTTCTCCCACTCAAAAGTTACTCATTTTCCTCTTTGTCATTAGTAAGTATGTTTTGTGGAAAGATATTTAAAAATATCTAAATATCCCATTTATCAAACTTTCAATTTATAGGCATATCCCGTTTTATCGCCCTTTGCTTTACTATACTTCATAGATGTTGTACTGTATCTTTTTTTAATAAATTGAAAGTAAGATCCTCTACTAACAAAACTTATGACTCACTTTATTACAATACTAACTCTATTTTGGTGGTCTGGAACTAAACCC
This sequence comes from Macroglossus sobrinus, assembly GCA_004027375.1. Taxonomy (NCBI): domain Eukaryota; kingdom Metazoa; phylum Chordata; class Mammalia; order Chiroptera; family Pteropodidae; genus Macroglossus; species Macroglossus sobrinus. The sequence continues at coordinate 197,682 of PVKZ01000186.1, forward strand.
ACAATATCTCTGAGGTATGCCTGTACCCATTTATTTACTGAGATCACTATGGATTTATGGTTTTATATTTAATAGGTTGTAATAGATTACCATCTTTATTTTCATGCTCAAATCATTCCCAGTTTGGCCTATGGGAGCCTCCTCAAGATGACCTCTGTTTCCTTGTGACATATTCTCATTATTCTCTGAGCATTTCCATACTATCTGGCACAAGATGCTCCAGGCTCATATTGTACTTTCTCTACCCAAACTCTCAAATTAGCCATTGTTCCAAGGAGCTATCTTTCCTTTAAGTGAAAATTGATCATAAGTAGCCAAGATGTGGGTGCTAAGTGTGCTAGTTGCTATTGCAGTGACCTGTTTCAGGCCCCTTCAGTGGACAGAGCTAGGGAATATACATCTACATACAAACCCACACACATTTACATCTCCCCGTACTACTATATCTATCTGTTTATATTTAATTTAAAAAATCATGAGTTCATATCAATATTTAATTTTTTCCATATTTTTTACTTCTCTGCAGTGAGCAACTTGGCTTTCATTACCTCAATATATTTGCCAATCTGATCAGTCCATCATATATAACCACTCTCTCGTGTCTTCTTTTCTCCCTTCTCCCATGCTCTCCTACCTTGCATGGTTTTGATACATGACACAGGTGCCCTCCACAAAGACATCCTTCTCACTCTTCTCAATCCCTGAATTCACAAAACAAGCTACTCCCTGACATGTTTCAGTGAGTTGAATAGTGGTGCACCAAAAGATAGGGACACTCAAAACCTCAGGGTGTGACTTTATTTGAAATAAGAGTTTTTGCAGATGTAGTAAAGGTCAGGATCTCCAAATGAGGCTATCTTGGAATAGGAAAGGCTTTAAATCCAAGGAGATTTCTGGATTCATATGTAGAGAAATATCTTTATAAAAGACAGAAAATGAGAGACACAGAGACACACAGGAAAGAGAACTATGTGTAGAAAGAGGCAGAGATTGGAGTGATGTATCTACAACATAAGGAATGCTAAGGAATTACCAGGTACCAGGTAGGACTTGAACATATGTATTTGGGGTCTACATTTCAACCCACTACAGATTTGGATACCTTCTTCACCATGCTTGGGCACCAAAACTCCACACCAGGCTGTCTCTACACATGAACCATGAACATCCCCATCACCATGACGAGGCTCTGACACCCTTGCCAGCCTGCCCTCCTATCAATGCCTACTCACTGCCTTGGGTCTGACACACTGTTCTAAGCCACCACAGCTGTCCCCTTCTCCCTGCTGCAGGTGCCTACTTCGCTCTGCTCCACAGTGTGGCTTTAGGACTAAATCTTTGATTAGAAAAAAGAAGAGAGGATAATTTTATTAACATCTTACCTCAATGTAAATTAATTTTGGTGATGATTAGTATTGCCAACCTTTTTTTATTATTTCTTATAAGACAAAAACACACACACTTTATAAAATAAATGAAAGGTGTAAAAATTATCCTCATTTTCTGATGTGAGAAAAATACATATAATGTTCTTGGCAGAAACAGAAATAATTTTTAAAAATAGTTATCTATTTTTGATATAATCATTCTTTATTTGATCTAAGAAAATATGACATTTTAAAACAAAAATATATATATTCATAAGTCCCATGTAGTGATTTGAGTATAGTTTTCAGAGATAAACCACTTTATCAAGAAAAAAAGAAAGTGCTTGAAGATATTGTCTCTCCTTTAAGTTTCTGGAATTTTTTGAGAGCTTCGAAAAAAACTCCACAATGCCATAGTGATATGCCAACGTGATAAAACACAAGGTTGTTGTAAAAACATAAATAAAGCATAATTGTGGGAGAGCTTATGTTTACATTATGCTCTAACAATGAAGTCCTTAATTAAAACACCATACAAGTTAAGGTTTAGCAAGAGGACATTCTAAAAGCCCAGAAACAAGAGAGAAAATGGAAAATAGAGTTTGTTCCAGTCTCATTGTTTCCAACAGAATATTTTAGGAATGCTTTGAGCTTTAGCTTAAACAGAGAGGGAAAGAAATGACTTTAAAGCTATTTCCTGAAGTTTATTTTTAAAAAGTTCTATCTGTTTTTCTTTATATCTGTTATGATAGGCATCCCTGCAGTCAGCATCCAGCGTGAGAGTAGAGCAAAGTTTATTGGTCCCTCTTGTTATGCAGCATTGAACTACATAGAAAATTTTATTGCACATTTGCTGACTTCAATTTCCCCAGATTGTTTAACAATTCTGTGCTTCTGTGACATAAAAAACAGGCCAGAAACCTGAGGCCACACTTTTCAGCTCCAGATCGAACATGACATTACGTACTGACAGCATTTGACAATTTGGCTTGTTCTTTGAAAGCTATCAGACTGCACAAAGACCAGGATGCAGAAAAATAATAAACTCTTTGTGAGGCAAAATTTGTAAAGTGTAATTCCCATTATTCACTGGCAAGTTTTAATTACATTTAGTAATTATTAATGTTAATTAAAACTGTTTATAAAGGATGCAAGACGGACATAATTCATTGGGGGAATAACTCAATACCACACATTTTGTTCTATTATGTTGCAGAGAAAAGATCTGCAGTGTGAAATCATGCCTTGCTGGTCTACTTAGAGTTCCTGGATTGCCACTTCGTGCCAGTTTTGTAGTGCCAAAGAAAATGTAAAACTACAATAGTCAATATAATCATTTCTCAAGTGGATCTAGTCAGCTCTCATCAAAAAGAAAAGAGAAAATGAGAGAAGAGCATTTTTTGGTGTTTGAATTACATTTAATACCACAGGAGATATAATGATATCAGAACTTTAAGATCTATGATGTTGCCTGTAGTGTTTGACAATACTAACTTTAGCCTGTAGAACAAATTACAGTAATAGCCTGTGTATTTGGTAGTCCATCAACCAGGAGTTACGCTTGACTAGCAATTCCAAGCTTTCCCAATCTGGTAAAAATTTATATTTGTTATGGCTGGTTACAAGATCCTACTGCATTCTCAATCAAAGTTTACATTTTGTCAGGCAATTTTATTATGCATTTTTTATGTTCTAGAGTTTTGAAAACTGATATTATTATATAGTATCTATATGTATCATAAACATAAGCCATCATATCATAGTATACATTATTTTAAGCTTTGTTTAATATATTACATAATATATATCACAGAGTACAAATGTATATTATAAATTTGTTTTAAATATCTTCATTTAAATGTCCTCATATCCAAAGCAATTTTAATTTCATAATGCTAAGTTTAGGTAAAACTAGTACCATCCCAGTAATGAGAAAAGTTAGATAATAGGAGATTATGGATAAATCATTTACTCATGTGATATATTTATTACATATTTATTTTTAATTTTAACAATTATAATGACAATATGTATATATTCTCTAGCTATTGAAAATTGTCAGATCATTTCCTTGATGTTTCAAGTGTATGTATTCTAAAGCTATTCTAATATGATGGCCACTAGCTACATGTGGCTCTTAAAATTAAATTAAATTAAATTAAATTATTGAAAAATCAATTCTGTAGATCCACTAGTCACCACATTTCAAGTGTTAAAATAGTAACAGTGGCTGGTGGCTACTGTATTGGACAGTCTGAAGATATTGCCATTGTTGCAGAAAATTGTTTTGGAAAGTGTTATTCTAGAAAATACTTATTTTTTAGACCTCTTTCCCCCTACCGTTAAATCAGCTCCATTTTATTATTTGTTGCAGGTTGTTATTTCATATCTTTATTGACAGAGTAAGTCGCCTCCTCTATTTCCTGGGAGAGTTTGTATAAGACTAGTATTATTAATTTATTATTTATTTCTTGTATCTTTAATAGACTTTACCAGTTTTCTTTGTTGGGGAGTTTTTAATTATGAGTTAAATTTCTTTTATTGATAAAAGAAACTATTTGAGTTTCCTATTTCTTCGTAGGTCAATTCTGATACATTTTGCTTTCAATGTATTGTCAGTTTCATCCTGATTGTCAGATTTATTGGTCTTTTATATCTAGAGGACCTGCAATCATGTGTCTCTTTCATTCCTGATATTGGCAATTTGTGTCTTTTCTTATATTTTATTTATCAGTCTGGTATAGGTTAATCAATTTTTCTTCACAAAGAATGAGCTTTTGGTTTAACTAATTTTTGTTTTTACTATTTTTCTACTTTCCATTGTAGTGATTTCAATATTCTCTTTATAATTTTTTTCTCCTTTCTAGAGGTTAAATTTGCTTGTTATGTCTAATTTTTCACTGTGGAAACTTAAATCGTTAAGTTTTAGATTTTCTTTTCCAATTAAAAAATAACTTTTTTTTCTTTACTCATACACTTTTGATAGCAAATGGGTAGGTATTTCACTGACATTAAGCAGTTCTTCATTTCTCCAGACACAACAGAGTGTCCTAAAATTCAGTAATGACACTAACTATGCAGAGTTGCATAGACCCCACAGATTAAGGGCTCAATCCCGCACACACACTTCACACACCAGTCAGGAGTCTCATATTGTGACCTGTACTTCTGTCCAACCAGCTATAAATTGGGTGTTCCATGACCTTCTCCTCAGATTCAATAATTTCCTAGAATGGTTCACAGAACTCAGAAAAGCAATTTACTTATTATTAGCAGTTTATTATAAAGGCCACTAGTCAAGAACAGCCAAATAGAAGACATGCATAGGGCAGGGCATGCGGATGGGGGTGGTTTGGGGTGGATCAATTGCACAAAGTTTTCATGCCCTCTTTGGGTACAACACCCTCCCAGCACCTCACTGTATGCACCAATCTGGAAGATCTCCAAAATCCACTGTTTAGGGTAGACATAATTCATTAAATCATTGGATGGTGATTAAGTTAATTTCCAATCCCTCTACCCTTCCCAGAGGTCAGGGAGTGGGGCTGAAAGTTCCAACCCTCTAGTTCTATGGTTAGTTCCCCTGGCAACCAGCCCCCATCCTAAAGGGACCCCAGCCACCAGTCATTCATTAGCATACTAAGAGATGCTTTTCACTCTGGGATTCTAAAGGTCTTAGAAGCTCTTGTGAAAAGAACTGAAGACCAAGACCAAATATTATAGCAAAAAATGCTTGTATCTCCCCTATCACTCAGGAAATTACAAGAGTTTTAGGAGCTCTGTATCAGGAACCAGGGTCAGAGACCAAATATATATATTTCTTATCCTGTAATACTAATATAAGCATTTTAAAATTATACATTTCTAAGCACCACTTTAAATCGTGATATGTGGTATATTCATTATCATTTAGTTAAAAATATTTTCTCATTTGCTTTGTGTTCTTTTTCTGACCTATGGACTATTTAAGAGTGTGTGTGTGTTTAATTTTCAAATACTCAAATTATGGGATTTTTTATTGTTATTGATTTCTAATTTTTTACATTATGGCATACTCCATATGATTTTCATATTTTAAAAATACATCAGGATTTGTATTTTAAATTCAGAGAACACATCATAGGCATTAGAATAACATGTATGATCTACAGTTGTTGGGTATAGTGTTCTATATATATTTAAGTCAAAGTGGTTGATATGCTATCAGATCATCTATTTCCTTTGTTGATTTTTTATGTATGTGTAATATCGGTTGATGAAAGAATAAAGTTAAAATCTCCGACTTGGTGTAACTACATAATTCTCCCTTTAACATTGATAAATTTTATATTATCATAGGTAAAGGAGAAATGTATTTTGAAGCTCTGTTATTATGTGTATACATATTGTTATGTAGTCTTGATGAACTGACACTCCTTAAATCAATAGGACATGTTTCTGACTTTCTCTAGTATTACTTTATTCTTAAAATTTAATTTATCTGCCACTCTAGCCTTTTTCTCTTTTCTGTTTGTGCAATACATTTTCCATCTATTTACTTTCAACCTAACTATGTGTTTATATTTAAAATAACTGCATCTTTTGCAGACATCTCTTTTATTTAAAGCATATGATTATGTAAACAGCATATAATTACATTGTGGTTCTCTTTTTAATCTGTTCTGACAATCTCCTTATTTTAGTTAGAATGTTTATCTCAATAATGTTTAGTTTAATTATTTATGTGGTTGGATTTATGTTTATTTATTTCTTGTCACCTGAATTTTTTTAGTTTATCTTACCTTTCTTGTCATTTTTGGATTATTTGAATATTTTTAAGAATTCCATTTTAATTTTCACACACAAACATAATAAACTTGAAGCATCAAGAAAATGATTAGATGATTTTCAACAGTCAAAGAATATACATGGTTATTAAAATTATATTATATATCATTATCTACTGTATTATGTATTAATACATATATATAATATTATATAATTGTATTATATATTTTTATAATATGTAGTTACATATATTGTTATATATATAACAATAGTTTTCAACCAAGGGTGATTTTGGTCTCCAGGAGACATTTGATAGTGTGTGTAGATATTTTTTATTATTACAAATGATAGAGGTTGGGGAGGTACTACTACTGGTGAGTAGAGGCCAGGAATGCTGCTAAAAATTCAGGACACAAAGAACAGCTCCCACAGCAAAGAATTATCTGGCACAAATTTATAGAGTACCGAAGTTGAGAAGTACTGCTCTAGGGATTATAACAGAAATTCTTAAATTTCCACAGTCATCTTTCCTTCAACCTGAAGAACTTCTTTTATACTTTCTTGCATTAGAAGTCTGCTGCTAAGGATTACTGGTAGCTTTCTTTTATTTAAAGAAAAAAAAAAGCTTTAATTTGTCCTAATTCTTAAAGAAAATTGTTGCTGGATATAAAGTTCTTCATCATTTTTTTTTCTTTTGGCCTTATAAAAATGCTCTTCTTCACTCTTTTGCCTCCAACGTCTTTGAAGAAAAGTCAGTTGCTGATCAAATCATTATTCTCTTGATCCTTGACTTTTAAAATTTTGATTATGCTGTTCCTCCATATGGCCTTCTTTGTGTTTATTCTGCTTGGTATCTGGCATATCTTGTCTTCCATCTAATTTTGGAAAATGTCAACTATTATTTTTTTCAAATACATTTTAATACTCTATTGTTTCTTTCTTCTATTTCTGGACTCCAGGTACATATAAGTTACTTAACCTTATGTAACAGATCTCTGAAGTTCTGTTTATTTTTATTTTAATTTGTTTTCTTTGTTCTTTATAATGAATAATTATATTAATCTGCTTAAAATCACTAACTTTTTCTTTTGTGATCTCTATTTGGTTATTAGTCCACTAAATAAATGTTTTTCAGATATTGTATTTCTCAGTTCTAGAATTTCGATTAGTTCTCTATCTTTTCTATATTTGTGCAGAGATTTCTACCTCTTCACTCCCAGTGAATGTATAAGATTTACTTCATAAAAAATGGCCATGATAGCTGTCTTAAACATCGTCTCTTACTTCCAACATCTTGGAGTTTGTATAAGTTAATATTCTTTTTTCATGAGAATACACACCATTGTCTTGATTATTTGTATGTCATGTAATTTTGCCTTGTATCCTGAACCTTATGGCTAGTAAGATGTAGAGACTCTGGATTCTGTTATTCTTCTCCTATAAGTGTTGTTCCTTTTATTTTAGCTTACAAGTTTGTTGCCTCAACTAAGAACTAACTTGCAAATTTTAATTTTTGGACCACAGCTCTGGTCTCAATTCAAATATTTTATCTTTAGCTGCAAGGTTTTGAATCTGTTCCATATAAGTGTGAATCGGGTGTAGCCAGATATTTGGAACAACAGAATGTGGGAATCTCACTTGTAGCTCTTTCTGTTCTGGGATTTCTTCTTATCTCTGCTCACTGGGATTTCCCCCAGATTCCATCTTCTGATTCCCTGTTTAGAAAGACTGAGTATTTCTTCACTAGAACCCTCTTTCTTTAATACCACATCTAAAAATTAAAAGTCATGAAGACATACAACAACTCCATCTAATTTCCCTCCTTCAAGAAGACTCCTCTGTTAGATTCTGGCTACTTATGTTTATTCCCTAGTTCTTTCATGTGGCTGCTTTTGGTGTTATACCCAGAATTGATAGGTGCTTTTGGCAGAATAGCAGTTCATAGGAGTCTATTTAGTCATTATATTAAGCAATACTTTTCTTTTATGCTTATTTTCTTTTATGCCTCTTTTCAGTTTCAAAAGGCCCTGACCTCAAGAGTTACTGTTAGTTGGTTAATGAAAGTGAATAAACAGTGTCCCTTTATTGTCTTAAAGAGTATTTGGTTCTTTTCAGTTATTTCCATACTTATTTTTTATAAACAAATAGCTTTCCTAGAGGGTTGAGCATTTTGAATAGGTCTTGTTTTATTTTATATTCTGACTTAAGAAACAAGTTTTCAAGAGGATTTAGGGAGCTAACTGATATTGTGCTTTAGTAACGTGATTAAAAAATAACAGTAGCTTTAAGGTAGTATATTTTCAAGGTAATATGGAAACTACTAGGCTCTGCTTTAAGACATATGGTTCAGCATTGCCAAATCACTTACCATGTCTGCCCTTCTCCTCTTCACTGAAAATGTCCACTTCAACTCTAAGGCTGCAGTGAGCTTTAAATCAGATAGGGAAAGCCTCTGATATGATGTCTGAGTATTATAATGTTAAGCAGTCATACTTTTCCAGTTCAACTCAATATTAAAATACAGTGAACAACATTAACATAATCACTGTTCTATTTATTCTCTCTCAAAACAAATTCAGTACTATTTTCAAAGAGCCCTACAGTTTGTTCATGATGATGGTGGTTATCCCACAAGTTTACAATTGTTACTGCTCAAATGTTTTGTTATTACTGGCAAACTTATAACAACCCCTTTATGATCCTTTGGGGTATCTATTCTATCTATTCTGTTCCAAATTCTATAATTTCCCTATTATCATGAATCCTATGGGTAATTATGCCTTTTGGCATTGTAAAAACTTCAGACTGAATCTACTTGAAGCCAGCCAGCTGCATTAAAATAGGAAAAATCTTTTTAAAAGCCAAGACATCTGGTACTGTGGAGATTAGAGGGGCTTTGGAAATTGATTACAATCAGTGAATTGATTGTGAATTGGTGACTGACCACACCCTTCTCTAGGTCACTTATGAGCATTCCACATAAATTAATTGACATTAAAATATGAATGTGGGAGCATAACTAGCAACTTCTAGAAAAAAGCCTCCACCCAACTTCGAGAGGCTCACTCCTCTCAAGGATTTCATAGTTATCTATTCTTCTCATGCTCCCCAGCACATTCTCAGTATTCCCCATCCACTCTGGCAGTCACATGCTTCTGAGACATAAAAAGTTATTCTCCACATAAAAGTAGGCAAGCTATTGCATAGATGAGCACTGTCTAATAGAAAAATAATATGAGCCACATATAAATGTTAAATTTCCTGGAAGGCACATTTAAAAAAGTAAAAGAGAAAATTAATTTAACACATATTTTAATCTAATATATCCAAAATAACATCATTTAAAATGTAATCTATATTAAAATTAATAATATATATTTTGAAATTTCTTTTATTGTACTAAATCTTTAAAATCTAGTGTGTATTTTATCCTTATAGCACATCTTAATTCATACTAGCCACATTTCAAGTACTCAGTAGATATACAGAGCAAGTGACTACCATATTGGATAGCACACTTTCCAATATTTTTGTGTGTGTTTCTGCTATATATTAATTTTTCTTTTTTTGTCTAATGTTGTCCAACTACAAACACAGGTTCAAGGTAACAATATCTACTGTTAGAGATTAAAAACAAGTACAAATCTGGTATTCTTTTTTTTCCTTTTAATATGGCCAGGCCAATATAATACAACTTTATAATACAACTTATAATACAACTTTAACTGTCATGTCATTACTTGGAAATAGACTTCCTTTAATTCATGAGAGTACATAGACTGTGAACTACTGAAGAGATACTTCTATCACAGCTCCAACAATATAGGATTACTTTTTTGGGGGGCGGGGAGGGTATAGGTATCAATAGACTGTTACAGGAAGAGAACTAGAGAAAACCTCAAGCTATCAAAATGCTATCCTCTCACTGTATAAAACTGGTCCCTAAAGAGAGAGAAATGATTCAGCTAAACTCATACAGCTAGTTGACAGCAGATCTACTGGTAATCCCCATTCCCAGTTTTATAACTTTGTGTTACAATATGTTGCATGTCACCACACTCAAGCCTAGTACATATGTACTTCTACTGTACAGAATTGTATCAGTATTTCCCCACATGTTTTCTATTTGAGTTCTCAATAATACATATCTTAGGCATGAACAAGCACAAATGACTTCTAAAATGTAAGAATTGCAAACTAGCTCTGAACTAGAGGAATGATGCCTAAGACACAGATCATATACAACTTTGGAATTAAGGGGGGAAAATGAGCTCTGGTAAAAACTAGCTGCATGACCTTGAGCAAATCTCTTAACCTTTCCATGACCCAATCTCCTTATCTGCAAAATGACTGGCAGTGGAGGATTGGATTATTTCTAAGGTCTCTTCCAGTTCTAAGATACTTATTCTAATTCCTGCTAGACAAATGATTATATAAGAATAACCTTTCATGTTAGTCTTCTACCTAGAAGAAAAATAGAATGCTGCCACCTGTTCCTTTTATGAATACTTTTAAGGATTGGTCAAATAATACTAAATATTTTATAAAGAAAAAATTAAACCTCAAGCAGTCACTACCATAACAGTTTTTCTCTAAGAACAAGCCTCCTATAACAATATGCACCATACAAACAACAGCATGGTTAAAATCACTCTCTCTTCAAAAAATTTTATTTCTTAAATAAAAAAGGGAAATGAATGCCTTACAACAATGTGGCATGGACAGATTTTTTTTTCCTTACATTTTGAACTGAAAGCAAATTTGGTTTAAAATATGTTAATTCCACTCTCACTATTTTCCATTCATTCAATAGATACATATATAGCACCTTTCCAGAGCCAGGCATTACGTTACATTGCTATAATACCATCTCCATGGATTTTATAGTCCAATGTATAGATCTAAAGGAAATTAACCTATGCTCCTTTAAGGACTCAGTATAAAATTATTAAAATTTGATCTTAAAAAAAGAAGTTCCCTAAAAATATAGACCTTAATCCATGTTTACTTTCTGACCATACATGTGATGAAGAAGGCAAAAGTGAGTACATTAGTTCTAAAGAGAGTCCTGGAAATACAAATTCCTGGAACTACAGTAGAGTCCTGTATGCTAAAGTGGTTCCTCAAAACCCAAAATCTCCCGAGACATAAAGACTGTAAGTATATATTTCTACTGCACACAACACATCAGTATTTCCTCTCAAGGACTTCAGTTATCCATCCTTCCCATGCTCCCCGGAATTAAGCAATTAGCAATAGAGAGAATTGGTGAGAAGAGGGATGTGATTATTCAAACTCCATTTGCTGGTCCTCTCTCTCTCTCTCTCTCTCTCTCTCTCTCTCTCTCTCTCTCTCTCTCTCTCTCTCTCTCTCTGTGTGTCCTAAAAAAAAAAAAAAACAAACAAACTTCGGAGGCTTCCTTAATTCTTTAATTAAGAGTCCTCAGTTTCTAGTAAAGGTTAAGGATAGCCAAACATTACTCCTGCTACTGCTGTGTTTTCTGTTGAAACAATGTGATATGCAAAATACTATAGAATATTTTCCCCAAAAGGAAACGTAAAGATTTGCTCAATAAAGTGGCAAAAATGACAAATTCTGTTATGCCTTTCATTCTGCAAATACAATAAATGAAATGTACCAGTGGTCCTTCCTGAAAAAAAACAAAAATATTGGCATTCCTAAGTCTTACAACTAGAAATCTAAACTGAAGTTCATATGGGGCATGAACTTTGATTACTATGGTGCTGCAAAAAGATGGACTTTAAAGGCATCCCTGTAACAGAACAAGGAAAAACAGAAACTCATAGTAGCTAGAGAAGGAAAACTATAGTAAACCCAATATAGTCTGCCCTATATCTATTGAGCAATTTTTAAAAAATTGATGTCTACCTCTGATAACAAGAGGGGTAGGCATAATCTAATGTCCATGAATCACATTTCAAAAGAAAATAGGGATAGGGGTATGGGAGGGAGATCACTTCTACAAGGTACTAGCCAAATGCCAATTTTTATGTACTGGCTTCTTTCAAAATATTCAATCACACCTAATAATTGGCAGGAAACACAAAAAGGCTTTCACTTCCACGCTGTGCATTCACTCCCCCTGGGGTACATGGCCATTTGTGGCCACTAGTAGCAGCAAGAGAGAAACCCCAGGGAGACCAGATACGTTCAATTACATCCCAACCCCCCACCCTGCCTCTATACCTCTCTGTTATTAATACACTGCAGTTTTGTGGGTTACAAAAGGGTTCTTAAAAGCATCAAAGTAACATTTTTATGGGTAGACAGAGAACTAAAGGATTTTTTTTTATTAAAGGAAAATATAAAGACAAGACAAAATATCAAATTCAATTGATGTTTCCTGAACACTTTTTATTTAATAGGCTTCTCAATGGCTTGTTAGAACTAAGAACATGTCTCAGTCCTGGAATAAGATAATGTTTTATGAAATCGCCACAAAAGAAGAATGATCATTCTTTAGTACAAAATGCTTGCTTTATAATAATTCTTATTTTTGTCTCTCATAAAAAACTGGTTTCTCATCTTCGTTACGTCTAAATAAAAATGTGTAATTAGTTGGTTCTTATCTCCAAAGGAGTTCCAGTAATGGATGTATTTTCTCACTTACAAATTCCACATGGATAAACTCTTTATTTTCAGGTGATGTTCTATGAATACCAAGATAGATAAAACTCATGAATTTCACCATTAATGTATGCCTACTACTAGCAGTACAGCAAAATTTCAAGTGATTTATTTAATATGAATTATTAGAATATACAGAATGGATAAGGCTCTGACAATCAAATTTGTTTCCCAAATATTTATTGAGCACTTAGCATGCTCTCATCACTCTACCATGCTAAATATCATGCTAAAGAAAGACATGCCTGCCTGTTGTCCTTACAGAGTAATTGAGAGTGATCAGAGAGTCAAAAAGTAATAATAAGAACAACAGTTTAGTGTTTAGTGTTTTTCTTGGGGAACTCAGAGGGGCTCACACAGAAAATAACTTAGGCTACATCTGGGGATGAGAAAAGGTTTCAATGTAACATAGTCACGAAACAGAAGCCTGGAAGGAAGGGAGAAGTTATCTAGACAATGATGAAGGACAAATGCTCTTAAAAAAAAAACATTTGACACAAAATCAGCTTAAGGGCGAGGACTGCTAGTGGTCATGTGTTTCTCCTAAACCACTTAATTGGGATAAATTTTTTGGAGGATATAAGCCTTGAGCATAATTTTCAGAAAAGAATATTGTAGCTTCAGGGCAGAATAGCAGTCTTTTGTAATCCATTAGTCTTTAACTTTACTCTAAACAAACAAAAAATACAGTGTGCCTCTAAGACATTCCTAGAAGAAAATGTACTGAAACACACCCAAACAATTAAAAAAAAATGGATATGAAACAGTGACACTTAATTCCTTGATATATTTTGGATACTTCTAGACTTGTTCGGGGCTTTTGTGTCTGCTTTGCTCTTGGCTTCAGGACTTCTGATATTTGATTCTCCAAGATAAATAAATAGGTGACTCCTCACATTAAAAAGAGTTAGCCATAATGATACCACCAAGATCTCAAAGCCTACTGCCAGATTATACATGCCTCTCTCTGCAGAATAACTTCCAGTAATGAAAGCAAGAGCAGTAGTAGAAGCTGTAGTGCCAGCAGTCAAATCTTATTGAACACTTACAAAGTGCTGGAAGGGTTTTATGTTCATGACCCCACTTCAACCTTAAAAAACTTCTGGGTGGTAAGTACCATCACTATCTTTATTTTATGAATGAGGTACTTCAAGCTTAGTGAAGCTGATTAAGATGCCCCAGGTCACGTAGCTGGTAGGTCCTCAGAGTGAGATTTAAACACAGGTTGTGTAATAACCAGGCCTGTATGTGAACTTGCTTACTGCCTCCAACATCATCAACCAAGGTCAACAGTATACTGCCACATAACAGATGAGAAAGTAAAGAGAATCCAATGGAACAGGAGTAAAGATGAAAAAGGACCCTGCAAAACTTCTAATATTGTAGTTTAATTACTATCTAATAGAGAAGGGACTGCAGAGGTGAGAAAAAGGAAAGATCTGACTTAGGTTGTTGAAATCACATCATATATAAGTTGATTAAAAGAATCTGCAAATGATAATGAGATGCAACAGCAATGCTTTCAAATTCATCATTTTGTACATGTTCAATCTCGTTGGGCTTTCTTCTTGTCTCTGGGTAACCAGCATTAGAAATATAATTTTGAAAAGTAAAAATTTCACATTCTTCTTTCTTATGTATTGAATGTATGACAGCATTATATTTTAAGAAAGAGTAACAATCTTTGCTGTCATCTTTGAATTTTAAAATAAACTGTTACATTTTTGTCATCATCCAGGGAATAAAATTTGGTGGATTAACATTGAGTTCTTATCTCAAATAATATCATTTAACCCTTTGTCTTAGTTTTTTATTAATTTGTATGAATCTTCCTCCATGTTTAACATATCGATTTTCTTCAGTATACATGTCAGGTATGATCGTACCCTCAAAATATCATAGATAATGATTATACCAGTGGTCAGAAAAGTGTAAATAAATGAAGATAGCTTTGTTCCAATAAAACTTTATTTAAAAATCTGGCCCACTGCACTGTAGCTTGTAGTCCACAGTCAAAAGCTGGCCCATTGCCTGATTTTTAAAGAGTTTTATTGGAACACGGCCACACTTATTCATTTACACATTGTCTGTGGCTGCTTTCTCACTACACCAACGGAATTCAGTAGTTGTAACAGAGACTATATGGCCCCAAAAGCCTGAAGTATTTACTGTCTGGCCCTTTACAAAAAGAAGGCTTCATTATCTTTCTCTTGAAATTTGGCTTCATTCATTTATTCGTTCATTAATCAACTCATGTTTGTGAAGCAATTTCTATGTGCCTGGCACATAGGTAAACAGGTTAGTGACTCGTGGAGAAACAGACTAACAAAAGACCATGTAATGACGGCTCTAGTAAAGTAGGAGCATAGAGAAAAGGAAGCCTGGACGGCATCATCCTGAGGGAGGCAGACAAGTCTAAATTCATTTTGTTATAGAGGTGATCAGGGGTGAAAGCAAAAATATGGTTTACTTAGTCCTTTGCTTGGGAACACAAGAGTCATACTTAAAGAAGTGAAAGGAGATTAATGGGAAGGAGGAGGAAACAGAACAAAAACATGTAGAGAGTGACTCTTACAGTTCTAGATGGTGTACAGATTTGATACCTAAAGGTATTTGAAAGACTGTTAACAGTTTAAATAATAATGTCAAAAATCTGCTTTTATGACTTCACAAAAGGCACATACTAGCTTTTCATTTGATCTTCAATATTATAAAAGTGTGGAGATGGTTTGGAAGGAATATAGCTTGTTTGTGAGATCAGGAGACCAGATCTTCTCCAAGCGTCTAGTCACCGGCTCTGTCCTCAATTTATAAGAATTATTTAACATTAGGTATTGGACAGAATGAAGTAAGGGGAACTCTTAAATCCAAGATCTAACTATGTTTAGTATCCGCAAACAATCAACTGCTATTTTTCCCTGTTTTGTTTACTCAAAACATCTCCAAAACTCATGGGTTCTTGTTGAACTTTTTAACTGGAGAAGCCAGCCTCACATCTGAGAAAATACTTACATAATGAATAAATGATTGATGCAGTGATTATGATTGCTCTTTTGGCTCTTTGATCAATGGCAATGGGTAAAATTAATACTATAGATATACACTGTCAAAGTGAATATCTAGAAGTTAAGCTTAACTATATAGCTAAGACAGCATAAATGACATTTTAAAAATATGCTTATTTTGTTTTTGACCCACCTAATTTTTTTTTCTAGCAATGGTTGAAAGCCACAACAATAAAAACTTTTTACCTACCTAGATAGCTAAATACAACTTATATTGAACAATTATAATGAGGTTAATTTATTATAAATCAAACAAGAAACATCTGATCCGACTGGGTGCCTGGACACAGGCTGTACTTAACATATAAAGTAGGCATCTGTCCTTTAACAAATGTTAATGAAATATGCTAACATTTTCCCTTACTTAAGTGATTTTAAAGTGATATTTATTTCTATAACTTTGAACTTAAATATTTAAATGATCGTCCATTGACCTAAGCCAAGTAAGTAGCATGGACTAAGAGTGAAAATGTTCACTTACTAATAATAAATGCAATTGCTTGGTTTTGGAAGGAGCATCACACTCAGGTAATCTTTTATTCAACAAATGTAAATTGACATTTTATTCAGTTAAGAAAGGCTATTAGTATGGTTGGAAACCTTTACAATAAATATTATTTTAGGGATTCTCAAAGCTAGTAAGTATAGGAAATATCAGTTACAACATCAGAAAATACACTCTATTTTAGCTTGATAAGCTATATTTATATGCTGAAATGTAAACATTGCTGGGTTAAAAAAAAAGAATATTGATGGATTTCTTGGCTCTGACACCATTAGAGCATTTTATTTTGTTTTGTTTTGTTTTGTTTTGACTGTGGTCTCTGGTATAAGTGGAAATTACTTTTTGAAAACAATATATATCTAAATAGTTCTAAATATTATTAAGAACCTAAATGAAAAGAGAAAACCACATCTAAATTTTCCCTTATCTCTTTTCATGTGGCTAAGAAATCCATTTTTACAATTTTGCAAGAATCTACATTTATTCCTCTCCCTCAGGTAGCCAAGCTACTTGTTTACTTGTAATATCACAGCATGTTCTTACAAAAATTAATTTCAAGTCAAAAAGACAGGATAATGATTCCTTTCAGCAGTAAAAGGTAAGAGAGGGCCACTGTGGTTTAAGCGCAGATAGTATATAATTAAGAACAAGAAAAATCAAAGGATTCTTGAGTATACATTGCTTTCATTTCCTCCTGATGGACTTTCAGATTGCTTTAAAAGATCTATTAAAAATCTGCCTTAGAAAATATCTATTAAAAATCACAAACACATAGATACTTGGAGAATACAGGAGTAGGAAAAAAATGGGTCATCTTACAAAATCGATTATGTGAGCTCTCTACATGCAGTGCATATGTCAGCAACATGGGAAAACAATCTCCAGATAAATTCTGCAGATATTCTTTCTTTTGGAGAAAAATCCATGTCTTTATGTACATTGTGAAGCAAGGGAGATACAGGGTGGGAGCAGTTAAGTTTTATCTACAAGCATAAACATCAGGCTAGCTTTTGAAAAATGAGCCAAACCCAAAATAGCCCAGCAAAAAAATATTTTATAATAAAAAGGGTATATATATTTTTCCTTTCCCCATCTAAATCTGGAATCCTTACTACCTTATTTTAAATAAGCCAGAGAGTGCAAGCTTCAATCTGTTTGGATAGAAAAGAATTTATATAAATGTTTTGTTCAAGCCCAAAAGGGAAAGAGACTTTAAATATACAGTGTATGAAAGATGCACACCCAACTTCAAACAGTTTGGTGCACAGAGGAGGAAAAATAATCTAACCTGTTATTCATTCCCAGCAATCTTTAAGCTTAAATATTTTGCAATGTACAACACTGTTTCAATGACAGTAAGAGATTAACCAAAATTTTATAACTGCCTTTCTCTCCTCCCCTCATACCTCTTGGAGATGGGAGGTATGAGGTGGGGGGAACAAGGTCAGAAAACAAATTAAAATAAAATCTGTATTTTTCACCCCTTTTCTGCATTTGAAAAAGAAAAACGAGGCAGATAAATCTGTATAATACTAAACCAAATCTCTTTAATTCCAGTCAGCTTTTATCACTCAGTCACTGAGTCTGTGTGGAAAAATTCATGCTAATTCCCCCTAGCAACAGCCTCAGCCTATCAGAGACATTATGTACCATGCAGCTGCCAGCCAGAGAGAATAACTCTAAGTAGGTCAGGCCTGTATTTCTAAAAATGCTACGGTCTACTAACCCCACTGTCCCGTCTGTCTGCCCTGCCCCATAATAACCTCAATTGCTTGGTGACACAATGACATACTACCCTGTTAGAGTGCAATCACATCATGCTACATTATTCTGCTGCGAGCATGACTGCTGGGTGAAGGACCCTCGGAGGGGCAGCATTAATCAGGCAGCCATTCATGTCCACCAGCACTTCACTATCGAAATGGGGACTGCATTAATGACCAGCTGTTTGAACTAACACAAACAAAATAATGTCTTTCACCCCGTTGGGTGCACAGAATACCCTATTCTGATCTGGCAGGTTCCGCTTCTCGACTAAATCGAAGATGTAAATTAAACGGGCTCAGACAATGTCAGCTTTGGCAACCTCAAAGTAAGTATATTTAAATTATATTACATGAGATTCAAAAAGCTGTTGATTTAATATACACAGCCTTCTCTGCCTACAATTTTCCCTAATCCACATTAAAAGGGGAAATGCATACATGGCTAACCCAATAAATATACACATATCACCCAGGAAGCCAAATGTACAGAGCTGAGCTGAAATTGACTTCTCTCGGGCAGAGAAACAAAACGGATCAGGAGTAATTGTGCAGCGTGAACACAAATACAAATACAAAATGAATGCTGTGGAGGAGCACTGAAAACAAATAAGAGTAAACATTCTAGCTTACCAACCAATCAGCTCCTCCCACCATCTCTTTGAGGGAGGCTGTAGTTGCACCAAATCTCTAAGCACAAGAGACTAGGGAGGGAAGTGAACGTGGCCTTCAAATCTCAGCCACGGTGGTGCTCTGACTTCTCACGGGGTTACTAGTAGACCGCTGTTTGGCTTCAAGACAACCAAGGCTGCTTCAAGGTTTAAACTTGGGCTTGGAACAAAAATCAGAACCCCATAGACATTTTACAATTTTTAAATGGAAATTTTAGGATTTAATTGACCATATTTATTTGAATGTCACATTTGACTCCTTTCCAACTTAGTGCACAAAAACAAACAAAAATTATGTGTGAATGCAGAGATTGAAAATTGGCAGTGCTTGCCAACCATGCTCTCTGGGGTTATTTGGGGAAATATCTTGTATTGATGGGGCTTGCACTGATATTTTCTTGCACGATTAATCTGATTCACAGTTTCATTTAATGAACACACCCTCCCCCAACAAATCAAATTTTCACCCTTTAATTATGCAAAATTCAGTAAGTCTTATATGTGTAATCCATCAGTATTTGATTTACAAACATAGAAAATTCCTTAATCCATATGCCCTTATTTGAACTGGGTTTGATAACTTAGTTATGACTATCTTCTTCACTTTGTGGCACACATCACATAGTTATTCTTGGAGAGATACAGTCACTGACGCAACCATGAACCGCTAATTACAAGCTGCTGACATTCTGCTTGTCTCTGCAGCTTTGAAGTTCTAAGTCTGTTTTTCTCTCTTCTGAGCTTGCTAAGTTTCATTCTCTTCCTCTCAAGCTCCCCACCCCTCATTATTCCCTCCTTCCTTCTTTCTACTGTAAACCTTTCTGGATCCACACTAGGACTACCTAGAGAAAGCAGTTAAGAGTGATCGATTTCTCCAACTTGCTTTCTTTCCATTCCCTCCCTGCTCCCGTGCACACAGATCTACAGTTTGGAAGTACAGTAATAAGATCCCCACCCAGCCCCACCCACAGGAATGCATCAACAGCTGGCCAAACATAATCCAACACACAGAGCTGCCTTTGTAGAAATAGTAACAAACAGTGGAAGGGCCAGACAAGCGTCCCAGCAGAGCTCCCCATGACAACTACTCCTCATCTCCGGGTCTGAGCTGACTCCACTGAGCTGGTGCTGGAGCATCACGGCTCACTTATCTGAATCCAGTTTCAGTACTTCCTCCAACCTCACTGGAGGCTATTCCAAGGGTGCTGGCCTCTCCATACAGCAAGCTGGATGCATGCTTTCTCTTTATTGACTACGGCCACGCTCTGCCACATGGCACACACCCTTTGAAATGCACCACCATAAACTCCCAAACCTCAGGAACAGCATCTGCACCTATACCTAACCATCTAGTGCGAGCCGGTAGAACCAAGTCTCCTCCTTAGAAAAAAATTTCTTTTTTAAATTATAGGCTGATCCTGGAATTCTAAAACATGTAAATATAACATTGCATTCATCTCTACTGAACAATGAGCATCTGAAGCCTGTGGTAGCCAGCTGGTCCCAAAGTCATCTGGGATACATTTATTTTGATTAAATCGATCAGATTTCTATTTACAGGATAGAATTTTTAGCCATAGTGAATACAGCTGTGTTTACAGGGATTTGTAGGAGAAGAAAACAAAACCCCACAATCAGTCCTAGCAAAGCACAGAGCACTCAGAACATCAAGGAGTTAAAGCTGAGGGCTTGCTTTCACATTAGCAAGAAAATGTTGCATGCAGCTGCTTTGGCCATGCGCTCTAGCTAGTCAGGAAATGGGAGTTGAGCTGAAGCTGAAAATACAAGCAGCAATCACGCCTGATCCAGCAAAGTGACAGATTTCTTGTGTAAAATGGGCAGAAATCTCTTTTTGTCATGTCTCTACATGCATGCACATGCATTTAAATCCACGCTGCAAGGCTGCTATTTTCTCTGGGGACAATGGTACAGTCACCTAGCCCATCAGTTTCTCCACTGACAGCGTCGGATACATCCAGACTACAATGTACAGGTCCTTCATCCATGTACTGGGTTATATATTATGCCATCCTCCCTAGAATGAGAATGCAGAGCCAGCGGCAGACGATCAAACAGCATTCGGCAGCTCCTCACTCTTTTCATCCGGTTCTCACTCTGCCTTTCTCCAACTCTGGCTCGTCAGGCAAATACATCAGGTACCTGCTTGTATCCATCTTCAGTTCCACTCTCAGGTACAATGCCACATCTCAGCATGGTTTTATCCCCAGACTATGCCCTGGGAGCAGCCTGAGACAGGTACCCACGGCATAACTGTTCTGCTCTTGCCTGGTGGAGGAGCGGTGCGTACTGGATGGATAGTATTCCTAACTCGCCCTTGCCCGGTTCTTGGCATCCTTTCTATGCAACCCACCCCGGCTCCTCCGTAGCTTCGCCCTGTCCACCAAGTCCCTTCCTTCAGCTGCGAGGAGCCCTGGCCAGAGCTGCAGAAGTATGTCCTTCGTAGTACTGTGTGCGGATCAGAAGTCAAGGCGGGAGGCGGCAGGTGCATCTCAGGTAACCGGGGAGGATGGCGTGCCCACGGCGATGCAGCCCTGGAGCTGGAAGCAAAGATGATCTGGCTTCAGAATTAAAAAAAAAAAAAAAAAAAAAAAAAAAAAAAAAAAAAAAAAAAAAAAAAAAAAAAAAAAAAAAAAAAGGAAAAAAGAAAAGAAAAAACACAAAACAGCGCAGCTCGGTTCCTGTGGGGGTGGGGGAAAAAACAGAAACCATAAAAAAAGCAAGAGTTAAAATCAAATTTTTTTTTTTAAAAAGGAAATACATAGATCAGAGTACTTCATGAGACTTTTATTTCTGATGTTTCTCCGTTTATTGGCCTCCCCGCCCCCTCCAAAATCTCTTCTGTCCCCAAACGTCACTGTCCATGAGTGCCGAGTCACAAAGGCTCTTGCTCCAAAGTGCTGCAGACCCAGCATCACATGAGGAACCACATGACAACTGGAGTCAGCTGCTGATGTGGTCAACTATTTCTCAGAGGCAGGGGGGAGTAGGAAGGAGAAAAATCTCAAGTGAGACGTGCTCCTCTCACGCTGCCAGGAAGAAATTTCCTTAAAAGAATAAGAAGACTGCACCTCTGAAGAAATGCTTGTGAATGCATATATACTTTTATTTATGCACACTTACATAGACTAAAGAGATCATGGATCCTTGAAGACATTTTGAGGATGCTGTACCGCAGACACTAGCTGGATGGCAGCAATATTATTTCTAGTTTGTATTAGTCAAAGCTGATTCCACTTAAGTGGATTCCTGAAAAGCACACACCATGTCTTCATAGCATGATCAGGCTTGGAAAACCAATTCTATTATCTCTCCCTGCAATCTGTATCTGAACCTGCATTCTGAATAATTTATTTTTAGACTAATAAGATGCTTGGCAAGACTGCTCTTTTCTTCCTTCCGTGAGTGGCGCAGGCAATATGCACCCATGTGGGGAAAGCTTGTCCCTTTGTAGGCAGAAGAGATGGTTTTCGTCATTTTCAAAAAATGCAATTTCTCATTTAAAGGCATACAAACACATAACAATAAAGGTCTCCTGCAAGTAATCATTAAAAACAAGTGAAACATTTCTGCTTCATTGAACTGACATGCCTCTTATTTGCAGTTTGGCATCTCTTGCTGGCAAATGGTGGTAATATTTTTCTAACACTATTCAAGGCTGCAGCCAGAGCCCTTGAGCCACACAGATATTGCTACTTCTCAGCAGGGTGAGAGCAAACAAATGCTTTCTGGAGCACCTCTCTGCAGAGGTGCTGCACTGTCCGGTACATTTTAACTAGTTACATTAAAGCATAATGTATAAGAGAGACGGCCACAGGGTCTTGTAGATTCCAGCATTCACTCTGGAATTTTAAAAGTCACTTCTTTGAAACATTTTGCCCATGATGTGAGAGGGGTGACTTTTTAGAATTGATCATGCCAGCTAACTGGAACCAGAGAATCGTTACACGGAGTGTTGAAACTTATCTACAACTCGCCTTATTTGACGGTGTAGATATCAAAGTAAGCAGCCATTAATTTGGTCAAGATGCACTTAACAGCCTCCAATTGTGTGATCGTGTCAGGGACTGATGGTCCTAGACAATGAGGACCCAGTGGTGAGCAAGGCGGGTCTGGGCTCCGCCATCGTGGAGCCAATAGTCTAGTAACCACACATCTCTTTTCCATTGAAGACAACCTTTTCTCAGTTTAGATACTCCAAAATTATCCAGGAAGAAACCCAGGAGTCAGTTTTTCACTCTTTCCCTGCCATCACCCTCTACGAACTCCCAAGTCCCATGGATTCTTTCCTTACAAACTATCCTTTAAGATTCCCTCTCCAGTCCCCATTTCTGGAGTCCAAGTTTAAGAACTTCTTCCTCACATTCAACAATCTTCTCTCTGGTCTCTCCCTTTTTGTTTCAGTCCATTTGGCAGCCTGTTTTCCAAAATAATCCCACTAAACCATCATGTTCATGATGTTCAGAGCCCCTGTCCAGATGATCTAGACAACACTTTATTCAACACTGAGGATGGCCCCTTATTTTTTCACATGTATACGACCAGTAAAGACATAGTATTATCTGCTTGTACCTTAACTATTTAAATAGAATGGTTTCTTTCTGATCCTCCTAGTACATCATCACTGAGTAAAAAAATAATAATAAATCCAGCTTTTGTTAATAACTAGGCATAAAGCACAATAAGGGTAACAAAGACACATGAGGCACTTCCCCTGCCCTCAGAGAATATATAATCTATGGAACCTGTGCCACTCTTTCTACTGGCACTAACCATTTACTACCTTGAATTGCTAGCTATCTTTAAAAATTTTATTTCCTATGAAAATAACAAATACATCTAAATCTGCCCGCTAAATGAGCATCAGATAAGTCATGACATAGAAGGGCTAGGAAGGAAAAGATTCCTTGTAGGGAAATGCCAGGAATGTCCCAAAGAACCCTGGGATTTTCAAATTTGCAGCTATTCGCAAATGTCTGGCGAGGGTAGAAGGTGGGATTTGGGTCACAAAATAATATCAATGGCAATAATAAAACACTAGCACTTATTATGTGCTAGGGTCTCTTCTAAGTATTTATAATCATGAACTCACTTAATCTTAACAATCTTATATAGGAAGTATTGCTTTTATAAGCTCTTGTCAAAAGAGAGACTGAATAAGTTGCCCAAGACCACGCAGCAAATAAATGGTAAAGCACCCTGAGCACACCTTCTTAGCCACCATGCATACCACCTTGGACTTGGAAAAACAGCAAGAGGGACACCAAAGAGAGGAGAAAACCTAATTATGCTTGAAAGTGGGTGAAAGGATCGATTTGATTTAAGTAGGGTATTCATTTTTTAGAAGTGGAACTAGATTGAGGAGAGCCACATTGTAAGGCTAAGGCATTTTACCCTTATCATTAAGCCATGGGAACAACCAAATTTTAGAATAATGAGTCCGATAGCCATGGCTAAGATGGATGAGGGAGGAAGGAGATTGGATATAAGGAGAGTAATAAAAAGACTGCTGCAACAGCTTGACTATAAGGGAATGGTGCCTGAACTTTGGTAGAAGCAGAAGAAAAACTAGTATGGATTCTGGAGGCTTTATAAAGAAAGAAATAACATTACTGAAGTACTCTTGGGGAATGGGGAGAATGATAATAATCAAGTTGAATGCACATTTTTTTATACCTGGGTAAGTAAAAAAAGCAGTTCTTTGAGCTTCATTGTGTCCTTAGTCTTTGTTTTCCCAGTAACTAGCACAATACTTGATACGTTTTTTAAAAAATGATGAATGAGTAAATGAAAGTAATAGAGGTAAGAATGGAAAAATTAAGAGCAATGCTATATACAAGAAAAAACTCAACAGAGAATTTGGTATTTCATAGGATATCCAAAGGGAAAGGTCCAACATGAAATTATATACATAGAAATAGAATTCATTTTCTCTTTCTACCTTTGGCCCAGATTTTTGACATCTTCTTTCTTCCACCACACACCTCAGGTGCTACTTTTCAGGCCTATTTAGGTCATGCAATTCTTGCTTCCCTCATTCCAGGCACAGCAATCTGTGCCCACCACCTGCAGACCCACCTCCTCCAGGTCTAGCTCCTAATCCAAACACTGCACTTACCAAGGCAATAAAATAAGTGTGCTAACATACTTTACCTTTCTTTTAATTTTTATATGTAGCAGAGGGAGAAACCACAGACTTCTCTCATGATCTTAGCTAACCAGAATGCTAAATTAACAAATGTACCTCATTTCTTAGGCAGTTAATGAAGGTTAATATGACATACTGCCTCTGGCTCTGGAAGTAAAAAGGGGTGTTATTGCTTCATATTATAGCTTGGAAAAAAAGTGTTAATAATCTTTCTCATCAGCAATAAAGAATTGGGCTTTTAATACCCAGATATATTTTAGGAGAAGGCTAGTATATCATCTCTAAGTGGAGTTTAAGAGCAACGTTAGATAACTAGGGCATTTCAAGAGGCTGCTTACACTAGAGACAAAAAAGAAAGAAAAAGAAAGAAAAAGAAAAAGGAAAAGAAAAAAATACAGCCAGAACCAAATTTATTTCTGCATTCTTGAATGGGAAAAAATACGTAAATTAATATTGGGGATACTTTTCTTTATATTGCTTTAGATCAATTTTAGTAAGTAATCTTTAAATATTAAGAGGAAAACTTGGATCTTGCAAATAAGTGATATTGAGTAAACAGGTGATATGTGAGCAAGGTCATTGTTTTATTCAATTACACTCACCCAGACATGTTTTGTGGGCCTGTGAATACAAGACAGTGTGTTAAGCATTATAGGAGGGGGATAAAATGAATGAGGCGCTGTTGAGGCACCTGAAGAGTTTATAATACTCTTATCTGGGAAGATGCACCCTTTTCTTTGACAAAGGGGACCTAGTGCTTTTGATGACAGTAAAGAATAGCAGAGGTTAGTAGGAAAAAAAAAATGGATATGGCTTCTGGAAAGGAAATCAACCCATCTAGGCCATTTTGAGATATCACCATAAAAGAAATAGCTTAGATGATATGAATATTCAATGGGTGTGACTCTTAAGTCCCTTAAGTGAAGAAGAATCCTATGCTTTACTTTGGAATCCTGAGAAATATTAATAACATGATGATAGTGTAGAAAAAGGGCTTATTTTGTAGGCTGCTAGAAGACTTAAAACTGCATGCATATTTTCTAACTCCCCCAAAATGGATACTGAATTAAGATTAGCTCTTCACAAAGCTGACTGACAAATTGACTAATTGCTAGTTGCTGGCAGAGTTCTGATTTCCCTCCTTTTTGTTACCCAATATTATTACCCTGGTCCAATTTACAGGGGCCAAACGACAATTTTAAGGTGGAAGGACTGTGTTTGTTCACCTGTGAGTGGTTTGACCTTAGACTTTGCAGAGCGCTGTCAGGAAGTCAGTTTTTCCATGCTCTTTACAGTAAACAAAGACAGTGTGGCTGGGCTCCAAATGTTACCGAAGGTCAGGGACCAAACAGCCATGAAGACAAAGACCGCTTCCAGAAATTGAAACACAAAATAGGTGTGAGCGCCATCAACATTCCAGACTGTGCTCCTGTCCATAATCAGTGTTTGGTTCAAACAATGTGACACATACCCAGCATCAATGCATAATAGAAATAGAATCATAAAACCCCGGGTGCTGGAAAGCACCTTAAAGGTCATGTGGTCCCCTGCTCTTCTGAGCTGTGAATGCTGCTCTTTAAAATATCTCCTCCATGCAACCATCCAGGCCCCAAGGGGACACTGCCAGTGACTGAAAATGGGAGTGAGACAGGACATTCCATCTTTTTAATGCAATAGCTTGATTATTTTAAAGCCCTGAGCCAAGGATCTGATTCCATGGCAGTGGAAGCCTCAATAAAGTTTCTGTTTTTTGACCCTCAATTTAGAAGTTTGAGAGCTCAAATCTAGTGTGTTTTCCATATACTGGTCCTTAAGTTATTAGAGGAAATTGATCACTACCTACTCGGATTTTTCTTCTCTACATGAAATACTTGCACTTCTTCAGCCACTGACTACTCTGTGACTTTTACTATATTTACATTCACGTTCCAATTCCCGGCCTATAAATACATTCCAGATTATCAGTAGCTTTCTGACTGACGTGTCAGACACAACAGAACACATGGTCCTACAATTTGGGCACAGAAAGCCTACAGCACTATTGCCTCCTTCATTCCATTCTAAGAGTCCAGATTGCAATCAGTGCTGCAAAACCTGCCTTTGCTTTCCTAGGGAGCACATTACATTGGTGAATTATTGGGCTCACCTGTGCCTCTGTTCACACATTCTACCCAAATCACATGGCTGCCATCATTGGATAGTGACTTTATGTAATTATTTGACTGTTTTTGTCCTGTTTTTGGTTACCACAAATGATTGGATTCTATGGTATTTAAAACAAATAAAAAGAAAAAGAGTAGTAAACTATCCTTGAAGGAAGCATACACATACTGCTGACCATTGAACAACATGGGGGTTAAAGGTGCAAGCTCTCTATGTGGTCAAAAAAGCACTTATAACTTTTGACTCCTCAAAAACTTAAGTACAGTCAGCCCTTCATACCTACAAGTTTTGCATCTGCAGATGCAACAAACCTCAGGGCAAAAACAGTATTTTCGATCTATGGTTAGGAATCTGTGGGTGAAAAGGGCCAACTGTACCTATTGTCCACTGTTGACCTAAAGCCTAACATAAATCGTCAATTAACAAATATTTTGTTTGTTATATATATTATAGACTGTTTTCTTAAAATACAGTAAGCTAAAGAGCATGCAATTAAGAAAATCATTAGAAAGGAAATATTTACTGTATTTGTTGAAAAAAATCCATGTACAAATGGACCTCCATGCAATTCAAACCTATGTTGTTGAAGGATCATCTGTATTTGTAAAAATACATCTCTCTTTCATGGGAATACATAATACCCAAGAGTGCATGAATTCTTAGAAAGCAATGAATCCACTTCTGTTTTTCCTATATCACAACGGCACTGCATGGATTACATAAAATGGCCTGGCCTAGTAGGAAGACTACTAGACTGGAAGTCAAAAGCTCTGGGTTCTAAGACCCATTTTGCCACAAACTATCTGTTTTCTATATGACTATAGGTGATCAGTTTATCTTTTTTCAAGCTTCAGTTTCTTTAGGGATAAAGTGAGAACCTCAATGATATGCATCCTGAGCTGCATAGCATTCGAGCAATTTATGTGTATGTGGAATTTTAATTAAATTTCTAAAATCGATTCCTTAATATAATGGCATAAAACAGCTAGTTTTTAAAAGACTATAATTGAACTTAGATAAATAACATTAAGTTGTCTCAAAGCAAGTGAATGACACATTCAAGAATCAAAAAGTTCATATGTCCAGAGTTGTTTTTAAAAGAATATGCCAATTAGGTAAATGAGGTAAGTCTCACTGGGGGCCCTGGAATCTTTACCCTCTGATGAAATAACGGTTTTGAATAGGTGAACCAGTTACTGAGATTCTTGGGGTAAGGAATGAAATAAATGTCATAATTTGATATCATCACTTTCCCATAATCCAAATGTCTTCTTAAAACATCTTTAATTAACTGTACAGAGGGAACCTTTAGGTTGAAAAGATCTAGTTTCTTTCACATTTTTAACTAGAGCCATGACAACAGAGTTGGTTGATGTCAATCAACAGTTCTCACAATGGGAATACTATTCACATTCTTAGGAAGAGTGGAGGGGATGATGGCATATGGTCATAACAGAACACTAGCTCATCCTGAGATCTTGCATTAGAGTAAAATTAATTTGGTGATGAGATTCTAAGACACATCCAACCCTCCTAACATTAAGCTAAAAGAGCACAATAGCTGATCTTTTCACTAAGTGTGTTATTACACTACGCAATTTTTCTTAGATCAAAAGAACTAAAAATAAAAACTGGAAAGGTGGGCTTGATTTTCTCAAACTCAGAGCCCAGTTTTGGCCTAGACTTTCTCTGTGCATGCCCTTCACAGTTTTGGCCTCAGCATTATCCTCTGCAAAACAAGGAAGGCTCTGCATGTACAGGCTCCGATACTCTGCTTCTGTCAGAAGCTTTTTTGGCTTTTTTAAGATCCTCTGTTTTCAACATGTAAACTACACTAATTGTCTATATCTACATGTCATACTGTCTCCTAATTTATCTCATATTTAGAAGGCTCATTGCAGAGCCCCTAGTGCAAAAATATTGTTTCGGTCTGAAATCACTGTCTGGGAGTCAAGCAGAATGTTCTCAAGCTAAGACCTTGGGCTCCTGAATAAGAAGCCACAGCTATGCAAAGCATCTGTAGTTCAGACACAGGCAGCATTGGGGAAATGGACTGGTGCTTTTAGGTATTTGCAAATTATACCTAGGTAGCAAACTAATACATAATTAACTGCCTAATGATATTTAATATGCACAAAAACTGTAATCATTAGCTTATTGTCACCAGTATAATACTCTAAAATGCCATTAGCACAAATGACCATATCTACATTCAAGTAGAAAGGCAGACTTTTAGAGAAAACTTAAAAATAATTAAAATGCTTTATACCATTGGCTGCTAAAGCAATGAAGCTTTCTCAAGCAATAGAAGAGGCAGGCATACATATGCCCAGGACTTTCAATTAATTGAGCATCTCATTGGAGCATGCCTCCATCCCTGCATTTGATGGCGTTTTCTACAGGTCCCCCAAGATCAGTGTTATAGTGTTATTGTATCTACAGGAACGTAAAGATATGGAAGGGAAGAAAAGAATGCCACAATCTGAAAGACAAGAGATGTTTATTTTTCCACTATTTGCTTCAATGCATGGTCCATGTATAATCATTCCATAATGTCAAAAACTCAATTATGCTTTTTTAAAAAATTGGGAAACATGATAGAGATTCTGTGTGATTTTTAAAGGTGAACTAAGACTCAATGATGGGCTTTTTCTTTATGAAAATAATTTAGTTTACATTAAATACTGGATCTTGACACACTCCCTCTCAACTCCCATATACACATATTTATATGTAGATAAATATTGCATATAAATTTTATTAAGATTAAAATTATAGAATTGATGTAATTATACAAGTACATGAAATTATACAAATATATAGAAGAAATATTGTCAGCAAAGTTTGGTCATTCATCTAAATTTAATAGAGTTGGCTTTAACTTTTGACACTCTATATTTAAAAGACAAAGATCTGTTAAAGGGCATTCAAAAGATTTTTTTAATAGAATCTAAAAAAATTTTAAATAATTATTCAAAAAAGTTGATATATTGACATAAGCACAGCACCTCTTAGTATGAGTACTGTGAAAGACAAGTTTTTATTTGTATGAGTATACTTAAAAGATAAAGATGATCTTATTATTCTGAAATTACTGAGGCTATATAACAAGACATAGCTATTATTAAGATGATCAGATGTAGTAAATATTGTGAAGCCTTGGGTAAAGAATAATACTAATAATATTGAACACTTAATTATTACTTACCACATGCTAGGCACTGCTCGAAGTGCTCCATATTTAATCCTCACAAAGAAACCTATGAGTTAGGTACTATTCTTATCCTCATTTTACAGATGAGGAAACTGAGGCAACAGAAACTTGTTAAGTAACTTAACCAAGGCCACACAGCAAATAGGTTGGGGAGCGAAGTTGCAAATTCAGGCAGTTGAGCTCCCAAGTTCTTGCACCAGAGTCCATTAGTCTGCCTTTTCTTTCTTCTTTCTTCCTCCCCTCTCTCACCTGACCCCAAAACTCCCAATACAAATCCAGGGCAGATCTCTCTCTTGGTCTACCCAGCTGTTCACGTTATTATGAAAATAACAGACAGCAAAATGCAAGAAAGAAAATATAACTTTTCTAATGACATGTTTATACTAGTGTGAACTATTCAAACAACATCCTATAGAGTTTTGAAGAAAATGAAAGCAGAGCACAAAAATTGACAAGTTTGCTGGTACCACAGAGACAGTGACTAAAAATACATGTAAATGTATAAATCAACCTGTGAGGCTAAGACATGGGAGCAATAGAGAGCAAGCTAGAAGAAGCTAGATAAGGAAAAGGCGAGGCAGATAAACCCAATCAAATCTTCATACTGATGACAGCAAGTGTACATTAAGCACCCATGATACAGAATCAGGCTTTCTTGAGGAACTTCAGAAACATTTTATCTAATTTTTATAACTCTGAAAATCCACTATCATTATTTTCATTTTACAGATGAGGAAACTGAGCTCCACAGAGATTAAGTAACTTCCTCAAGATCAAAAAGCTAACAAACAACTGAGGCAAGATTCACCTCTTGCTCTATTTGACTCTAAAGCTTATGCTTGTGAGATTACAGTCAGTGCAATAGGTCAAGTTCAAAGCATCATCTAAATGAAAAAAAGATCAGTAGGGAGGTTAGGTATTCAGGGCCAAAACCCAGGCATCTGGGTCATTAAGAATGCCACTGCAAAGCAGCTTTGGGATCATGGGATCACAGATCAGAGTCTATTTCTTCTTTGGTTTTGGGCATCAGTCCTGTGCCCTGAAAGTAAATGCCATCTCTGATTTGAATCAGAGTTGCCTGGATCATTTCAGAGCCAAATAAATGAAATTAGCTGCTGCAAAGCCTTTTGGGAATTAATGAGGATGTAAGTAAACATATAACTTTATAGCATGAGCCCTGATAAAGTCTGAAAACAAGGGAACTTGGAGTATCTATGGGAAATGACCAAGATGTAAATGAGAAGCTAAACAAACATGGATAAACTAAGAATACAGCCACATCTGTGATGGACAAAGTTTGATGGGCCACAGACAAAAAGATGGTGAATTCTAGATAATAAGAAATGTTGATGAGATGGAAGAACCACCTGTTTTATGTAAAGCTCCAAATAACCAGATCACAGTGGACAGCCACTCAAATAATGCCTTCATAAAACAGAGTATTATTGAGAATAACTCAATTCACAGGGAGCTTAAGGCAGCCAGTACTAGATAGCCTGTCAAGGGAAACAGAACAATAATTACAGAAAAGAATCATATCCTCGGAAAAACAAAAATTAATCAAACTAAGGTTGTAAAGTGTATCCTACAGACACATTGTCTGGACTCATATGCTCTCAAAAATACTGTTTTTGATTTTAGGCCAATTTATCTAGTTAATTTAATGGTTTTGTCCTGTTACTTCTACAATGAATATACTCTGTGACTCATAGAACCTTTCTAGTTTCTTAAAGAAGCCTCAGAAGTTCATAATCACAAAAGGTGGATTATTTCCCCAAAATTAAACAATGATGTAATAGTTTCTGTGTCTGTTGTAGAAAAATCAACCTATAGTAATCACATTTAGAAATTCAAGTAACTGCAATCAACTTGAGAGAATTCTTGATCAAACACAAATAGATGATAAGCAAATTTTATTGAATAGCATTGAGATTAAATTGAAACACTATCATGCAATAAATTAAAAAAATAAATTTTAGAATAGTTTTGGATATATAGAAAAATTGAAAAGATATTAGTTTCCAATATCCCTATTATTAACATCTTACATTTGTTACAATAATTGATGCAATATTATTAACTAAAGTTCATACTTTACTCTGATTTTCTTAATTTTTACCTAATGCCCTTTTTCTGTTCCAGAATTCCACCCAGGAGACCCCATTACATTTATATGTGATGTGTTTTTAAGTGTCTCTTAGATATGATTTTCTGAGAATTTCCTCATTTTTGATGGTGTTGACAGTTTGAAGAATACTGCTCAGGTATTGTGTAGGCTATCCTTCAGTTTTGGTTGGTCTGATGCTTTCCTTACAGTTTGATCAGGATTATGGGTTTGGGGAGGGAAGCCACAGAAATGAAGTGCCATTGCCACTCATCACATTATATTCAGATTATATTACAGGGTACCGATTATAATCTGCCTTATGCTGCTGCTGTAAACCATGATCACCTGGCCGTGTGGCAGTGCTTGACACGTTTCTCCACTGTAAAGTTACTCTTTCTCCTTCAACCCCTACCCAATTCTCCATGCTGTGCTCTTTGGAAAGAAGTCACTATGTGCAGCCCACACTAAGGAGTGAGAAGTTGTGTCCTACCAACTTGTGGGCAGAATATCTACATAAATTATTTGGAATTCTTCTGCAGGAGAAAATTGTCACTTCTCCCCCATTTATTTATTTATTTATTTATTTATTTGTTTATTTATTTATTTATAATTAAGTGTAGAACTCATAGATATTTAGTTTGGGCTATAATGCAATACTAAAAAAATAAAGAAATTTTGAAAAGAGATTTATTCAAATCCATTGGCTAAAATGGGCTTGCACCTTTGGTCTCCTGTCCAAGCAAAGAAAGTGGTAGAACAAAGAGTTTGGATGTCTTGTTCACCCTGAAGACGAAGATGCTGAGGATCATCAGAAAAACGTTTCTGCTGTTCTAAATTACAGAGAAAATTGGGACATACCCCCTCATTCCAGAGGGCTTTCCCTTTTATTTTTGTTATAGCCAGGACAAAATTCAAATTCAACTGTCAGTGGCTTCAAAGTTAAGCGTGACTTAATTACTGAAATTCTTAAGGCAGATGCTGGGCCAATATCTCGCTCTTTTAAAAACAGCTTTGATAATGTAAGTAGGTCTCACACAAACTGATATGCAGACTACATATATTTCAGGTGTAATTGTGAAAAATATTTGCCTTTTAAAAATTGTTTACAAGATAGTGGAATCCTTGGACTTATAGGAATATACTTGGGAGTTATGGAAATATACTATTATTTTAGGTTCTTACTACATATCATTCTTTAACACAAAGGAACTTTAGACATAAAATGCATTACAAGACTCCATAATAAAGAAAAGGTACATGAAAGCAGTAGGATGGAAGAGTACAGAACACAGTAAGGAGTGAAAGAAAATAAAGACAATAAATAGATTTTATTAATTCATTCAACAAATATTTACACAGCACCTGCCAACAGTCAGCAACTGTGATAAAGTCGGGGTATATTATGCCAAGTAAAAACAGCTACAGATTTTGCTCTCATGTAATCTATTGGAAAGATAGACACTAATCAAATAATAGCACTACTGAAACTTGTGCAAGAAAGAGATAACTCAGCAGGCTTGGCAGCTCAATTCTGCATGTTCCTAAAATTTTCAGGAGATGGATGATCCCTGGAGTATCCCACCAGGTACATATCTTTGTATGCCTGAGACCTTGAGTCGCACCAGTTTATGCTAGCAATGAGATTTATGGTGCACACCTATTTATACCTGAGGCTTTGGACCACACTCCATTAATTTGACCTCTAGGGGGATGGAGACCTAGTAGCTAAGGTGCTACATGCTTAGATGACTGAGCCCAAATTAAAAACCCTAGATATCAAGGCTCATATTAGCTTCCTTTGGCGGGAACACATCACATATATTATCACACACCTTAATGCTGAGAGAATTAAGAGCAGTACATGCGACTCCAATAGAAGAAGACAACTGAAAGCTCAAGCCTGGTCTCTCTTGAACTCCACCTATGCACCTTTTCCCTTTGCTGAATTTAATCGGCATCTTTTGATTGTAATAAACTGTAACAATAACAGCTTTCTTGAGTCCCTTTAGTTCTTCTGGCAAATTGTAGGGCCTGAGGGTAATCTTGGAGGCCCCCAACATTAAACTACAATGCAAATTTGAGGCATATATTATGAAAGAGAAGAATACCATTTATGGAAGTTAACTGAAGTAAACTAGAAGGTTAGAGAAGGCATTCCTAAAGAAGTGCTGTTTGAGCTGAGATCTCACAGATACATAAGAGTTATTAGTAAATGGGGCAGGCATGGGAGAGCTTTCCAGATGGAGAAGTGCATATACAAAAGTGTCTGTTGGGGAGAACTGAGTGTAATTAAGCAGCTGAAAATGGATAGTGTGGCTGGAGCACATAGAGAAGCAGGAGGCAGGATGGATGAGGGACTGGAGAGTCCTTAGAGGCTGGGACTGGTAGACTAGGAGAAGGACTTTGATCGCCATCCTAAGAGTAATGGAAAGCTGTGGAAAGGTTTGAAGCAAAGGGGTATCATCATGTTGACCTTTGAAATGAGAGTTCTGGCAATAGGGTAAAGAATTTACTGGGGGTGATGAGTACACTGAGTGAACAAAGGGCAACTCTTTTATCGCATTTAAGATGAGAGATGATGGTATCTGGAGCTAGGGTTGGAAATGTTGAGTAACGAAAGCTTTTATAGAAATTTAGTGGGTCAAGTTGGTCTTGATGATAAGGTCGAAATGAGAGAAAAGAAGAATCATGGGAGTGGGATCTACTTTCCTGGCCTGTACAAATAGCTAGATAATTGAGCTACTCATTGAAGCCGGACACACTAGGAGCGATTAGACTTTTCTTTTCCTGGGAATAAAGCACCAGAATACTAAGCATGGATCTTGGATACACTGACTCTGATGTGTCTTTGGAGCTGAAACCAAATACTTATGTACGTAGGTAATATAAATTCAGATTTCATTCACAAATTATAACTGTGGATAAACATCCAAGAGTCATCTACTGTTTGTTAGACATTGCTTTAAGCACTTTATATATATAAACTCATTTTATCCTCATAACAACTAGATGCGGCAGATAATTATGTTTATTTAACATATTATAAAAATGTTAGAAGTTAAGTTGCTTGCATAAGTCACACAGCTGGGATAGAAACCCAAACACTCTGTCCCTGGAACTTGTGGTCTTACCTGTCATGCTAAGCTACCTCTCATAATAAGCCATGCGAGATGAGACTAATTTTAAAGACAGTAGAAAGTAAAACAGAAGAAGGATTTTAAGGTACCAATATTTAATAACTGATTCGTTGCAGAGGAGATTGAGAATGTATTGCCAGAAATATAAAGAAAAAGAGGCTAAAATATTCTAGAAGTATTAAAAAAAAGACTTTTTAAAAAATGTTATTAAGACATTTACTAAGAAGATACTATGGGATTGATAACAGAAGGTAACTGTAAATTTAAGAAAAGCTATTTTAATGGAGTGATGAAGATGGAAGCTAAACTAAAGAGGGGGTTACTGGAAGATAAAGCAATAGACTGAAATTCAATATGATTTTGGGTATTTGTTTCAATGTGATTCTGGCTTTGGTTACCAATATGATATTTTTATAAATAAAAATTCAAATCACATTTAAAGAAGATATTGGAATGTACCATGCATCTTGATTTTATATAGTTAACTATATATTTAGGTCCAGACTCATAATTCATCACTGCCACAAATACGGAAACATATTCATATGCTATCTTATTATTTTATTAAAAAAATATTTTGAAGCAGACACATGCCTGTACTTAGAATGTTAATGAATTCTCTCCTCCTAAGCAAGCAACACAGAAAGCCAAATTCTCATTAGAATGTCAATCTATTAATTTACGATGAGATGTACAACTGTCAATTCAACTAGACATTTTTGTCAATCTGACCAATGCCTATTTTCATCCCAGAGAAGCTACAACTACAGGTTGGTGAACCTTATATAAAAATGTAGATGAGACCAGAAAACAGACCAATGGCTTCCAGGGGCATGGGGTGGGAGTAGAAATTTTTCTAAGTGGCACAAAGGAATTGGGGTTGGGGGGCAGGTGACAAACTCTTCTATAACTTTAATGTCTGGATGGCTACGTGGCCCTGTGTCTTATGTGAGTACTTATAAGATCTTAAGACGTTTATTTGTGGGAAACAGTCTTGGTATAAGAAAGTCACATAGCACAGTTGGTGAGACTGTAGACTTTAGAGCCCCTGAATCTGGGTTCAAGTCCTAGTTCTGTAATAAGCAAATCACTAGGGCTAATCCCTGAACCTGTCTAAGCTTCATTTTCATGATCTGTAAAATATAGATACTTCAAAGTCAAGTGTACCTCAAATGTCATTTTGAAGATTTATGAGAACAGTGTAGACAAAGCTTTTAGCACACACCTGACAAATAACAGAGGCTCAATTTCTCAGTAATTTTTCTGGTAATATTCAAGTTCTTTATTCAGGAATTCCTCTCCACCAGACTATGCTTAAATGGGCATCAATAACATTCACCTTTATGACTTTTCTTTCCTATACCTTCTTAGTTACACTAACCTGGTTATATTTATACAGCCTTTCTCAAAATAAGACACAATACTCTGATTATATTTCTGATTAACAAGTTATATTTTCTAGTACTCTCACTTTTTTTCATAGAGACCATCTTGATTAGAATCTAGGGATTTTGTAATCTCGAGTCATACAATTATAAAAACATTTTGGTTAACTGTGACTCATATAAATCTTATAACCACTTTATGGGGATTTATTCAATTTAACTCTCAACACACAATCCTGTATCCAAATTATAAAGGTGTACTTTCTCATCATGTCCATATATTAACAACATTAAGTATCTTCAAAGAACTAATATGGGACCAGGTGGTAGCACCTTTGAAATATCTATAGGACTCAAGAACCAAAAGAAAATACTCTTACACAGATATTGTTTAGAAGCAAGCTTCAATCTATTTTGTCATTGATAAAGCAGGACTCTATGGGCAGACAAATGAATAACTGATGATGCAGGGACTGTTCTGAAATGCAGCAAGCAGGTGCCTGGTTCTACCTGTAATCTAATCAGCAGCATCAGAATGGTAGAAAAGATACAGAACATTCATGGGAGAGCTGTGAGCAGAAACCTCGGAGGTACCAAATGCCATAAACAAGAGTCAAAGTGGAAAAGAGGGAAAAGGGTCTGTATCCAAGAACGTCCTTGATTTTTGTTTTGTTTTTCAGGAAGTAGTAGCGGGTGGGGCTTGATCAATCTGTCTTGTAATGAAGCGATGTTAACAGGAGTGTACCCATCAGTTCATTCCCACAACTTTCGAAGTGTACCAATCAGCCCTTGCAATACAGAGCACACTTTAAATTATGGCCACGTGACCCTCAATAATCTAGTATATACAGGAGTTTCATAGACATGGTCAGACATTGTGAAAAGTCCCTCAAATTTAACATATTCCAGGAAACAGTGCAGCCTTTAAAAATCCTTCCAGGAAACTAAGAAAAATCCAACTTGTAGGCTTATATCATTTATAAAACTAGGTTCCATTCTTTTACAAAAGAAAATACATATGGGGTGGCCAAAACTAACATAAGCAACATCAGTTTCAGAGAGTAAAAAATAGACTCCTGACAAGTATGTGTTGTAGGTGACAAGGTATAAAAGCAGAATTTTGATTTGGATGTTTTATAACAGGACTCTTTGTAGGTTGAAATGAAATTCGAGCAAAGATTCTAAAAAAAGAGTGTCTTAGATTTAAATTCCATCTATTCAAGCCTAACACTAAACCATCTAAAAAGGACAGGAAGTCTTTAAGTATTCAGAAAAGGTAACAACAATAAAACCAGAATGCCCATAACTGAATTAATCTATCTAACAACAAAAAATTAATTCCTTTCATATTTTAAGAGTCTTTAGGAAGAGACAGATATCATAGAGAAAATTAACGTTTTCTATTCCTATTTTTGTCTTATTTCCTTTTTTAGATTTTTCATGAAAATCTGAAATAAGAATACCTATTATTGGTTTTTCTACATAGATATAGGAAGTGAAATGAACAGTGATGATGGCGTAGTAGATCAGAGGGTTAGAAGATAACTTTGTGCTAGCTTCATGGTCTCTAAAACCTACCAGGTTGACTTAAAATAAAGAATTAATACAGATTATTAAGCACCATAATTTTTTCTAGAAGAAATTTTTGTAACTTTTAATGATGTAACACTTATTGTTCTCTATAGAAAACTCCATAAAAAGTAATTTAACCTCTCTGGAATCATTTTCTCAAAATGTTACTAATATAGTAATAGCAGAAAAAACACATATATTCCCTAGGATATACCGTAAAAATCTCATGAAAAAAGGAAAAGATCCATCATTTTTATTAAAGTGTGCCAGTGTGAAATTTAAGGCACAGACGTATCAATTGCTTTGGTCTGATGATTGTCTTAATCCTTAGGAAGAAAAGAAATAAGATCCCAGGGCTGGGGATGGAGAGTGGGAGAGATCTCTCCTTGTATAATTTGTGAAGTTGTTGCTGGAAAATTTCAAAATACTTAATTTTTATTGAAAACTTAAGGAAGACATTATATATTAACCACACCAAAGCTGCTGTCAGCATACTCAAAATCTACCTTTCATTTTAAAGGCATATAAGAGAAAACACACTTTGTGCTTATAGATGCTCTTCATCTTATTTCATAAAATAGATCCAAGACTCTCTCCTAATGTATAACATATAATATATATTACAACATATATTTCCTATGATAAGCATCTGTGTAGAATGCATTATGCTGGGAAGTTCAGAGATGATAACTATTAAAGGAGTTGGAGCCTCTTTCAATCTGATTTGTTTATTTGATCAAGAATATGATTCACAGTGTCTTTTATATCCTCATGCCTAAAGCTTAGAGATTGTGGTTCTCAGAAAGCATGTTTTGAAGCACAGTGCTGGGCACAAAAGATGCTCAAAAAAGACAAGTGGCTTCCAATTCCCTGGCCTCTTGTGTTGTTAAGGAGAGGGATTATTGGAAAAAAGAAAAAAAGAAAAAAAAAAGAAAGAAAAGGAAAAGTTAAGCTACAAAGTCCACGCCACAATAGAATTAGGACAAAGGAGAGGCAATACCTAACTCTACTTGAGGCCAGGGTAAACTTCATTGAGAGGGTAATGGACGAAGTGGATCTTGAAAGATAAATAAAAATCACCCATGTAGACCAGAGAGGGCTTCACTTCAGGGAGAGAACATAGCACCATAACATATCTGGTGAATTGCAAAGGATTCAAAAGACTCTTTTAAGTATGGGAAATTCCACTGAAGGCTTTTATAATCCAAGTGACTTAGAATTTCACCTGTATGGGAGGAATCTACTGAAGACTGTTCAGTGGTGAAGAGTGGCATGAGTAGGTTTTTTTGTTTTAGGATGTATTACAATATTTTTGGAACCACTATGCAAGGGTGCTGACAAACAGGTGATAGAGAATCTAATTAAGACAAAATTGTGATAGACCAATTATATTTGTGAATCATAATTGAGAGAATTTGGAATATAACTGAATGCAGAAGACGACACCAGCAGATGTTTGAAGAACCTAGGTCAGTGTTGAACATTTTTCATATATCTGTTGGACAGCCATATTCCTTCCTTGAAAAATGGTCTATTCAGGTCCTCTGCCCATTTTTAAATCAGATTGGCTGTATTTTTTTTAATTACATGAATTCCTTATGTTCACTGTAGCATTATTCACTATAGCCCAGATATGGAAATGACCAAAGTTTCCTCTGATAGATGGATAAAGGTGTGGTTTACACACAGATGTAGGGGGAAGTGGAATGGGGGAGGGTGGGGAGAGAATACTACTCAGCCATTAAAAAGATTAAATACCGCCATCTGAAATAACATGGGTGGATCTTGAGAGTGAAATACTTTAGATGAAAAAGGACAAGAATCATGATTTCATTTATATGTGCGGATATAAAACAAAAAGCAACAAATGAACAAGCAAAAAACACAATAAAGCAAACTCACATATACAGACAACAGAATAATGTCATAGGGGGAGGAAGACAAATAGGGTAAAGGGGGTCAAACATATGGTGACGGAAGGAAACTAGACTTTGGGGGGTGAGTACAAAATAGAGTATGTGGACATTACATTAAAAAGTTGGACAACTGTAATTTATGTTGTTAATCAATGTTACCTCAATAAATTTAATTTAAAAATAACCAAAGCGAAGAATGATGCCACTGCCTGAGAGAAAATACAGCACAGAAATAAGAGTAGTTTAGAATGGGATGTCATAAAAGATGATGATATTATTCAAGAAGTGAGGTTTTTAAGCATATTTTAGCCTTTGGCACCCTTGATAATCCCATAAAAGTTATGAATCATTTTCTCAGAAAGGTATACATACCCAAACCTATATCATACACATAACATACGATTTTAGGGAACTCACAGTTCACCTTTGAAACTCTTTTTTAAGAATCTCCTAATACGGCCTTTTGAGACAGGCTCAGGCCCATTTCCACGTCTGAAAGTATATGTTCTCTTCTAATAAAACTTTTCTTTTCTGCTGTTAAAAAAAGAAAGAAAGAAAGAAAAAGAATCTCCTAATGCAGAGTAAGTAAAAAAGAAAACTAAAGCTGAAACTCCGAGGGGCACTGTCACCAAAAAGACTGGCAAAGAAAAGAATAGTTCGACAAAGGAAACTGAGGATGAATAATCAGACAGATAGGAAGCCAGGCGAGAATGACATCATGGATTTATGAAGGTTGCAAATTTCCAGAAGTAGGAAATAGGCAGCAACACCAAATGTCATTAAGAGGTTATGTGGAATTAAACATAGGCCATTGGTGTTCATTTGTGTGTAGATTTGCTGGTCCATAGGCCAGGCTCTTACAGTAAGATGAGGAAATGAGAAAGAAGAATCACAATCTATGCATAGTTTCAAGAAAACCGGCAACTACGAAATTTGAAGGAGTAACAGAAGACCACAGATTTTTATTTACTGTTTATGCATAGGTTAGGGGAAAAACTGGAACATGCTTTTTGGTTGAAGGGAAGAAGCAGGAGAGTGAGAAAGATTGAGATGAAGAGAGAAAGAAAATTAATTCAGTAACTTCTTCAAATTAATCAAGTTAATTTTATACCCGGATGTGACATTTTTTATGAGCTAGAATAAAAAGAAAAAACCTTCCAACTGTAGATAATAGTAGATATGGTGGAGACAGAAGATGGAAGAGACTGTACTAGATATTTATCTTCTTTTAAATTAAAAGAAGCCATGTGTTGTAATGAAATGTTATGTGGTTAATGGTGGATATGAGACAGGCAGGCTCATGTTGCATATACCAGAACACTCTATTTTCACCACCGTAGGCCAAATAACTTGCACAATGCATGGCATGCAACAGAAGCTCAATAAATACACATTTAAAATGACTTCAATTTGAGAAATTTAGGCACATAGCAAAGTGCGGACCAACTGACATGTCAAATGAGATAAAAGCTAACTGGAAAAAGTAAATATGTTGCAAATATTTTTAACCTATCCACAAAAAGAAAGCCCAGAAGTGCTGTAATTTACTTATATGCCCCACTGCAGAGCTTGGAATGACCTGTAGTGATCTTAGAATGAAAAGATATACGACCTTCTCAGGAGTTATTCAACTCTGCTGTCCTCATACCTGCTTAGAAAATAGGTATCCATTTAATGAATAAGTAATTATTGACAGTTGGCAAATAAGGCATGTAACTTTCTTATCCAAAACTCAATATTCTTCAGAAGAGATGGACAACATAGATAATTTGTTGATCAACACTTCAGTTGTTCAGCTGGCTCTGCAGACCACACAAAAGAAAAAAGCAAGCAAGCAGATTTCTCTGCAGCACATGTTGGTCTAGAAAAATGAGAAGGTTAGAAGATCTGTGCTTTGTATCCTACAGATGACTTTCTCATATCTAACACCATTCAAATCTGAAAACAAAAATCCTTCTCAGATCTAAACTAACGGCCACAGAACAATGGGGAATTGAAGACATATTATTACATCTCCTCTGGTGAAAGGCTGTTGAACTGGATTCCCAGTGACTTGGGCACATGATGGGTTACAGATGCTATATTCAGGTGTCATTCGAATTCACATTATATCTAATAAATCGCAGTATGTTCACTTGTCCTATTAAAACTGTATTCTACCTTACCAGGTCTGAATAATTTGTATGAAATTGATTGCTACAGTTCTCACTAGAAGCTCTAATTGCATTCCTGGTATAACTTAAAATGATAACCTTATCTTAATTAGTAGCATGATGCAGAAATGCTTTTGAAAGCCTCTGAGAATTAACCTGAATTTTTAAACAGAAGCCTTGGGGCTCGAAAAAAAACTTTAAAAAATATTCCTGTTGAATACGTAAGCCAATGTTAATTTATCAAAAGTACAAAAGGAAATAATCACATAGTGAGAGACTAAGCAACACAGCTAACACCTTCTCCAATCAAGCAGTTTGCATTTCTCTTTGCAGAATCACACACAATGTAATTATAAGGCCTAGATCTCTGGGGCATCCACTGATCCCTGGCGCCCACAAAAGAGGCTATCTGGTTATTCTAATAAGGCTCCCCTTCCTTAATAAGTGGAGCACTATGACTGTGGAAACGAGTGGACAAACTGGGGGTCTGTATTGACTTCACAGGGAACTAATCACCATACAGATCATCTCCAGCTCTTCCTTTGGTTCCTCATCAGGCTTCTCCCCCAATCGATCCTGGCTTTCTTCATCCATTCTAAACTTTCTAACATTCATTTATGGCCCATTTGCAATGTCTGAGCGAAACTCCAAAAGCAAAAGGTTCTCAGTAGGAGAGTTTATACCCTGCGTGTATATTTTCCATATCTCCACTCTGGTAAAGAGAAGTACGTTGGCTCACTGATGATACTCATTATCTAACAAAGCATATGTGGACGTACGAAAATCAACATTTCATCCATCTTAAGCTATATGATGGTGAGATGAAAAGACTTTGTAGTAAGTCATCATATAGATGTTATAGATTCTCCAATGCAGTGCTCACAAATTGAGGGGCCTTCAAACACTATGCAGCTTGGAAGATATTCTCAAATGTCCAGGAAAAGAAATATTTTAAGTAGACCTTATTATCATCCCAAACTATAACTACAGCCACCTCCAGAAATGTCAAATACTCTCCAAGATTCACCCCTGAGGTTTGGGTTTTTTTCTCTAAGCCAGTACCACTCAGAGAATAACTGTCTTCCTATAACGTAATCTGACATTTCCGTATTTGAAAATGAGTGTGGGTCAAAAATTATTTTTAAATATATATTTTTCTCCTTATTAGAAAAACAGTTTTGTCTAAATGTAAGAGGATAGAGCTAGTAGAGATTATTATAGTAGGATATTAACATTAGAACTGAATATAAAATTAACGGAAAGCAAAGAGGTATAAATACTTCGAACATTTAGAATTGTAGCTCTATCTAGCTTAATTTATAAGAATAGAAAAAAGTAAAATTAAACAGAAGAAAACAGGTGCATACTAACGTTAGTTTGACAACAACCTTTTAAAACTTGTCAGTACCTTCTTTGACGACATTAGAACATTTTAAAAATGTCTACTACATGCAAAGTAATGTGTTGTAATTGCTGTGAAGGTAAATTGCTCTTATAAAATGGCAGAGTATCCTTTTATGTTGAGCTTCTCTTTAATAAAAGATGGCATTTCAGAGAAGTGTTATTGTGTGGTATATATGGACATATATTTACATGCACCATCCATACTTTGAAAGTCCTGTAAATGTAGATGTCATATCACTGGGCACATTTTCTCTGATTTAAAACTATCTCTGGGCTTGAGTAAGGAGATTAAAGACTAAACATATATTAGCACTGTTAAAATTCAGCCTGAAAAATCCCAGTGAAAAAGACATTTTAATCAACAGATATTTTAAATTGAGTGCCCCCAAATCTGTTTAATAAGACTATTTGTTCTAAAGAAGGAAAGCCCT
Organism: Macroglossus sobrinus; assembly: GCA_004027375.1. NCBI lineage: Eukaryota > Metazoa > Chordata > Mammalia > Chiroptera > Pteropodidae > Macroglossus > Macroglossus sobrinus. The sequence continues at coordinate 242,116 of PVKZ01000186.1, forward strand.
CAGATAATTTAACTTGCTTGTAGTTTCATTGGTGTGACAACCACATACTGATAGCATCTTCAGGCTGCAAAACTTAAGTCTTTTTACCATTGCAGTTATAGTCTCATTTACAACGTTAATGTGCTAAACAGGGACTGCATAAAAATCTTCAATTATTTTCAGACAGCCGATGTAACATTGCTGCTAATTCTAATGCCCAGCAAGCATAATCATCATAACCTCTGCTGTGATCCCAACAAGGATTCTTCAAGCTCCTTATAAATGCATTAATCACCCCTATGAAAGTCACTGCTTGCTTTTAACGAACAAAGATAATGTATGTTACTGGGATTATACCACTGCATGCAGAATCATTAAAGAAAGATAGATTGGAATTTATGATTAAGCCTTTGGACAGCAGGGCACCATTTTAACCATAAAAAATCACAATCTGCAAGGATAGTGGCCAAAGCAGAGAAACCATTAAAGACTTATAATTAGCATCAATCAAGGTGACACGACTGTTGACATCTTTATTACTTTAAATACACTAATCAAATACTTCTGCATTGAAATGAAATGATTGACAGACAGCTAGACATCCCTATAGAGAACAATTTAAAATTATCTGTTTGAAAGGTAACAAAAAAAGCATTGATATTAGTCAAGTGGGATTGAAACAGAGCTCTGAAATGGAAACACTCAAAATGGACCAATTGGCTTGTCAGGGTTCTCATGTGGATGCTTTATCACCAAGCATTCCTCCAAATAAACACATATTTGTATGTCACTTCTGTGCAACCTACTCAACTTGCTTAACTTGGACGAAAAAATAACAGGGGAATATAAACTTCAAGTTGCTCTGTCAGATAAATAAACAGCCCAGAATTCAGCCTAGCATTTATTCACTTTCTAGCCCTCTCTTCACATGCACATGGAAATGAAAGATAAAAAGAGAGTTGAACTTGGTGTTATTTACATAATTACATTAGAAGCTGTCAATATTATCTAACTGCATCAGTGATCAATTTCGTACCACACAGACTCTAAAATACACTGCTATTATTACTGCTCATATAAATATTCCTGTCTTAATAAACAAGAAGCTGCTCAGCATCTTCGCCACCCCTTGAGCACATATGGCATTATTCTTTAACGACCATAATTTTTTAAAAGGTACTCTTCTCCAAACAGTTTCTGGCTGTTCAATGTCCACAAACTGAATCCTTGAGGTTAAGGGCATAGACCACAAAGAAAGGATGTTAAGTAGTTTTCAGATAACAGTCTGGCTTGGCAACAATACAGAATCGTAGATGAAGATTTGGCAAGGCATCTCCCAAGGGGACCAGTTCATCTTTGCCAAATGAGATTATAATGGCAAAGACTTTCATTATGAAGATGACAATCCCCAGCAATCATTTGGCTCCAGAGTTCAACTTTATTTATAGGTTCCTTAATTGGTGTATCTACCACTAGGTTTAAAATATATTCTCTCTGAATTAGACACCTGCCTCTCAAAAAAAGAAAATGTGTATGGCATCAAAAACTGGACACAGATGAGTCAATGGAAATTACCAATTGCTTCTTTCTAAGCAGTGAAGAAAGGACAGAGGAAAGAGGATGGGTGTCAGAAGTGAAACAACTGGTAGAAGCCAATTACTCAAAACACACTGCCTGCAAATCACTGAAAGAGTAGCAGCTAACTCAAACTCAGTTACATCTTTAATTTCATGGTTAAGGGAAGATTTCTCCAATATAGCATGAAAGCTTTACAGAGGCAAAGTAGTAAGAAAAATACTGCAATTGGGCCATTGAAAATTCCACTAGTTTAAGCCAATATTTATCAAATCACTCTTTCTAAAACATGCAATTCTAAAAGATTCCATATTCTGACTTTTTCTCAAATAATGACAGCAAACTCTTCTGGCTCTTAAAAGAATGGTAACCTATTTCATTTAAATAGGCTTTTACAGTGTACCAAATTATTTTACACACAATACATTATGCATCAGCTCTGTGAGGGAGATATGATTATTTTCACTGAACAGATGAGGTGACAGACAAAGAAAAATTAAGGGTCCTTCTAATCGATCTTTGGATGGGAAGGTGGCTGACTCAGTATCCTCTCCACTACACCGTGCTAACCCCAAATCACCTCAAATGTTCCATAATTTTATTAAGGAGAGAACCCACAAATTAAAAGATGATAATTATCTACAGCAAATAAACATTTTAGAGAGCATTTTTAGCAAGAAAAAGCTGTTCACAGACAACCAGTAAAATGCATAAAGAGCATGAGAGAATCCTTCTAGTCTGAACATCGGATTGCTTTGTTTAGAGATCAATCATCTTTCTACTTTACTCCAAGATTTTGTTTTTTCACTATTAAGAGTCATTTGATTCTAACTAATGCACAAGGAGTGGGGGAAGGTTGTATGAGGCCGACCTTACCACTCATGGAAAAAATTGCCAGCCAGACACGAAGTGTCAGCTAAGAATGACTCAAGGATGGGATTGACAGTATCAAAGACCTTTTTTTATGTAGAATCCTTAACAAAGGAGCTTAGTGTAAACAGGACTTCAGGGCTCGGAAATGACACAAGAAGAGGACAGTCACTTCCTCATAAGAGGACATGGCTTTTGCCAAAATTTGCTGAAATGTATACACAATACTTCCAAATAGACATGAATTAGAAAACTCATATCAATATGTGTTGTGTTCTAGATCCAGATGCAGAAATATTTGAGGCCTGGAAAATTTTCTTTTACTCTCTTTGAATAGCCCAAAGCTTTTTACACTTTCCAGTTAATATCATTTTTTTATATCAAAAAAGAGGAAAAAAGATGATAACATTGGAAGAGCTAAGGGGAAAGGCGCGAACCAAAAAATTAATAATAACTGCATGGGGCATACATAATAGATAAAAGGGGAAAAAACTCTAATTAAACGGCAGGAGTAGGCTTATTGTAAACACATCATCACTACATTCTCTTTTACAATACTTCAATGCCTCTCTTATGTTGTTGTCCCAGCTATAACACATTATATAACTTCAGTCTTGAGTTGACTACATGACTCATGTAAATTAAATAATTTTTTTCAATTTTTAAAAATACAGATAATTTTTAATTATACTTAATATTGTACAATGGCGCAATCATCAGTAGAAAAATGAGTTGTGGATATTAATGACACTGAGTTAATAAATAATATGGTAAGCTTTTGTAAATCAAATAGGCTTCTTATCAGTATATATGTGCTCCCAGTCTAGCCAGAAATATTCCAGCAATTTATTTGAAATTGTATACACGTTGTGCTGTCATTTTTCTAAAGTGATGGATGAGAAGATTGAATTTATTCAACCTGAGCATTTTTAAATTTGTTGTCCTCTGTATCATATAATGATCGGTATGAAGTTTTTAGCAAAGAGGCTTTCCATTGTAGACACATGAAAAGATGGGTTTGTTCATCAGTGGTGATCGATCAGTAGAAATGGGCTGGAAAAAATCTGCTTGATGTACAGACAACAAACATGAGCATAAAAATAATGCCAACAGAATTTAAGATAGGAATTTACAATACTCTTAATTTGGTCTGACTTTGAAAGTAAAAGTTACATAAAAGAAACAACATGCTCTCTTAACATCTTTAAAGGAATTGCTTGAGTAGTAAGTTATATGACTGGTGGTGGTACTGTATGACCACTGAACTCTGATGGAAAAGAGAAAAAATTTCTAAGCAAGGAGGAGAGACCTACTTTGATGTGTACCTCAAAGAAACACACAAATTGAGTTCTCCATAAGCCTGATTGGTTATAAAATATATTAGCAATGAAAGACCTATAGAGTGATTTCTACAACCATGACCAATAGCTCAGCAAATTAAACTAGATCAAATATTAAGAATAAAAAGCTTACCTTGAAAGGTGACATGCAATATATAAACATCAATCCCTGAACATCAAATTAAAGCCTCTCTCCCAATTCTAATAGCACTCTTCTAAGATCTCATTTATAGATATGTAACAGGTAACACACAATCACTGTTCTGAAATTTACCTGCTTAAGCAGGGCAGACATACAGCATTTCAGGGCTATAGGTCAAGGTCGAGAATACAAGCCATAAATTTACTAAAGATAAATGAATAGCCAAGGAGAAGAGATAGTCTCTATTACTTTGTAACAAAGCTTGTAAGAGGTTTGCAATTGTCTTACAAGATATGTTTGCTCTCTAGTCTTTATATTCTCTTTGTTTCTATTATATGTCTAAATCCACTGGACATCAAATAAGAATGAATCATTTCTAATTTAATAGTGACACAAATCCTTTGGAACTCACATGCTATTGACATTGACATAGAATATTGACTCATTTTTGTTGTTCTCTGTATTTTTCCTAGATATGAAATGATCAGAATGAATTTTCCATAGGCTGTTGTTTTGTTTTGCCCAGCTGTACTCATAAACTATCACCCAGACAGACTCTTCTATGGGGATTTGGCTAAAACAACCAAATAAAAGAATCAGGTGTATGCTAGATAACAAGAAAATATTTAATTTAAATACAAAACTTTGCAGCAACATTTCTTTAAAAAAAAAAGAAAAATGTGTAAAAGGTCTTAACATATAACCATACCATTGCAAATACAGTAGATGTTCAGAATAAAACAAAAAGAGGCCCAACAGAGTAGCATATGTGGTGGTTCCTGAGCATGGAAAGAGGACCTGAGCTGTGGGCTGCTCTCTTTCTTCTCTCTCTCTCTCATCAGTTATCTGGTTCTGAACAAGTCTTCATTCTCCTTACCTGAAACATAATATATTGACATTACCTCACTATTATGGTAAGAAACAGATGAGAGGGTATATGTGAAAGCATTCTGTACACAATAAAATGCTATAAACTCATAAGTTATAAATGAGACCACTATACATAGGTAAGTTATAAACAAAGTGAAAGACAGACTAGTGTGATTAACCGGAAATTTACTCATTATAACTCAGATGTGGAAAAGCTAATTAAAAAAAAAATTGTGTTTCCATCACATAATCGACCCTATCTTGCTCAAAAGTACTCCTTCATTGTCATTTGGTGATGAAAAAAAAAAAAAAAAAGCAAAACAAAAGAAAAATTTAAAGCTTGTCCATTTGGTTTAACTCAGTTTCTTCAGAAAACAAAGTCTGTTTGGGGTGCATGTTTACTCTGCTTTTTCTCTCCCTCCCCCATTCTCCTCACAGACTGGCATCTCCTCAAGAAATTGTTTATGTAATATTGTCATGACAGAGGCAGAATATCTGCTTCCATCACTGCACTTCCTTGGTTGGCTGCTACATCCTCAGTAAGGCAGAGCTCTACTGGTCTGGTCTTTGAGTTTTGGTCTCTACCTTTACTATAGCTCTTTCTGAAGTGTCCGGGGTTGTCCTTTCAGCATAGGTATGGAGTAATGATTACTTATGTCTGTCTCTCTTGTTGACTTAGACTCTTCATCTCAACTCACTCCTCACTCCTAATCTCAGAGACCTGGCTGTGTCCCATGCGGAGACCCCTAGTGGAGAGGAGCAGTCTCTATCAGACTTCCCTTGCTCTGTAATACTAGGACTCCCGTAAGGACTCCTACTTATAAGCTCAGTTCAGTATCACTGCCGCACCAGAACATATGGGCAGATTATAAGATTTGAGGTACCTGGAAAAGGGGTGAATAGAGTGGCCCTTTCTAAACAGGCTACTTGTCAACTCTAATGCCTATACCAGGTGGTTAGAGACTCCCAAGAGGCATTTCATCTAGTTCCAGTGGGGAGGTTCACACAGTCTCCTTTGCTCTCATCTTCTTGTTTTCTTTTTAGGTCATCTTCCTCTCTGTCTCTATTCCCAATCTCTCATCAAACATCATTTTGTACCACTGGACGGGGAGGGGAGGAGCTTCCCCTTCTATGTGGCTGGATGCCACTTTTTATAAGCTTTAGTCATATCCTCAGGCTTTCTTCTCAATATATAAATGACAGCTTTAGCATTTTCAACAAATCCTGGATTATGTAAAAACTTTTCTAACAAATGCACAATGACACATTTATTTTAGAATCTAGACAGTATCTATCCAACACCATAAAGGCCTTTGATTTTATGACCATGGCAGCTACAGGGCAAAAAGACTTAGAGAAAGTTTGTAAAAAGCATCACTGATTATTTCAAAATTTCTACATAAGCTAGGCAGTTTAAGATTATGGAAGAGTTCAAGAGCTTTGTTAATAAAGGAAGATAAGTATGAAACAATAATCATATGGAGATATTATTAAACCATTTTAGAGACAAAGAAATGAAGATTCAGGGAAGATAATTTTCCCGATGAGGCACAGCATGTCAGTGGTGAAGCCAGAAGTTAAACTCAAGTGTCTGTATCATAACTCTGGTGTTCTACAAATATCAAAGTTCCTTGACAATGTCATTCGATCCAAAAGGGAAACTCGATACGAATTCCTGCCACTCACTCAAAAAACTTCCCAAAACAAACAAAAAAAACATGACTTCAGTGAAGATTACAAGAGAGATAACCTTCGGTGAGTCATTAAGGTTCTTCATTAAACTAGCATTTATTGAATACTTCTGATATAACAAATATCTTAAAAAGGAATTGTCCCTGCTCTTAGTTAAATTATAACATAGTTGGGAAGACAGACAAATGTAATCATAATACACTTAAACAACATCAGTGCTGTATGAGTTTAAGTATCATGAGACTCCTAGTGTTTCCAAATCAGTTTTTTTCATGCTTTACATGGTTACTAGAATTTCATAGTAATTCTACAGGTAGAAGTTTCATTATGTCCCCACACAGGTTGGGATGTGAGTAATTACTTAGCTGAAAATGCTTCTCTCAGTAAATCTGCAAATCACAAAGGGAAGCCATAAATATAGAGTCTGTGGCAACTCAGAAGTCATGAGAGCCACCCATCTTCACTTCTGGCCTACTTATCACTGGCCAGTTTATCTTTCAACTGTCTCAGTGCAAACAGTTCCTCTTTGGAGAAACTGCAGTTGGCTATATAAACACACAGCGTTAAAATATAAATTTGGTAAGCTTCATTAAAACATCTTCCTCAAATATGACATTTTCCAGTGATCTGAGAAGAGTTACAGAGAGAATCTCCCCAGAGAGGTACATCATGACACTGAGTGTTTCGGTGTCTGGCTATGTGAAGGTTTTATGAGACTAATGTAAAATTTCCTTCGATAGCTAAAGAGTGACCATAGTATTCAAATGCCAAATATGGTGAAGGGAAGAAGTAACAAATGTGTCAGAATCCTGTTCTTCCAATTTCTGAAACTCAAATGCTTGCCCTGAAATAATAAGATCCTTGACTTAAAACTGAAATTTAATATACTAATCCATCAATTAAAATTATTAACTCCAATTAAAAAGTACAGTTATCACCTAAATACTAAATAGTCTAGAGATATTTTAGTAAGAGAAATAAAAACCTATATCTATTTTTCCTCTTCTGTAAAGAGGGAGCATTTATATCCTACCATGGAATTATATCTATGCCAATTATATGCTAATATACATATAAAAAATTCTATGGAAATTTCAATTTAAAGAACTATCAAAACATGCAAATTAAAAAAAATAGATCAGCTTGAAAACAAATTCTGTCATCTTGCTTATTCATGTGTAAACGTCCAATATGCTCAGTGCTTTGACATCTCTATTCATTTTGGGGTTTGAATCAGCTATAACCGTATGACCTTTAATTGTGTGATTGATTCATCAAAAATTCTGGAATAACGTTACATAGGAGACAAACTTCATGAACACAAATATTTTCATGTTGTCCCATTTTGTTATATCTTCCACGAGGAATTGAGAACCCCTAAAAAGAATATGTTTGTTAATTCACATTTATTCAATCACTCCTGCCTAGAATTGTATTTTTTACTACAAAGCTCATACTCAATTTTTTTCTTTGCAGTTATGTTCCCAAAAATGCTTGGCAAGTACATACTATAAGACTGTAGCTGACAAAAAGCAAATAGAAGTTTCATACTTCTATTTTATATGCTACTGGTACAATCAGATCTCTCTAGGCAAAATCTAGGCAAAAAGAAAGACGCCCAATGGATTAAATGGCACAAATTCCAAGCCTTTCCTCCAGGTTTCTGTGCCCTCAAGCAATAAACTGGCTTTTGCATCTTGCAAACATATGCAGAAAACTAGGCCAAATACAGCTGATGAACTTGGCCAAGTTCTTCCATGTGATCCACTGTGACAGTCAACCTAAAGTTCCCACTGTCAATTCCATTTCCAAATGAAAACTTTACTTTTGCATTAAACTGTGTTAATATTTAAGATAACAGATACAAATAAATCCATCTCACATGTTTGGAGTAAAAAGCAATGCATATTTTAAAATAATGTACTGCATTTGTGTTATTGGAAGGAGTGAATATTTAGAATAAGATGGACATTTAGGAAATATACTGGATCATTCAAGCTTATCCACACAATCTAGGATTAAAGGTATAGGGAAGAATGTTCTGAGCATTTCTGTCAGGTAGAATGCCTTCCAGATTGACGGGAGCAATGGGCTATCACAACTAAATCTCAAAAGGCAGCTGAAACTTCATAGCTATACTTGAAATTCCAGGATTTTTAGAGGTTCTACTAGCTGTCGAATACAAAATGAAAAATGTTTAAATAGTCATAGGCTTTTAAATGTTGATAATCGACTTACTATAATAACAGAAATGATGACAGAGATTTGAGTGTGTACAGTCCCTGCCCTCAAGACTTCATTGTAATGGTAGAAACCCTAAAACTTGTCCTACTTAGGGTTTCAGCCTAGTGCTTTGGGTTCTTTTTTTCAAGCTGGTTTCCATTTTGTCAGGTAAGATAGAATGATTGAGTTATTGCGTCTGTTACTTATAACTACATTAGACTGACAGTTGTTTATTGCACCATTACCAAAAAGCTGTATTCTGACAGAGGACATATCAACACACATCAGTGAAGATAAAACAACTTTTTCCTGGCTAGCTCATTCAAACCAAAAAAAAAAAAAAAAACTACAAGGAATATGTAGGAGAGATTAATATATGTGTCTCTAAGTAAAGATAAGTTTTTATCTGACATAAAGATATATTGAAATTGTACAAATTATATCTTTTAATATTTATACAAGGGTATTTGTACTCCTAGAAAACTCTCAATACATATCCCCAGACACATCAACAAACCTCCTTACACCATCTTATTTTTCTATTTTTTTCTTTTTTTTTTCTTATGATAGTCTTTTCCATTCTGCTGTCTTCTTTCCTTTGTCTTATAAACAGGATCAAATCACATTTATCCTTAAAAACCAATCCTTCTCCCCTGTCACTCACTACTATGCACCAATTCTCTTCTTATTCAAACTTCTGGGGAAAGTGAGATATTTTAATGAACCATCTTCTTTATTTCGCATTCATTTCTGAATCCAGTGGATTCTACTTTCAATATTTATAATTCTAGTAAGGCTACTTGCTGCTAATGTTATAAGTAATTTTCTAAACTGCAAAGGTCAATGGATACTTTTCATACTTCACCTGCTGTAACAGCTGTTAATGTTGTTGATTGTACTGCTTTCTTAAAATCATATGTTCCCTTGAGCACTTTTCTCTTCTGAAACAGCCCACTCTCCTGATTTACCTCATTCCTCTCAACATTCCTTTGCAGGATTACAGTAATTACGAGGACATCAGAGCCATACTATCTTGGCTCAAATCTCAGTTTTTCCATTTATTGGCTGTGAGATTTTTGAGCAACTCATTTAATTTCTCTGTCCTTAGTTTCCCATCTGTAAATTGGAAATCATACTCAACACTTGTTACCCAGGTGGGGGCGGGGGCTGGGATGTGTTCTCTGTTCTGATTAGATAGATGCTGAGTCTCTGGGTCTTGGAAATGGAACCTTCTCATGGATCCTGCTTGACTCCTACCTGTAAGTCTAGGCCGGAGATGTATTTCCTGCCCCTAACCCAGGGATAGAGAGGTTTTCTGCACTGGTTATAGCTGCAATGAGCTTTCATGAGTGCCCTGAGGATAACAGTTTGTTCTTCTTCCCCAGATGGTGGAAGGCATTTATCCCATTGGAGAGAAAAGGACAGGAGCGGGACTTCCTGCCATTCCCTGAACCATAGCTGATCCACTCTCCCAGGCCTGCTCACAAGAATTTCTCAGGTCATTCGACCTACCTTTTCTATACATTTCTTATGCACCAGTAGAAGAAGCTGGAATGAGTGCAAACTTCTCTTATGTCTGTAGTTGCCGGGAGTTTTACCTTCTCTTGCTATCTCACACTTAACTTTTAGCAATTTGTTATACATTTTAGTTTAATTATATTTACACATCTGGCTCTGGTAAGCAGGTTCCTGCATCTCATATCTCCTTGGAAGCACTTGTCCTTCCTTAGATTTTAGGTTAGTTGGTTTCCTTGGGACCTCTGCTCTCTCATGGGTTCAAGAAAAGTGATGCATTTATAAATTTTCTACCATTTTGTTATTGTTGTAAGGGTGGGAATATTACTCTTTTCATCTTTCTACATCATGAAGAGAAACCCAAAATATTGATTTTTCAACTAAGGCCCTAAAGCATTTCTATAGATAAAGGAATATCTCCTCAGTGATATTATAACAATTGTATATTATTTTCTTTGGTGGGGGAATAAAGTTTTACCTATATCTCATACACAAGAATGTATCCTAGATGATCAAAATTAAACTATAATACTTCTGGAGAAAAAAATATAAAAGAATATCTTTGTGAACTGAAGAAGGTAAAAATTTCTAAGAGAGTAGAAAAAATATTGACAACTAAATAAAAATATTATAAAGTGAACTTCATCAAAAATTAAAACACTTGTTCGTTGAAAGACATCCTTAGGAAAATAAGCAAGTATAGCTACAGAATGAGAGAAAATATTCCTAAGACATATATCTGACAAAGAAATTATATCTAATCCTATAATTCAATAAAAGCACACAAAACCACTATACACCCACTCAAATGGCTAAAATTTAAAAGACTGACAACACCATGTGTTGATGAGAATGTGAAAAAAAAAAACCAATAGAACTCTCTTACTTTGCTGGTGGGAGAGGAAAATGGCACAACCTCCTTAGGAACTAATATTAGAATGTAAGTTTCTTGAAGGTAAGGACCTTTATTAAGTTTTCCCTTATATATCCAATTGTCATGACTAAAAGGCAATCAATCATTAATCAAATTGGATGCCAAACTTTGATTTCTGTTTTTGGTATTTGGGGTTTCTTTTTTGCTTACCTGGTAGGGTTTTTTTTTAAAAAAAAACAAAGGAGATAAAAGCCTGAACTCCATAAGCACTATTCCACCTAAAGAGTGATTAAATACAAGAAATTAGCTGTTTATGGAAGACATTCACCGTAAAACAGCTTAAATTTGGCTGTAGAACAGCTCATTGTGATGGTAACCTTTCTGCTAGAGCCGCTTCCCAAAAGCAAGAACAAGACCGGGAAAGCAGACAGCTCACTAGCAGGGCAGAACTTTCATCTAACTGGCTAAGTCACAGGGATTGCTCAGTTTCCTCAGGTTCCTGCCTTTGCTTTAATTCTGTAGCTAATGGGAATTCATTATAAGGCAGCTTTCTGGGATTAGAGTGTTGCAGGAGTATTAGTCAGATGGAGAAATTCAAGTTAAGCCTCTGTTCAAGCATTTACAGATTTATAACTAATTAGATCCTGTCCACACCTCACCTGAAATCACGTTAGCAAGATCCATGTTAAAGTATATTTATAGCTAGAAGGGGGGTAACACAGTCCTTTAGGCCATCCTTGGCAGCACTGTAAGAATTTTTTCTATTTAAAGATTCTCTTTTTAAAAAAAATGAGTTAGTTTCAAGGAAGCCCCAGATATAGTGCCAAGATTCCAAAATAAAAGTCCCTTGGTCACTTGTCAAACATATAACCTAATGCATAATCACATGCACAACACACAAAATCTCATCAGAGAACATGAGCATAAGAAGTTTCTTAAAATTTAAGAACATTTATCAAATTAGAAAAAAAGAAACTTTAAAAGACAAAAGAATATCTGATGGTACATGGAATATAATGTATATTCACTTTATAATGTACCGATTACCCAAGGTTTAGTCAAATGATTACCCAGCAAGCTGTTATAATCTAAATTTTAAACTGCCCTACAGTAGCAAAAGCTACAGATATCTAAATTAGATGAAATGTCTTGAACACAAACATAATTTATTTGAATATAATAACCCAATATTATTGCTATAATTTGGAACAGTTTAATTTATTACATATACGGAGAAGTGACCCCTGACTCCCAGAACACAAGAAAATATTCAAACATATACAATTTCTGTTAATAAATTGTGTAATAATGCCATAATTTACCTATTGTGAGAACAAAAATAGTATTAACAAGCAGGGCACAATATTTCAATTAGTTAAGAGTAAAGGAAAGACATGGAGTATTCTAAGGGTCTCCTCTAATAATGGGTGGTAAGTGAGCGATGGCTTACTCGAAAGAATACGACAGTTTTGTATAGTCAAGGTATACAATTATTTAAAGATCTGTGAACACATATTTCTTACATAAACTCTTGTGTTACAAATCAAAATTGAGACTTAATTCAGCTGAGAAAAGGACACAATATGATCTCTGTAAAGCACTAAATCGAAGAAAATTAAATAAGGAAAAAACTTAACTCAGGATACAATTTAACTCATTATTGCCTTTTATTCATGGTCAAAGCAAAGCTTACCCTTTTTTAGGAGGATTTACCCAGCCTCATCTGTTTACTCCAATCTGGTTTCTATCTACAATGAAGAGAGTCACTTGTAAAGCAGCAAATTTATGCACACATTTAAAAAAAAGGATATGTTTATAGTTCAGACTAAAAAAAAAAAGATGTTTTTCTTTTCCCTTGTAAAGACTAGCAATCTCATGAACTGTCTTTTAATGCTTTGGTAGAAGCAGTTTTAGTTACTGCATTCAAAATGTTATCATTAGTCCAAGTTTTAATCATGCAGGACTCTTAGGAATTCCAGACGATGACAAGTTGTCCAGCAATTTAGACAAAAACATTTGGTTTAAGGATCAAGCCACTGTCTGTCTATCTCTATTTCTCACTTGCTTCCTTTTTTGATTTTCGCAGAGAAACAAAAACTTTTGCGAAACTGAATTAATTATATTTTAAAAATAGGCAAATACCTACAGAACCAATAGTATTTTCTAATCATGCAACTTCAGTCTTGAGAAGAAGCTGACTCTGGGGTTCTCAGAATCCAGCACTGAGTGAAACAGAAAGGAAATTTCCTCTCAAGTGTATTCTGAGAACCACTGGGTGCCCCCACCATTACTGTCTGTTTTAACCATTAATTAGTTACAATGACCAATACCTGGTCCATCTTGGCATTATTTAATAGCCTTAGTTGGAATACTATACACAATACTGGAGCCCACAAGCTGTGAGAACAAACTGACAATCCCTGACAATTTCTGCCTGGGCCAGGATCTGAACCAAGCAGCAGGGCAAAACTCCCATCTGCTGTCCATCTGCCACCCTGCCCCTATCAAAAAAAAAAAAGGTTATACCATGAACACAGACAGATGGGCATTTCAAAGATCTATTAGGGAAAAAAGAGGGGTCTGAGACGAATAGAATAATGACCTTTGATTCAACATAGAAATCCCAGTAGTAATGAAAATCATGCATAATTTCAAGGTATTTTAATTGTGTAAAATAGGTATTGTATCTTTTCCTAACACTGAAAATAGGTTAATAAAACAATGTTTGTATTCTATACATTAAGTATATACTGCATTTAACATAGATAACCTAAAACAATGATGAATTGGAAATATATATATATATATATATATATATACACACACACACACACACACACACATACATATATATGTGAGTATAGATTTTTGTGTGTGTGTATATATAAAATATCTTCACTTGAAGTTGTTTTCTCAGTGACACATCAGCGAAGTTTAACAATGTTATTAAACTAATAAAACAAAAATCTTTTATAGGTTTTTTGTTAGTATGCATTTTCATCAAAAGCCCATCCTATATAAACAGGAAACTGGGATAAGTCAGCTCATATATTAAACAAAAGACTTAAGACATAAAGGGAATAGTAAACTCCCGAGTTAAACCTAAGTGCTGTTATGTTTCCATAGCAAAAATGACTTCTGCAAAACAAATAAACACCCTAGACAAAAGGCTGTTACTCAGTTCACTCAACATATAATGTGTACCTACCATGTGCCAGACGAAGTGCTACATGCTACAGATGGAAGACAAGACCTAGATGGTCTTCATCTCCAAGGAGATTTTAGTCTCATGGGGAGATGGACACGTAGGTTACTTAATATATAGGAGAGTGAAATAGCATAGCGGGGAAAAGATGTGAAACTATGTGGTTTAGCTTTTAGGGGTGAAAGAGTCATATAAGTTGTTTGGGTAAAGTGAAAATTTCACATATGTGGTATGTTTTAATTTTAAAATGCTTTTAACAGATATACAATGTCAAATTTTTCTTTACAGTTTCTCCAGGAGAATTTAATATGGATAATCCTTGTTTTGAAAAAGGGAGAATTAAAAGAAAATTAGTGTGACTTTTATATCTTGGAATCATTTTTCCTTTCTATAGCAAAATATCTTCTAAAAATTGACATAAAAAGAAATTCAACAAATTGCTATATTCAAAATAACATAATGAACTTATCTAATATGAAAAATGTAAACTCTATCCATAAGACGTATATAAGAAAGTTCTAAGTGTCTTTATTAATAATAGCCCCAAAATAGAAGCCAAAAAGAGAAAAATGAATAATCAAACTGGAGCATATTCTTCAACAGTGGAAATGAAAGAACTACTGATACTATAACACATGGATCTCAAAACATATGTAAAAGAGTATACACTGGAGAACTATATTTATATGAAGTTTAAGAATAGGCAAGTAATCTGTGCTGACTAAAGTCAAAAGTAACTCTGCTGGGGGACGGTGAGGGATATTGAATAGGAAAATATAAAAAATGTTTCAGGGGTAATAAATGTTCTATATCTTGTTCTGAGTTAAATAAATTAAAGTATATTTGTGAAAAGCCATTGCACTTTACACATAAGACATGTGCATTTATTAATTGTAAATTATATCTCAATTTTTAAAATGTAAAACCTTGAGGTAATTTGATATGATAAAGATTAATCAGATATTTTAAATTCTTGTTGTTATGTAACAAAATGTCTAATAGTGTATCATTTTACAAATATAAATTCAGAGAATTGTTATTTCTGTACCCACAATTTCAAGGGGTAAACAAGAATGACTGCTTGGAATGTGCCCATTAGGAAATTATTTCACCTGAACTTCAATGTGTTCCTTTTTTGGGCTCTATTTAAATAACTTGATCCAACTCAGGGTTAGAAGAATATCTTAAGCATATGAAAAATTTTATGCTTTATCGCATGTCCATACAACCTTTATTTTTAAAAAACACTTTAACTTTATTATTACAGAAAATAGTTTTGCTTCCCTTATTCTTTATTTTCTTAAAAGTCAATCACTAACAAAAGGGTGGAACTACATATTACATGATTCACATCAGCTTCTAATTATTCTGAGACACAACCATGAAAAAAGAATACTGTATATTTCCAAAATGTACATACATAGTAATTTATCTTTTAATTTTTATATTTTATCATTGTATCACATACCTTCACAAGGAAGTTGTCACTGAGGTTCTGCATGCATTTCACAACAATAAGTATTATCATTAATGCTATTTCTTAAACTCTTTATTTTTAACTAAAATATATTTAAGTTATGACAAAGAATCAGTCCTTCAGGGCTTAAACAATACCTAAGTATTAGCTGTGCATTACAGTAATCATACCACTTTAAATTATAAACAGCTTGATTCTGATAGCTCCAAGCACTTCACATATATAACCAATTTTAATCTTTTAACCCGGAAGAGGAAGAAAACATAGTATTGTCTTCCATGCCCTTGAAATAATGACAAAGGCAAAGAAGAGTTGGAAAGTGGAATCTGAAGTATGACAGCAGCTGTTTTCTTAAATTGTGTGTGTGTGTGTGTGTGTGTGTGTGTGTGTTTCTAATGAATACAATTTGACAACCACTTCTGCTCCTTTCTCCATAATTGACATATAAAGAGAACTTTCTTTGTCACAATGGTTTGGCTAATTCTAAAAGAAAGTTCTTTACCTTAACATATAATTTTTTTCTGGAAAAAAAATTCCATATGGGTTCTAGTTGTGGTGGGGTAACCCCTCCATATCATAATCATGGTGGAGTAAGCCCACTATCTCCTGTACTTCATACTGATTACAATTAAAAACTTTAAATCAATCAATCAATCAATCAATCTCAATCTCTCAATCTCTCAATCAATCTCTCTCTCTCTCTCTCTCTCTCTCTCTCTCTCTCTCAACCACCAGAGGCCTCTTGAAAGCAGGCAGATTATGTAAGAGAGCCAAAACTTGAAAAAGCAGCCTGCATTGTAATTTCGTTTTTGTGCTTTTGTGTGTGTGCAATATGACCCTCAAGGGCAGGCTCCAGTCGCAAAGTGGTGAGACAATAGCAGATGCACAAGTAGTTAAAAATTTTCTGGCAAGAGGAACCAGAAATAAGAACTCCTGTAGGCAGAGGGTTTGGGCAGAATCCTAGAGATGAGAGAATGAGAGAAGGAAATCCCCTTTAACTCGGTGAATGGACAAGTAACACTTTAATTCCTAAACTAAGCATGCATGCATGCATGAAACAGTTTCAAATGAGTTTATCAAAGGCTTCGGGTGCTGAACAGAGACTTTAACCTTCTGTACAAGTCTCAGTCTAAATCTGAATTGCACATGCACTAGAGAGAAACAAACCAATACAGCCATGGTTTAGAAAAATAAACTGAGTTCTGAATTAGCCCCAGTGAAGCTGAGGTACAAACTATAGTCTGAATCTAAATGGCTTAATTGTCTGCTAAAATAAGCATCATCTTCAGATGATTAAACAGGATATTATAAAAGACTCTACATAAAACAATAGTCACAATATTCAGAATGTAATCTAAACTTACTCAATATACAAAGAACAAGGAAAATATGACCAAATTTCCAGGAAAAAGACAAAAAGAAAGTGAAATGATCTAGGTTATGGAGCTATCAAAGATATATAAGCAACTATTATAATAATGCTCCATGAGGAAAGAAAAACGCTCTTGAAATAAATGAAAATATAAGAATGCTCATATAGAAAAATAAACTTAAATTTTTGTAAGTGAAAAATAGAATATTTAAAACAAAAACTTGTTGGGTAGACTCAAAAGCAGTCTGGAAATAATGCAAGAAAGAATCAGGAACTGGGAAATAGATTAATAGAGATATTATCCAGTCTGAAAAATGGGGTGAAAGAAAAAGAATGAAATAGATGAAAAAGCCTCAAGAACCTATGGGACAATTCTTGAAGATCTAACATATGTAACTGGAGTACTAGAAATAGAAGAACAAGATATTAAGAATTTATTTTCTAATAAAAATTGTACATATTTAAGGTGTTTCATAAGATGATTTGACATACATATACATGGTGAAATATTTACTAAGTCAAAATCTCTTAGCTAATTTCCAATATTCAATACAAGATATTAACTACAGTTACCATGCTGTGTACTAGCTTTCTACACTTATTCATCCTACAACGTTCTACTCTTCAACCAACATCTTCATGTTTCCCCTGGTAACCAACATTCTACTCTCTGCTTCTATGTATTAGATTTTTTTAGATTCCACATATAAGTGAGATCAGTTTTTGAGAAACAAAAATGTCTGAAGTCATCCAAATCTTGTCAATAAATTTAGAGATTCAAGAGGAAACTAAGTCTTACACAAGCACAAAGAAAACCACACTTAGACATATCATTGTCAGATTAGTGAAAAAAAATACACAGAAAAAATATTGAAAAGAGCTAAATATTTGTGATCCATTGCACAAAGGAAAACGGGCTGAAATTCTAAAGATTTCTCATCAGAAACCATGGGGACCTAGTGGTTGTAGAACATCATCTTTATGGGACGAAAGAAAAAAACTGTTGTCAGCTCAGAATTCTATGTCTAATAAAAATGTTCTGTAAAAAAAAATTAATAATAAAGGTAAAATAAGTGCATTTTTAGATAAAGGGAAAATAAGATAATTTATGACCAGGAGACTTGATATTTAAGATACACCGATGGAAATTCTCCACACTGAAGGAAAATAATACAAGAGGGAACCATGGATCTTCAGGAATGAAGGAAGAGCAAAAGAAATGGTAATTTCCTCAATAATATAAAACATTAATTTTTTTAAGTTCTTTAAAATACATATAAATATTTAAAACAAAAATTATTTTATTAGCTGGTGGGATGTCCAGCATATGTAAATTCAATACATATGAAAGCTATAACATAAGGGTCAGTGGGGGGTAACATACCTTTATAATTTTTCTATATTTTATGTTAAGTGGTACAGAATTAATTCTAAATAGACTGTGAAATGCTTGGTATGTATAATTCATAGAGCAAATACTAAAAAAAAAATAGAGATTGAACCAAAATATAGACTAGATAAAATAAAACGGAATATGAAAAAATACTCAAATAATCTAAAAAATAGCAGGAAAGAGGCAAGCAAGATTCAAAAACTAGAGGGGGCAAACAGAAAATAATTTAATGGTAAACCTAAATTAAACCATAGTCTAAAGATTTAATTCAATGACACAGATTGGCAGAGCATAGAACAAAGCATGAAGAACTGCATTTCAGCTGTAACAGAGATTCTTATATACAAAGAAAAAAGGTTATAGTAATGAACAGAAAATATATGCTATGCAGTTAGTAAGCATGAATGAAACTTTAATACCAGATAACATAAATTTTAAGACAATAGTATTTTCAGAGATTAAAAGAAACATTTCAAATGATAACAGGGGCAATTTACCAGTAGATAATTATCTGTCAGTGTACCTAATTAATAAAGTCTAAAAACATATAAAATAAATATTACTAGCATTAAGGAAAGAAATAGACCATTCTACACTCTTGGTAAGAGATTTTAATACCTCTCTCAGTATTTCATAGAAAAACTAGATTCCTCCCCCACCCGCATCCCCCCCTCAAAAAATTAGCAAAGATATAGGAGATCACTAACTTCCTTGATCTAATTAACATCTACAGAACACTCACCTAACAAATTCAGAATACATATTACTTTAAAATATGCAAGTTTTAATATTGAAACCAAGTTTCAATATTAAAAATAATCAAAACCATATGGAGTATATTCTTTGAGCACAAAGTAGTTAAATTAGAAAACAATAATACCACCTAGAAAAACACCAAAGATTTGAAAATTAAAGAATACACTTTAAAATAATTCATGAATAAAAGACAAATCCACAATATAATTAAAAATTATTTTTGAAATGCATGACAATAAAAATACAATATTCTAAATGTCATGGTATGAAGCTAAAAAAGAGCTTAGAGATAAACACATAACTTTAAATGCTTATATTGAAAAGAAGATATAAAATGACTCGATTCCACCACCACAAAAACCTGAAAAAAATGAACAAATGAAACCCCAAAATAAGTAGTAGGAAGAAATAGCAAAGAACAGAAATCAATGAAAGATAAAAGACAGATAAAATCTAATAGCTAGCTACCTGTAAAGATGAACAAAGTTAACAAAGCCCTTGCTGAAATGTTCATGAAAAAGAGAGCAAGAACACAAATCAAGAGTATTAGGAATAAAAAAAGGTTAGTCACACAGAACCAGCAGATTTTAAAAGGATAAAAGTTAATGCAACAACATTACCCTGTAACATGTGACAATTATATGAAACTGACAAATTTCTTTAAAAAATACAAGTTACCAAAATTGACAAAAGTAAACTGAAAGAGGCTCTCTTTCTCTCTCTGTCTCTGTTTCTGTCTCTCTCTCTCTGTGTGTATACACACATATATGTGTATATATATGTATATAAATATATTTATTTATAAACATATATGTGTATGTATATGTATATGCATATGTATATGTATATATACATATACACACACATACATACACACATATATTAGATAGATGTAATTAAAAAGACTGACTATACTTAGTATTGACAAAGATTTTGAGCAACCATAACTCTTATTCACTAATGGTGAGAATGTAAAATGGTATAACCATTTTGGAAAACAGTTTAGTAGCTTCACAAAATGTTACACATAAACCTGCCATATAACCCAGCCAGTCCAGTTCTAGGTATTAACCCATAAGAAAAAAAAAAACATATTCACACCAAATTGGAAGCTATGTTTGTAATAACCATTAACTGGAAATTAACCCAGATGTCCAATATACAGATAAATAGATAAGCAAATTATGGCATGTTTATCCACATTATGGACTATTACAAAGGAAAAAAAAAGAAAATTCTTATACGTGCAATAACATAAATAAGTTTGGAAAGAGGTAAGTGGATGGGTAAAATAAGTGAAGGGGATTAAGAGGTGTGTACTTCCACTTATAAATAAGTCATGGGGATGCAATATAGGGAATATAGTCATTGATCTTGTAATAATTCTCTATGGTGACAGAAAATTACTAGCCTTATTGTGATGATCATCTCGTAAAGTATATAAATTTTGAATCGCAATGTTGTGCACTTGAAACTAATATAATATTGTATGTCAACTACATTTAAATTTAAAAAGACACTAAGTAAAGAAGCCAGTACAAAAATTAACAAGTACACTTAAATTCTATTTATAAAAACTCTAGAAGATGGAAACTATAGTGGATAAAAAGCAAGTAAATGGTTGCCTTAAAGATGGAGTTAGAAGGGAGGGATTACAAAGGAGTTCTGAGGAAAGTTTTGGGGAAAGACAAAAATTATTCTCTTTCGTGATTGTCATGATGGTTTCCCAAGTGTAAAAAAATATGTCAAAATTGATCTAATTGTATTTAAATATGTGCAGTTTGTTGTACTTCAATTATTCCTCAATAAAGATGTAAAAAAAATATGTAATACTCTTGCATAACAGCTACAAAACACAAACAATGCAAAATTTAAAAGTTGTCAATACATGTTTGGTTTAAAGAAATTTAATTTAGCTTGCTTTACCTCAAAATATTTTTTGGCTTTTTAAATATAAAAAGAAAACAATATATTTGAAAATATGCCATAACATTTAGTTACAGTGTTATAAAAGTCCAATTATTTCAAAAGGAAATAGTGTACAATGTTGCTTTATATACTTTTGATTAATCAAGTCCCAATGGAACATCTATAATTAAAATACTGAGTCTCATAATTTATTGCATATATTGAATGTTACACTTAAGAATAATCTATAAGAAGATGTATCATAGAGATCAGAATATTAACAAAATGAATTTTACTAAAGGGACCACTTCCCTATAGACAAACTATTATCTATACATGGTTCTACAGTTATAGATTTACCATAAAACTGTAGTATATACATTATAATCCAGAAGACATATTCTCTAAATAAAAATATGCATATAATATTTACATTTGTATTGATAAAGAGATATCGATAATTACACTTTGTATTCCTATGGCATATTTATCCTTGAAATGCAATTACACTAACCTCTGACTGAGGAAAAGATTGTTTTAAGGTATGGTTTGTCTTCTGTTTTGCTCTGTTACCTTGAACAAACCACTAGGCTTTAATTTTCCCACCAAAAAAATAAGTAGGTTGGGTTTATCTTTTAACTCTTTCAGCTTTGAAATTTTCTTAAGTTTTATCTTCACTTTAATAAGGAAAACAGGATCAAAGGATGACATTGAGAAAGGATAAGGGAGCTGTACAAAGTCACAAGACCAGTTAAGTTCACATCCGGGGTGAGAGTTCCAGTCTCAGCCCTGCATTCCTTCCACTGCTACACACTGCACTGCTCAGTGAGCCTACCTATGACCCTCTTCTGAACAGGACATGTGCTCATCACCTATGCAACTGCTAAATTTCTGTTAGAATGGTGAAAGAAAAAAAAATACACATAGGCCTGAGCTTATGAATTTAAGATACTTAGAATTTTATTTTAGTATCTAAAATGCCCAGTACATGAGCTTAGGAGGAAAAAAGAATTCTCTTGAGAAAATAGATTTACCTTATAACTGATTTCATATTAATATTCACGTTTTATGGATCCTTAAGGTGTACTTAGTATCTACCAGCATCCTCTCCCTCGAGAGAAATTTTTGTTTTAAAAAAAAAGATCTGTTTATTGAGAAACTAGAGAGTAGCCACAGGGATACAGAGCACAGCTGAGGTTTCATGCCTCTTCTTACTTCACCCGATGGGCTCTGGGTGTTTGGATCTAGAAAGTGGTACAGCAACACAGAAAGAATACAGATAGTAGGATTAGAGCCACTTGAATTTTAATACCGGCTCTGTCATTTAACAACTTGGGATTTTGAGGAATTAGATTTCAATGCCTTCACCTGCAAAACAGGATCATCATTTCTACTCTTGAAGGCTAGAAGAGAAAAACAGTCTTCTCCTCCAATATTTTATGATGAAATGATTTAAAATATACAAAAAAATTGAGAGAATTACACAATGAAAGCCCATGTCCTTCCACCTAGGTTCTATAATTAAAATTTGGTCAGATTTGCTTTAATCAGCTACCTATGTATCTTTATATCGCTCTACCCTTTAATCAGTCTATTTTATTTTTTGATCCATTTCAGTTAGTTGCAAATGTCAATATAATTTATCACTAAACACTTCAGCATGCATGAGATGGTCTTCAAAACCTTTACAGTACTTTATAAACAAAATTAACATACAGTGAAATATATAAATTTTAAATGTACTCAGTAAGCTTCTACAAATGTGTACACATATATAACACAAACCTCCAAGAAGATAAACAATATCATTACCACCACCCACAAAATTCTTTCATGCTCCTTCCTGGTCAATCTCTGACCATATCTGTCCTGTTCTGGTATATTTTTATCATAAATTAGTTTTTCCTGTTCAGGGACTTGATATAAATGGAACCATACAGTAGGTATTCTTCTGTGTAAGGTTTTTCACATAGCATAAAGGTTTTCAGTATTCATCTTTGTTGTTACATGTTTCTTTTTTATGGCTGGAAAGTATTCCATTTATAAACCTCACAATTTACCTACTCCCCTCTTGATGCACACAAGGGTTATTTCCACTTATGGCCACTCTAAATAAAGCTCCTATGAACATTCTTGTGCAAGTCTTTCTGTGGACATGTTTTTCTCTTTGAAAAATATCTAGAAGTAAAATTCTAGGTCCCAGGGTACATATATGTTTAGTTTTATAAGAAATTACCAGATTTTGTCCAAAGTTATCACACAATTATACATGCCCACCAATAATTTTATAATGTTAACTAGATCTATGATTCATTTCAAATTGTGTGTGTGTGTGTGTGTGTGAGAGAGAGAGAGAGAGCGAGAGAGAGAGAGGGAGAGAGAGAGGGAGAGAGAGAGAGAGAGAGAGAGAGAGAGAGAGAGAGAGAGAGAGAGGGAGAGAGAGAGAGAGAGAGAGAGAGAGAGAGAGAGAGAGAGAATGAAAGAATGAGAGAATTGAATTTGAATAGGGTAGGGCTTGAATGTTCTGGGATTTTACAGGATTATTTTCTAAAATTAATTACTTCTCTCCACTGGAGTGCTTTGGCAATTATATTGGGAATCAGCTTACTATACGAGGTTGGTCTATTTCTGAGCTCAATTCTGTTCCATTGATTTACTTGTTTCTGTAGGTGAAGGTATCACAAAGTCTTGATTACTTTAGTTTTATATAAAGTCATGGTCAGAAGTTTTTCTTTTTCAAGGTTGCTTTAGATATTCTAATACCATTGCACTTTCATATGAGTTTTAGAGTCAGTTTATCTTTCTACAGAACGAACAAACAATGAAGTTTAGTGGGACTTTGGCTGGGATTAGATTAAACCTACACATAAATCTGAAAATAAATGATATCTGAACATTCTATATTTGAGTCTTCCTTAATTATTTTCAGCAATGTTTTATAGTTTTCAGTGTCGATGTTTTACACATTTTGCTAAAGTTATTCCTAAGTATTTATGTTTAATCATGCTATTATAAGTGAAATTTTAAAAAATATTTTTCAAATTCTTTGCATTAATATGTAAAAATACACCTGTTTGTATATTAACACTATACTCTGAAACCTTGTTAAATTCATTAGTTCTCACAGTTGTTTTGTAGATTCTTTAGGATATTCATGTCATCTATAAAGAGAGTGTTTTACTGCTTCCTTTTCAATCTGTATTTCTTTTACTTCTTTTTCTTCTCATACTAGGTGGGACCTCCAAAATAATAATAAATAAAGGACATCATGGTAGACACTCTTGCTAAATTATCAATCTTAGGGTGAAAACATTCAGTATTTTGCCATTAAGTATGATGTTAGCTGTACATTTTTCATAGATTCACTCTGTCACACTAAAGTTTCCTACCACTCTTACTTTGCTTCAAGTTTTTATTATAAATGGATGCCCCATTCTGTCAAGTGATTTTCTTGCATTTTTTAAATCATCATCATATGATTTTTCTCCTTCATTCTGTGGTTCTGGTGAATTACACAAATTAATTGTCAAATTATTAACTTTGCATTCCAGGAATAAATCCAACTTGTTTGTGATGTATTATCATTTTTATGCATTGCTGCTTTCTATTTCATAGTATTTTGTTAAGATCTATACTCTTAAAAATTCTTTTTATGTGTCTTTGGCATCAGGATTATGATGACTACATTAAGTGTGTTTTCATCTTCTCTATTTCCCAAATGATTCTGAGTAAGATTGGCATTATTGCTTTCTTAACTGTTTGATAGAATTCAC
Organism: Macroglossus sobrinus; assembly: GCA_004027375.1. Lineage (NCBI taxonomy): Eukaryota > Metazoa > Chordata > Mammalia > Chiroptera > Pteropodidae > Macroglossus > Macroglossus sobrinus. The sequence goes on from PVKZ01000186.1 coordinate 267,080, forward strand.
TAGTGAAACTATCTGGGCCACAAGTATCTTTTGATAATCACTGTGTCCCAGGTAGTATGTAAAATATTTTACTTGCATTATCTCCCCTATTTATAACAACACTTCAAATGACATAATATCTCAATTTATGTCAAAATTGAGGATTGGCAGAGATTAAGCAGAATACCCACACGAATGTAGCTAATATGTCAGATATAAACATCCAGGTATGTTTAGCTCTAAAGATTTCAAAATACCACAGAAAGTCGTAAGTTGTAAGTTGTACATATAAATAGCATTTCAGAAACTACTGTAATAAAATGTGCAGGTGACTCCACTGGTTATAGTTACTCTTTCAAGACAAGAAGTTATTTGTCTAAATTGTATTAGAGTCAAAGTCCAATTTCAGACATGCAACTAATCTAATTCTTAAAAGAAAGCACTTAGTGAAGTTATTTATGCTCAATATCAACCATAGATTAGAAAATATTCACTTCATCCTGTTTTTGTTTTAAGCATTTGATTATGCAATTGTGTTTATCTTCTTTAACAAGTATGCTAAGAAAGTCACTTACTCCTTCACTAGAAGTTCCCTATCATAGAAAGGACATGAAAAGATTATTTATAATGCATTAGGCAGTGCTAATTGGGAAATAAAAGTACCTTATTAAAAAGTCACATTTATGCAGCACAAATTGCCAAAAAAATTAACATTTTTATTTGATCTGATACTAAAAATAAATACCAGAGATCTCTGACTTCTTTATAGTCCCATAGTAACCCAAAAGAGGTAGATCAAATTTGTTTCTCAAGATGGGATATTTCAAGATGGGATATAATGAGTTTAGAGCATGAGTCAGACAAAACAAAAAAAACACCTATGATACTGGGCATACAGGCAAACTGATTGTGCATTGATTTTGTCATGTGAGAGCATACAGGAATTTGATCCCAGTACACATTTTCTAATATTATTTCTTTCATTTGGACTTACCAAATAGGCAAAAAAGACCTAGCTAGTTACCTAGTCTTTCTTTTAGCAACTAAACTTTATCCATCCATTTTTCTCATTCATCTCATAAATGTGAATTAAGAATGCTACAAATTTCTCAGCATGCACGACTAGGGAAAAAATTAGGTTGACTGGGTACAGTGTATCCAGCTGTTTATAACTTCATTTTTTCCAATAAACTTAACTGGTATCAATATATGTAAAATTTCAACACTTTCAGCTAGGAAATACTTCACAGAAAAAAAATGCTTTCTTCAGAGTTTACGAATAGCATTTGGTCTAAATTTTCAGCAAGGGTTTGTCTAGTTAGATTATGAGATTTTTCCTGGAGAGCAACAGCAAGAGAATGTCTCCCATGCTGTCAGAAAAGGAGAATTATATTTTTGTTCCTTGGAAGAAACATATAATGTAATAGGCAACATATCAAGTGGGTGGGGAGCCATTAGCCCATAGAAACCTCCAGAGAGATTGCTAAGAAAAAAAGAACTCTGGATAAGACATTACACTAGTACATTTGCTTTCAAAAAACAGTTCAAGAAGATGGGGGCTGGTTTATATGGGGGCAGAACTAACACTGAAGGTTCCTGATGAGACAGCAAGTGACTGCGAGGGACTGAGAGCTAAAATTAGGAGTTATTTATGGGAAACTGAGTTTCAAAGATTGGAAAGACTAACTGCAAAATATGAGCACAGAGAATGAAGGCAGGGATCAACATTTAGACTGCAAATATGTAAGTTAGGAGCTGGTTCAGAAAGAGCACAGGAACAAAGGAAGAACATCTTGGATGATTCCTGTGAGCCTTTTCTGCCCGAATTTCTCATCTGTCAGATGGGTGTGTTCATGAAAAGTGTCAGAATGGCTTAAAAAGCTAAAAGCAAGACAGGTCAAGAGTCAACTCTTAATCTACTTTAGACTCACTACTCTGCCATATAATATTCTATTCCTTTATTAATTTATTGAATACACATTTTTGAGTAGCTCAAAGGCTTTTTTTTTCCCTATAGACATTCTCTATTTTAGGTAAGTCTGATATTTTTTTTTAAATCTACTTAGTTTTAAGCTAATGCCCCAATGTATGTCATTTTCACAAGTCTTCACTGGAGAACTGTATTAAATTTCAAACTCAATGCATTTGAATGACGATTTGTAAAATATTTTTTAGGTGTCATCACGCATGTAGGTAGTTAGTGTGGTGATTAAGAGCAGAAACTGGGGAGTCAGGCTGTGTGGGCTCAAATCCCAGCTTCACCAATCACTACCATGTGACCTTGGGCAAGTGATGAAAGCTTTTTTAATCAGTTTCCTCCACTGTACAATGTGGGAAAGAGTTATCTAGCTCACAGGGTTGTTCTGAGAATGAGTTTTATATAAAGCATTTTAGAATAGGTGGTGATACCTAAGAGTTGCTGTTATACTATAAGAATATAAATAATACTAATTTTTTTTTTACTGGATTAAAAAATGTTCTATTTCAAAAAATAACAAAAGTGGGTGGTCCCATCCATGTCAACTTCTGCCAAACACCTTTCTTAAAGAAACTGTAATTACTTGGCCTAAGGTCAAAATTAATGATGAAGACTATATCTCCAAATCAATAAGGACTTGGAAAAGGAATGATCTCATTATAACTTACTGTTACTAGAGTGATCCCCTCCTTATCTGCAGTTTTGCTTTCCACGGTGTTAGTTACCCGCAGTTAACCATGGTCTAAAAATATTAAATGGAAAATTCCAAAAATAAATAATTTATAAATTTAAAATTGCCTGCCATTCAGAGTACCTCAACTTTATCTCATCACTTAGGCATTATATCATCTCACATCATCACAAGAAGGGTGAGTACAGTACAATGAGATATTTTGAAAGAGAGAGACTATATACACATAACTTTTATAATGGTATATTTTTATAGTTGTTCTATTATTAATCTCTTCTTACTGTGCCAAAATTAACCTTATCATAGGTATAGATGCACAGAAAAAAAAAAACAAAACAGTATATACAAGATTTCGTACTATCCATGATTCTGGCATCTACTGTGAGTACTGGAACATGTCCGTCCACTGCTTCACTATTGTGTTTCAATTGCCTGGTTGTGACTGAAAATAACTATTGAGCAAATTATAACTGCTTATGTGTCTACCTCAAAGATACCCAATCTGTATCCCCACATAGAATCAGATGTGGTTACAGAACCTCTGATAACTCAAATTCTCCTAGCTCTTATCATCACCTCCTTCCTCAGATTCTATGGCAAATTCTCTCAGTGAGAATCCCTGTGAATGCCACTGTGGGCCCTCTCACAGTGGCACAAAATCCTCAAGACGATAAAGCCAAAATGGCAGTCTCTGGCAAAGTGAGAAAGAAGGCTGCTTTTCCTGGTATCATGGGCCATAGGAAGAGCCTGTTATAGTGCTGCAAGTTTCTCATTCTCTCAGATTTTTCCATAAAACAGCTCTGTACATTTTTATTTATAGCCTCCTTGCTATTTCCCCATACACCCAAATTTTATGTTCTCATATGTCAATTAAATGTAATGTTAAAATATATATAATAAAACTGTTTCTTAAGCCAATGCCAGATAACTTTGTCATGGGGGAGATCATTTATAGATAACTAAATGTGTATAAATTTAAACTGTACAGAATGAATATTACAAAGATGTGTTTATAGGTTGGCTTTCAGCAGCCTCCACCTCTGAGTTCTATATCACATTGAAATAATTGACAGAGTACACAGAAGATTCCCCTCAAAGGGGGTAAAAGTACAGTTCGCATAGTTCAAAGTCTTACCAAATGACCTTAGAATGAGTTGTTGAGCTATGGGGGCAAAGGGGGATTGGAGATAGCCAAGGAAGTTAACTTTTGCTATTTTAATGTTTATAACCAGTTATACATAAGCATATTGAGAAATTTAAAAGGAGAAAATAAAATTTAGGAAAAGGGAACTGGAATGAATATTAAAAGTCCTCTTTATATCATACTTTGCTATTAATTGTTGCTGAAAAACCTACGGGCAACAATAAGAACTTAGATTCCAACATTTCTAAAGTGGTCCATATCTATAATCTTTCAAGGAAAAAGTACATTTCACATATTAGCTTAAAAATAATTGCTAGGTTATCAGTGTTGTTAGTGTTTTATAGGAGGATATTTATCAGCTGGAAAGGCCAAGTTCTGAACCTCCTCCTATACCTACATGGCTGCACTACCCAATGACAGCCACTAGCCATATGGAGTGTTTAGCATGTGACTAGTCTAAACTATAAAATTCACATTGGAATTTGAAGACTTCATATAAATAAAGAATGTAAAATACCTTGGCAATTTTTATAATTATTACAAATTAAATTAATAATATTTGGGATATATTGGTTAAAATAGAACATTATTAATGTTAATTTAATGTATTTCTCCAAGAGGTCAGGTATTTTTTTGTTTTCTTACTGCTGAATCTTTAGCATCTAGAATGATAACTGGCCAATACATACATAAAAGAGTGACCAAGGAATTCATTATTATTGTAACTGCATATGAGGTAGTAAAATGTAGGCAAGATGCGATTCTTGCCCTAAATGGTAAGAAATATAATCAAGTAATTAAAAATATATACATGGACATAAAGTAATAAGACATGGAAATAACTATATGCCCTTCCTTCCTTCCTTCCGTCTGTCTGTCCATCCATCCTTCATCTATCCATATGCATCTGTCCCTCAACCTAACCATACACCTAGCTAGTAGCAGAAGCATTTATAATATTAGGAGAAGCATGATGTGCTAAGTACCTAGATCCAGCTATGATTAATGTTGAAATGCTTTTCAAAAATTTGTTGTATGAAGAGTAGAAAAATAACTTTCCACACTGGGATACTAGAGGAAGGAGGATGTTTCAGAATTGATGATGGCCTAGACCAATGTTCTTCAAAATCTGTTCAGCAGATGTTTTTCTAAAAGGGATTTTATAGAAGTCAGATATATAATTTAAAAGAGTTGATTAAAGTCTTCTCTTTTTGAGATGCCCAAAGAAATGTCACCTTCTCCTTCTTTTATCTCCCTCCTCCATGGCATCAGAGGCATCTTTGCACTTAAGACTATCTGAAAATGATCAATTTCTAAAAAAAGGATCTCAGTGTTCTTATTGTTTTTATAATTTTTAAAAAATTACAAAAAGTTGGAAAAAATTCAGAAAGCAAGAATTGGGAATCTGGCTTTGTATAAAAGATTTTGCCCCATCACAGTGATGTAATAGACTCCTATACTAATAAAGAGACATCCATTCTCAGCTCAGCTGCACTCCTAGCCTCGCCTTGGCCATTTGTCATTTGTCTTTTTTTTTTTTAATTAAATGGCAGCCAAGATAAATGAAAATGTAGACACCAGCAGCAGTAACCTGATAAAGATCCAGATACTAGTGCTGCTGACAGAGCAGATAGAGAGCCAGGAATGAAAATGAGCTCTTCATTCAGTTCCGACCATAAGGAATGCTCCCAGAACAATCCTTATACAATTTTCCTTCCTGTTTTTCACTTCCCATTGCTAATATTTAGACATATGCTTCTGAGAGAAAAGAGAAGTCCACTTTTCTATTGAACGCTTTAGTTGGCTTATCATAATTTGAGCCCACTTGAAAAGAAGAGTGATACATCATTCTTATTATCATCAATCGGGAAAAAAGGCAGTCGTGCAATTTATCAACATCATCCTACAAATACTGTGACATAAAGTGACATGTACTACAGAAACATGTTTATACAAAATTTTGAGGCCCTATATTATATTGATAGTTTTAATCAAAGAAATCCAAAGATATTGATACAGATTTTCACACATTTATACTACACCGGAACAAATAATTCTATTTTTTTAATTTAAAAAGTTCAATTGAATTCAATTTGTCTCCATGATTCTTATGGTCTGTACCACATGCCTTCTGCCAGAGGGTGTTCTAGGAACCAAGAGCATTATATTCGACTATACTTTCACCTCGGGCTTTGATTACCTACATGCTTAAGGCATTTCTATTGGGTCAAAAGAAAGAGTTATTTTTCTCTCTTAAATGTGAAACAAGGTATGATAGAAATGTAAGTATTACAGCAGAATATGAAACTACCAGCACTCAACGACAAAGTAGTTATCCTACTATTCTAGCTATAACCTAGTGTCTCATCCTAAAACTCCTATTCAAATAGCTTTACTCTAAATATCAATTAAAACTCATTTATATTTTCATTGATGGGAAACTGACTAACATAATGACTAATTCTAAATAGTACAATATTTCTTCCTGTGTCTTCTTGAGCCAAAATATACTGACAGCCAAATTTTAAAACTAAAAAACAACTTTAAGCCTGGAAACTTAGATATAGTAAGAAGGGCCAATTATTGTTTTCTTTGAATGAAATGGTCAGTCTTTGTATATTTTTGTAGAGAGCTCTCAAAACAGAAGTAACATCATGACAAGCTGATTCAATTAAGTCTCACTCTGATGCCAGGCTCAGAATCTGAGTTCTTAAACATGGTCCTCCCATTCCAGATCAGGATAGCCTTTGAACAGGTCGTAGAAATCAGTGTTCAGGAAAAAGTTCAAGAGTACAAACAAATGCCCTCTGCTCCCCAGTTCAAGCCCTAATTCAACAAAAGCCACATTCACATTCCCTACCATCTAAGAATAGGTGGCCTTAATGTTAATAAAAGTAACACCACCTTGTCTCTAACCAATAGCAAATGAAATATACAACCAGCCACTTCAGGAAATAATCCCATGTCATCTTAATATTGAGTAGAAGATGTGTAGAAAATATTCAGGTGTAGGTTGAACTGAATATATTCTTCTATTAGTATTGTTGAGAGTAAGACTGAAGAAGTGAAAGAGGGAGAAAAAAAAAGATGAGGGAGCTGAAATAGAGAAAGGGGAGGAGGGGGAGGGAGAGGAAGAGGAAAAGAAAATATCTTTAGCATATAAATATACTATAATTTACTCATAAACATCAATGAATAACAAGAAGTAGCAGAATAGTGATTAAATAATTCAAGCTAAATAATAAAACGTCACTTGTCACACATACTAAGTTACTCAGTTTTGTTTTGTTTTGTTTTTTAAATTGCAACACCCATTGCTAGTTAGATTTTGGTAAATTTCATCCTGTGATAGAGGATAGATGGTTCTTAAATGGAATATGAACATATGTGTCAAAAGCATTAGTCTTAATCCAACAATTTGACTTTCTGTATTTCTTGATAAAAAAAATCTGTAATATAGAAAAAAATTATGAGTACAAAGGGCTTCACCTTAGTCTAAAAAAACTTTAAAAAAAAAAAGCCTGTTTTAAAACTCTGTACTACATTATCTGGCACTATGGAGTTTTATTTCTGTATTCTTAAAATTCTTCTGCTTTTGTCTTTTCTTTTAATTGGATCATAAACTTCTTGAGGGCAATAACTTTGCTTTCTCTCTCATTCTAAATATTGCTGCTGTTCAGTATGTATTATTAGTAAGGTAAAGTCAAACTCGATAGCCAATGAGCAACTCATATTGCTTCTCTAAGTCGTCATTATGAAACTGGATGGTAATTTTAGCTAGATGTCTTTTTGAATACCCGCAGGGAATTTTGATTTTATAATGAAGATCTTCATGATAGATGAATTCCTCGTGGAATACTAGTGCTTTATACCACTGTTTTAATGTATTTCAAAATATATTCCCCCAAAATAAAAGAACAAGTTATTAAAAGTTAAAAAAAAGTATTGCTAAAAATCACTAAGAAAAGTGTTCAAAGACAGAGCCAAAATCTCCTACGACATAAGAACAAAAACAGAAAGATGAAAAATGTGAAGGAAAGATAAGAAATGTGGAAGATCAAGTCAGAGGATCCAACAGCTGACTGACAGGAGTTCCATTAAGAAAGAACAGAGAAAACCTAAAAAAATATATCAAAATAATAAAAGAAAATGTCCCAGGGCCAATGGGAGATGTAGTTTCTAGAGTATTCGAAGCACCATTCAGAATTAATAAGACTCAAACATCATGACGAAATTTGAGAACACCAAGATTACAAGAGATCCCAAAAGTTTAATGAAAGAAAATTCAATTTTTTAAAAAGCTTGTATTTCTTCTCCCATCAAGAAAAAACAAAGATCAAATACTTCAAGGTTAACAAATTGTATAAGAAGGTTATAAGCCAAGTTTGAAGCAAACTGAATGTTGTATGGTTTCAATGAGTTGATAAAATTAGGTAAGAAGTTTTGCATTTGATCCCTTTCATAGAGAGGCACAGGGGTCATGAAATTGGAAAAGAATATAATCAGAGCATCTTAATTGGCCCTGTAATGAACATTATTTGCATAAATATACCATGAGCACTGTTACTAGTTTTCAATTGTTAGTATCGACCTGAATACTTAACATGAGAGACTTCATAATAATTACAGAATAGAATTGTTAACAACTTTAGCAATGTAAAAATAAATGTACAGTTTATACAGGTTGGAAAGTAGAAGGGTACAGAGAGTTAAAGAAAAGGGTAAGCTGCCAGTATCTTCATCTCATGAAGCAGATCTTTAAATGTGATAAAGTTATCTGAAGAAATCAGAGGAGTTCTGTTTTTAAGTGATATACACATTTAAAATCTTGCATTGAGGAAAAATATAGGACACAGAGACATTTCTGACAATTAAGATTGGTGTCAGCATTGTGTTTGGTTTTCTTTTGTTTGACATTGATTCAAAGTCCCTATATTAGTAATTCAAGCAAAAAGAAAAAAAAATCACATAATATGTTAGTCTAGTTTATGGAAGGCATTACCAGAAACACATGAAATATCTTTTGGGGATACACTGTGCAGGAGACAAGACACTGTGGCATTTAATTTGCAGTCCTGATAATTTTCATCCGAATAGTATATCCCGCAGTGATTTCTGAAGATCATGAAGGCCCATTTTGGCATGAATGCATCTTTCAGAGTGCCTCTGTACTCAACATGTACTTTCTCTTTTTTGAATTAAGAGGAGACTGATGCAACGGCTATGCCAGAGGGACGGCCTCAAAATGCTGGCTTGGTGGAAAGAGAACAGTTTTTAAACAGTACTGTTTGGTCAACTGAAAGATGTTTTCAGGCTCTTTCGTTAAACAATTTTAAAACTGTCTTCACTTCCACCTACCTATGATTTTGTAGGACTTTTCTTCCAAAGATTGAGGCCACTTTATAACTATTATCTTGATTATCCTTGTATGAAGAAATCACTTTGCAATTCCATGAAAAGTGGAAAAGTGAGCACCATTAATCCCATTTTTTCTTTTTTATTATGGTGACATTGGTTAACAAAATCCAGTTAAGTTTCAGGTGTACAATTTAGCAGCAAGGCACACACACACACACACACACACACACATACACATACACACACACACAGTGCATTGTGTGTTCACCTCCCATAGATTTTTTTCTGTCATCACATATTTGACCCCTTTTACTCCAACAACTCCCCCCTCCTTTTTGAAAGGACAAACAGGTATAGAGGTTAAAGAGTGACACTATCACAATGAAGTAGCATCAAAATTCTTATCTTCTGACTTCCTGGACTGCTTCCTTTTGAGCCACAACAATGTTATCTCATGGCATTTTAATGATATTAGTGTAGGAGTTTACAAATTCAGCCAGGAATAGTTACACACAACCCAGAATACATGGTCAAAGTGGATTTCCAGCATCATATCATAAAACTGTTTCTCAAAAAGTTTTTCCATAAACTTCCTGAGTATATCATGAACTCATATGAATACAGGAGGAAAGTAAATTTACACAGGATAAGAAAGAATAATTTTAATATTAAAAGTATATAACAAGTAATTGAAAATAATTCTAAATTCAAGTTTTAGGGTTTCCTGAATAATTTGCCCTTTTAAAGACTGTGAAGGTTACAAAAATTTCAAGAGAAAACAACAAAAAAAATAAATGTTTTCTTTAGGGGAAAACATTTATTGTAAACAGAACTGTGAGGGAGAGAAGAACAAAAGGAGGTTGAGAAAAGTGCTATTAGGGAGGCTCCCTCACTAATTAAGCATGAAGTCACCTTCAGTGTGGTCCCCATAGCTTGCCCTGTCTATCCAAAAGTCAAGAGTGTCCTGGAGGAGTATGTCCTCCCTGCAAATGAGCCAACTTGCCCACGTAAAAAGTATAGCCTGGGAACTCGCCCCAAGAGAATAGAGCTTTGCTTACATTCCTACCAGCGAGCAGACGGGAAGCATTCTCAGCCTGACAAAGAGGCAAGCAGAAGCCAAGGCTAAAAGTAGATTGCATTTCTGAGGTTCTAACATTGAAAGAACGGAAACCATATGGGGATTACTTTATTATTCAACTGAAGCCTTCAGGTGGCTTTAAATTAAAAAGAATATTGTCAACCACATCCCTGGGCCCTTTTTTTCCTTTTTTCCATCCCCTCCTCCTCTTTTCAAATGTTACAAGCTCTGTGATTTAGTAATGGAAATACCCTAAATATAAATTAAGCATCATGTCCACCCAAGAAGTTCTTCTTGGCACTGAACCAGTAGTTTGGCATTAAATCTCTCATGTGAGTCTTGAGAGAGTAAGTTAACATTTAACACATGCATGTGTGTATGTGTGTATACATTTTGATTTTTCCTTCTTTAGAATTATTCTCTATTATGTAAATATATTTGTCAAAAATATGCAGTATCAGAAGGGATGTAATCGCCTTGAAAAACATAGCAATTATAACTGAAATGTAGGTTACACCTCTAACAAATGACACCCAGTTTTTGTGTAACAGCAACTACAAGATTTCCTACTGCTGCCACCATCACAATATCCCCTCAACAGCACAAACATCTAGGCCTTAATTCCTGCAACTCTAAGAGATAATAATGCTGACTGCATTAGCCAGGACAGGCTGATAATACTAGAGCAACACAATCACCACCAAAACCCCAGTGACTCATAATCACTGAAGCTTACTTCTTGCTCACTACGTATCTGACCTAGGTCAGGAGATCTTTCCACCAGGACCCCTAAAAGACCATATTCTGCAGGCTTTATTTCATCGTGTGTTTCTACTAAGGTACATGGGAGGGATGAAGCAAATCCTACAGTGACTCAACCAATCTGGGAAGCAACATATGTGACCTCTGCTCACATTTCATGCACCAAAGCCAGTTACATGGTCATGCCTAACCACAAGGGGGAAAGGAAGTGTAACTTTCCTGTGTCCCCAAGGAGGGCAGCTGATACATTCGGGAGCATCCTTGATGACCACAGGAGTCTTACAAAGACTTTAAAGAACAACAACAACAAAATTTCTACCGCCTATAAAGACAATTATTTGATTTTTGAGGTTCATAAATCTCACCTGACTCATAGTCCTAGCCCCCAGGACAAGGAACTTAAAGTTGGTTTGACAAAAGAATAGAGAGAGACTGGACAATATATCTATGATAGTTCCTACTTCTTTACACCCCAGGGTTAATTTGGCAAGTTAAGTAAAAAATTTCTTTCTACTGTAAATAATAAAGATAATATAATAAATGAATGAATGATGCCATCTATGTGCTTCAAGTGCTTCCCAAGTTCTCCATAGGTCAGAAAAGGGTGGGCAGAGCTTTGAGTAAACTTGTTAAGACAGGAACTCACAAATATATAAGGAAAGAATCTCCTTGCTAGTCCTTTAAAGAAGACCAAAAAAAAAAGATTTTATCACTTACCTACCCTTAATGCAGAGGCAAATTTTCTCACCATTAAGTACTCAAGGTCAGAATATTCCATTTTAATATGAATAAATCTCTCTTCACTTAGCACATACAAAATAGCAAAAGAACTTCTGCATAAATCTGCTTTCCCAAGAAACAGTCCAAAAATGTGTTATCTAAGAGAGAAGCAGAAGGTCAAGTGAGAAAGAATACATATAAGTGGAACCTTATTTTCTCTAGTTCAGAAACACTTCCCTAGCATTCCTTCTCTGGTACATTAACCCTGCCCTATACTCTGAACTTTTAAATGGGAAGAGTAAAGGAAATGTGTTGGAAGGAGACTCAGGAGGCTTTTAGAAACATTAGAATACTGCTTACTGTTTACTAGATACATGGAGAGACTTAAATAAAAAAATTCAGGCCAAACTGTATCTGTACAAGAAGCCAGCTGTTCCTACTTATTCCAACCAACACAGTTACACAGGACTCCAGGCTCTATTATCTAGGCTCAGTGAACTACTCTAGCAACAATTGCAAGGGCTTTGAAGCATTTTAGGTTGCAGAATAAGGTCCTCATTTTACACAGGAATGCTGAGACAGTCTATTCGAAGAACTCTAAATTCTACCTAAAAGCCATCAAAGCTGAACAAGGAAAAAAAAATGTAGGTTCAGCTCCCAAAGTACTTTTCTTTTCCCTCTTAGCCCAAGACTAGGCAGCACTCCTCAACCCCTACTGCCACATCTCCCTGCTCATCCTTGATGACTGACACCGTCCCTTGAAATAGGACCAGATGCTAATGATCTCAATTTAGCATAGTCTTTCAGTGGTAATGCTTGAATGAATTGATCTACATCCATTCTAAAGTGGCTGTGAGTACAGTCATCTCACTTGAAAGTTCTGTGAGAACTAATTTTTTATTTTTTGATCGTCATCAATAAATGACAGAACTGTATAACTATGAAGAAGCAGCTCTAAAGACTACTGGCTTTTAAGTACTAAAGAGGACTAGTGGGAAAGAAACAACTATGGTGACAGCTATTTGACATTTTATAATGAGTGTTTTATAATTACTATGTTCTGTGCTAAGAGCTTTATAACCTCATTTGAACCTTAAAACAACCCTATGATCTATGCCTACTGACTTCCTGCCAAAGAGGACAGTATGAAAAAGGTGGAAAAAGAGTAACTTTACAGTGAAGAAACCTGGCAAACATGACCTCTGTCAGGTCATCGCGGTCAACATCAATAGTGATAAACCATGTAGACAGTATATATCCCAGATTATGATATGTTGAAAACGGTGAGTCTTTTGAGGTCTTCCTCTCAAATAATCATGACCTAGTCTAATTATGAGAAAAACATCCGACAAATCACAAATAAGAGATATTCTATAAAATACTGGCCAGTATTCCTCAAGTTCATCATCAGAAACAAGTCTGAGAAACTGTCAAAGATCAGAGAAGTCGAAGAAGACATTACAACTGAATGTATGTAATATGGATTCCAGGATGAGACCCCGGAACAGAGAACGAACATTAGGGGGAAACTGGTGAAGTCCAAATAAACTCTAGTTTAGTTACTAATCAAGTACCAATGTTGGCTCCTTAGTTTTGACAAACATGCCACAGTTAGGCAATGTCAACAGTGAGGGAAACCAGGTGAGGGGCATATGAATATGCCCTTTCCATCTTTGTAACTTTTCTGTTAATCTAAAACTATTCTAAAATGTTTATTTAAAAAAAAATCTCTGGGTGTGATTGCTTTTACTTTCTTTCTAGAGATGAAAAATTATAGGCTAAAACAGTCTCCCAAAATTAAAAGCTAAAAAAGTGCAAAAGAACTTGGTCAGATATATCGATTTCACATTTAAGCAAGTGGAATAGGACTGTCAGATAAGTCCTTGCATAATATTTATGAAAATAATTTTGTCAGATACACACTGAGAAACTTAAACTAAAGAAATTTATTTCACTTACATTTCTCATAATAATGCACTTTAATTACAGTGCATACTTTTACATAAAGGGGTCATAACATTACTTTCTAAATATTTCATCTTTATTTTCATTACAAATTTCAATTACTTGGGCGATGCCATACGATATCATCACATTTACATAAAACTAGCTTAAGATTTTGCCAAAATGTTGACGCTTCAACATTTCATAAGAGAAAAAAGCATTACCCTGTGCAGACATTTCACTTCATAAATGCCCTATCTTTCACCAAGCTCACTTGTTACCACCCACATCTTCTCTTCAGATGCTGGATATTTTGGTGCTGGTGAGCTCAGCCTGTTGCTTGAACAGGATGAGGGGGTTACAGGCTAGGGTGCCCTTCGAAAGGAAACGACACCAACAAAAGGGAAGACTAGCATGCATTTTGGGTTTCTTCAGATCCTCAGAGATATAATATCAACTGTGGCTGCTCCAAAAACCTAAAGAAAACTAAATGCCTTCTGACATATAAATTCTAACAGTGTTATCTACTAAACCAGTGTTTCCCACAATGTGAAGCCAGCCTCTCTGAGAAAACTCCGATATCCTTCCAGAAAAGCTCAAGCAGTCCAAGATATATTCTTTTTTCCTTAAGATTTGCCAAAAGCAGACAGTAGGATTCAACAAATATTTCTAAATACTGTACTTAATACATTGTTCCCTGTGAGAATATAAAGTGGAAGTGATCCAGCAAGAAAACAAGCTGCCTTCTGTGTGTGATAAGATTAGCTTGCCTAAAGACACGTTTATCTTAATCTTATTCAATTTACAAGTATTTTTTAAGGGCTAGTGATTCCTTGAATTATTGATTTATTTTATCATTCTGGGCTTGTCTCAGGAATAGCTAAAACTCCCCCCACCTTCCTTAAACTTCAAACTATCCCAAGGCAATTAGTTAATGGCACCATATCTGTTTTAATAAGAGAAAAGGATGACAAGAAAAAAAAAAAGAGGAAGTGAATATGACACATTTTCCCACAACATCACAGCAAAAATGCAATAGAGTAACAGATGGGGCTAACTCTCCTGATTCACTGGACTTGGAAATAGAACCAAATCTAAAGTTTAACTTTTTCCTTTCACCAATGGGAAAGAAATGAACCAAGTTCCAGAAGCCATAATCATTACTTACACACACACACACACACACACACACACACACACACACACAAACTTGGCAAATTGGTACTCATCCAAAACAAACTCTTCTCAAGAATCTTTGCTATTTTTATAGCCTAATTCATGAAAAATCTTCTCATTTTGGAACCCTGGGAGGTTTAGGCTAGAATTTTTAATTTCTAATCTCATACCAGTATGAGAGGCCAAAGCAGTGAGAAGCCACAAGGAAGTGTCACTTCTGGGATCAATGTGGTGAGATAGAGATTGGATATCAGAAGACTGGCCTTTGGGTAGATTCTTGGGGCCTCAGAAAAGCATTTAATCCTCTAGATGAGTATCTCTGAGTCTGCCTGCATCCTGATCTTCCTCCAGTCAGACATCCCTACTCTAAACCTCCTATTTATATCCTTCACAGTCTCAACATTCCAGATGGATGGACGGATGCTGAATTCATCATGCTAATCTCCCACCCTTCAAATCCTGTCCTGACTCCCCAAAGGACACCTGCTGAACATTAAACCCAGATTGAGTTTCAAAGCCAATAACCTACAAAATAAGGAGAGGTCAGATTTTTCAAAGCACTTGCCGATAAGCTTTTTAGTGTCCTTTAAAGTTCTCATGAATGGTGTCAAGTTTTCCCAATGATTTTCCTATCTGTTTTTGGCTCTCCAGACATCTGAAATTGCCAATTAATCACATGGTAGGAAAATTTTAACCATGTGAGACAGTACAGAGAACATAAAGCACATACGCAAAAATATGAAGTAAAATGTCACTCTTTAATCTTAGACAATCTTATGGATTACACTAACTTGTCCATATTAGAGTTTTCAAATTAGTATTATGAACTCTGTTAGAAAAGCCACATTCATCAGCATATCACATAGAACTGATTTAGCTATTTGCCATGTGAAAAACACACAGTGACAAAACAGAGCCTTGTACAGTGCCTGACACACATAGACACACATATATGGTTGAATTAACCAATAGTCTTTGACATCTTCTGCTAAACAGTTATCTAGAAAAAAATAAACTCTTTTACTTCTTGGTTTTCAAAGATATTTCTGGATAGCTTCTACACTTATAATACTATTTTCATGACTGTCATTGCTTTATTTAATATGCAAATAATATATACAAACAGAAAATTGTTAAGAAATAGGCAAAATAAAGACATTTAATTACTCTTAAATCACCTGGAAATATTAACTTTTAGATTTCTATATAATCTTCCAACTATTTCCAATGCCTATACACTCATGTATGCATGCAACATGGGTATATTTTTTAAACAGGATCACAGAAAAAACTATAACACTGTTTTAATGCTTCATTTGGTATCTTATTGTACATTTTTACTAATTTATTTAACTACCCAAAACTGTTTAGACATTTATAACAAAGTACATCAAAAATAAGTTTGTGATGAAGCATTATTGTAGTAAAATCTTTTTACACATGTTTGATTATAGTCTTAGAATAAATATTCCTAGAAGCTGTATGCCAGAACTATGAATAAGTGCATTTTGTGGCTTTTAATCTTTTATACAATTGACCCTTCATAAAATGGGTATGAACTGGGTGGGCCCACTTATACTCAAATTTCTTTTCCAATCAACATTGTAAATGTATTTTCTCTTATGATTTTTTTACAAGGATACAATATATAATACACATACAAAATATGTGTTAATCAGCTGCTAATGTGATTGGTAGGGCTTCCGACCAAGGGAAGGTTATTAGTAGGTAAGTTTTGGAAGAGTCAAAAAAGTTATACACAAATTTTTGTCTGCACTGGGGGTAGGTGCTCCTGACCCTCTCATTGTTCAAGGGTAGGTCTATTGCAAAATAATCTCGAATTTTTTTATGCATATAAAAGTTTTCCTCCTAAATAGTATGTTTTTCCCCATACCTACAGGATACTAGATATATTTTCAAACTTAGCCAGTTTTCATGGTTTAAAAGTGTAACTTGTTTTCCTTTACATTGCTTAGAGGAAAGGTGATAATCCACATATTAAAATATAAATAACACATAACATTTTGAAGCATTGCCTCATTGTGGATACTCTAAACCAATAACCCATACACGTAGCTTTGAGAAACTAATAACAACTGTTTAAAAGGTACAATATATATTAAAGCCTTAGTATTAAATGTTTCCCTTTTATTAAAATCACTCAAAGCTTTTGCAGAAATTCCTAAAGCTCAATATATATCAGGATGTCTCAACTTAGGATGAGATATCTGTGTGGTTTTTCTTTTAGTACTTTCACCTTATCATCAGAAACTTAGGAAAGAATGTCTTAGCTGTTCATATTCTCTCTTTACCTCATGGCCCACTTGAGTTTTGCTTTAAATGTGTATATTTGCATGTACACACTCACATATATGTCTATATAAGTATTTAAGTATACACATAGGCATATGATACATAAATGTATTTGTACACACACACAAGACCAGACCTTGCACACTTCCCTAGTCTCCATAAATCAGCTACTGAGATGACATGAGCTAGCTACACTTGCTCTGTCCCACAAGTATGACAGGCTTGTCTTGGCTGTCTGAGGAGTGGGCAGAGCCCCACACAGTCATCATAACTGACATCTGTGGGCAAGATGCCGAGGTACACCTCAATCACGTGTGCCTGCTGGAGAGTGCTCACTCACACACCTGCTTCAACGGTGTGAGTTCAGCCTGTGGGTTTTCCTTGATTGATGTTGGTATAACTGCTTCACGTTCTCTGTGGGTGAAGGGAAGTGGGCTCTGCTCAAAGCAGTTGTGGTGCTTTGCACTTCCACTTGATATTACACAAGGAAGAGCAAGTCACAGAGGTGGGCGCATGCGCTTATAGGCTCTCCACATCCTCACTGACAGACTGAAAAGGCACCCAATCTTAAAATAACAACAACAAAAAAGACTATGAAAACCAGGAAACAAGCAAGCAAAGGAAGCATCTGTCTCTTTCATTCTGAAAAAGGCTGCCCATGAATAGTGTACACACACACACACACACACACACACACCACTTTACTACCATCTCCAGAGGACCATCAACTGTACTACCTCCAAGACCTCTTAAAACTTTTAATTTTTCTTAGTTAAGTGAATTTGTTTCTTGCTCAGACTATAATAGTATTCATGGAATCATTCTGACCCACAAAAATAGGAAAAAAAATGCCTACTTGAGCAAACTTCACAACTTTCAACAAAGTTCAATCTAACCTAAGAACAAGTTGTGATAAATCATGTCCAGGTGGATTGTATTTCATCTTTTCGCATCCATTTATTTTCAAAACAAACATTAAGTCTGTTAAGGTAAAAACCCAATTCTGGATCTCGTCTGCCATACATGTCCTGAGATGAATGATAAGACACCACTGGTTTCAACCACCCTCAACTCACATTATGTTTGCCTTTCAGTTTCCTCTACTATGAGATTTGATGCAAAACAATCATTTTAGGAAAAAAAACTGATAATGGAAATCCAAGCAGAAAATATCTGTATGTTCTGACAAAGTATATGCAAAAATATTCACCAATTGGATGACAAAACCATTTCTGTCTCTTTAAACTATTCCATATACCCAGTCAGGGAACCTGTAGAAATTCTAGCAAAAATGTAATAATTGTATTCAGTTAAAATATGTAAAACTGTCATTTTTGTATAACTGAAATACTGACAATTTTATATGGATCAACCTAAATATTTCCTTAGATTTAACACAAAATTCTTTTTTATTTTTTTGGGGACAAAATGTTAATATAGAGAATCTTTTCTCTTCATCCTTCATTTTTCACTTCCCCTCTTCCTCTCCTTCCTTCTTTTTATTCACCACCTCCTTCAACAGTGTCAGATGAAGACAAGAATGAGAAGGGATCCTAAGTAATCTCTTGGTACCACAATCTAGGTGTGGACCTAATTTTAAGGTCCAGAGGTAGACTTATACTTCAACTTACAATTTTATTTTTAAAGTAGGTCTCTAAAAATAAGATTTTCTTCTCTCATGTCTTCTATTCACTGTCATTATCCTGACAATGACATTTACTCATTCAAGGTGAGTTAAGACAAAATTTGGAAAAATAACTAGTTATATGTACTATGTGGTTTGATTTTTGAACACTATGACCAAGCTAATCAGAAATATCATTTGTCACCTTTTACATCAGTCTTCTCTCAACGGTCCCAGAGCTGCCTTCACATTTTCTAGCCACTTTGCCTTCTTTCTGAGAAGATTTTCACTGGAACTTATGAGACTTTTCCAGATATCTTCATGAAGTATCAGAAATTACTGAACAATTATCCTTTACCATTTTGAGACAAGAGTATGCATTTAAGTGAAATATCCACCCATCTTTACAGGAAGTAGAAAAATAGGCGGAAAAACCTGCATCTCTTAACCACATATATATAATAACCAGGAAGCCCCTGCCCCCAACCTGGTGTGGCAGCCAAATGTGCGCTGGAACCTTCTGATAGATGTCAAAGGTCAAACATGAGAGAGAAAAGATTCCAATCAAATGCAATGATGTAGAAAAAAGTTCTTTGAAATTTTAAAGAATCTATAAGCATGAAGTGTTGATTAATTGCTGCATTCAATAACAAAGCAAGCCTAACACAAGCTAAATTTAACTCTGTTTCTAAGAAATATATTAACTAATGTAGTGCTCTCACTCCTGTATCTTTTTTCTATGAAGATTTTGAGTATCTTCAGTCCAAAGGGTTATCATAATCCTGATTTTGAATGTCATTGGGATGAGGATGGGACGACAAACTTCATCAGTTTAGATCCAAAATTACAAAGTTATGATCCAGTCAAAAGAAAACCAGATGTCTACCTAATATGAACTAAATTAAAAGATTTTTCTCTTTTTAGATCATGCTTCCCTCAAGACCTCAGATTCTACTGTATTATTCCCTTTAGAGACACTGTAAATTTTATGGTGCAAGATAAAAATAAAAATATGGGAAGTCACAAGTCCCCTCATTGTCCCAAGTAATAGAAGTATTTACCTAATTTTATAACATGGTCAATGTGACTTTAAAGAATTAGTATCAATTCACCTCTGATACATGGCAATTGAAAATGACAATAACAGCTAATATATGTAGCAATCTTACTAGGTATATACATAGCTTTGTTTTAGGGTCGTCAAATATGCTAAGTCACTTAATATTTTTCCAGCAACCATATGAGGTGAAGAAACACATTCACATTTTACAAATGAGGAAACTTAAGACTGAGGAAAGTAAGTAACTTGCCCAAATTGGCAAAGTTGGTGGTGAAGCTAAGATTCAAACCCAGTTCTTCCTCATCCCCAAACCTCTGTCTGTTCTCTGCTGCACGTCTCCTGCAGAGGCCAATCAAGAAGTAACTGTGAGGGTGTAAAGTAAGGACTCTTAAAAAATCCCTGCCTTGCCTACTTAGAACAGGTAGGGAGTGGGTAGCTGTTACTCAGCCTCAGCTGACAATTACCATGGGAGACTACAGTTCCAGGAAAGGCAGATCTTCCAGCTTCTACAGAAAATCTAACCAGATTTTTATTTTTAAAAATTTTTTTAAATCAAACATTTAAAAATATATTGGCAGCTGGTTCTTTAAACACACACACACACACACACACACACACACACACACACACACACACATGCACGCATATTTCCTTGTATGGGCAAACATATGTAAAGGCTAGATCAAGCTCTCTGGGCCTCCGGCTTACGATATCTGCTCTACCTCACACTGATCCTATTTATTATAACCACCAGGAAGCCACACTATAGTCCAAGTCCAAAAGTCCAGCAATCTTTTATATTTAGATTAGGGTTCTATAGTCTTTGCAAATCAAAACTCACCTTAAAACTGCAGATAGTCTCAACGACTGAAGAGAGGCACAAGTATTAACAAAGTATCTATCTCATCATATGTTCAGTACCTGCAAATGAACAGTAATACCATCCCAGCCACAAAGCAGGCAATGCCAACAGCAGTAACTGCAACCCCTGGGTTCAATCAAGTCCATGTGTTTCCAGATCTATAAATCAGTGAAAGCTTCAAAAAGGTAGGTCGCTAAGGCAAAAAGCACCTGCAGGAACCCACTATTCCCATAACCTTTCTTGTCCCTCTTTCCCCTTCAAGTTTGATGATCTGGCAGTTCTGGAACTCTTCCGAGAGGAGTCAACACTCACTCTGCCAGCCCCAGCTGTTCAAAGCTCAGCCCAATCTGTTCCATACAGTTGGCTGTATTATAACAATAATGTGACTGCAGTTCACCTTCATTTGCTGCAAAGATCATTAACTATCCCTAAGAGAGATAGCATTAAAGGAAGAGAGTGCCCAAGGCATAATGAATGAATGTCTCTGGGTAACAGTTCAAAAAGGTAAGATGATGCCAATGAGGCCACCTGACAGGTTCTATAGTCAGAGAAAAGAGAAGAAAACAAGGGTAGGAGGGATGGAACATCAGAAAAAGAAAAAAAAAGGCAAACGTGCCTGGCAAACATGTATGTTCATGTAAAGAGAGAATAGAGAGGGGAAAAAATGAAATAAAGACAACAGGACAGTTAATGTTAAATCACAGTAGAGACATGATTCTACTTGTCTGGCAACTCAAACACTCTACTAGAGAGGTAGAGGTAAATTTGGAAGGAGATTGAGAACAGAGAAAAATGAATTACAATTCTACAGAGGAAGAATGCAATATTCTAGACAATTTTTAGCAATGTAAAAGATGGCAAATTCAGTGACACTGATCCTTAGGTCATGTATCTGACCTCTCATTCACAACACTGCTGAATTACACTGCAAAATGGGTGTGTTTCTTCATTCAGTTCATGCATTCAGTTATTAAAGTCTTATGTGAGCCTCATTTGAATCTTGTTCTCCAAGAACTTCATCTTTCCACCCGATAGACCAGTACTGTGAAAGCACCCAGGGGTCAGGGTGTTCCCTTCACAGAAAGTTCTGCATAAATCCCTGGAAGTTTTTCTGTTGATAATGACAGTATCAAAAATCAATCCTTGTTCTAAGTGAGTTAGAATTGCTAGTATTCATCCAAACCAAATTCTAGTCAATAATGGAGAGATCATTGGTATCTAAGTAGGAATTATAGCAGTAGACCCCATCTCGTAAGGATTTACTTTATTTTATCTGATTTACTGCACAGGTTATTTTAAAAAAGCAAAATCAACAGGTCCATAATCTACTTCTTCACTATATTTTTAACCTTCTTTTCTTTAGTTAAATCTATTGGTAGAGTGGTTCCCAACAGGGGACAATCTTGCCCTCCGTGGTGCTTTGTTGGCTGTACAATGTGGGTATGGGCTGCTACTGACAATTAGTAGGTAGAGGCCAAGGTGCCATTAACTCTACAACACACGAGATCACCCCCTACAATAAAGAGTTATCCAGCTCAAAATGTCAATAGTGCAGAGGTTGAGAAACTCTGCCTGAGAGTCGTTTCAGGGATTAAACTCTCTCTATTAATATTCTACATGGTTTTTAGAAGAAGGAGAGCAGAAGGAGTTTCTAAACGATGTGTTGTTATCTTTAAAATACCTGCTCTCCAAGTAGTAGTAACATTTAACATAAATGGAAAAGAAGGCAAGGGGCAGACATTTAAAACTAATTTAGAATTACAATGGAACCCTGCTAAAATCCTATTATAGTACCAAACTTGACATAAGGCTCCAGCCAGTGATTTCATTACTAAAATGTCAAAAAAAAAAAAATTTCAATACTCTAATTAAATTCTTCACCTAGAAGGTAGCTCTAAAACATATGAACCCAAAGACAGCAAAAAACGAGATTCACATGTATAAAGAGGAAAAACAGCCCTGGCTACCTCTTGCAGATACACACCCACCCATACATACCAAAACCAGTAGACTATGTTAAAGCTCTTGTATTGGCTTTGAATAAAAGAACCTCACCTGATGGGGGAGCAAGCTGGGATTTAACCCTTTCCTGAAGGAAGAGAGACACTCTCCACAATCACACTTGGAGACTAATTAATATTCTTTGATGTATTCATCTGTCCTCAGCTCAAGAGCTTGGCGAAGTCATCCCAGCATTTACTGTGCTTGGTAAAAAATAATTTGCTGTGAGGTAATTTAGTGTAAGCTCAGGTCATATCCCAATCTTGCCAAATAAACAGAACTGCCAAGGATCCTATCCTATTGCTTCAGTCTTCAGACTGATGTGGTTGCTCACCTGGTTGGCTCTCCCCTTCCCACTGATCCTCACTCATTTCCTTGGGATTTTAAGTGTGTGTGGCAGCTACAGGAAGGCCTGACATGCTCAGGCTCTTTGGCGTTCCTGGATTCCTTTTGGCAGTCATACTTGGACTCAACAGCTCCCAGGAAGAGAAAAAGCTAAAGGGAGGTGCAGTCTTTAAAGAGGATGGAGCTATGCCTTCCCAGCCCAAGGGAAGCATGTCCTGCCCTGTCAGGATGGGGAAATCACTTTTGAAGTTGAGCCCAGGCCTCCTCAGTGCAGAGCATCCACCAGCTAAGCTATTGTTCAGATGCAGACTTCCACTCGACACAATACAGACACAATGACAAAGGAATTCATTCACTGACTACTGAATGTTCACCATACACAAGGTACTGAGAGCAGAAAAAAAACAAACTGGGGAAAGGCATGTGTACTCAGAGTAGGAGAAAATAGTCCAAAGGGAATTTTATTTCAACAGACTTTTTAGTGGGGTAAAAGTTCCCTCTCATATAGGGAATACAGATTGTGAATTTGGTAACAATTTATTAATTTGCCCGGGTGTAACTGCAAAGAAAAACATGAATTTAGTTTGGTTACGACCTTAGCCGCTTCCCAGATCTAACCCAAAAGCTGCTTTTTTAAACTACTGTTGACAGAATCTCTCAACAGGGTGATGGAGATAACAGCAGGTTATTAATCTCTGGTTTTAAAAAAGAGAAAAATTAGAAGCAGGAGGACTGAATCATTTCTACCATAACCAGGTCGATTAAAGAAATCTTTACTAGCCAATATACTTCTACCACTGGAATGTATTTTTTTTTAAATCCTATACAGTTTAATCCCAGAAGGAAAACATGTAGAAAACAGCAGTATTCAGCAAAGGGCACTGAAAGTATTTTCAAGTCTGGGCAGAATTCCAGAAATTACTAAATCAGCCAATGATGTTATGATGAGTAGAACTCTCATCTTAAAATAAACTATGTTAAAACTCCTGAAGATTTCTTTCTTCAAAGTGCTTTCCTCTGACTAAGGATGTTAGAAAAGGATGTATGGATGGGGCTAGAAGAAGACAGAGAAAAAGGGGAGAAAAGGCTTACAAAAAGCACACTATATCCACGGGTCAACAGTTCATTTTGTAGAATGGTAGGTCATTCTTGCGCTAATTTTTTCTCTTGAAACTAAATTCACTCATTATTCAACAGTACCTTTTTAATTAAGATTTACTAGAACTATATTTAAATCACAAAATAAATTATATAACAAAGTGTGGGTTTCTATTGCATGCTAAGAACGTCTTTTCTCAAGTGAAATTTTCTGGAGTAAATACAAAGTTAATCATAATACCGCCAAATCTTTTTCCAGTTTCCTTAAATCAGAACATCATGAAAAGTGTATTCAACTATATGCGTGTGTGTGCACACGTATTTATTTTTGACATCATGTTATTATAAAGTTTTGGCACTGTGCTCTTTTATCTTACACATTCATGTTTGAGACACCCAGCTAGTTTAATAAGCAAAGTTAACAGGTAGAATTAAGTTGCTAAACTACAATAGCAGTGTCAGAGAAAATTCTCTAAGAATATATTTTTCTTAATAAATATGGTAGACACCACATTTTGGTGAGTCCTCTTGGAGAATACAAGTTAACTATAAGTAGATACCTGTCAATTACAATCCTCCTGTAGTTTGTGGTATCTGTGTTTAAGACAAGAAAGTCAATCGTTTTCTTAATTATCATGGAGAAGTCTGTTGAATTTTATATAATGTAACTGAAGAGACAGTAAGTCAAAACATATAAAACACTCTTCATACTTATCTTAGCCATCTGCAAAGTTTCTTATAGCACAAACTATTTAACATCATGTCAGGCAGTTTTAAGATTTTCCCTGGAATTTTAAGTTATTTAAACATGAGCATTTGGCTATCTCAATATAAAATGCCAAATTAGCAAATTTAAGGTATTAAACAGAGGAAGTCTTCCCACAGACATGCCATGCTTCTCCAAGATGGCTCTCAAAAAGCTGAGAGGAAGTAATATGGACACAGAAGTAGTGATCAAAAAATATATTATAATAAAGATAGCAGAAAAATAGAATTTCCTGAGAAAGACAAACACGAAAATGACGTAGAAACAAATTGCAGAAAAACCTTACGTTCCACTGTGTCACAGAAGGCAGCTTAGTTTTTTCCCCTACTTCCTCAGTATGATTAGCACCTAATGTGAAAAACATCTATATCTAATTCAATTCTATCAAGCTAACCAGAAAAAGATAGAAAATAAAAAGGCAGCAGTAGCCCAATTATAGCCAGTAATAAATGAAGACTGGCCAGGGAGATCCCTGAGCCCTGAGTGTTGGTGGCATTCCCATCACAGGTAAACTAAGCAGGCGGCAATTTTCATTTTTCTAGCTGTGAGATGATAATAATTATCTTGGTCCTTCCAATGCTTCAGGCTTTTGGGCACTCTAGTCTCCTGTGCCTGCCCAGCCTACCTTTGCCTACTCAGCTCTGCTATCATAGATTTAGCTTACAGGGCTGCTGATAACCACAAGAGGCATTACTTCCTTCCTCCTTTGTGCTAATGTAGCACTTCTTCAACTGCATTGTGACTAGTTGAGTACAGGACAGTTCCTCCCACCAGAATCCAAATGCCTTGAGTATAGATTCAGCACCTTATTTATCCCTAGGGTCTGGTAGAAGATCTGGCATCCAGTAAGTGTTCAATAAACATATACTGAGGCAGTGTGCCAGTGAACAAGGAAGCATTTAAAGTACCCCGAAGACTAAAAAAGATTAAAAAAGGCTAAAATGAAAAAAACCTAGTTTGCATATTTCTGCCCTCCAATCATGACATGTAAAAGAATTCTAAAGACAGAATATTTTTAAACATAAGAGAAATATATTCCCAAACAGAAAAAGATAAATAATCAGATATAAATTATCACAAGGACAGTGGAATTATAAATTACAGCTATGAAATTCTAGTCCTTTGAAAACCTTGTGGTATTTTGGTTAGTTCTCTTTTATCTTTCCCAAGATCTGTTTTTCCATTACTGAGTGGTTCAGGCTGAAGACCAAGATGACCAGGGACAGCTACATGAAAAGACAAAATTTCCCACTCTCCGCAAACATTGAGACCCAATGTCCAGCTAAAACTCTGATTATTTGAGAAGATGCTCAAAGAGCTTTTCCTAACCCTTCCAAATGAATTAATCCTCTCTTACCCTCTAACTATGCCTGGAGTTAAACCCTGAAACTACCGTTCTAAAAAGTGGGCACTCTTTATACTTGATGAAAAAATATGACAGGCTTGGAAATTCACACATACAAAACTATTTTCTAAGTCAACTGAAACCAAGTCAAGGTTTTCAGGGAGCCACTATCACTAACTCCTCAGGTTAAGAAGTAGCACTATAGAGTAGCAGTAAAGTCAGAGGACTTGGACCCCAAATAGCCTTGGGACCTTGGCAAGTTACAAATCCCATTTTGTGCCTCAGCTTCTTCACCTGTAAACAGAAAATTAATGGTGCCAACTCCACAATAGCATTTGTATGCAGTAAAAAAAGTTAACACAGATAAAGCAAACAGACACATACGTGGCTGACATTAAACATTTAATGATAGAGTTATTGCTATATGGTCATCTTCACATACTCCTCTCTTTTAAATGATTACGTTAGTAATACATTCCAGATGATAAGAAAATGCCCCCCCTGAGCAAATCTCTGTCATAAAGTCACTGCCATTCTAAGCATATGGCAGAGACAGCAGTATAAAAATCTGATCCTAAAATATTATACTCCTATAGTACATAAAATCATTGAAGATTTTGAAAGGAAACACAACTGTATCATTGGTTTTATTACAACCTATATGATTGTACAAAATACCTCTCTTTTTGTGACATATTATAAAGTAAACAAGGAAACACTATTAAGTTTGCTAGTGATGTATTTTGGGTCAGGTTGCTTGGTTCTGTGAGCTAGCTTCCTAATCTGTCCAATAAAATTAGTCATTGTCACAATCATCTTCACCATAGCTAATGCCTTTGATAAGAGTTAAATAATGTATATGAAGCACCTAATATAGAGAGCTATGCAATCTTAATATTTTTATTCCTCCCAATTTCTATCTAAATTTGTGAATTGACTGTGATTCACATCAGTTTTGCAAGAAAATCCTGTTACATTCTCTCCCCTCCACACTGTTAGGTCTGAAAAAAAAAAATACTAAAGAAAGCAAAAATAATTTTGTTTCTGAACATCCCAATCAAACATTCCTTATGAATGAGTTCCCTATTTCCTTGAGCCAAGAATATCTGTTGCAAAAAGTACATATGTGTGTGTGGGGGGGGGCGGAGTTTATGTATAAGGGAGCCAAGAAAGGGTAAATGGTTACCACAAAACTGTGCAAAGAAGGCATATGATAGAATATGCAATCTTAGTATAAAGTTAGTTGTAAAAAGAATAGTGACCTCTTTCCCCTGAGTTTGGACTTAGCAGATAAAGGGTAGTAAAGGTATAATATGATGCTCATTTTTCACTTAGAAAGCAGATGGTGAGCAGTATCTGAGAACAGTGAATTGTAGATCCTCCTAGATATTCCTGTAGGATTAGATAAGACCAAAAAATGTCTTATCTGAGCATATGAGTAATCCAATAAAAATCAGATTTTATGTTCTCTATCCTCTTCATAACTGAGCAGCATATAAAATTTAAGATTGACTATAAATGTCAAAAAGATTTGTGTATAGCCTTTTTAATGTATCTACTTGTAAATAGTTTATTTGTGCCCCAAATCTATTATTAAAATGATCTCTGCTTGTAGCCAAAGTGTTTTGATATTAGATAATAGAAAAAAAAGAATTTACCACCTAAACAGAGGACAAGGAAAATGAGTATTTCTTAAATTCCAAATATCATGTGTTTATATACTATAATTCTACAAATCTAAATGAGCCTTAACAAGTAGTTCAAGGAATGAATCTAAATTTTTGACCCTACATGATACACACTTACATGGTATCACAGATAAAAACAAGTCAATATATCCATTTATTTATTTAATTAATTTTTTTTAGCTTTTAGGAGACTATGATTCAGGGGAATGATATGATTTGACGAAGTTCACAAAGCTAATAAACGCACCATGGGGATTTGAACCCAGAATTTTCTAAATCCAGCATCTCCCCCGTTCCCAAACTATAGCTCCTCTAAGAATACACATTCACAAAGGAGAGTTGTGGAGGCCACAACTTGAAAGACAAATTGGAGTCAACTACTAGTGGTCTTAAGTG
This sequence comes from Macroglossus sobrinus, assembly GCA_004027375.1. NCBI lineage: Eukaryota > Metazoa > Chordata > Mammalia > Chiroptera > Pteropodidae > Macroglossus > Macroglossus sobrinus. The sequence continues at coordinate 295,408 of PVKZ01000186.1, forward strand.
TTGGCTTTTTATTTAGTAAGTGTAAAGAGCCACTGAAATTGTTTATTAGGAAAATGACATGTTGAAAGCAACAGAAATATTATCTGTTATAGTCAGATAAATTTTAAGAAAAGAACTGAAACCTTCTCTAACAAAACTTCTGGTCAGACGCTGATCTCTTTAATTAACAGGTGTAGACACAGAGTTCAAGGAAAGGTTGGTCAACAAGACTCTTTCCAACCTTCCAAATTTTCTAGGTATCTCACATTTATCATGATTATCTTCTCTATCCAGACATTCCCTCAAAAGATATAAACAAACACTTTCCAATATTGTGAAAGTCCAAGAATAGCTAAAAATATTAAAGGAGAAGGGTAAAGTTGTAAGAATAACACTACTCAACATCAAAACTTATTAGAAAGCTACATTAATCAAGACAGTGTGGTTTTGGCAAAGGAATAAACAAATACATCAATGGAACAGAAGACACATACCAGAAAAAGACCACATTAATATGTTCAATTGATCTCCAAAAAAGAGGCAGGACAATACAATAAAGCATGGACAGCCTTGTCAACAAATGGTGCCAGAACAACTGGAAGTCCACATATAAAAAAATCTAGAGACACACCTCATGCCCTTCACAAAATTATTCCAAAATAGATCATAGACCTAAATGTAAAACACAAAACTAAAAACCCCTGGAAAATAATATAGAAGAAAATATAAATGTACTTGGTTTGGCAATGACTTTTTAGATACAATATCAAAGGCGCAACCTATGGAGAAAATAATTAAAAGCTGGACTTCATTAAAATTTAAAATTTCTGCTCTGCAAAAGATAGTCAAAAAGTGAGAGGACAGATGACAAGGAGAAAATATTTGCAAAAGATATACTGATAGATAATTTGTATATCCAAAATATACAAAGAATCCTTAAAAGTCAACAAGAAAAAAATCCAATTAAAAATAGTTCAAACACATTAAGAGACAACTCATCAAAGAAGATATACAATTAGCAAATAAACATGTGAAAAAATGCTTCTCATCATGTCATCAGAGAAATGCAAATTAAAATAACAAGATACCACTCCACACCCATTTAGAGTGACCAAAATACAGAACACTGACACCATCAACTGCTGACAAAGCTATGAAGCCACAGAAACTTTCAAACATTGCTGGTGAAAATACAAACTAGCATAGCCACTTTGGAAGACAGTTTACCAGTTTCTTATAGAACTTAAACCTTCTCTTACCATATAGCAACTGTGCTCCTTGGTATTTACCCAAAAAGGTTGAAAACTTACGTTCACACAAAAAACCACACAGGGACAGTTTTAGCAGCTTTATTCAAATTGTCAAAACATATAAGTAACTAAGATGTCCTTTAGTAGAAAAATGGATAAAGATATGTGGTATGTCCAGACAATGGACTACTACTGTTCAAGGCTAAAAGGAAATGAACTATCTAGCCATGAAAAGACATGAAGGAAACATAAATGAATATTACTAAGTGAAATAGCCAATCCGAAAAGGCTAAAAACTCTTATGACATTCAGGATAAGGCAAAATTATGGAGATAGTAAAAAGATTAGTAGTTGCCTGGGCTTGGGAAGATGAGGAGGGATGAACAGGTGGAGCACAGGGAACTTACAGAGTAGTGAAAATACTTCCTATATCATAATGATGGATACATATTATTATACATTTGTCTAAACCTATATAACGTACAAAACCTAGTATGAACCATACTGTAAACTATGAACTTTGGGTGGTAACGATGTGTCAATATAGGTTTGTCAATTAAAACAGATGTATCACTCTGGAGGGGAATGCTGCCAACAAAGGAGTTTGTGTCTACATAGTGGCAGGGGGTATATAAGAAATCTCTGTACCTTCCTCTCAATTTTGCTGTAAACCTAGAGCTACATTAAAAGATAAAGTCTGTTCATCTTCAAAGATGAATAAAATAAGTATTCCAATATATAATTTTAACCTTCTTGAAAAAAAATATGTAGCATTCCCTATCCTCTTAGATACAGTCAACACAAAATATTCATGGACACACAAGCTTCCTGAGATCCTCTACAGAAACAAACTATTTCAAGTGGAGGACAACAATGACAAGTATGGATAAGATATAAATGAATTGCTCAATACAAGCATTCATTCAAAGAGTATACTTGTATACACAGAAAATTGAAACCGCTTTTAAAAAATATTCATTGACTGTGAGCCCTGGTTAGGATATAGTAATAAGTGCAATCCCTTGACAAGTGTGAAATAAATAACTGTGGCTTATGCCAATTTGGAATGTAAAAAGATAACCTAGAACACCACTGTCAGGGGGTATATATGCCTAGCTAGCAATCCAGATCAGACAAAAAGTAAAAGAAAAACCGCCCACATGATGTTATATATAAACTAATATAAAAACGATTTATGTGAGAGATAGTGTTTATGTTGGAAAGGTATAACAAGGTTATAAACAGCTTTTATTCAGTTGGTTCAATACCAATGCAAAGCTCATTCCTTAAATGTCTCCATGAATGGTTCATCAGGAGCCAACTACAAGTCTACAAATATGTTTATTTTAAAACAAGAACAAGAACAGTCTGGTTCATACATCTTTCTCAGGAACAGATATAAAGCTTTCTAAAGGAACATTTCTATCTTCGAACTGTAGTTTTGTTGGATTTCATAAGCACCTAGATAATTTTTCTAACTTTCTTCTGAAAAGAATCCATAAACTATCAACAGAGATTTATGTTAAAGAGAAGCATCTGAACACTGGCTAAAGTTGACACTCAGACTTTAGAAAAGCAATTAAAATTCTCCCGTCTTCAAAGAATACCTAAATAAATTCTGATTTAATGATTCCATTTTTAAAAGTTCCAAAACAAGTGATTCCAAGAGTAATCTCTAGTCCTGAACTCAGCTTTTCAGAGTTTTAAATTATAGTCTCTTTTCCAAAGACCCAATAAAAGGAATGAAACCACGTCTTCTTTACACCTCAGTTTCTTTCGTTGCTTTTATGAGATAACTGTCCTTGGCCAGTCTCCCCAATGGGACAGACTAGTCAGTTGTGGAAAACTGTATTTTATCTCCAGTGTGCTTTGTGTGTTGAACATGTTAATGAAAAATACCAATCTTGAATAACATTTTATATTCTTTAAGTAATATAAAATGCAAGCACTGTAATCCTTAATAAAGACAACTAAACTATAATCAGAAGTACTGGGTATTAAGTCCTGGACATACAAAGAGAATCATAATGATGAATGAAATCTTAATGATAATTCAGTCTAAAATCTTATTTCATAAATTGAAATATAAAATAACTTTATATTTGGATATGAGGTCCATAAAAATCAAGTTATTCTACCATCTTTACAATTCTAGTCAGTGGCAAAGCTAACAGTAGATCCCTAATCTTGACTCCTACTTCTTATTACATCACTGGAATGAATGTTTATACTCTGTCTACCATTTTTAATTAGACCACCAATTCATTTCTTTCTCATGGTGGGATGTTAATAACTTGTTTTCAGAATTCATCAAGGGTCCTGGTATCACAGAGTATGTGTTCAGGTCTAGGCCAGTGATAAGCCCAAGGAGAACCGAGAGCACTGTCTGTTGCAGTCGCATGTGGAGCCTGCTGGCAGATGCCACATGCATGGCACGACCAATGCACACAACTGAAAAGGCAACCCTCCATTATTTTAAATCAAAACCAGTTGAGAGAGCAACAAGATGTCCATCCCATACTTCAATGAAGAGAAGGCAAAAATAAAAGTGAGGTAACACTATTAGAAAAGAGTTACTCCTGTTATATCAGAATAAGGCAAGAATGAAGGAAGGTAGAGACAGATTTTCTTTACCTAAGTTCCAGGCAGAAAAGAAACTTGGAGCATATATATTACAAAAGCCCTGAGCTCTCAGGCTAAGAGAAACTGCCAATGTATCACTTTTCCCTCCAGAGTTCCAAAGTTTGTTCCTGATGTTACCAATGTAAAAGAGGCCACTATTGGGAAGAAAGAAACTACCAGCTCCTACAGCTTATGAAGATCGAAATTCATGATACAGGATCGCCAAAAAGGATAAAGAAAATTTCATTTATTTTCCCAGGTCAGAAGTAGGTTAATAACTCCAACTGGTCATCATGGATGGGAAAGAGTGAGCAAAAAATATCTGGATACGAATATGAATCTTTCTTTAATTGATTTTTGTCTTACCAGTAGCAACTCTTGGGCCTGGGGCAATGATAGTTGATGGAGGTCAGATAACAAAGATTGCTGGTTTACAGTCCACTCTTGATAATTTAAGGTGAATGATATAAAAGATTACTCGGTCTACTGGTTGTGTGCACCTCCTCTTCCCCTCTATCAGGCGAGACAAAGAGAGATATAGATAGTGTCCAATAGATTACAAACTATCAATCATATCTCATCTAATCAAACCAACACACACACACACACACACACAAATACTGTATCTTCATTTGATAAATAATGAGAGGAAAACTCAGAGGAATTACAAAAATTTCCCGGGGTTCACTAGGTAACTGGACAAGTCTAGCTTCTACCCAGAGTTCTTGAGTCCAAGTGCCCCCACCATGGGAACTCAGTGAAGATAATACCTTCCCTCCCACTCTTCTATCCTCTGCTTTCTTTAAAAGAACTGAGAAGTAGAAGACTTTTTTAAATGTTGGGCTTTAGTTTTTACATTTCAATTCTTCATGTTCTTTCTACCCCAAAATTATTACTAATAGAATTGGCTTTATATTACTTTGCATCTTTGTATGGGAAAATAATCTGATTTTCAGAAGTAAAATATGGGCTTAATTTAACATACATGGGTGTGGTGGTGGGGGATGGGGCTAATAGTTTTTTCCAGTCCTGTTCTAGAATTGAGAAGGCCAAATCTCCAATGCAAAGTTAATCCTGTCATCCAGTCAAATAAAAGAAGCCTTCTTTAACTTCCACACAAGGGAGACAGAGAACATGGGTTCAAGATCATTTTACAGTTGCTGGGGAAAGACACCACCTGTTCACTGAAAACTAATGTTTTGGGTTCTACCTAAAACATTATCATTGGAGAAATTAACATAAATCTTTTTGAAAGCAGGATTAGTAATCCAAAACAGTAATATTCTTTCTCCTCCCAAGAAAAACAATCTTCAGACAACTGGGATTTGAGAAGAATGGTGTCACTTTCTGAACCCTATGCTAACATGAACATGTGGTAATTAGCATTTACTATTAAAATTATAAAGCGATCCCTTTGCTATGTTATTCACAAGCCTTGGCTTCCTATTTTCAGATTAAAGTAAAGACAGAGACAGAACTTTAACCACGTCTGAGCATCTGTGGGATGTTTACCCACAGCAAACAACCTTATTTAAACTTCCAACTTTTAAACTGCTAAAACCATGGAAAATTATTAATGACTCTCTTTATTAAACTTCCACTTCCCCTCCCACTTATACTTTTGACCGGTTTACTCACTTCAAAGCAAGCAACAGTATCCTGTTCAGTTACTCAGTAGGATCTCTGTATCTTCACCCAACACCTTCAACAAAAGATAAAAACCACAAAAAACTTCATGATTTCCACACTCCTCCCAGTCTAGTGATGGCATCTTCAGTTTTCTAAATTTTATTTCATTTTTTCAGTTGCCATGGGAAAGACTGGTCAACTCCATCTGTAAGGGGTAATTACTGGCCTCACACACACACACACACACACACACACACACACACACACACACACACACACCACAACACACCACACCTGCAATGCTGCAAAGAAAAAGTATATATATTTAAATAATTTTTCAAAGCGGCCATGTAAGTGTTAACCAATGTACTGCTTTGCTACTAGCAGAAATAAACAAAGGCAGCTGTCTATTATCAGTTAAACTTAGCATTTTCAGTTGAAGTATTGATCAAAATAATTAATATTTCCTTATAATTTAATATTTGCTAGGCACTATGGAGTACATGCTTAAAATAGAACCATCTTTACATGGATAAATTCCATAAATATAAATTTAAAAATTATAATTTTACAGAAAATAAATGAGGTTCAGAGACACTGGGTAACTCACACAGAGCTAATTAGTAGAACTAGAATTCAAACTCGGAGGCCACAATCTTGCTGTGCTGGCCGTCACTTGTGCCTGACCAGCCTATGCTCTAACTCCAGCTAGCTTCCAGTCTGGTCCACTGACCTGCTGAAGGGGCTCAAACAATTGCTCAATCCATCTAGTAAAAGTTAAGAAAAATACAAAATATTTTTGGTACCAAAATGCATATTATGATTATAGGTCACAGCAGTAACAATGATCCTTTTCCATTATTCCGGTACAAAAATAAGTATACATAAGTGACATTCAAATTGTGTGACCTTTCCATTGTCTTAATTGGGTTTCATTTCCTGGGGTGAATTCCTTAATTTAACACTTCTTGTTAGTAAAACACTATCTCCTAAAGTACATTATAAAGCCAAATTTCAGTTTTAGGAGATTTGTGAGTATCAACTAATGAGAAGAGCAAGTATTTTCCCTTCATTCACCTATTTTATTTTCCTGGAAGAAGAAATATTTTATTTTGGCCTTTTTGTTAATTCCAGTCATTATTTAGATTCTTGTGATCTTTACACCGTGGATCCGATTCTTAAGGGTGGAAGGCATATACAATTCCCAAAGAAATACATGTTAACAGTGTAAAGTATAAAATGTGATTTAAAAAGATTAGGTGATGTCAAAAGTAGAACCCTGGACTAGGCTGGCAATACTAATGGTTCTATCTTTTAACATGTCAACATACACCAGCAGGGTCTTCAGAAGGGTCAGATTCAGCCCTGCCTCCCTTAAATGTCCCCTATGTCCCTTGACTTCACCTATCAGTGGAAGAGTCCAGATAGCAGGGAGCTCCAAGGCCTTCCCTTCTCCGCCAGCAGAGCATGTCCAGCAGTCACAGTGCTGCCTGCAAGAGTTTGGCAAGACTCTGGCTCCTGTCCCTCGACCTCATCTGACCCTGTTCTTCTGCCATATCGCTCACCTCCAGGAAAGGAACATATTGCCAACTCTCTTCCACATCAGCAGTAGGAAAGGAATTTCAAGTCTTTGAGTGTGAAGTGACCAGAGTAAGGGAAAAAAAAAAAACCAGTCCAGTCTGGCTTCCTTAGGAGGGAGATGAGATGAAGGGGTAAGTAAATAGAATGATATACTTCCACTCTGCCAAATTCCCATCCTTTTTGGGGCCTTAGGCAATGCCAGAAGAGAAAGCCAAAAGGAGGTGGGAGGATTAATGGAAACAGCGCCTCCTTGCTCCTTGTGCTTCCTGGCTGGCTCTCTGTAAACACATCTTGGCCACCCTTCCCCACGCAAGAAGCCTGGGGAGATGCACAGGCTTGCCTAACTGAAGGAGCCTAACTGCCATCCACACTAGGAACCTCTGTAACTGCCTGGGAAGCTGGGCATGGAGGATGGTCAGGGTGGTGACAGGATGGATTCAGGGAAGCCCATCCAAAGACAATGATCTTTCTGTTAACAATGGAAGCTCTTGCTGTCACTTTCCAGAGGTGAATAGAAGGGTGTCTGGACAAAGAATCAAAATTTTTTTCCTTTCCTTCTCTCAGCACCACACTTTTAACCTTCTCCTCAGGGCTGCAACTTGAAGGATCGAGGTAGTATACCTGGCTGGCTCTGCCTGGAGGATGAGTGAGCAATTCTGCTGGTGGGAACGAAAGGCAGGCTGAAGAGCAGTGAGGCTGTGATGCTGAAATCCTGCTCACAGACTCAGGGCCAGGGCAGAGTCTGTAATTATATGTAAACTTGCCAGCGGCTCTTCTTAACACATGTGGCAAAAAGTTAACGTCTGATGAACTGGGGCCCAGGCCAAAGTCCAGCTCAGCGCTCTCCCCACAGGGGACTAGTTCAAAGGAATGAGGTTTAGTGGTGGCAGAATGACCCAAGTCAGAGGCCAGGAGCCCCTCTCTGGGCTTCTGTAACACTGCACGTCTCCTCCCTGAACCCTCAACGCCATCACAAGTGCTTCGCCCACTAGCAGAGCTGAGGGCAGATCTTTTCTGGACTGGATATGTCCCTGGCTAAATATGCTGGGTCTGAGCTACCCAAATAAGGTGGCCACCAGACACATGTGGCTCTTGAGCACTTGAAATGTGGCTCATCCAAATTGTGAAGTACTGTAAATTTTTAAATAAGCAGTAGATTACAAAGACTTAGTAAGAAACATAGACTATCTTAGGTTTTTATATTCATTACATATTGAAATGACAACATTTTGGAGATATCGGGTTAAATAAAATGCATTGTTAAAATTAATCTCATGGCTACTAGAAAATATGTAACATCAACTATATGGCTTGCACTGTATTTGAAGTGGAGAGCATTGTTCAGGGTATTCCATTAATACCTATGAATGAATGAACGAAAGAATGTTAACCTAAGATCAGCATTATAATTTCTAAACCCACACAGAACTAGTCAAGAGAAATGGTTAAAAAAAAAAGTGAGGCATCGTTGTTTTTTGAAATAACTTAGTATCTGGAGCTACATTTCATTCTGAGTCATCTACTGTGAGAAAATGCTTACTAATCACTCAGTACTCCAAAAGCATGAGAGGGCGACAGACTGTCGGCCAGGACACACCACACCACTGAGGCCAAATCCAACCTTCTGTCTTATGGTAGAGAGAGCAGAACAGAAGAGCAAGCATGCACACTGCGAGGAATTGTCACAGGGGATTAAAAAAAAAACAAAACTAATCTGAGAACCCCCTCAGCTTCCCAGGCTTCTCCCCATCCTAAATGTAACAATTATCTCAGTCTATCTGTTTGCTTTTAATATATAAAACTGTTTTAAGAAAATGTATTAGAAATAAAAATCACTATGGGATATCACCTCATATACATCAGCATTGCCACTCTAAAAAAATAAAAATAGAAAAATAACAAATGTTGGTGAGGATGTGGAAAAACTAGAAGCCTTGTTGTGCACTGCTGGTGGGAATGTAAAATGATGAAGCAGCTATGGCAAGCAGTATGAGGGTTGTGCAAAAAATTAAAAATAGAACTACTATATGATCCAGCAGTTTTACTTCCCAAAGAGGTATCTGTACACCATGTTCACTGCAGCATTATTCACAATAGCCAAATGTCCACTGGTAAATGAATGTGTAAAAAAAAAACGTGGTATAATGGAAAACTGTTCAGCCTTAAAAAAGGAAAACCTGCCATGTGCAACAAAAGGGATGAATCTGGAGGACATTACGCCAAGTAAAATAAGCTAGTCACAAAAGGACAAAGACTATATAATCCCCAGAGCAGTAAAACCCACAGACAGAAAGGAGAAAGGCAATGCTAGGGCAAAAGAGAACGCAGAGTTGATGTTCAAGGGGTATAGAGTTTCAGTGCTGCTAGATATAAAAGCCTAGAGATCTGTTGCACGAGAATGTGAATATACTAAACATTACTAACTGTACACTTAAAAATGGTTAGGATGGCAAATTTTATGTTGTGCTTTTTATGATAATAAAAAAGAAACAAAAACAACAAAACACATTTGCACACCAACGTTTATAGCACCATTATTCACAATAACCAAAAGGTGGAAACAACTCAAATGTCCTTCAACAAATGAATAGATGAACTAAATGTGGTATATACATACAATGAAATATTATTTAGCCTTAAAAAGGAATGGAATTCTAACACATGCTACAACATGAATGAACCAAGACACTATGCTAAGAGAAAGAAGCCAGTCACAAAAGGGCAAATACTGCATGATCTCACTAATACAAAATACCTGGAACAGTCCAATTCATATAGACTGAAAGTAGAATGGTGGTTGCCAGGAGCCAGCGGGAAGGAGGGCTGGGAGTTATTGTTTAATAGGTAGAGAGTTTCAGTTTGGGAAGATGAAAAAGTTCTGGAAATGGATATGGACAACAACACGAATACTTAATGCCATCGAATTGTACACTTTAAAAATGGCTAAAATTATATATTTTATGGTAGTGTATTTTCCCACAATTAAAAGTAAAAGAAAATGTGACAAGAGAGGAAGGGTGAGGAGGTAAAAAGCCAGAGGGGTCAGGAAGATGAGAATGGCCCTTGGATTATCCAAATAAGAATTCACACCTGTCCACACATGTCTGTCCACACATGTCTGCCACACATGTCACTGCTCTCCAAACCAGTCTGTGACAGCATTCTGTATTCCAATAAGTGTATAACCTTTTCATTTTGCTGCTTGACCTTGCAGTGAGATTCAAAAAACAGACCAAGTATACACACAGAAATGAGAGAAAGTGGGAGAGTGCTATTTTTGATAAGAATTAACTATTTATATTAATCCACCCTTCATATTCTTAGCTCGTGTCTACCTTCACCTATACCGAAGTCAGTAACAACAAAAATTAGCACTACTGACAGCAAGAATATTCTTTCAGATGCTATGTTATTTCTAAAATGACCTACCAATAATAATAGATATTATGTAGCAAACACTGTGCAAAGCACTTCAAAAATTACAATATTTTGACAGCAACCTTATATCCTTAAGACCATTTCGCAGATAAGGAATCTGAAGTTAATAAAATCATTTGTCCAAGAACACAAGGGAAATGAGATTATTCACTCAGGTATGGTTGACTCCAAACTGGAGTTCCTGACAGCTGATGGTGAGGGCATCCTTTGTAAAATGAGACCATCTAATAGGGGAATAGTAACAACTAGAGAAGACAGAAGAGTAAGTTGGGATAAGGTGGAGCAGGCACTGGCTAGCTCATTCCATTGCCAAGACATGAGTGATACCTAACCACACTGCACATTAGGTATGGAAGCAAATGTTTTAGGAGAACTGATTACCATGTCCATATGAAAGTGCTTTTTTTTTTTTAATTTCTAAAACTCAGCCTCATAAACAGAACTCAAAAGAAAATGAGTCAACCTATGAAAGAGAAATTCTGGATGGGGTAGAAGGTTAATTATCTGCTCTTCTACAGTGTCCTAAGTCATGTGAAAGGGAAAGAAAAAAATCAGAGGGAAAACAGAAATACACTCTAGTGTACTGATCCTTCATGAATAATAATTTCCACAAAATTATTTGTGCTTTCTAAAATATTATACTTTATATGAAAGCCAAGCAAAGGTATAAGCATCATCATCAGAGAACTTCTTACTTCACAGCTATAATTGATGATTTGCCTAAAGCCAAATCATCAGTTCTAAGATGTTCATCACAGAGCTCAGATTATTGGACTATTCGGTGAAAACAGGACAGAAAACCCACTAAGGAGCAAGAGCTTCCTAAATCTGTTCAGTTATTTCCTATCTCACCCAGAAATCCAGAAAATCACCTTCAGACACATCACAGGATCAAAGCCTTTGCTTCCATGAGAAGCGTTAAGTCTGCACACAGGCTTTTCCATTTGCTTTGCTCTTCTCTTCACAGGTATTATTTTCTGAAATCCCCAAGCTTCTACCCTGACACAGTTTCCTCACACACAACACTGCCCACTCTTTTATCTCTCTGTATCCATTTTAAGTGCCTGGCAAACACAAGAAGAGAAAACAAAGGGCAAATGCCAGTCTGTGACCTCTGTCTGGACTTAGCCAAGCATGATGTGTGAATCAGGTGTGTGGAATGGGAGTTTCCATAGCAACGAGACAAGGCAGGCGGGGGAGGAATTGCATACTCTTTCTACCAAAGTAATAGAAACACTGAGGCCACTGAAGGGACGCTGAAAAGGGGTGCAGCAGATTCAGAGTTCTCCAGTGACAATAAAGGCTGAGGTCCTCATTGTCCCCTTGCCCACCCTCTGCTCTTGGTTCCATCCCACCAGCTCCTTGAAATTATGTATCATCTCTCTTTTGGGGAGAAAGGAAAGGACAAATTAAAGAAATATTCTGCAAAGGGAGTCGTTTATGAGAAAAATGTAAAAAGGACTACAAGAGAAAAGTGGTTTCATTACACAGAAAAAAAAGCAGGCCTATTAGTCAAAAGGTTCAGCTGCACTGACCAACCTGACCCCGGTTTGACTGTCTGACAGAAGCACTCACATTTTCACCAAGCTTCTTTGCTGTACTCTGTCTGCAATGTGGTCTTATTGGGGAACTCAGTCCACAGTGAAAAGCTCCTGAACTACATTTTATGCTTTACAGATTTTTTTTAATTACATTTGCTGTCGGCATACTTTAACATTATTGGAAACTTTAGGGGAAAAGTTAAAAATAGCTTATTTTTTAGACCCATGACTTGGAGTTAAAAATAAAAAAGTATACAATTTTAATGAAATCAAATTTAGCCTTATCTAGCTGGAAAAAGGTAGTCTGAACACCAGGTCTATGTTGACATTATGGAGTTTTAAGCTATTTTCCTAACTGGAGACTCACAGATGTTAAAAAGAATTCGAACAAGGCTTGTGTATTTGAACTCAAATCATGTAAGATAGCAAACTTAGCTTTGCTCTAGGAGAAGCCTTCTGATTCCTTCAGATTACTCCAGATACTGAAGGAGAATTACTTAATGTTACCTCTGCCAATGGCTCTATTTTGGCAGATCATCCTTCTCATTGCATCAGAGGAATGTCTACACTGCACACCTGATTATGTTACTCAGGCTCCAATCCTTTAGAATGATTCCTCACTGTGCTCTGAGTATTTCAAATCTCTAACCATGGCTATTAAAGCCACACATGATCTGGTTCTGCCTTCTTCTTTAGCTTCATCTCCTGCCATTTACACTCAACATTCCAGGCGAATTCAACTGTTCTTAATTCCCCAAATTTACCATTACGCTCTCTCACTTTTGGCCCTTTATATTATTCCTGCAAAGAACACTTAACCCTCTCCCAATATCTCAGCTCAGATATCACGTCCTCCAGGAAGCCTTAGTCCCTGCAACAGCTGCAGCCACAGCACCCGGGGTTCCCCATCACAGCTTCGTCACCCAAGTCAGCTTTGTTTCTATGATCCCTTCCAACTCGAAGAGAGAACAAAAAGTGTGCCTTGTTCAACTCTGCCTTAACTTGGGCCCAGTATATAGGAGAGAGTCTATCAAGAGTTCCCAAAAACTACCGAATAAGTGAATGAACATGTGAATGAAGAGAGGGGGCCTAAATAGCAGGCATGGCATGATTAATCACAAAAGAGCACTGACTGTATCTGGGCCCAAGCCTCAAAGTCCAGTTCTGCTGCTAAATGGTTTTGTGGCTTCAAGAGAGTTACTCAATCTTAGTGAATCTCAGATTCCTACTTTTCAATTGGTGTAACACCACCCAGTTAAGATTATTATAAGCATCAAAGAAACAGTGTTTGGAAAATTCTTCATGAAAATCTTAGTAAGTCTGTATAGAATGTCATTTCCAGGAGGAGGCTACATAAAAGAATGGGAAAGTGCTCTGAGAAGCATAATTACTATGGGGACAGCAGCAGTCTAGAATCTGGAGAAGAAAACCAGTAACAGATCTAGCAAGCAGCTATAGAAATTCATGGCAGGCTTGACTGACTTCTTTCTGAAAGATAATTATGTTCTTCTCTTGCCCATTTAGGGCCTCAAAATCCTTATTATCCTCAATTTCCCACTTATATACCATGTTCATTTCCACCAAATACTACTATTACTACTACAAACAGTTCTTAGACCTTTATTCTCATTCCAACTATTAAACACGCTCTCTTTCCCCATGCCCCATGCAAATTTTATCAATATACTTCGATCTCCATAATTGATCACATCTATAATGCCCTTATTTAGTAAACTAACTTATATCCTTCTCTCTCCTCCTAATCTCCTGGGACACTAAGGGCCCATATTTCACTATTCTCTAAATATTTTACACATGTATGCCCAGTCCCCTTTCAAAAATGTGGGGAGGACCTCACACATCAGAAGAGCCAATCTGGACTACAAAACATAGGGCATTCTCAGAGAAAGAGAGAGGTAAGTGTGCTAAGAGTTAGAAAATAGCATTGTCTGCAAGAAAACAAAAATATACAAGGATATAAGAAAATTAGCTAGCTAATCAGTTTTTGAACTTCAAGATTCCGTAGCAGTTGAACATGTCATATTATAAAGAAGGTACAGGATAATGTTTCAGAGATGGGGGGGCAAGTATGAAACACTGTTTCTCAAATAAATATACCAAGTGATTCTTTATCCTGAAGAAGAAAACTAATAATAAGAAGTGGAGGAAAAGCAAAAGGAAATGGAAACTAGATGGAAAAAGAACCACCAGAGTGATCAATGAACAGCATTTTGCTGAGTGCTCAGTTCTCTCATGCAAGGGGAAACTGTCCTAGGTGTGTGCTTGGGTACACAGGTGGCAAGCGGGTATGCAGAGCATAAAACAACAACATCGTTGCTTGGGAGGCCTGGAGATATACACAGGTTGACAAAACATACACAGCATACAATATAAAGGTTTAAATTAGTGTATGAAAAGTCAAAATGAACACTGTAGACATAAATAAGGGCAGATCACTGCATGCTGAAGTATTCAGGGGAGTTTTTTGGAAGAGGTGACATAACTGCTCTGTCTTAAAAGATAACAGAAAGAGGGGCCTAAGATAGTATGTCAAGTAGTGGAAACGTGCACTGAGACAGAAATGGAATTTGCAAGGTATGTGGCAATAGTAGAAAAAACTGGCTGAAGCGAGACTTTGTTGGAATAGTGGCAGGACATGAATTTGGAAAAGTAGGCCAGAGAAATAGAAAGAGAAAATACATAGAAAAAGAAAGAAAAATCTAAAGAGAATTTCAGTAGAGCAAGAGAGAAAAGAAAGAAAAGAAACTAAAAAAAAAAAAATGATGTTACAAAGCATTTATCACCAGACAAAAATTGAATTTTAAATGTCTGTCAAAAGGGAAGTAAATCAAACAACAAACAGAATTAATATCATGAATATATAAGAAGTCACACAGATCAATAAACATTAAAATCCCAAAAGAAAAATAGGAAAATGCTTAGAGAATTTACAAAACCAAATAAGCAAACAGCCAATAAAACATAAGAATAAAATTTCCAAAAATACAAGTAATTCATTAAGAAATATGAATTAAAGTAATATTTTTTTTGCTTATTTTGTTTGTTTTTTTTAAAAAAAGAGGTCAGTATTGGTTGAAGAGCATCTAAATGGACATTCTGAAATGTTAGTGTTGGAAGTGTACAAGTGGCTGGGGAAGCAATTTACCAATTTGTACAGGGTCCTTAAAAAGACACAGTAGTTCCCATACAAACACTAATTTGATAAAATAATCAGGATAATGGAAAAACCATTCATGCTTAAAGATGCTCTTTATGGCTCTGCTTAACTTAACACAATAAAACTATCACTACCAACAAAATAATTTGTACAGCAGAAAATCCGTAGGAAATTGTAAAATAAATTGTGAGACAGTCACAAAAATTACAATACAGCCATTAAATATCATTTTGATTTTACTGCTGCAGGAAGAATTCAAAATGTATACAGTGTGATTCCACTTACATAAAAATGTATATATATGTAAGCACATAGAAATAAATACTAAAAGGAAATATATCCAAATTCTCTTTTAGATTATATAATTTTAAGTTATTTTTATTTTCTATTGGAGGGCTTTCTGTATTTTCCAAATTTTCTACAATAAGCACAGATTACTATATAATTCAAATGTATATTTGGATATTAAAAAGTGAAAAAAAAATTTTCACTGAAAATAATATTTAGAGAGAGCTGTCCATGGAAAGTGAAAATAATCTTCATTCTCAGCTGCCTAGTGATAGAGCCTTAATTCCTAGATAAAAACAAATTTACCTTTTAAAACTTGTGACTATGTATGACTGATTGCTCCCTCCACATTTTATTGCCCACAAGAAATGACTTTCAGAAGTCCTTTTATTATTGTTTTCTCCTAAGAAGATTTTATAAGAAGGGTAAAAGTCAACTTTTGGAGGTGGCAGGGTCCTTGATTTTTCCAGAAAGCCTAAATTCCACGGAATATACAACCTAACTCTCATCTTTCCTCTCTTTTCTACTCTCCTTCCCCATCTCCCTCTCTATCTCTTTTATAACGTATAGGTGTATCTCTTAAATACCAAAATGTAGCAGTTTCTTTGATTTCTTCATAAAGTTTAGATTAGCACCTCCATTCAAAGATTTCAAAAATACAACTCAATTTTAGTTGCACTTTTGATATATTTTCAAGTACCATAGGAGACAACTGTGTGTGTAGTATCACACAAATACAAACACACACACACACACACACACACACAGTATGTAAGAAGTCAACATTATATTGGTTCAAAAGGACATTTGATGAACTACTTTTTCAGAGCAAACATTCAGTCCATGCTGGGGCTGGGACAGGAATTAGAAGCTAGAGAGTGGGAAGAGTGGTGGTAACTAAATGAAAGAGAGAAGCTTGAAATTCTTCTATTACCAAACCAGGCAATTAAAACATTAAATGTGAAATCTGAGGCACTGTAAATTTCCTAATATGGTATAAGTGCTGAGTTTCCCAAATGATGTTTTCTCATCTTTCAACATATCAAAGAGCATGCCAAAACTCCCAAAGAAACATTTCCATTTTGAAAACAAAAATAAACCACACACATCCACATTCTATTAATAGTGTTGTCTTGCCTTAAGGACCCTACATCCTTAGTGAAAAAACCCACTGCAGTTTACAAAAATTCTAATATTATTTAAAACTCCTGTCCAAAATAAACTGGACATGTGTAGGTGAGTTGGGTAGGGCTGAGGCAGGAGTAATCAAACCCCTTTCCATATTTTCCTTACTGGAGACCAAATGTTACATTCCTCA
Organism: Macroglossus sobrinus; assembly: GCA_004027375.1. Lineage (NCBI taxonomy): Eukaryota > Metazoa > Chordata > Mammalia > Chiroptera > Pteropodidae > Macroglossus > Macroglossus sobrinus. Next base: position 312,232 of record PVKZ01000186.1, read on the forward strand.
TCATCACACCTAAGGACTGTGTAAATACGTTCTCCATATTTAGCAGCATTTCTTAAGAGAGAGTGTAAAGAAGGAAAGTTGGCATGAGATACACAGGTTCAAGCCAACTCCACAACATTTGGAGACCTAAGATAGAGGGACACAAGCTTAGAACTGAAAATGTCAGCAGAAATTGCTAGATGAAGCAAAGATTCCCAAATCCAGATTATAAACTCTTAATGCTGACACCATGAAGAGGAAAGAAAGCTGTCCCATGTCATTTTATGTTTAGAGACTGAATAAAGCCGTTAAATGCGATGCTCTCATTTCTCAATCCAAACACCATGAGCTGCTACCTATGTGCTCAGCAGAGTCAACTGCTTGGAGTTGAGTACAGTGGGAAGTGTATGACATTCTCTGTTCACAAGATGCTTCTATTTTTGAGGGAAGACAAAAACCACCCCACAAAATAACAATAACATATATCAAAGGGATGAACACTAGACTTACTGTGATTACTACATAAATTATATAAATATCTAATCACTATGTAGTACAAATACCTGAAATATAATATTGTATGTCCACTATAACTGAAAAATAAATTTTTTTTAAAAAGAAACAATGAAGGATCATTTAGTCCATCCTTAAAGACTCAGAATGCCATTAAAAGGGTTAGTTCAACCCCACAGTCTTATGGAGAAAGAATTCCTACATAAAGAGCCTTAAATATTTGAGAGCAGAGTCATGGGCCCTAGGATGTTGCTACTAGGACAAGTAAAAGAGAAAACCAAAGTGTTACTCAGACCAGAAACCCATCCTGAACAGGTAAGGAGAGGAGAAAAGAAAAGAACAGACTCAGGATTTGGTTACTCACACATAACTAGTAAGGAAAGAAGTATGGTGGGTGGTGAGGTGAAAAGAACACCCTTTTAAGGCCAACAGATACAGGTTCAAATCCTAACCCAGCTCTTCCTTTATTTTTCAAACAATAGTATATGGCAAGTGCTCTTCTAAGCACCTCACAATTCTTTATTCATTTATCCCAACAACAACCAAAGTTGGTTCTGTTAGTATCCCCCACTTTACAATTGGGGAAACTGAGTCACTGGGCGGTCACATATTTTTAAGGTGGCAAAGCTATGATACAAACCCAGGTAGTCTGGCTCTAACATCTGAGCTCTGGATATTGCCTCATTCATAAAACATTTCCTTGTCAAATCGTGGTATAGATTCAATGAAATGTATGTACAGCACCTAGTACAGTGCCTGACATTTAGCAGAGACTGAATAATTTATCTCTCTCCTCCCACCCCTCTCTCCCTCCACACTGTGGGAGGCTGCAGGCAAGATCCCGCACATAAAGGCAGTTACATCAATCTGCAAAGGCTCAAGGGCTCCTGGTCAGCTAGAAAACAACCTTCCATCTTTACCCCTGAGGCCTGGAACAAGCACTCAAACTCCAGCAGAAATGTCCAGCACTTCCAGACATAGCCTGCCTCTACTTATTATAGTCTGTATTCAAGGCACAAGTGTTGGAGACAAGCCTTAAGGATAGGAATTGGTTTCTGATTTTTGTACTAGGAGCTATATATGTTTATGTCAAACACAAACACAACACACACACACACACACACACACACACACACACACACACACACACACACACACCTATTTAAAACTTCTAACTACCATCAAGAAAAACTTACCTACTTTTCAGAAACTTCCAATACCTAGAAACTGCAGAGCGTCTGTATCAGGCTGAGGCTTGTTTTAAGACAGTTGAGAAAGTGATGGTGAGTTAAAGGACAGAATACCATTTGAAAATTATTAAGAACAAATGAAGCCAAAGGGCCCTGGGGAGCTGTGTTGTAAAACATGAGAAAATTTGGTTTTCCAGCCCCTTTGGCAGTATTTTCATGAAGTGATAATAAAACAGAGGACAGAGAATATTTTTGTATACGATATTAGTCTAAAATATCACCGAGAAAGATGTACATATTATCAGTTAAATGACTTATCTAGCTGGGCAAGTAGAGACCTACACAGAATAGGGGCTCTAACATATTTGGAATTTTACAAGTGCACAATGTGTTTATGTTACTAATTATAAGAAGTTTATAATTCTACCAGGTATGCTGCCTAAACACTTTCAATTTTTCCTCAAGTAACAGAACGTCCTATTTTATGCTTAAAAAAACACACACACACATAAGAATATTATTACAAGAAAAAATATCACGACAATGAAGTATTGCAACTGCTGTTCTGACCCCAAGACTTAAAAGTAATTAAGAAGAAAAGCTGACTTTCTGCATTTTCAGTCTTGGTCAATGTGGCTACTGGGTTCATTGATGCCTGCCAAATCTTGCAAAATTATAGTACTCCTATCCATGTGGTTTCTAAAACTATAAGCTTTCATTGTGAATAAGCTTGATTTTCTGCTTTAGAAATCCGTCAACTACTAAGAGAGACTCAACAAAGAACCCAGGTGCACGCACCAGGAATCGAGTTCTTCATTCATTTTAATTACAGTTCAGCACAAGTGAGAGGTAGGTGAAGAAGTATCTTCATAAAATGTTCATTAGAAAGAGCACATTCTATCCGGGAAACAGAAATGGCATCCTTCAACTTGTTAATCTGCAAAGTCCCGCCAAATGTGTATTGCACCTCTGTAATCATATGCAAGCCACATTTAGGCTTGTGGCTCGGCCCAGAATGTTTAAAGAGGAGAGACAGGAACAGAATAGGAAATAGAGTTAGCAGTGAAAGAGGAAGACCAGATGAAGTTTTTCAGACGTTGTGGACCTGTGTGAACAGCTCCTTGTACTTACTGTTTAAGCTGTTACCCCCTAGCAGGGAGATTAGTTATCTTCTTAGTCATTTCAAAAGCCATTAAATGGGTATGAGGGAAGGAGGGAGGGAAGGGGGAGGGAAGGATTTTTATGTGTGTGTCTGTGAGTCAGCAAAAGCCGGAAGCCTTACAAAACTACTTCAAACAACAAGCTGGAAAGGAGGACAATAGCATCCACCCCCCGACGGTGAGAAAGTGCATTATCCTAAGGGATCACGGCCACCCGTGTTCAGTGTAGATAAGTGAGAACCTTCTTTGCTCTGGCCAATAGGAGACTTGCAGCCACAGCTGCTCACAGAAGCTCTGGGTGGCCTCTATTCCAGCAGCTCCAAATGGTTTCAAGGCAAAAAACACTGCAGCTGGGTGGTGCGCAGAAGCACAGGGGGTGGGAGGAGAGGCTGACAAAGCAGAGGGGTGGCGCCTTGCATCCCCCCACCAGGTGCTCTAAATCCTCTCTCAGGGCTTAGGAAAATCACACAGAGGTCTTCAAGGCTGATTTCTAAGGCAGCTGTGTCAGAGCTTGCCTCACCACCACTCCACAACAATAAACTGAAACGTTGCCTCAGAGACTCCAGAAACTGGGGAGATTTCCCTGCCAGGCAGCTCTTAGTGCTCTAGAAGCAATAGTATAATTTATGCAACTTGGCCAAAGAGCGGGCCATTCCAAATCCAGTTATGAAGAAGAAAGAAGCCTTGCCACACACCCTACACCGCAGACACAAAGTCCCTTGAGACATTCTCTTTAGACTCAGGCAAATCTGACCAAGAACTTATATTTGCAGTAAAATTTTACATTAAAAAATGTATTAACTGTCCTCTGAGAGAGAAAAAAACTTAACATTTGAGGAAAAGTATATGAAACTTACAGTGTAAGCTCACTTTGGGGATACTGCCATTGCATGGAAGACTTATCCAAATAAAAACATTTATTTCACTTATTAATGAGTATATGCTGTCCAATTTATAGTATTTCTTCCTTAGATTTTTCACTGTCATGGGTTGTATGTATTTTTAAATGTTTTCACATCTCTAGCTAATGTCTATATCGTATGTTCACCTGACGAGAAAGTTAGTCAAAACGTATAAGGTGATATCTCATATATAAAAGAAGCTGAATCTCATATATGCGTATAGTCCCCTGACCAAGTAACCTCTTCAAAGAACCCAATTCTGCATATAAATTATTTTGAAAGAGGGTCTAGTTTTATTACACAAAGTATATTCTATATACTTATATAACAAAGTATATTTTTATGGTGTGTGTGTATATATAACAAATAATTATAGGATGAAAAAAATAGAGGAGTAATACTAAAATCAGAACACTGGCTCCCATATGAGTGCTGACAACAATATTTCATGTAAAACCAAAATGGGTATAGACATTAAATATTAAAATTAAGTCATCTGGCATCTTGACCACTGAAATGGAGGTTGAAAGGCTGAAGAGAGTTTCCACTCGTCCCCTGATTTGCTATGGGGCCTAACATCAAGTTGTGCGATGCTTCTGTTATAATATCTGCAAAATGAAGATAACACTTCATGCTACCTACCTCAGAGAACTGTTAGAAGATTAGATACCAAAAAGGAAAATCCACAAAGCCCTTTGAGTTTCTCATAAATATGATATGCAATGTAGTAAAATACCAGCACTTTCCACAAAACCCCTAGAAATAGGAAACAGACACTAGCAATACAATAGGACAGACCCCTTATAGGGCGTAACATTTAAGATCAGGGAGGCAGTGGGCAATTCTGTCCTCAGCTTCCAGTGAAAAAAGCAGGGGGCGGGTGGGGGGCATGGATAATCAAACAAAACAAAGCATCCAGGGAAAGGAAAAAAAAAAGTCCTGTTTCGACAGATCACCAATAAATCAAAAGAAGCAATCCTGACAAAATTCCAAATTATTGCTTAAAGTTCTAGACCTACAAGAAGACAATAAAGTGACATTACTCTCATAGTTTTTCACATTTAGTAAAGTCTCATATTATAGTAAATTAGTTCTACAGAGGGTTAAGTGTAATGACTCCCTCACAGTAAAGAAAATTTAAGTGCAGAATGTATAAATTAGAGCATTTTAAATCAATTTGGACCAGAAACAGAAGCCAAAATGAACTGCACGTAGCCAACAAAAACAACAACAACAAAAAAGAGAAAGCAATTACTTTGGGGTTCATAGGAAATTGAGAGATTATTAAATATTCATATAGCCTAAGATTCTGAATTATGGAATATCTGAAACTGATTAATTAAATATATTTATTATATTATATACTATTATATCAAGCACTTATTGTGGTTAATGTGTGAGGTTAAAATAAAAAAGATAAGTTATACCCTATTCCTGGTTCTCATGAAACTTAAAGTCTATCAAGGAGGAAATACAGACACAATAAAGTAAAATACGATAGGTTTGAATCAAGTATAAACAGAGTGTTCAGGAAGAACTAATTTTACATGGAAATGGAGAGAGGGGCACAGTTCGGGAAAGTTTCAGAGAATATAGCACTTGGACTGTGCACAATGAACACTATTTCATCAAATACAGAAGAAGGGAAAAGGGCATCCTAGACTAGGAAACAGCAGCCCACATCTCAGGGCACGTCTCAGTTTGTCCTGGCCAAGTAAAGCATAATGGAAACAATCTGAATTGCAAAGTCTTTGTGCAAGGGGGTAGGGATGGAAGGAGAGATGGTGAGAGGGAGAGAGGAAGACGGGGAGAGGAGGAGAGGGGGAGAGGGGAAGAGGGAGAAAGAGAGAGGCAGAGAGAGAGAAGGAGCATCACAGGATATTTTGAAAACAGACTTGATATTTTTATGTAACGCAATATACGAGACAGATGAAATAAACAGGAGCGGGGGAAATGGTTCCTGCCCTGGCATGAGACAGACTCTTAGGAAATGGACAGCACTGCTAAGGCCAATTCTCCAGGTGTAGGTGAGGTGGATAGGAAGCATGCTGTCAACAGGCTTGAGGAGTTTAACTATGACCAAGGAATGGTCAGAACCAGGGATTAAGAAGCAGCAGGTCCAAATCAAGTGAGTACAACACAGTGCAATAAGCTGAACAAGAGCCTCCAAAGATAACAGGTCTTAATATTTGGAACTTTTCTATGGCAAAGGTTTTGCAGATGTGATTAAAGATTTTGAGATGGAGAGATCATTCTGGATTACCCGGTTGGGCCCTGAGTGCAGTCATGAGTATACTTATCAGAAGGAGGCAGAAGGGAATTTGACTATAGACAGGAGAGGAAAAACAATGTGACCATGGAAGTGGATACTGTGAAGTGATGCAGCCACAAGCCAAAGAATGTCAACAGCCACCAGAAGGAAACTGAAGACAAGGAATAGATTCTCCCCTAGGCCTCTGCAGAGAGTACATTCCTGTCAACAGCTGAATTGCCGTTATTTTAAGCCACTAACTTTGTAGTAAATTGTTACAATAGTCAAAGGAGACTAATACATAGAGTGAGCAAAGACCCATCTCCCAGGTATTCTTACAAGTCACAATCATCAGTTCTAATGGAAACAATTCAGATGGAAGGGAGGGACCTCAACTATCAAAAAGCTCAAGCCTTAAAGGAAAGCTATATTATCCATCTGAGTAACTGGCCAAAAGTTGGCCAATAGGACCCTGGTAAAACTCCAGACTAGGTCAGAACAAGATAGAAGAAGAACTGCAAATCATGGCCACCAAATGATGACACATGGGGAAAGAGAACTGGCTCAGAAAAACAGTGGAGACAAACGGGAAAGACACAGCAACTCATAGGACATCACTGGACCACCAAATTTCTGGTCTAAGATTGTTTCTTAATTTTAAGTGTTCATTAGATACAGGAAGAGGTAAGCGGGGGATAGAAAACATTTACATGTGCCCAATCAGGACTGAGTCAGGAACTGAACCAAACGTAGACAATCAAATCAAAGACACCCATGAAGTCAGGTGTGGAAAGATTAGAGAAATGAAAAAGATGGGATATGAAATGCTAAAAGAAACTTCAAATGTGCTCTTTAGTCTACAAGGGAAATAACTCAATGAGATCTATTCTGGGGCAATAGGAGCAAGGTAGGGTTATCCACAGTAGACTATATAGCCCAATGAGAAGGTGAGTGAACCAGCCAACGCTGGAAATAGCAGCCAGAGATAAGAATTGGAAAATGGTGATAGATTAAAAAGTATTTGGAGGACAAAGCAGGTTACTTAAATAAGGAATAAGTGGTCGGTAGGTCATGGGGCAGCAGGTAAATGACAACAACAATCTTTGAAGTACAAAGCCCAAAAGAAAAGATTCCAGCAGAACAGAGAGAATGAACATGTTTCTGGCTATACTAAGTTTAAGGTATTGGTAGGTCGTGCCAGGGTGATAGTCAGAAGTCAATGGAACTCTGAGATCTGAAACTCAGAATGTCAAAAACATTAGAGTGTTTGAAAACGTTAATTGTAATGTGCTCTTTCGTCTTCTCCCCTCAAACTCATCACTATGAAAGGAATCCAAAAAAAGTTCCTAAACTTCAATATTCTAAAAACAATGTTTTTGAACTATACTCATACCACCCACTCCTAAGGAAAACCTTGCATCAGCAGCACTTAAACATATTAGAAATTTTCTAAGAAGAGAAAAAAAAAATCTTACCATTAGCCATTTCTCTTTTCTGTTAGTTTTGAAGATATCTGGTGGAATGGACAACAGAGAACAACTATCCATGGATCAGAGGCAGTTGAGCAGGATGTTCCAGAAGGACGCCAGGGATGATCTGGTGATGGAAAAGAAGGCACAGTATTGAGATTTGTGGGGGACATCAAGTTAGACTTTGCTGGAGCAGTATATATAGATCATACAAAGGGGGGAAATTAATATGTTTACTAATATGGAGATCTGGGGGAAAAGATGAGGAAAAAAATTAATAGACAAAGATTTACCTGGTGAAGAAATGTATGCTAATCAGGTGCAAAAGACTCATTTGTGCCCTACAGTTATAGATTCTATGTTTTCTTCTCTACCAAAATGTTCAGGTGTACAGTGCTCTATTGCAGAATGCAAGTAGCTGACCTTCTAACCAGTGATTTATCATGGCTGGTACTAGATGAAATGTGGAAATGGCTTAGAGGGGGAGCATCTGAAGTTTCAGATTAGATAGTCTGAGAGGGAAGGCAGCAAGGTGTAATGCAAAGATGCAAAGGACTGTGATATAAAATCCCTCTCCTCGACCAATTATGTGTAAAGATAAACAAGTTTCTTTACCCTTATAATGGAGACCATGGGGGTGCAGAGATGACAATGAAATAGCATCTGTATCTTAAGTTTTCAGACAAAAAAAAAGACTAACAAGTAGCCACAGTAAATAAAAGACCTAGTAAAATATATGTAAACAAACATGAGAAAATCAGATTTTATTTGTAAGATTTATTGTGGAAATACATTTTAGTGTCTCTGTTTAAACTTTGAAAGTCATGACAATTCCAGGGAGAGTGTTGCTATTCCAGGATAGAGGATATTATCGACAAAAGCCAAAAACATGCCCCCAAATAATCACACCATTTGCATAGTACTTATATGAATACGGCCTTATAACATTTTGTCTGATTCCTAACAGAGCCTTACATACGTTGACTCCCCCAAATTTTAACCATGGAGTCATCCCACATTTACTTCTACTATATAAATCCTTCTGATGAGAAATATACACATAAGCAATAATATCTGCCCTTGGGGAGTTAAAAAATGTTTAAGTGGAAAATATGAAACATGGAAATATAGAAACATAAAATGGAAATATAAAAAATAGGTAACAGTTAAGTATTCATACAAGGCAAGAAATGAGAGAGAAAATAAGGGTTATGAGTCTTTAAGTGAAAGGGGATACATGAAAGAAAATGAGAAAACATGAGCTGAAGCTCATGAATAATAAAAAGATACTTGAGTGGAGATATGGGAGAAGGAGATTCCAAAGGATTAGAACAAAAGAAATTTTAATAAAAGAGGCTGGTATGACGGAAGTTATGACACTAAGCATAAAAATAAATTGTGGCTGCAGAACAGAATACGTTACGGCAAATGATGGTAGGGACAAGTGAAGACAAGCTGATTGAAGAGTCTGGGCTTTACTTAGAACCACTATAAGCGTGAGATCAGAAGTGAAACATAAAATATGGGCTCTAAACAGAAAGCTATGGAAAGAAGAAAGGACTGAATACCTTTGTCTTAGAGGCTAGTTAGGAGGCTGTTATAATAATCTAGGCATGAAGCAACGTGTTCCTGACCAGGGAGGAAGTAAGGGGAAAGAAGGATGATGGCTGGGTAAAAAGAGTACTAATGAAGAATTAAAAGGTCTGAGTGACTGCATAAAGAGAATAAGGAATAGGGAAAAGTTGCCTGGGATAAATACCTCAGTAACCAGAAGAATGAGAATGTCACTAACAAGGCATTGGGAGAGAAGAGGCTGACAGAGTTTGAAAAATTATTGTTGTGAAGATACTGAGTTTGAGGCGTGAATGAATAACCTGGATGAAATACCACCAGGAGGGGTGAGAACAAATGTGAGCACTGCAGACTGAAGATACAGGGTTAGAAGTCATCACTCTGAGAAGAAGTTGAAATAATAATACAGGCCTAGAGAAATCATTTGCAGAAAAAATTCAGAGGCTATGGACTGAAAAGATTTTGGAATTTCTTAAATACATCACAGCTTCTGATTTTAGTGGCAAACTATCAGGAAAAATTCTAAACCAGAGAAGTTGCAAATACTTCAGAGATAAGATTGGACTTATACAGGGAACATATTTCTCAAAATATTTCAAAGACAAACAGCCAACAAGCAAAAGTCATCCTAAAATATCTAACTGTCAATTTTATGGTCTGTAATGGCATTAAGAAAGTTCTGTGGAATTTAGCTATGTAAATAAGTTATGGTTAACTAATAACCTGATTTTTAATCACTTAATACCATGACCAAAAAAACCACCAATGTCACCAGCGGGTACGTCAGGTCTGGCATTTTTCATGCTCCCTCCCCCCCACCTGTGACAAACAACAGCAGTAACAGACGATGACATACATGTTTGTGGTTTCTAAGGGCCATAAACATGGCTAACTTAAGTGACAAAAAGCCACAGAAGGTTTCTGAAACTAGGAAGGTAAAAACCAAATATCTTCTCAGGTTTTTTTTAAGTTTCTGGTAGAGAACACAAGGATCATTTCCACAGGTATTAACTGGGGGAAAATGATATGGCTACTGCATACAAATAAGAACATACAACAAGACAAGTCCTATCTTCCAGTTAAAGATGTCCCAGTGATACTGCAAACAAAAAAAATTACACAGCCCTCCTGCTTCATTTCTTCCTCCTACTGTAGTAACCCACCAAAAATAAAAAAAAAAAAACATTTTTTCAAATGATAAAATCTAGAAGCAAAGCCTAACATCTGATATTAATTTGTTTAGTAATAATGGCTAACATTTATTTAATACCTATTATACATCTGGTACTGTCCTAAGCTCTTAAATATCTATTAAAAACATATGTGATAGGTATTGCCACCAAAGCCATTTTATATAAGGAGAAACCAGGGCCCAGAGAGGCTGAGTGAGTTGCCCAAAGTTACGTTCTTAGTATGAAGTGGAGCCAGGACTCGAATCCAACCAGAAGGATTCCAGTGCCTCACACTCTACCTCCATGCTGTCTGTCCTGTTTCTCAAATACATGCTCTCACACCACATGTCCCATTAACAAAAAAAAGTAAACTATTGTTGAAAGACAGTAAACACTGTCTATGACATAAGTGTTTCATGATTATTCCAAAAATCTCCAAGAGTACCAGATACAAACAAACCAAAAGAAAATAGCAACACACATACACACACACACTGACATACACATACATTCTAAAAATAGTCTAAATAAAAAAAATATTCCAGTTGGATACAGAGAAACTTCTAACTATTTAGGGTGACCAAAAAGAAAAAAAAAATGGATACGAAAAAACATGTTGGAAACACTCACTTCTGGACATCTTAAAAAAAAAAAAGCAAAAGCAATTCTGAAAGACACACATTTATCTACTTTTTAAAGTTAAGTTTGGACTAAATGCGATATTGCTTTTAAGAAAACTTCAGGATTTATTATGCACTTTAATTTTTCTCCCATTGTCCCTGACTGCAGTCTAAATCTTCATTTAGAAGAATTATACAAACATCTGGAAGGTGATCCTTGGTAAGCTTGACAACTTTCATTAACTATTGATCATTCAACCTGTATTTGTGAAGAATAAATATTAATTAAAGGCCTTTACAACTAACTAGTTAATTGTATTTTTGATTCTGCTTTAACATTTCTCTGAATCCAATGTTCTCATCTGACTAATTTTACCCAAGACATATTTATTTGCTACCTTATTTCAAAACTTAAAGGAGGAGAAAATAATCCTAAAAATAGCTATTAAAAGACGGAGAAGAAAGCAACCAAGGATTTATTGAAGAAATGCAGTTGTCCATGTGATTCTATTTCAAATATGAGTAGAGGAGGAAACAATTTTTGGATTCACTCTCCCATGATCCTGTGATAATCCAGAGTTGAAAATATACAACACAAACATTAGGTATGTCACATGGTTCTACCAGACCAAATTGTTAGTATGGAGTTTTAAGAGAAGGGTGCTAGAAACAGCATTAAAAGCTTTATCGACAGCTGCCAGAGAAACTGGAAACCACCTCAGTCCTTATCTATTATATGAGGTCCTGGTGAATCTTTTCTTCAACACCTTGGTGGTGTGGAGAATGCAACAGGAAATGTGAGTGGTTATGTTTCTCTCCCTGGCCCCACACCTTTTACAGTACCTAATGCCTAAAGTAGTGCTAATGTCATTGGATAAATAAGATTAACGAGGAAAAATTCTTTAAAACTCATTGTTAATAATGAGAACAACAGAAGTCAGAGTTCAGCATTTAGATTTTTTTAAATGCTAAATTAAAACAAACAAACAAAAACCTCGAATTACTTACTATAAGTGACTTTGGGATTCCATGAAATTTTAAGACTTCTCTGTATTTTAAAAATCAGCTGCTGAGATCTATACCTAAGAGAATAAAAATCTGCAGGCAGACATAAGTGGCATAAAATTTTAAGTCATACTTTCTCATTATTGCCCTCTTCAGAACTGTTTTCTTAATGCCTCATCCTATAAAGAAGTCTGAGCCAGTGTTTCCCAAACAGAAAACAGAATTAGCATGCATAGTGTTTATGAGTATTCTGGGAAACAAAGGTTCTGTGCTCAGATTCTTCTTTCTCGAGAAAACACAGTATAAATTAGTAAATTCAAAACTGAGAAGTCTATAGAAACTTTGTGAAGTGTTTCCTAAGTTTACTTGACCACAGAATGCATTTTCACAGACATCTCATAGGATACAGGATTGCACAGAATACAGCTTGGGAAACATTGCTTTAAACCTCTGAGCTAAGCATTCAAGACTTAAGAATCTGACCCCAAATTACTATTAATCATATCAACATACATTCACTACTCTGAGCAATGCAGAGTTCATATCCCAGTTTCCTCCACGGAAAGTCTCCCCTCCAGTCAAGTTCATTTCTTCCCTACATCCTAAACAGATATTTGCTTCACTGGTTTGTTCAGACCATTCCCCATGCTACAATCTTCAATCTTTTAATTCATTTTAATGTCTCAGCACTTAAGATAAAACCCTACCTCCTATGAGACTCTTCCATATAGTATCATCTTTCTTTTCCCCTAAATAGGCCAAAATTAAATGGCCCTTGGTTTGGACTCACCTTCTACCTGTATTACTAGTATCCAAGCCTGTCCTTGGAAAGCAGTAAACAGGAGTGATTTAGAGCCCTCTGCAAGTGATCTGAATTCAAATCCGAGCTCCACGATTGGCTGAGGACAAATTTCTTCTCTGATCTTCCCTTGGTTTTCTCCTCTGACTTTGGGGGATAAAATAATATCCCACTGTGCTGCTGTGAAGTTTCAATGAAGGTAACATACATGATGCTCTTCCAGTATCACTTAGTACAGAAAACACGCGATATGTTTTAACGATATTACATTCCAGTGATCTAAATAAAAAACTTATCCTGAACACTGTAATTGCCAATACGAAATTAGCATACATACAAACCTCCACCATGCTCCCCCTTCAGTGCTATTCTGTGCTGTCCTGTGCATCACTTATTCAAGAGAAACAGAAAAGGCTTGCTGTGGGAGTTTATTAATAAGAAATACCTGCAGTCCCTAAGCCCTGCTTACCTTCTGCAAAAAAGGTAAAATTACAACTTCAAACAATCATCATTACTGGGAAATCCATTAAGCAATCTAAATTACAATTCTGATATTGGCACATCTGTGGAAATTTTTTTTGTGTGTTACACTGTCATTTAGACATTTACATTTTTATTGGCATATGGTTTTAGCATCATATATAATATGAACAGGTCATTCCATGTAAACTCACTTTGAACATAAAAGGCCGCTAAGTTTTTGTCTTTCCTTGATCAAAGGAAAAAGTTGCAAAAGCAAAACCTAAAAATGTAATTTCTCTCATTTAACACATTATTGAATGCTTTAAGAGGAAAAGGGGGAGCAAACATTTTCATATTATTGTAGCTGAAAAATTCATAAAATACCACATTCAAAAGTTCTTTCATTTATCAAATAACTAAGATTAACAAAATCTTAGTAGGTGTCATGTAACTGAAGATCTGAAACCCAAACCTACTTGGTAACATTTCCAGTTATTTGTTCTTCCTTTCCTGTTTCTAACCTTTTCCTATACTTCAAACTCAATATCACTTTCGTTTTCATCTTTGGATCTCATACTTGTTTTATGTCTTCTAAGATAACTTTTACTCTTATCTTTTTATTAGGTAACTTAATTTTGTTACAGTTAATTTCATATATAAATTTAATATAATTACTTTCTAAAAGTCAAGTTTCATTCCCACCCCACTTTTTCCCCTTCCAACTCTACTCTTTTTTTCTTTGAGAAGGATTGGATTTTGGTGTTTGATGATGTTATAAAGTAGAAGTGACAAAGTGTAAGCTGCAAATGAAATCCAGCTTCAAATCAGCTTACTAAAGTCTGTTCTCTCCCTGAAAACATGGTCTCCTTCTCTGAAGATGGAAAGACTGAATTTCCACTCACCGTAGTTCTCCCCACCACAGGGTATAGGAACAAAATGGATTAAATGGTAAACACATGAAATAAAGTTTGTATTATAGCATACACTGAAAAGTTTATTACTGTACATGTGATACTGTGTATAAAATGTAAGTTTCTCTATATATGTAATATATGTGATGATATATAAATATACACATATATAGACCATTAAGCAACTTTACATCTTCCCTAATGAAATCCAGTGGTAATTCTAATTATTTATTTAGGGAAGTGAGATTCTGAAATTTTATTTTGTTCTAATAGCACATTCTTAGTATTATAAAAGTGACCAAGTTTTGTAGGATACATGTTTGCCTAGTATGCTAACATGCCAAAAGGCCCAGAAATCATAAAATCCCATGCTTTACTTCCTGCTGTCACTGTCATTTCTATGTAGTAATCCTTCATGAAGTTAATTTGCCATGAGTTAACTTTCCAACCTATGTTTATTTTTAAAAGAACCATCATTTTTATTCCGACTTAGGGTTATACTTCTATTAAATTAAGAGTATGAGGTCATTTAGCTCAAGTTCTTTTCCTGCAAATGTGTGTCAACCTGGGGACACAACTCCATTTCTCAGAACTTGATATAAAGTTGGTTCACTTCTGAATTCAACAAAAAGTGAGGTTAGTTAATGAAGAACTAAAAAGGATAGAAAATAAAAGTTTTATCTCAACAGCAGTTTAAACATGGGAATTCAGCATCAGCACGAGTCTCCACTAAATACATGGTGACTGGGGGTTAGACTATCTGCTTGCCTTCTTGTCTAACTGTTGCTGATTCCATTTGCTAATCATGCAAGTGTTAAGACCCCACATTTGGCCTGTAGACCTAACAGTAGTAAATGAAAAGGGTCTGACACCACTTCACCTTTCTATATACAGATCATTGACCTCAATTTTCATAATGAATCGTTGTAGAAATGCATTTGTTTTTGAAGTAATCCAGGAGAGAGATGTCAGATTCTTTAAGATAGCACCTCTATTATTTAATACCTCATTCAGAGGGCCAGCTATAGGCCAAATTGTAAAGTTCATCAAGTTTGTAGGAGGACTTACAGAAATCCTTTTTTTGGT
This sequence comes from Macroglossus sobrinus, assembly GCA_004027375.1. Lineage (NCBI taxonomy): Eukaryota > Metazoa > Chordata > Mammalia > Chiroptera > Pteropodidae > Macroglossus > Macroglossus sobrinus. Next base: position 327,323 of record PVKZ01000186.1, read on the forward strand.
TCCCTTTATTCATCCTGGATATCTACAAAAGAGACTATCAAAGCCATCTCATCCCCAACCATCAAATCTCTCATCCTGAACACTCTCTCACTTCCCATGCCTCCCCCAGGAGTCCTCATTACAGCTCTATGTCCTGACAGTCTCTGCTACACAGCAGAGTGGTATTTCTTAAACTTGAGTAATCTACAAGTTTACTCATACTCCCAGTATTGACCTAAATTATTTTATTAGAACTTCAAAAGATGTACATAAAACACAACTAGGAATAAACTCCTTAAGCTTTGAAGTCTTATAGAACTTTACAACCAAAATAAATTTATAAGAAAAATTTAAGAAAATATATAAAACCAATACAATTTAACAATATTAATTGAATGTGATACATGAGGTTTTGCTATAACAAATTTGTCACTTGCAGCATGACTATGGCACTCATGCTACAATCAACATTCTTTTGAGCTAAGAGTGCTTGCATTACTCTGGGCAACAGAATGGCTCAATTCTCCCAACACTCTTTCTATAACCTGTATCAGAAGAGGGTGTCATCCAGCCTAAACTTAATAGAAATTCATCATTTGTCAATCAATCGTTAGCCAGAAACACAGACTGCTTAGGGGTAGGCAAGCACAAAGGTAAACAAACACAGGTGCTGAAGTTTCATGGGAAGACCTTGTTATAACATTACCTTTCAGATGATTCAGAATGTGTTTAGATCAGTTTATTATTGTTATCAAAATGAAAACACAAGGTTAAGATGCTCTGGTTGAGAAGCAAAGTCCCTGAGAGTTTGCGCTCTGGACAGAGGATTAATGAGTCCAATTGATGGATACCTCTCTAGATCTGTTTCTCTATCCTTACTCTTAGTCCAGCTACCACCATATGGGAAAGCAATATGATGAATCGATCCCTCACATGGAGAGAGGTCTTCTTTCCAAGACGCTTGTCATATAAAAATAAATTCTTGGAAGAGACCACAGCATCTTTAATCCAAAGAGTGCATTTTTAACTCTAGAATCCCAGGCATGATGGGGAGAGAGGGAGGAAGGAGGAAGAAGAAAGAAGTTTATTAGAGAAGAGTTTTTAGGGAGAAATTGCTTAATTCTCTTTGCTCGCTAAGAACAGCACACTCCATGTACATTTCTTTACATCCCTCAATCACAGCATTTTGATTATTAACATCATTCCCAAAAGAAATGCCAATTTAAATACGGCCGATGCTAACTATGCATATATATGCACATGCACACATGCACGTGCACACACACCACATTTTCACAGCAGCCTATGTGCCACTCAAGTCCACAAACCTAGGTCTAAGTAATTCAACAGCAACAGCCCCTCCCTTCTCTTCTTTTCCTAACTTCCTCTAGAAAAAGGTACCGATGTTGTTCTAAAGGAAGAAGTAGCCCTGGAAGGACAAATCTGTTTCTCATTACCTGCTACAGGAGGCAGAAAACCATGCTGGAGCTCAAGGCAGAGCAGTCTGTCTGTAAAGGACACTCACAGTCTCTCACTCCAAAACATTTTAACCTCAGGCCAGTGGGAAACAGCTATATTCTCAACGAATTTAACTTACTACCCTTTTCCTAAGGTCTACTGTGAGAGATTTATTTTGGAGCCTATATATTTCAAGAAAACTAGATTACAATGAAATAATCACAATAAATAGCAGAAGCACCAATAACAACAACAGCTAATGTATGTTGTGCTGATATGTGTTATAAGGGCTTTACCTAGATTTTCTCAGCCTCACAACTTGAGGTATGTAAAATTACAAGTGACAATGTTGTCACTTTTTTAATATTTACACACAGTTACTCTTAACTATACGTTTAAACATTAAAACTGGGGTCCTAAAATGTCATTGGCATGCTCTGACACAGAAAGGCAACTTTTTGGCTCAATATGAGATTCATATGTTCATTTATAATTGATGTAAATTATTGAATAAGTACAGAAATATTTAATACATGTGTAATTAAGAACCTTTTTAAAAAATATAGACACTGCATTAGTTGGCTAGGACTACCATAACAAAGTCCCACAGACTGGGTGTTACAAACAACAGAAATCTATTTCTCACAGTTCTGGAGACTGGAAGTCTTAGATCAAGATGCCAACAGGGTTAATTTCTTCTGAGGCTTCACTCTTTGAGAACATCCTCTTGCTATCTCTTTCACATGGTCTTCTTTCTGCTTGTGTGTCCCTGTTATCTCTTTTGTGTGTATAAATTTCTTCTTATAAAGACACCAAATTGTAACACAGCCCACTCTAAAGGCCTCATTTGGACTCAGTCATCTTTTTATAAAGATCTTATTTCCAAATACTATTACATTATGAGGTACTAAGTGTTGGCACTTCAACATACAAATTTTTGGAGAATACGATTCAACCCATAATGGATACCCATATTCCAAAGCAGTTTAAAGAAACTGAACTGTATAACAAACATACAGCTCCTCTGTGGGTCCCTCCCAGATCACAATCCTCTTCTCTCAAGAGAAACTACTCTTTTGATTTTTGTTTTAGATTTCATAATATTTTTAGCAACTACATTTGTATGTTTTTAAATTTTTACATTTTTTTCAAACAGAACTATTTAAAGCAATGAATTTCTCCCTAAGTAGTGTTTTTTATATTCTGGGTATATATTATTTTTATTTCAAAATGTATTCTTCTTTACCATATGGGTTATTTAGAAGTATGTTGTTTAATTTCCAAATACGAAGAAATTTTCTAGAAGGCTTTTGTTATTAACTGCTAATTTAATTTTGCTGTTGTCAGAGAACAGATTTTGTATAATTTCAATCCCTTTTAAGTTTTAGAGACTTTGATGGCTCAGCATATGGTCTCACATTTGGAATTAAAATAATGTTAATAACACCATAATTTAACATAGCTGCATTCACTGTGGGTATGTTGATTCAAAATACTAATCACTTATAAGACTGCTTACATAAGTAGAAACTAAAAAGAAACTTTATTTAATTAGGTGAAAGTCTGACTGATGTTTGTGGGAAAAGACCAAAGTATTTATTTCTAAAAACATGAGCATTCTTTTTTAACCAAAACATTAACTACAAGAGGCTGCAAATACGATAATCATATCTTAAAGTCATACCATTTTTTAAAAAATCATATAATTTCTAAACTAAATACTAATCACTTATTCTACCTCTGGAAGTCATGTACTATGTGATATCAAGAGATTAAGGAATGATTTTAAAACTTATCCTGGGTGAATTAAACTGAACCAGTATTTGAGATTTCTTTAAGTAGTATCCAAAAAAAGACATCATCCAGTATCAAGGTTTGTATATAAAGCTTATTTGCAATAAAAATGTAAATATTTTTTAAAGTTTCCAAATATATTAGAGGAGAAACAAGCATACAAAACTTTTATATTTCTAAAAATGATGGTGACTTTAAAATAACAATTAAAAAGGTTTTAAGTGAAAAACATTCAATGTTTACTATCTTACTATAGGGAAAACTATTTAGTTAACTAAAGTTGCCTCAAAACTATTTAAACACTGGGATTCAGAAGTAAACCTATTTAGATGAGTTTCTAGTCAAGAACTTGACCTATATAAGTGAAAAAAAAAAATTAAAAAGCTAGGCAATGTCCTCAAAGGAAAGGGCTAAAAATGGTTTAAAATTTTTCAGCAAAGAGATAAACATGAACTAGAAGAAGCATAAATGTTTCCTGAATACTTTATGCCATACAGATAAGTAGAAAGGATTTTTACAGTCTAATCTTTAAACTTCTTTAAAAATGAATTTCCATAAGTATTATGGAAATAGCATATTCTAATTTTGGCCATAATTATGGTCACTATTCATATGTTTGCAATAACCTCTTAAAATAAGACTCCACAGATGCAGCCTCTGATGCTGCTGCATTCCAACATGCTATAAGTAATATTGTATGCATAGGGCTGTTGGTTTGATGGTGCTCATCATACAGGTTCAAACATTCCTCTGGTGAGTCTGTGTTAATGAAAATTCTCCTTTCCAGAGATTCTTTTGGACTCCTCTTACAGAAACCTTGTAGCAGAGCCAGAAAGTAGCCTCATACAGATTTGCAACTGTGCATTTTTCAGGCATTACACTAGATTTTCTTATACAGTTCCCTATTAAAATGGTTTAAATTCCAATCAAGCCTTGGGGAACAGAGCATACACTATCTTGAGCCTTTCTATAGTGTCTGGCAATGAGACTACAGTGGTGAAATGAAAAAACAAAAGTAGTTTCAACTCATATCGGAGAGGCAAATTAATCCTTACTATGGGAACAAGGGGCAAAGCCTTTTGTTAGCATTGATTGTGAAATGCACTTATGACACTTTTGATTTTACAAAATTAGGTTTTGGCCTTCGCCCGCAGGTATTTCCCTATTGCATTCTGGATTAATCCACCTTTGTGGCTAATTCCTGTCAAAATGACAAAGGACAATTGATTTCTTGTGGTGAGGTATTCTTATCAATGGAAACTTCCATGCATTGATTGATGGGGTGTTACAGAAAAGGACCATTAATTGATTTGTAATAAATAAAGCAAAATCTCTACTATGACCAGCAATGGAAAAAGGCAGCTCTTTTTCACTGGCAAATTTCTTTAATCTAAAATGTATAAAGCAGTCCAACAATCACAAAAGTTATTACTATAACAGCTTTATTAAGGCAATTCCCACTGGCATGACCCAAGTTAAAGGTCACTCAGCATGGTCATCATAACACTAAATAAGTAAAATTTTAAAGTCAAATAGAAAATGTCATTTAAAGCTACCTTGTGGTGTAATGGAAAAACCTGCAAATCTGCAATCAGATGATTCAAATTCCAGCTTGGCACTTATTAAGCACTTTACTAAAGTTGTCTGATTCTCAGTTTTCTCATTTCCAGAATTTGTAAATCCCTACTTTGCAGATTAATTGTACTAAATGAGGTAATAAATGTAAAACCTCTGATATATAGCATAGAACATAATAGTTAATTGCTGAATAGCCAGTTTTACTAGTTATTGCTAGAACAAAACCTTAAGAGCAAAAAATCATTTTATCATTTGTCCATTAAACTAACAGGGCCACGTAAAATTTTAATTTAACAGACTTCTCTTGGGCTCTTCTTCACTTAAAAAAAAATCCAGCTTTTTTTCAGTAATAAAATTGTGTTCTTACAATGTCTTTAATTATATATTGGCCTTTTTATGTTGTTGGTTTTACTTTCATAAGGGAATGAAAAGCAACACAAGATTTTAAAATGCTTCTATAATATCTAAGGTCTTCCAATTACATAAATTTTAACTATTCTATACTTGCAATACTAAACACAGCTCATTGATGCTCAGGATTTAGCACCATTGAGGTAAAAATGAGATGAGCTATCACAAAGGCAATGTAACTGCAACCTGGACTCAAACAGAAAGTTGATTGCTCTTGAATTTCTCTCTTATAAATACTGATGGAGAAAAAGAATTGGTGCCTGAAGACTGAATATGAGGAAAATAAAGTTTCCACTTTTAAAAAGACAGGAAAGGAAAATAAAAAGAGAACCCCAATACTACACATCTCTAGTGGACTTGCTGTTGATCCTGGACAAGATTCTTGGCAAATTGTTCAAAGACTGGTTGTGACAACACAGAAAAGAAAGTGACAATCCTGGCACACAGTATGGGTTCAATGGGGACAGGACAAATCTCATTTCCTTCTCTGACAAGGCCTGCCAGATCCGGGAAATATACTGGAAAAAATATATTTGAACTTGAGTAAGAAACCTAACAAAGACTCTCATGACAACTTGAAGGACAGGATGTAAAAAAATATGGGCTAAATTCAAAGGTACTTTGGTTAGACTAATAAACATGTGAACCAAAATGGCATCAACATCCAATCACTGCCATTCTATGGAAGGTCCCTAGAGATAAGGTTTTGTCCTCGGTTCTACTGCTTCACTCTTTTTTTTAACTAATGACCTAGATCAGCAGTCCCCAACCTTTTTGGTACCAGGGACCAGTGTTCCTATGAGAATCTAATGCCCAATGATCTGAGGAGGAGCTGAGGCGGTGAGGCTAGTGCTGGTGAGCAGCTGCAAACACAGATGAAGCTTCGCTTGCTCACCTGCCGCTCACCTCCTGCTGTGTGGCCTAGTTCCTAACAGGCCACAGACCAGTACTCAACCAGCACTGGTCCACAGGCTGGGGGTTAAGGACCTCTGACCTAGATGAAGCCTAAGAAAGAATATTTATCATATTTTAAGACTCCTATATAAAAATTAATATTTGTGTGGTACATTATTCCCCCTCCGATACCTCTATATACACTATTATTCTTTACTCTCACAACTATTCAATGAGGGAGATAAAACATTTTATTTTTGAATTTACACATAAGGAAACGGACACACTGTGGTTAAATTTCAAATAAATTTGAAATTTCACTTCAAATAAGGAAGCTAGAAAATAGCAGAGTTAAACTATAACCTTGAGTCTTTTGACTTCACATTCTGACCTACACCTAGACAGGAAACAACTACAGATATAGGATCCAAACAGATCTTGATGAGCAGAAGTGAGAGGAAGAATCTGAGAAATGACATGAAGAGAGTCCCAGGGTATCCAGATGGGTACTATTTTGTCACTTTGATGTTCTGAAACATTCAGCTCAATGAGATTTGTGAAACAGTATGTTTGCTAATCCAATCAAGCTGCATTACATATCTAGAGTAAAAAGAATCATGGTCACCCCTTCTCTCTGCTTATCACAACCCACCTGTGCAAAAGCATTCAGCATTTTGGGTAGGTTGTAAGAGGAGCAGAGGATAACTAGAAAACACTTCTCATGGTGAGAGAAGAGGAAGTCACACCCTATCAAGAATACTAGAAGGAATTGTAGGTGTTAAACTAGAGAAATGGCAATTGTGGCTAGGAAGAAGAGGAGACCAACAACTGTCTTCAAATAGCCACTGTCAAATGTGTTAGAATATGTGTGCCATAACTGGAAGGAAATAGAACAATTCAATAATTAGAGTTTAAAGGTGACATGTATAAATTAAGAGATGTATTAAAGGACTTAAATTTTACCCAATTGTAGGAGCTATGTCTGTTGTTTGGTAAGGAATTGCCATAGTTCAAGTAGGCAGGCAATTGAGAGAGGATCTGAATATGAAGAAGGGGTGAGAAAGGATAAACCAAGACCCAGGTCTCTCACCAACCCCAACACAAGTGATGAGGTGGACCTGCAGGAAAAGGTGGTGTTTTCACTGCAGAGCTGCACACTTTGTCTAGAACCTGAAGATGCCAACATAAATGACACAGAAAATGGAAGAGGGGAGACCCAATTGCAGGTCCACACCAGCACTGGAGATAAATGACAACATACATGTGAGCTGCACTGCACTTGGGTCTCCACACCAATCTTCGGAGCATGAAAACTGGCTGCTCCTTCCCTTCTACCTCTGAAACCCTACACACAATTCTCTTGTGTCCACACTTAACCTAGAACCAAACAAGGGGATTGTCTGAGAGAGATTCTGGGAATTATTATTTCAGTTCAGCTAAGCAGGTACAGTACAAAGTCACCATGTATAAAACCTTAATTAGATTTTTTGATCAATACCAGCATGTGAGCTGCCCAAAGACTGAATGGACTAGGAAAAGTGGTAGACACTCTCTCATAAGCTGGACTCAAGTCAAATGACATTTGAGAGAAATGTTATCATTATAAAAAGTAATTCACCCATCAGAGGTGCTATTTAAGATCCTTTCCTACCCTGGGGGAACCACTGTTGTTGTACAAGTCATACGATGTTTAAATGAACTATACACACCCAGAGTTCATGCATGTAGCCACTATAGCATTATATAAAAAAAAAAAAAAAAAAACCACAGAACCTGAAATCCAGAACTATAACTTTTGGAGTTCATTCAGTAGTGATTTATAAAATTCTAAAATGTTCACAGTAGCCATAAATGAATATAATTTCCTTTTAATCCTAGTGTTATATAATATGGACATCCCAATCACAGGTAGCACCTGTGAAAGGTATATTAGTTGCTTAGAATGTGGAGAGCCTAAAGGCAACTACAATACAAAGATGAAGAAATGGTGGCATACTCCCAGGCTTTCATCTCCTTCCTCTTTCACTTTTTCCAGTGAAACTCTGACAGGAAATATCTTTTCTCTCCTACCGGTACTCCCTAAACTAGATGGAAGACTGTGGTACAACAAGAGAAGGAAAAATCATGGAAGCGGTTTACATGTATATCCTGCCAAGGAACCTGCTCCTAGTTCTCCTCCCTATCAAATGCTAATCAATCACGGACTTTCAAGATCCAAGGCAGGAGATACCAGATCCAAGTCAACCAAATGGAGGGTTATGGCAGCCTACCAAAACAACAACAAAAAACATGAAAAATTCTCTAAATCACGAAGGAAAAATCCATATTTGAGCATATGTTCAATTGTTTATGCCAATAACTTCTAAACTTATAAAACTGTACATGCCCTTTGGCATCTAAATATCATATCTTTAGTTCAACTTTTATATAGCAGTTTCTCCTTATCCAACAGATTCACAGCTACTGAAGTTTTTGCCTCACAATTTCTTAACTTCAGAACTTTTACTAACCATTTTATATGTGAGATGCCATCTTTTTTTTTTTTAATTTTAAAGTGTATCCTCATCTTCTATTTCTGACTCTTCCCAGTAGTCTTCTTTGTCCCAGCTTCCTGTGTTCAACAATCAAAGGCAAAAATCATTAGGTATACAGGCTTGGTGGGGAAGATGGTGGAATTAACTTAAATCAACACTACCAGAATCTAATAGTCAAGAGTTTGTGGTATTTTTCCACGAGATGTAGTCCAACAACTTATGCTGGAACAATTCAAATACCTCCTGCTAGTGGCATTGCACCAGCTCATGCCATATGTATGGAAGTCACCAACCAATGCATTCAATTCCAGAGAGAATCTGCAGATTAATGAAATTCCCTCCTAGTCCGCAGACATGCCCACAGCTTTATTTCTTTCAACATGATATAAATGCATTTCAGGCTCTGAGTTTATGGCCTGTGCTGACCTTTTTTTTTTTTTTTTGATGACTGAGTTACGCCCACCAAGACAACATAGCATCCAGGCAGCAACCCCAAGGGCAATGTGAGGAGGATTTTCTGATTATGTCATCAAACAGGAAACCTCATGGAGACTCTGGGATTAATGTATTTTCCACTGGAGCTGAAAGAAGGCAGGATGTAGTCACTGGAAGGGAGTGAGAAAGGGGGAAATGCTGGGAGGGATGGAGGTTGTGTCTTTAATATGACATTTAAAAAAATCACTCATATTTATTTACATCTGAAGCCTCCAAACAAATAAAAAATTTAAAATTTCAGTTGAATGTGGCAATAAACAAATTATATACGCACTGGATATGAATGCACCCCACAGAGTTTCTCTAAACCATGGCACCATTCTTGCTCCAGATGGCACAGAAAATAATTTATAAATGACAAAAGTTCAATGGGTGTATGGCAGCTGTTCAGTTCTAGCTCTTTGGCCACCCACTTCTGTAGAACTGAAACCTTTCAATCAACTCTTGTCTCTCAAAGGGCCTTCAAACAGCATCAGAACATGTGTACAATATGTTCTCAGAAAGTAGCTGGCCAAATATGAAAGATTAGAAAATCAAATTAAATAGAAATGGAAAATACAAATACATACTGTTGTCTCCAAAATTCATAATACCAAGCGAGAGCTAAAAACAAGGGCATTGAGTTTTCAAACCAAACTTGCATGATCTCCTTCTTTTCCCTTCGTATGTTCTCACAAACTTGCTTTTGCACAGAATGAGAAGTATTTAAGATTTTGACAGCCTTATTTCAATAATAGTCAATAGTGTGCTTTCCTCTCTTCTTTCATTTACTCCTATAACACCTTACATTAAGAAGCATTCCAGCTTAACAAGGGGCCAAACTAGTGCTTACAACTGAGCTGTCACCCATTTTACATTTCTGAGCTGAGCCTTCAAACAAGGCAAATGAATTAGGACCATCACATTGCAAAATAAACATTTTCCATTCCTTTATTCAGGAAAGGTCACCCAGTTGCTATTCAAGTCTAGGGAAATAATTTGCAAAAAAAAAAAAAAGTGAATAAAATTATTATGTTAACTAAATTATTTGAATTGCTTAAAATCAAACTGGATTATAAAGCAAAACTAGAGAATTTGCCCCTTTCAAAAGATCCATTTTCTAGTATGGTAACCACAAGAGGTATGGTTATAATTTAAGCAAAGGACATTTTGGGGATGGTAATACGAAGCCGTCTGCTGGATCAATTCTTTGGTTCACACTCTTGATTGTAGCTTTCTAGGTGTTAACCTGATCATGTTTGAATTGAACAGATCTTGGAAGGATGATAAACAGCTGACATCCTTTGTAAGCTCCCAAACACAGGAAGTTACGATTACATCATGAAGGCACCAACACACCCACTCACTCCTGCTTCAAATCCCCTCCATAAATAGACCTCTGAAAGAAGGGGTTTTGCTAGGGCCCATGTGGTGAGTAACAGCAAGCAGTTCCTTCACCCTTATGATATACATGGAGTCTGATTTAAAAAAAAAAAAAAGAATAAGAAAAGAAAAGAAAAGAACATCGTAGCAAAAAGTATCATATTAAGCTAACTTATAGCGAATAATTTTCAGTGAAGATGTTTATAATCACAAAAGATATTAAAGAACAATCCAGTGGTTAAGAACAAAATTGTTCTCCAAGTTCACATTCGAGTTCGTATTAATCCTCGGAGGAATGCTTGTCCAGCCACTTCGTAAAATTACAATTGAATTAATTGTTCAGTTTGTGGATTATTTTTTAAACATGATTCTCCTTGTTAATAAATGAGAAATCTAAGAATTAGAGAAAGTTGGTCAAATATAGTAAGCTTGTAGGGAGCAAGGTCAAGAGAAACATTAAAACCAATCATCTTCTGTATCTTTTCTTAAACACATATTTTCTATACTTCCTAGTTGTTACTAGGAAAGAAAAATCACAAATGTACAATAGAGTTTTCTTTTCAAATAGTAAAAGCATTTGGACACCTATCCAGAGTTGGGCAGTAGATATAGAGATCTGGCAAGTATTAAAATTATTCTAAAGATACTATAAGGATTAAATTTCATACCAAAAAAACAATTTATTCACAGTGCAAAATATCTCTGGTTAAACAAATTATTAAAAACTCGAGTCTGAATACATTCAATCAAGCTGTCAAAGAACAAGGATTCGTTGTCTCTTTTCTTTGCCTCAAGGAACTTGGACAGACAGCCACCAGACAGTCTGCTGAACTCCCTGCGGCCTTCAAGGGTGAATTTCTTAGGATAATCTCTTGACTACAAAATGAACTTAAACAAGTAGTTCGGTAATTTAAGACTCCCTGTGTTAGAATTTTATACCAAATTAGTTTGAGTCTGTAGCTACTCCTTACAAGGTCCATTCATCAAAGACACAACCAATCAAAACCAGCAGTGCAACAAATTTAATGAAATTATTGTGATTTAGAATACCGATTCTGAAACAAGGTGAAATTATAGTGGCAAATGCTATTACATATATTAGAGCAAACGATGCAATACATAGCTGGCTATGTGGAACTAGAAATCTGTCTCAGGGTTTCCAAAGCACACTAAGCATACCAGAACCTCTTCTGGCTTTAAGATCTGGCTACCTTTTAGGACAATAACCTAATTCATAGTATCTTAATCCAAATAAAGAAACTATTAAAAGCAGATCACCACTACCCAACTTCAAGACTTACCACAAAGCTACAGTAATCAGCACAGTGCAGTACTGGTGAAAGAACAGAAAAATCAATGCAACAGAATAGAGAGCCCAAAACAGACCCACATAAATATAGTTAACTGATCTTTGACAAAGAAGTGAATGTAATACAAGGATGCAAAGACAGTCTCTCTAACAAATGATGCTATAACAACTGGACATCCACATGCAAAAGAAAAAAAGAATCTAGACACAGATTTTATACTCTTTACAGAAGTTAACTCAAAAGTGTTTACAGACCTAAATGTAAAATGCAAAACTATAAAACTCCAAGAAGTTTTGGAGAAGCACAGAAGAAAACATAGGAGAAAATCTAGGACCTTGGTTATGCCAATAAATTTTTAGATCAACACCAAAGGCACGATGCATAAAGGAAACTATTAATAAGCTGGACTTCAAAAAAAACTAAAAACTTCTGTTTTATGAAAAACAATGTCAAGAGAATAAGACAGACCACAGATTGGGAGAAAATATTTGCAAAAGACACATCTGATAAAGGACTGTTATCCAAAATATACAAAGAACCCTTAAGTCAATGTTAAGAAAACAACCCAATTAAAAAATGGGCCAAAGATCTTGACAGACACTGCCCTGAAGAATATAAACAGGTAGTAAATAAGCATATGAAAAGATACTCCATATATGTCATGAAGGAAATGCAAAGGAAAATAACAAGACACCACAACATATCTATTTTAAAAAGCCCAGATCAGGAACACGGGCAACACAGAAATGCTGACAAGGCTGTGGAGCAACGGAAACTTTCAACCATCGCTGGTGGGAATGCAAAATGGTACAGTCCCTTTGGAACTGTTTAGTAGTTTTTCATAAAACTAAGAGCAGTTGTGCTCTTCGGTATGTACCCAAAGGGGCTGAAAACTTAAAGGTACACACACAAAAAAACTGCACACGGATGGTTAGCACTGCTTTAGTGATGACTATCAAAACCTGGAAGCAACCAAGTAGGAAATGAATAAAGAAACAGTGGTATGTCCAGACAATGAGTTACTAAGCACTAAAAAGGAATGAGCTATCAAGCCATGAAAAGACATGAAAGAAATGTAAATGTATATTATTAAGTGAAATAAGTCAATGTGAAAAAGCTAAATACTACATGATTCCAACTCCATGACATTCGGAAAAAGCAAAACTTCAGAGACAATAAAAAGATTAGTGGCTGCCAGGGACTGGAGAAGTGAAAGGGGATGAATAGGTGAAAAGAGGATTTTTAGGGTGGTAAAATACTCTGTATATGATAATGATGGTTTCATGTTATACATTTGTCCAAACCTATAAAATGTATGACACCGAGAATGAACCATACTGTAAACTTGGACTTCGAGTAATAATGATGTGTCAATGTAGGTTCATCAATTGTAATAAATGTATCACCATGGTAGAGCATATTGATAATGGGAGAGGCTATGCATGTGTGGGACAGAGGGTATAAAGGAAATCTCTGTACCTTTCCTCAGTTTTGCTGTGAACCTGAAACTGCTCTAAAAAAGTCTTAATTGTGTAAATTATTTTTTAAAAAATAACAGAAAAATATTTTGTAAAAAAATCATTAAAATTACCCTAGATCTTCATTTTCCAATAGAACTTTCTGGGATGATAAAAATGCTCCAAATCTACCCTTTCCAACCTAGTAGTCTCTAGTAATAATGTGGCTACTAAATATTTGAAATGTTGCCATTGTGACTAAGGGGCTAAGTTTTTAAGTTTTATTTAATGTTCGATTTTATTTTGAATTTAAATAGCCTTGTGTGACTAGCAAATACCATATTAGAAAGCACAGCTCTAGAAGCATCAGTCACTAGAAAACAAATCATCACTTGAGCCCCGGTTCAAAAATCCAGACTAGAAAATATAATTTTGCAATTAGAGTTTCAATTAACTTTCAACAGGCCAAACATGTAATGGGCTTTCGACATTTCTGAGGCAGTTACTTTAGGAATCAAGGTAAAAATTTACAGGGGGCATCAATCAAAAAAAAAAGTTGTATTTTAAAATATTATATCTGTAATTTAAAATATTTTAAAATAATACATTGATTTTCATGTAGTAGTTTTTCATATCAAAGTAAAAAAGGCAATAAATTATAAAAATGATTATCAGGTTTGCCCCACCAGTATTTTAGGAAGGAAAAATACAATTGAAAAATATTCATTTCACACTATTAGTATTGTTCACCCATAATTTTAAGAATAAGAGATGATAGAAAAGGCCTTTGTCTAGCACTTTACAATTTGCATTCTTGTACCTTGATAGACATAACAGTGAGTTGATTTTGTCAGGTGTAAACAGTGTTTTCACACTTCTGGTAGAAGTGTGCCTTCGTTATTATTCAACATTTAATTAAGTCATAACACCAGAAAAGATCTGCTAGTGAGTTTCAGCGCACAAACTATACACAGCTAACTACATCGAGAGCTAGATCCTGGGCCTGTACGTGATACTTCTAAGAGAATATCTGATATTGATAGAAATGAGCCCAGTGGAAACAACCCAAGATCAGTGGTCAAATATAATTAGACACAACCTCATGGATTGTGGCTCCACCTATCTATCTGTGTGACCATGGGAGGTCACATTTCCTAAACCTCAGTTTTCTTATCTAACAAGGATAATAATACTGATTTAACATTAAGTCAATCCTGGATGGAAAGCCTTGCACATAGAAAGCAAACAATAAATGTGTACTTTATAAGTCATGTTACGAGAATAAAATTGTCTTTGGATCTTTGAAGTTATAAATACTGGGGTACAGTTACCACCCCAGTTTCAACTCACTCTTGGCCATTTTGGACAGATAGAATCCCATCATCCAAGTTTTAGGGTTTTTTTTTTAACTTCTTTATCATACAGGACTAGAAGTCCCTTTCATCCATCCTGTTCATTTCCTGATGATCAAGATACTGCTGTCTTTAACACAGAGTGAAGAAAATAACCACTTAATTCCAATAGTCTTTCCAATTTTTATAAACATATTATTTCTATTTCCTCAGATGTTGCCAGTCATTAGGTTTTCTTTTGGAGAAGAGATTAAGGCAAGAAGTGGACACAAAGTCATAGATACTGAAAAATGTTAAGCGTAAGAGACTTTAGAGAACATCTCACCTCATCCTCTAATTTTGGCCTTTGGAACCCAGGCCCTAGGAAAATTACCTGCTTGCCCCAGATATCCAAGAAAATCTATTGTCATGCTCTTCTTATCATACAACATTGCATCAAAAGTTGACATCGATATTTACTTAAAACTCAGAGGTTCTGTGAATCTGACATCCATTTGTTGGGACAGAAATAATTAAATTATAGCAAATTATAATATATATGTATATAATTTTATATATATATATATATATATATATATATAAAATTAATACCAACCATTGTTATTACTAAGGTTATACTTAATAACCTTTTAAAACCTTTTTCAATATACATTTTTTAGGACATAAGTGAATGTCCTAGGTCAATCATTTGAATGAGTACATGGAAGAATGTATACCTTTGTAAAAAGCACACCAAAAAACACAAAAGAATATATAACCTGCTGGAAGTTAAAGACAAATGCAAAGGCTGGGACTGTGTTGCTTCAGTTTCCCAACAAATTATTTAGAAATTACACTCAGGTACCTCTTCTCTTGCATTTAATCTAAACCTACAACCACACTGACTTGCCATAAAGCCAATGTTCCTTCTACTAAACGAGCTGGCTTCCAAGTATAAAAAAAAAAAAAAAAAAAAAAAAAATCAAAAAAACAATAGTTTTCTTACTTAGTAACATGTCCAGTGAAAAATGTTTAAGAGAATTTTGAAAATCACAGGCTAAACTACAATTCAGATATTATCAATGATATTACCTTATCTATTTGTCAACGTTTTCCATGCCCTGATTCAATTGAACTGGCTGCCCATTCATCTTCTACTGGGGAAGCAAGAACAAAAACCAATTTTACATAAAGGAGAATTTCATGTGTGCCTGTGTTATACTCACTGACAGACTTGGAGTCTTTCCCTGTCTTTGCCGTCTTTTCTCTTTGGTAACAGGTTCCAAAGTATTCAGATCACATTAGAGCTCTTATTCTCCTTTTCTGATCTCCACTCTAAGATTACAAATATATACCACTTTGAGCTACTGGAGAGTGGAAAGAGCACAAGCTTTTAAGTTAGACCTTTGAAACTAGACTCCTTCCAACTGGCTGAATAAATTTGTTTTCTCTTGTAAAATATGTGTTTTATGTCACAGAGTAATTGAAACATTAAATGAGATAATACATGTAAAACATATAACACAGTATGTGAAAGACGGTACCTAGAAAAAATGGCAAATATCATTATCATCTTCAGCAATAACTGAAAACCATTATATTTACATTTTCTTAAAAGGAAAAAACCAAATTCCTTCCCTTAAGGGGCTTTCAAGCCAAGCGGGGAGGCCCAACATACTCACAGTGAAATTAGTGGCACTGTGAGAAGCAGAAGCTATAATCTAATGAAAGGTACAGCAGAGAAGAAAGAGAAGTCCCAGGGGAGGAAAAGGGAAGTTAACTGGAATAGCTGAAGATACTTCCTGCAGCACCAGGACTTGAATTATGCACTGAAGTACATACAGCTCAGACTTGAAATGCACAAAAGAGTAAGAGGGTCATTCCAGAGATGTAGCTGTGACAAAGCTAAAATACTTCAGTGCCAATATATCTGGTGGGCCTGGGTAAAGCAGGGCAAAGTGATTTGCTTAGTAATCATTATTAAAAACTAAGTGGAGTCCAGATTAGGCAAGCTTTGAACATCAGGCTAAGAAATTCAAGTTTATGGTATGGAAGCTGGGGAAGCACTGAAGTTTTCTCAGCAGCAGAGAAATATACACACAGTGGTGGACTAGGAAGATCCAGAGGCAAGGAAATGTGAAGGCAGGGGTGGGAGGAGAGGTTATGGAGGCAAGGAGACACAGTTCTTGCCCACACAGTGGGCTGGTTTGGTGTGCTACTGTCCACACTGATTTAATACACAAGAGTTGACATAGGACAGCTTCACATAGACTACAAATCGCATGCTTATTATTTGTCTACTGAATAGGGAAAAAAAATGACAGAATGATGGTGCAGGCCTTTTTAGGGTTCCATAGATTGGGAGTGAAGCTGGGGCCAGGAGGAGGCCAAGTCTTTAGCAAAGATGAATCTGTGGTCATTTTAAGTGGCCTGAAGTACGATAATAAATAAGAATTAAGGCCTTGGTAATGGACAAGGCGGGTTGAGGCCTGGGCAGGGACTGGAGACAAGACTGAAGGAAATCCAAGGCCAGAAATGGAATGGCCATGAGAAAGTGCCATAAGAAAGTCTATTTGATCCAACAAAATGGAAAACTTAATTTTATGGAGTTATTCAGGTCTTCTCTTACAATCACTACCCCTAGGGTGATTCTTCTAGGTTTGAAACACAAAGACCCATCATCAAGGTAGGTTCTCATCTCCTCCACTACTATATCTTCATCTTTAGAAGTTTCCTCTCCATTCTCTTCCTGCTGCAGCTACAGTGTATTACGAATGGTTTAAGGGCTTGGTACCTGTGTGTGTGAAAGCTGAGTTTCAACTCATGAGCCTTAAGGAGATATCTAGGGCTCCTTCAGATGTAGCCTTTGCTTTTACAAAGTTCACATTCTAGCACAGAAGTGGGAAAAAGAACAGAGAGCAAAAGTAAGGCAAATAAATATAAGATAATGTCAAAGAGATAAAGAGATTTAAAAAGACCAGAATATAAAAACAATGTGCAGGACAGTGATGCAGCAGGGCTGAAAAAGGCTACTTTGGATTGGGGTCATCAGAGAAGGCAAAATTTGAGCTGAAAAAAAAAGGGGGGGAGGGCTCTGAAAACAAACAGTAAAAAGGAAATGGCTGTATGTCTGAAAAGAAAGAAATCATTGTTGAAAGAATTCAAGGCAGAGAATGGTTCAAGATGAGTGAGTACATATTACATGCCAAGCACTGTGTTTGGCACTTGGCATTCATTATCTCCTTAATCTTCAAAAACAATTCTTCAGGTTGTTATTATAATGATAAAATAGGTTAATAAAGTTGGTAAGTAAGCTGCCCAAGGAGAATAGATAAATGTTCACATCCAACAGAGTCCAGAGAAGGTTTGGACCAGGAGCTTGCAAGGTAGTTTGGTAAAAGAGACAGTGCAAGCCTGCAGGTGTGAGTGATGAGACCTGCACTAATGGGAACGTGACAGGATCAGGAAGAAAGGCACAAACATAAGTGATACTACACAGCTGGACTTGGTGGGCAGAGATAGGGAGGGATAAGTCTACCAGCCTGCAAGAGTGTTGCTAAAACTTTGAGAAAAAGAGGACTCCAAAGAAAGCCTGGGTTTTAGCCAAAGATAATGAACTTGGTTTTAGATGTGCTAAGTTGATGGGGTGTTGGTAGGCAAGGAACAGCTGGGTAAAGAAGTCTGACAGGTGGGTAGGAATAAGAAACTAAACTCCAGAAGAAAGGCTGAGCCCTAAGATGTGGCTTTGGAATCTCCGAACCATATGGCAGTTCAGCAGCATTTCTATGGTTTTCAATGTCTACATTGGCTACAAGAGCGAACAGACCATCTCCCCAACCTTCAGGAAACATGTAAGAATTCTCTCTGCCACCCACCAACATGATCAGCCCAGAAACACACCACCCACGCACATGCATACGTACACGTGCGCACACACGCGCGCGCGCGCGCACACACACACACACACACACACACACACACACATTTAATGTCCCTACTACACAGACAAACTCACAGCAAAATGGCATGTTATTTAGATTCAAATGCACCAAGTTAAAATGCTATGAAATCATGTGGGCTTTGACTTTTTAATGTTATTCAATTGATGTCATTAAAACAGAAGAATTAGTCTTGTAATTATTCCCTTATGAGTTCTGCTGTCTGTCTGAAAAAAAGAAGAGCACTCACTTATTTGGGGGAAAACTAGATAGGTTAAAGACAGCAAAAACCAAGTTTCAACATGCACGTAGGGAAAGGAAGAAAGTGTGTGTCAAGAATAAATAATGCCCTGCCAGTCAACCTGAGCCCTGCCTCCATTTGACTATGTAATCTGGCTGACACAGCAGTGAAGACAAATCCTTTCTCTCCTTCTTCAGCGTGCCAGCCATGCCTAGCACTCTAACACTTCATTAACATGCTAATGTGTGACGATTATTTTGTGCAAGTACCACTGTATATGTTTTTTAAAGGCTCTATCAACCACAGCTAGACTGCAGGGACCCAAATGCTAACTCAGACCATTACTAAGAAAACAATATGCTGACCAAAAGGCTTTTCTTTCTTTCTGTCTTATGGCTTTGGCAGGTCAACCATTCTTTCTGTGAGCATCAGTGAGAAGAGAAGCTGACTTCTCTGGAAGCATACGCAAAATAACATTAATTCTACCAGCGGGGGTGGGGACCACTAAATACCAAGATATCAGAGATAAATGGTTATTATGAGCATGGTTTGTTGGCAAAAATAATGGACTGGGAATTAGAAAACCTGATTTCAATTTGAGGTTCTCTCACTAACGCTGTAATAGTGAATGAGTCATTTACTCACTAGAGAATAGTTTCCTTATTTATAGTATGTTGGAATATCTGAGATTATCTTTAAAATTTCTTCTTGTAAAAATAATATATGATCAAAGGATAGTATTAACATTAACGACTGCTAACCCCTCAATTTCTGTAACTATTTTAGAATCATTTTATAGATTATTTGTATTATTTATCTTTATCTTCCTTTGGCTCCAAGTGTTAATAAGAAACCTATATCTCTATGGAGAATGTGAACTGTAATAAGGTTCATAGATGATAAAATAAGTGGAGAGCCAGTGAAAGCTCCTGCATGGAACAACTAATTAAAAAGATGTTAGTGCTTCTGTTTTAATTTATCGATTCAATACAATCTGAATTAAAATTTCAGTTGTATTTTGAGGAACTTAATAGATTTTTCAAAATTCATATGGAAAGATAAAGTTCACGCATATCTAAGCCCACTTTGGAAGAGAAAAGCAATAAAGAGGACTTAACTTTGCTAGCTATTGAAATATCTACCAAGCACGAACTGTGGTTAAAGAATAAAGAGACCAATGGAGCACAAAGGTGGTACCAACTTGTGGAAAAAACAAAATCAGCATATGGAAATATAAAACTGGATTGCTACCCAGCACCAATACACATATGGACTCCAGATGAGTTAAAGACCTAAATGTGAAAGATAAAACTATAAAGTTAATATAATAGATATTAAATTTTATAATGGGGGGACAGGGAATGATTTATTTCACAAAGTTCCCAAAATAAAATATTGATGAACTGAATCACATCAAAATTAAGATTTCTGTTCATAAAAGGAACATAACAGACAAAGTTAATAGAGAAATGACAGGCTAAGAGAATACCTGTCATGTCTAAAACCAGCCAGGGCCTATTTGAAATATACAAAGAACTTTTTTTTGTAAATCAATAGGAAAAACACAAAAACTTCCAGGGGAATGAGTTTGAAGAAGAATTTATGGAGGAGAAAAATACAAAAGATAGCAAAGATATAAAGAGCAGATCAAATTAGTACTCAGATAAAAGCAAAATAAGACAAAAAGATATCATTCTACACCTACTAGACAGAAATAGGGAAAATAAGAAAATTTAATAAATGCTAAGTTATGGTGGGAATGTGGGTATAGATACAGTCATATTGCTGGGGGGAGTATGGACTGTTGACTCCCTCCTTCTAGAAGTAATCTGAGAATAGCTCGTAAAATTATACTACTTACACTATCTGAGATATATACATATGCCCTATGGCCTGGCAATTCTGAGAGTCTAGGTGCTAAATAAATGACCCTTAGTATTATTTCCAGTAGTGGGCATGTCTGAGGCTGCTCACTGCAGCCTTGCGCATGGTGTGATTTAAGATAGAGACAACATGGACCTCCATCCCTGGAGAAGGATAAAAATAAACTGTGTTATAAGCACACTGTAACATATGAAGAGTAGCTGGATGCAATGAATTAGATATACATAGCAATATTCATAGTCCTTAAAATATAATGCTGAGTGGTGAAAATAAGAAACAAAACAGGATATATAACACGCACTTACATAAATTTAAATGCAGATACAATAAATCCAAAACACGAAACTATGTATATTTTATAAGAACACATTCAGAGACAAGAACATACACTTTGAAAATGGGGTTCATGAATGTAAAGAACTGAAGATAAAGGAGAGTGTCCGAATGCCAACATGCATGCATGCAGGCACACACACAGGCAGGGCCCTATGAAAATAAAATGTATGTTTGTATGTGTATGTATATGTGCATCATCAAACAAAACTTTTACAAAATAACACATATTCTTAATACATGCAAAGCACTCTGTTTTCTATTCCCTTTTTTAATGCTGATCCCTATTTATAAAGTTGATTATATAACCTACCAATGGGTTACAATTTTCAATTTTAAAACACTGATCTAGTCTATAATAAAGGCATTACAGTGTGTTCCTGGAATAACAATAGTGCCACACACTTATTAAAAATTCAAGCACATAAAGCAGAACTGAGAAAAAGCCCCTCCGTTCCGCCTTCTCCCAGAGACATATCCACAGGGAATTACCACGAGTCGCGGCTGCGCCTCCGCCTCCTCACGTGATCCCACACTTCCGGAGACTGAACTTTTCACCCCTACTTCAGCCCTGGTTTGTCGGACTAAGGCCAAAACTAAAGCAGGAAACAAAGTGCCACTTGCAAAAGCATAAAGGGATATTTTAAAACATAAAGGAACATTTTTAAACATTCCTTAAATATGGTCCCTCTCTTGAAAATGGAAAGTTGGAAGTTATGAAGTTCTAAGGACCAAAATAATAAAAGAAAAAGCTTGGAAACAGGAGTAGTTTACACAGACTTCAAGAGAGCAGGAAGCTAAGTTAGAATAGGAGGAGATGCTTCAGAAGAGACTAGAAAGGTCCATTGGCTCTTCCCAATCTGAGCTCAGTAAATAAAAAGCAAACAAACTTTTCTATTCCAAATCAACTGAAAACTGTCTTTTGTGGGCAGCTTTAGGTCTTCCTTATACCAGAAGGTCTTACCAGAAAACACATGTATTGGGACAATACAGAGAATAGTCATTTTCACATTTAAATACGGCTAGACACTTCTGGGCTAAATGAAGTTTAAAAGTAAAATAAAGAGCCGGGCACAGAGCTTTGTACCTTTGCAGCTATGATGAGAATGTGTGGACAGGTTTAGAAACAGAATAATACCATTCTCCCTCTCTACAGACATCAAGGCAGCAGTGTTCCAAAGCCCCTCACCACACCACTGAACACAATATTGCCTGGACATATTTTGTGTAGGGCTAACCAAGATCTGGTTGTACAAGCTTGGTTTGAAGGAGGCATCTACCTAGGGCTATCAATGACTACTTATAAAACAGAATTATGTTAGGTGTTATTTAAAATAAAAATCTAAAGATTACTGGGTTCCATAGAACCCATATAACAAAAGGCACTTGAAGAAATATAATTTGTACAATGAGAGGAATGACTTCTAGACTCTAAGGCAGAAAAAACAAGAGAGATGCGGTGGCTGAGCAGGTAAAGTATAAGGAAAGGGGAAGAAAGCCAACAGGCTATATAGCAGGCACATTTAAAAAATATGGCCACTGAGGAACCATGAAGTTATTTTAGTACATTACCAGTTACTGGTCCTTAACTTGTAAGTATTAACAAAGTGAAAAAATACACATATAACTCGTTAAAGATAATGACAAGCTACTTTCAATTTTGATGAAAATATAGCAAGAGATCAGTAATAGTGAAAGCTACCATTTATTAAAAAATTTACAACACACAGCTGATAATCCTTACAACCATCCTGCACGGTAAATGTTATCCCTTTACAGATGATGAAGCAGACCATCATAGATGCTAAGAAAAGTCCTCAGTGTTACACAGCAACAAATGACAGAGCCAAGATTTAACCCACGGTGTTCTTACTTCAAAATGCCATTTCATTAAGTACACAACTCTTGAAAAGTAACTTACATGCTCGTCAATTAAGTGAGACAAAGAAGTTATTCCATTTAAAAAGATTAGAATGGGTTAAGCTCTGGAAGCACAAACTACCAATGTTCATTTCCTGGTTTTGATTATTTTACTATGGTTATTCAAGATACTATCATTGGGGAAGCTAGGTGAAGGGTACATGGGAGTTCTATTATTTTTGTGCCTTCTCGTGACCTAAACTTATTATTAATTTTTAAAAAATGAGAATTAACTTTTTGGAAGGTCACCTAGCTTTTCATTTTACACATACATACACACACACACACACACACACACACAGAGGATATATTGGAGATTGGAGATGTTTATAGATCTATATTAGATAGATCTCTATATGTTATATATTTAAGATATGTAGAGGATAAATACGTATTTTGGAAATACATTTATGTATATGTACTTAATCATGTATTTTTTAAAAGGCTAATTCTCAGTTGTCTGCAGTGACATAAATACCATAAGAAATAAAATACTGGGTATCTTCTATCCTCATTCAATTTCAATAAACTTTCATTAAATAAATATTACTACATGGTACTGTTCTATTTTGGCTATTCAAGTTTATCTGCTACAACACTGAAGGTTTTTTCATTATTTTGTCTACCATGTTTACATATAGGAAGCAGGGAAATAGACCTACCATTTATATCTAAATAGAACATCATGAAAATAACATTTCTAGCTGACATTAAAAAAATGTTTGAGGAGAAAATTTACTTTTTTTCCTAAGAATTATTGAGCCACTTTCTTCCAGTAAATAAGATAATTTTGAAATAGCTACCATTTATTGACTGACTTCTATGTGCTATTAATCTACTGTCTCAATGCTAGTAAGTAAAAATTAATATGCCCATTTTACATATAAGGAAAGCAAGACAGATAAATTTTCAGAAGTCATGCTAAATATATCACATTCAGTGATTAAAATGTGGATTCAAACTCAGAGCTACATGACTAAAAAACAGCATACCTTTCACTATTTTTGCCCTTCCACAGTGTCATATCTATTCTTAAAATGCATCTACTACATCATTTACTAACCAAACCTTAATAGCAAAATGTCCATTCTAAGCATATACAAACACTAAAAAAAAAAAAAAAAAAAAAAGCCCACCTCAATCTTCTATCCTGGCTCCTATTTGAAGTTAAAGTTTATTACTGAAGCTGAAGAAAAGTCTTTTAAGTATGAAAGAAATGCAAGTGGTATTCCAAGTAACAATATGTGTGTGCTCGAGTGGGAAACATGAGAAGAGCATCTGCCAAATTCATTTTGGCCTCACTTGATACTATCTCACTGATCTAGGTCCAACTTACATTTGTTTTTTTCTCTTTCCCTACTCCATTTCCTCTTCATTCCAGGAGCATTTAAAAATCATAGCAAAGAAGCTGAATAGTTTCTAAGAATACACTGAAAACACTATCAGTGTTTTCACTGAAAAAGGAATGGATATCTAATCCAAGGATAACCTCATTTCAACTAAGAATAATCTAAAACACTAAAACAAATCTTTATGAGATCATAAATAATAACCAGAAACAAATTACTTAAATATTAATTTTAAAGAAATAGATTTTTAGAGAGAAATTCTCAAAGGAACTAATTTAATTTCTTCTCATTTGTACGTATGCACAGGGCATTATAATTTAGTATGAGTCAACCTTCAAGTTGTACATTTTAATTCAAACTTTTTAAAAGTCTTTAATTATGTTTAATTCTACTTCCAGCTTTTAACCCCACCACTGATCCTTATCTGTTCAACTCAGATGCTAATGAATCTCAGCTTTCTGATTCGTGAAACTAAATACTATCAGAATTGAGCACTAGTTTGGAAGGTCTACAAATTTCATGATACTCTCCTTCATGTTTATCTACATTTGCAATCGTTCTAGTGTAGCATGTGTAACTAGCGATATTTTTTTAAAGAGTGTTCTCAATTAGTTATGCATTTCAAAATGGTCGAAATAAAAATGGCTAGTTGATTTTAATTTTTAAAGCCACCTAGGTGTTTTCCCCTTACAGTGATATCGTATGGTATCTTCAGGTCTTTCCTTCCAACTTCTTAGTAAATTCAGGAACAATAATATATGAGCACAATAGTAAAAAAAACCTTTCTAGAAAACCAAAAAGGCTAAAAAATCCTGTCTTCTCTCTCAACCTACTTATGTATCAGATAACAAATACAGTTATACCAATGAATATTTCCATTTTATATTCAGGGGCTCAGGCAATAATGCTGTCAAGTCTCATCCACAAGATTCCCACCCACATCCCATTCTCTGTCCCAAAAAAAGATAACACTAAAGAACTGTGTCAAACAGTGTTAATCCTGGGATATACCACTGAAAATAATATTTTTGTACTCTACCTAACACATTCACATGTAATGGAAGAGATAAAGTTAACAGACAATTATAATTCAGTATAATAAGGAAGGACACAAAGATAAGCAAGCACAGGGTGCTATGGAAATATATATGAGGGACTTTCCACACCATTTGAAGAAGGGAACAGCTGGGGATTTTTCAGGAGAGTTCCCCAGAGGAAGTGATGTCCAAAAGAGACTAAGAGGTAAGTACTTCACAACTGCTAAAATGGCTTTAATAAAAAAAGAATGACAACAGCAAGTGATGGGGAGGATGTGGAAAATTGGAACCCTCATACATCACTAGTGGGAATGTAAAATGGTACACCCGCTTTGGAAAACTGATAACTCTTCAAAATGTTAAACATAAAATTACCCTGTAACCCAGTTATTTTCCTCCTAGATATATACCCAAGAGAATCAAAAACAAACATCCACACAAAACTTTGTACAGGAATGTTCATAGCAGTATTATTCAAAATAGTCAAAAAGTATAAACAATGCAAATGTCCATCAATTGATGAATGAATAAATGTGGTACATTACAAAATGAATTATTCAGTCATAAAAAAGAATGAAGTATTGACACATACTAAAAGACTGTACACACATAGATTCCATGTACGATTCCACGAAATGTCTGAAGTAAGCAAATTGTAGAGACAGAAACAGAAAGTAGACCAGTGGTTTCCAGGGGGTGAAGAGAAGAGAGGAATGGAGAGTGACATTAAATGGATGTGGTGTCTCTTTTTGTGGTAATGAATATTATGGAATTAGATCATGGTGGTAATCTTGCAACTCTGCAAGTATACTACTACCACAGTGTTACTTCAAAACGGAGAATTTTAAGGCATATGCATTCTGTCTCAAAAAGAGAAAAAATAAGGGTGAGCCAGTGAAAAGAAAGAAGAAAAAGTAGTAAGAATAGAAGATAATAAAGAGAAAGGGAAAGCTGATATGAGTTCCAAAGCATGGGAAGAAGAGAACCGAGTGGGACTGAGGGAGGGGGCCACCTTCCACGAGGGCAAAGGCACAGACGGTGGGTGCAACTTACTTGTATGGATGTAAAGGCAGAAATTGAGGGAGCTGATGGCTAAAGCTTCTATTTCTGATCATGAGATAAATAAGCAGCAACTTAGGAGGGTAGGAAGCCTGAGGTGAATAGAGGAAGTTATGAACAACCTCTATGGAGAAAAGAAGAAAGAGATGATTGAAAAATAAGCCAGTTATTGAAAGTTTCCCACACTTGCTTTAAACAAAAATTTCCGTGTTTAACATTATAAAGCAATTGGTGTAGACACGAATGAACAGGGCGGCGGGGGCGGGGGCGGGGGTGGGGGTGGGGGTCTCAGGAGAGATGTTCTCTTCTCTTAAAGCTCCTGGATCCCTGGACTGGAGTGTGAGAGGCTCTCCTTTCGCTTACTCCTGCTTCTGAACAGAAACGATTACAGCGTTTCCAAGGCACTCTTCTTCAGTTTATCAACTGTTTAAGTCCTGTGGTAAGCAGCTTCTTAGTTATTTGAAGTTTTCTCATATTTTACAATATTACTTCAACAAATAGGCACTATAAACTTCAAAAATTGATACAAAGATGCCTTTTATGCAACTGTTACTAACTAACCTTAAGGGAAAACAAGTTTTTCTCCTTATTCACTGTATTTTATTTTTCTTTTTAAAATTTGTTTTCATAATTTTTCAACATTAAGAAACCAGAATTCCAGAACTATTCTTTTTTAATTTTGCACAATACAGTAAAAACTAAAAGCTAAGCATTCTTATACTAGTATTTTTTTATTTCAAAACAATTTCAAATTTGCAGAAAAGTTGTACCAACTGTTCAAAGAACTTCATCCAGAGCTCATTCAAGTTGAGCCAACCACTTGAATAATGTTCTTTCTGGCCAAACAATCTGGTCCCAGATCACACTTTGTACTTGGTTGTCTTCTCAGTCTCAGTTAACACGGAGCAATACAGCAATACCCAGCTCTTCCTTGATTCCTTCCTTCATTCCCCTTATATTACTGAACACTGCTGGTTAATCGTTTTGCAGAATACCCCAAACTGTTATCAGTCAGGTTTTCTCAAGAGAAAATTCAAGGATTACATTTTTGGGAAATTATGCTTTATTCTTCTTATTGCATCCCATCAAGTGACACGTAATGTCTTTTTTGTCACATTACCAGTAATGGTAACTTTGATCACTTAAGGTTGCTCTTTATAATTAATAAGGATTTATAGACAGAAACTTTGAAGTTACACAAATATCCTGATCCTCATCCAACTTTCACTCACTAGTTTTAACATCCATTGATGTTTGTTACCTGAATTGTCATTATGACAACTGCCAAATCACCATCTTTCTAATCTCACCATTCTATTTATTAAACAGCATTCTATTTTAAAGAAGAACTTTCTCTGCTCCCCACTTATTTATGCATTTATGTCACTATGGCCCCACAGATGTCTGGTTTGTTTAGTGAGATATAATCTAAACGGTCCCAGGTTTGCCTAGTGGGAATTCCTTCAAGCTGGCTGTAGTGTTCTTTTGGCACCTTCCCATCATTCTTTGAAAACTTCTATATTTTCTGGCACAAGGTATTCAAAACTCATTTTGCACCTTCCCTGCCCCAACCCTGGTACCAGACATTTTTCGAAGATCTGTGGTTCCTTTTAGCAAAGACTGGTTTTACAAACTAAGATGTGGACAACATATGTGCTCATGTACACTGAGCTTCCACTTTATCCTGGCTCTTCCAATGAGCAAAGTCAGGAAATGGGTGTGTTGTGTGTGTATGTCTGTCTATGTACATGTTCACAGATATACACACACTTTAAGATTTATATCTGTTACATATTGAAATTTCTCTATATAAAATTTCTACATATTAAAATCCGTAAATCCACACCAACACCTCAAATTCCAGTTACTAGCCTAGGGTTCGTCCTTTTTATACTTGTAACTTTCTTCTCTAAAAATAAGAAGTCTGGCTCCCATTATCTTCAATATATTTGCTCATTAGCTTCACTGGATCTCCTCGTTCAGACCGACCTACTGGCTTTTTGACTAAAATATTTAAAAAGAAGAAATAAATGAAGCAAGCAAGGAAGGATAGATAGCAATATAATTTCTATTAATTTGGTAATCTGATAAAAACACAATCTAGGCCTGAAGACTAAATATATCAACACAGAACCTCATTCCCTAGCCAGAGTAGAAACAGAGTTTGAAGTTGTTTTCTAATGGCTTCTCCTCCATCTTTCAATACGTATAAAATATATAGTTGTTTATATATTTACAATAAGAACTGACATGTATTATGTTATTGAGTAACAAAACTTTCAAGAACAAGATGTCATTTTCAAAACAAAGAAAAGAAATTCTATCTAGTATATCCTCACTGAACATCCCACCTCCCTTATAGTAAAGATGGGGGAAGTAGGGCCCACAAAAGTCAGCCACAGAGCTAATCAGTAGCAAAGCTCAATCCCACCCTTAGGTTCCTGACTTTCCAGATCAGTATGTCACAGTACCTTTGAAAATGTCTTCCAACTAACAGACAATTTTAAAATATGTTCACTAAGAAATATGCAGTGCTGCAAGCCCTCATGAGAAAAATTTATGCCCATGAATGTAGCAAACCTATTTTAATAACTAGAAGAGAACAATCTCTTTCATAAGAATATTAATAACACACACAAATGCTGAACTATAAACATAGTTCACATAGCCAGAAATTGTTCCTTACTTTAGTATTCTGCAATTCCTTCAAGACATCAAAAGTAGCATTAATCAGCACAGTACCATACATATGAAGAAATGCAAAATGAGGATAAGACCAACTACTTCATCAGCATACAGGAAAGATTAAGACAGTGCTGTAAAATATAATATAAATGGGGCTGGGCTACACTGTTACAAGGGGCTTTTTCCCTTGATGTAAATAGTTTGTCAAAAAGCTGATTAAACCAACTTTGTGCAACACGGTATCAGCTCTAGCACTAAGCTTACATTAAGCATCACACTAAGCAGGTCATTCCAACTTTGGTGTCCTAGTTTCCTATTCCTTCTCTGTAAAACGCGAATGACAGCACCTAGTTCTCAGAGCTGGCATACAAATGAGAGAAAAGTATGTAAAGTTCTGAACATGAAGCCTGGCACCAGTGCTCAGTTAATAAATGACAGTTCGCCTATTGTCACCACCCTTGTCACAGCATTGCCATCACTATCTTCATTACTAGAGCTATCGTCATTACTTTCAGACCTTAATGTTGCTCGCAATGCATACTACTAGTGGGAAATGCAAGCTGTTTGAAATTTGCTATGGTCATAAATAAAATAGAGCTCATTTTACATTTGCAAGAAGACATTTAGACAACTCCCAAATCATTTCATTGTTCTTCTGAATTTGGCTTCACACAATCCTTAAGGATGATCCCAGTTTCCAGCTTTCTCCCTCCCCCCACCAAGAGATTGGACACTATCAGTTTACTCAAATATCTTGGGTCCAAAAATGTCATTTATCTTACGTGATGTGTGTGATACTCTGATACTTCGCCACACAAGGGCTAATGAAGGATGAAATTTTAGACTGGGCTAAAAAAAAAAATTTAAAGAAATGAGACTATTTTATGCAAAGGCGGCAAAAACGATAAAACCCTAAAAGATTTAAAGCAGATTAGGGACAAAAACAGTCTTCAAGCAGGCCAAAAATGGTGGTGTTCTTTTCTTGGTACGTGACTCCTGACAAACTAAGCCGTTTCATTACTTAAAGCTTAGCTTGTTTAAAACTGTTTTTTTTTTTCTAGAAAAAAAAATGTCTAAGTGTTCAATGAAATACCAGGTGCACTGTGGCTTTCACTCTTGTTTAAAAAAGAAAAAAAAAGAAAACAACACCTATTGTCACTCATAGGCCTAGCCTGTTGAGCAGGAATTAAAATCTCTTTAAAAAGAAGCTTTGCATGGTTCATGTGTCAGGCAGACATGAGCTGGATCAGCTTACAGAAGGGGCCTGAGATAAGGCAACTATAGAAGGTTAGAAGGAAGCAGCCCCCAGCAAAACCCATGATTTCTTTACTCATCTCACTCACCCTCACTCCCTCTTTCTCTCTCTCCCCTTTGTAAGAATTGGTACAATGTGCAACACAGATGAAAGAGTAATTTCTTTTCCTTTATTAATGACAGCACTAGATTCTGAAATTAGCCCATCAGGAACAAGTATCTACCTCCCATTTCTAAAGATCTCTTTATTTTTCTCTGAAAATCATGAAACAAAAAATATCAGTATAAAGCCCACTATCAGGCCTTTGATTTTATTAGGTCCAAAGGTACAAAGCTTGCAGAGCCAAGACGGGTTGGTTTATTTTAAAAGAATGCATCAAATATTAGCTGAAAATTGGTTGTAAATGGGGCCACTTAAGCCTCCATGGAAAGGAATTGCAAAAGCTTGGGATTAAAATTGCAGGAAGCCAAAAAGAAAATTGAGGATGAGGAAATGATGAATGATGGGCTTGGTGCTATTATCTCTGAGAATACTAAGGACATAGACGCTTTGAAAAAAAATTGCATAGGTGACCTTGAGAACAAGTCCAGACTGAGAAGGCAGCTGGGTGTAGCTTCCTGCAGGGATGGAAGTGGAGCAGGCAGAATTCCTCATTTCCAAATGGATGATGAAGATCTTTCAGATAAGCAGTTTTGATTTCCTTTTAGCATGCAGAGCTGCAAGCTGCATCTCCAAGAATAAATGTCATGCTGGCCTTATAAAAGGCTCCATCTTCAGTAGCTGTAGTTTGAAACTCTTAAATGGTCCCAGAGGATTTCATGACTTTGGGACATAGGAGACTGGAGATTAAAAATTAACTATATTGACGAAATTACTGTACCAGCTTTTTGTCTTCATCCTTTGTTATCACACACAGAATGGGGAGCCCTAAGCCCTTAAGGAGACTCAACCTAAACTTCCTAAAGCTGCTTTAAAATGAGAACTAGGAGCAAATCCTGGATCCCAGGTTATGTAAGTGCTGCAAATTCTCACTGTACACTTGAACTTTCTGAAGATGGATTTGCTAACGCATTCCTTTAGATCAGTGGTTCTTACACTGGTTAATATCAAGACATACTTTATTAATCTAAATTACTATGGATGCTGAGAGCTTTTTCTTTTGCTTAGAGGTAGGTTTCATCTATCAGTGTTTACCATGTTACAACTTAAAAACAATATTTAAGTTATTAATTCACTGAGGAATCATCTAAAAACCCATTACGATTAACATAAATGATCATTTTTATAAACAATGTTTAGATTTTTTCCAAACATGTGACAAGAACAGAGGCATTGTTTTATATTGTCGCAGATGTTTTCCATGCCTGGCTTAATACAAGCTAACCAGAATCTCCTATCTGCTGCATTCAATCTATTGTGATGTCATCTTTTCGATCAAATACATAAAGAAAATCCATTCTCAAACAAATATTCTCAACAGTAGTTGGAAAATGAAGGAGTAATATTATAGCTTTTTCAGATAATTTTGGATATTCTTTCCTTGATATCATACCAAAACTCAACAATTGTAGTTTTTATAGAATTCTGAACCTGTGTCAGTGAACTTTTCATACTCTGATATATTAAATTCCATTGACCTATTTGGCCCTTGATCTTTACCCATGCACAATTTTGTAATATCAATCACTGGTCATTTAGAAAATACTGATTGAGTTATGCAAAGGTTCCAAATGTACAATGGAAAATTTCATGGTATACTTGTGAGAGAATAAGATGAAAAAGGCAAATAACAGCTGAGTATTATGATAAAAATAGATTTGACCATGTAGATCCACCATAAAGGTCATAGGGATCTCAGGGGTCTGTGAACCAAACTTTGAAAATTGCTGCTTTATGCTATCTTGGCACCTGAAAACTGTGACTTGAGAATGTGGCAGCAGTTTGCCAGGTCATTTTAAGGGCCAGTTAACATGAAAAAAGAAGTCCCTAAGTTGACTTTACACCTGGAATTGGTCAAAACTTCTAAATATGAGAGTTCTATCTGGTTTCTAAGTTATCTACAAGAAACTGGAAAGGACACAACCCAGTGGACTTGACATTGCTCTCCACTACAAAAGTGCCTCAGTTTAAGTAATGACAACCATGTCTTCAATTGAAATCCAGATATAAAAAAAAAAAAAAGTTTTATGACTAACAAGCCAAAATCATTTACTATTGATTTTTTTCCCCTTTGTGAAATTCTGAGGTTTAGTGATTCCTTCTAAATCATTACTTGTTAGTGGCCCAACTGCTACTAAGAGAATTTTAGACTCAAAGTCATTAGACTCTGACAACCTACATTCTCAAATGTCAGCTCCTAGGGCAGGGACCTTAACTGTCCTGTTTAACACTGTATCCTCATTCCCATCACCTAAAACCAGTGCCTGTCACCTATTCAAGCTCAAAACTACCATGAAATAAATTATTTAATTTGTAATTTGAATATTTTAATGGCAAATATGACATTGTATGTACCACACTGAAGAAATGAACAGAAACCCAGCATCAATACTTCTGTATAGTATAATGGCATTTTGATGGATGAGAAAAAAGATGAATTGTTTATCAGTAAGTCTGCTTTAACCAAAACTTTAATTCGCAAGCATATTTTTAGTGAACATTTCATGAAATTCAGATTTGAATTCAAATTCTAACAATTTTTAGTTCAATGAAATGCAGAACATAGCTGAAGAAAAATGAATTCCTGCTGTTGATAAGCTGTTGTTGCAATGCATTCTGATACTGCTTTTAAAGAGAAAAATTTTCTCCTAATCCTTTAAAAATCAGAGTTCTAGGCAAAATCTGGGCACAAAATGATACCTTAACTAAAATATTCATGTGTGTGTATGCATATCAACCTGTCATTGAAGTTCTGATTTGTGCTATAGCTGCATAAATGGTTCCACTGTCCTTTAACTCATAATAAAAGAGAGGAGCAAAGTAGAGAGAGGAGATGCAGACAGCTAGCTTTAAAAGTGGCTCAACAGTTCAGAAGTTTTGATAGTTGGGATTATGTAGGTTTTTTTCTAGTCCTGATTGGGGCCTTCTTGGTGAACAGAAGTGACTATGCAATAGGATTGATTATCTGTTCAAGATGGCTTATGCTGCAAGACTATAAAAAATTGCAGGTGGCTTTGGTTACAAGAGGAGCTATCAGTCATTCTGAACTATTGACATATTGTTATGTACTGTGGTCTCAAATCACTCACTAAGGTTGCCTATTCATCCATGAAATCTAAAATTTGGAGTTCCACCTGAGGGAAAAGGAGAGATTTAAACTGAAAAGTCTACTCTCCCTAGTCTTATAACAACATCACATTTTAAAGCTAGATGGAAGGGCAAGACTAAGTTCCCTTAAACTCAGCATCACGGAAGAGAACAGGTGTCCAGCTACCACCTTTGGTCAAATGATAACAGAGAGCTATCTGTCCCAGGATTGGGAAAAGCTACTTTGACTCTTTTCGCAGCTTTGATTTATGATTGGTCACAAACAAATAAAAATTATAGTGAATATTTATTTTTCTTCAACAGTGTTGTCACTGGACAAATTGCAGAGAAAAATCAATTCCAGTCTGGTCCCAGGAGCTTAAAAATTATTAAGCACATGCTAACCTTCTTGCATAATTAGAGAGTCAAATAACTAACACAGAGCCAAGAGAGATAATCTCCTTCAAGAGAAAGACAAAAATACTGCAATTATGGCTATGTGGTTGGTTTCCCTACTATAAGCTGAATCTCCTCAGAAGGTGTGCCTACTGAGTAATGATCACAGGGCCATGTTTTTAAGCACATAATGCTAGATTTGAAATGAAGTGGCAAGTGTTTTTTTTTATTGGCACTTCTTTCCTAATATAAAAATTCTCAATCTAGATCTAAATTAATGAATTACGTTCCAAAGTTCCTCTCTTAAATTCCAAGTTCTGTGCAATCCCATTTTTGTCTGCTTTTCAAAACTGGCAGCCATTCCCTGGGACTCTATTATATCCAACCCCATCAAGCAAATGAGTCATTCTATACAGTGTTTCCTCTTTCCCTCCTTTCTACTCTCTAATATTTGGTCATTTTATAGTTCATCAAAACCTTTATTAAGCAGAATCTTATCAAGCAGAAATTTGGACAAAAAGTGGTAAACTCAACTGTCAAAGGAAATGTAAGTTATCACAGGGAACAGAAGAACCCACTAAAGGGCTGAACCAAAGGAGTAAGCATAATAAGCCAGAAACTGAGCGGCCCACAGGAAGACCCCCCCCAAAAAAAAGCCAAATTTGGAACAGCTGAATCTTTGCCTGTGTCAGAGACGCTACAGCAAGGGTCACTGGATGCTATATTAGTAAGAAACAGACAGATTAAAGTATGGAGTGAAAAAGGAACAGCAACATATGAAATCCAGATTAATACTTAGGAAATTAGAATCCCAGAAAAAGTGAGGAGAGAACAGGGTGAAAGCAGTATCTAGAGATATAACAGCTGAGGATTTTCTATAACTCATCACAGAAATCAAGCCAGAGATTCAGGATGTACTACAAATCTTAAGTTAGGTAAATATGAGAAAATTCATGCCTAGACTATTGGAGTAAAACTGCTGAAAACTTAAATAAAAATGAAACCTTAAAACTGCTAGAACACAAAAACAAAGTGAACATTATTAAATCTGTGGGGGTGAAGGATTAATGGGGGAGACTGACTATTTTCAAATGGCAAATATAAGAGTTACAGATTCCCAACACAATCATGGCAAACCAGAAGACACGATATCAGAAATGATATCTTTAATGCACTGAAAGAAAATAATTTCCAAGAATTCTATAACCTGTGAAAATATCCTTCAAAAATAAAGTCCTTTATATAAAATCTGAAGGATCTTATCACCAGAATACCTGAACTAATGAAATTCTAAAGGGAGCGCTTAGGCAGAAGGAAAATATTCCCAGCCAAAAGCTTGGTGTATAATTCTTCCCAATGAGTATTCAAGAAGGTCTGAAACTATCAGATTAAAGATCTGAAGATTGAAAAGAACCTTTAAGTATCTGCTTCATCTGTCCTGTTTAATATTCCTTTCCATGACTTGAATGGCATTAAAAGAAAATAAACACAGAAAACATGAAATTGTAAACACTATTTAAAATTCAAAAGTATGCCCCCATATACCACAAAACTAACCAATTCATTTTTTACTGAAACACTGATTTGGAGCTCTATAATTACCCCTACTTGCCCTTAGAATATCTTACATTCCCATCTCATCATTTCTAAACCAACAAAATCTCTGTCCTTCCCTCAAGACGTATTTTAAGTTCCCCTAACAAACATGTATTGATCATCTACTATGTGCCTATTTTTGATGATTTTATACAAGGCACTGTGTTAGCTTTTAGAACAGACTGCACCCGCTGTCTTCCATTTTAGAGATTATCTTGTTATCTTTACTGAGTGCACATAACTGAGTATATTCCATCTCTCTTCCAACAGGAAAAAATCCTAATCGCCCATGATGGCCATTTGGTTTTTGTCAGTTTTTTTTAACTCATCACTACAGCACAATCTCTCTGAGACTCCTGCATCAGTAATCCCTCTACATCATTTAACACAGTGCTCTGCACGCCAAAGCTTTTACATAAACATCCACTGAATTAAATCTTGACAAGAAGCAGCAATGGGCCCCAACTCACATAATGGAGTTTATTAAAAATCAAATAGAAAATACTTTATTTAAGTTTTGAAAAATTAACTCTGTAAGTATTGGGTGGAAAGTCCTGACTTGGAATATGAACAAAATACATCAACATTCAAGCTAATAAAAAGCTTAATACATTTCAAATGTCTTCTTTAGGCTGAATCTTGCTTTTATTAGGCTAGGGCAGACTTCACACACATAAAGCCATCTTCCTATCCAAACACCCACTGAAACTGAATTTTCTATTTCTCCTGGACATGGTCTTAAAAGACTTCATAACAAAACACTACAAGGAACACACAATGAGAACCACAATTCATCTGAAGAACTCTAAGCCATTCCATATTTGAGGTATAGCCGAAACTATACCAACTCTTTTTTCCCTTGTTCTGAGCTTTGATATATAACGTTACTTTTGCCAAGGTTTCTACCACTCCCAAAACCATTTTGAATTTTATTTGTTAAATTAAACTTTACACTCTATAGTTTTTTTGGTTATTTACTTAATGTTGTGGGGATAAAACTGTTTGAAAAGTGAGTCTAAATTTTACATGCTGTTCTTGCAAAGAAAAAAAAAACAGATTCATTGTAAAGGTCTGGACATTTGAAGCCTCACCTCACTCGTGTCATTTTACTATGTTAATTTTGTAACTCAAGCTTTAAAAAAACATCATACAAAAAGTCCTCCATCTGACCTAGCACTCTTCAGTATACAACCACCGTATTCTTTCTTTCTCTTGTCTTTTTAATCTTCCCCAAATGCTGTTCTCAGTGCTTCAATCTGTAAGTTTAAAGGCAGTTTTTACATAAAGGTGAATTATCTCCTTAAAAGAAAAAAGGTCAACATAGGAGTCTTGGGTTGAAAGTCAGCCTTAGGACTAACTCCCAGTTAGTGTTTAACATGTTGCCAAGATACTTAGCTTTCTCGGCCTCAATTTCCTTATCTGTGAAATGGGGCTAACGACATTGAGTTCTCAGGAATGTTTTCAGAATAAACTAAATAATAAGTGGAAATCTCTGAACATAATATCTGAAATGATAAAAAGATATATATGTACATACACACACGTGTGTATGTATTCTTCCTTTCCATCTCCTGTCTTTCCATTCCTTTATCCAGGAACAAGTACCTCTCTACTTCAGGGCTACCTAAAAGCTGAGTTTACCACTCTAGATTAATTTCAAATTCTCTTATTCTCTAAGCATACCTGGCATTCAGTTTACACTTCTGAGTCATAAACACTCATCTCCTTCTCCTAATATTTATTTTAGGAACCATGGGTATGTCCTCTATTGAGGTTGTTCTTCACAGAACATTCTCATTACCATCCCCATTCTTGCAATTTCTTTACGGCATCTCCTTCTCCAATGACCCACACAAATGCTAGCTCACAGCCTTGAAGATCAAATTGTTATTCCTTTTAAACATGCGTTCTTCCTGTTTCTTCCTGAGAGAAATTCCACCCATATCCATGACTCCATCATTTTTATACACGACACCAGTCTAGAAAACCAAGTCATGTTCCTTTTGCACATTTTTTTCCTCTACCAAAGTTATACTATTGAGTCTCCTGTTACCTTGTCTTTCAAAAGTCCTCATATAACTTTGGTAGCACGTTAGGGATACCTACATTTCTATAAGACAAAAACAAAAGGTCTTTCTAACTAGAGAGGCTTTCTTTTTATTGAATGTTTTCTGTATGCTAGCTTGTGTTGTAAGCACTTTACATGCATGAATGCATCAAATCTCACAATAACTCTACTATTAGGTAGACTAGATTATTATCCCCATATAATACATAAGGCAAGTGAGACACAAAATTAACTCCAAATGACCAGAGAACAACTAGCTACTAAGTGACAGATCAGGCATTCATACCCTGCACCACTGTTACTGGTGACCCCAAAATCACCTATGTGCTGGGAGGTGGTCAAGTCAACACTGCTCCCAGTAGAATCCTGGGCTGACAAGATCTAAACTCAGCCCGTAGGTCCCACACCAATAAGGGTGATGAGAAAGCAGTGCTCCTGGTGAGGAAACAGAAGTGTCGGTGAAAAAAAAAAAAAAAAAGCCTCATGACCTTCTGCAGCTCAGCTCACCTCCACCCTGTACTTCTCCAGCCCTGCTTTGGGATGCATGAGGGGATGGTAGGCGTTGCACTGTTCTCACATCACTTAAGTTCATGACTGGAGCCCGGAAGCATTATGCGAATCCCTCTTCTTTCCTTCCTAAAGCTTTCACTTTCTCAAGCATCTTGTAGAGAATCTTCTGTCTCATCCTTCCACTTGACAGTGCACACACTGATTTTTAGACTCCAGGAAGTCTACCTATTTCTTGGCTTGCATGGGGGTCACATGTATGTTTACTTTATCATAATTCATCCAGGTGTATGATTATGCAAATTTTTCTGTATGTGTGTAACACCTTAATCACAATTTTTAAAAAGCATATACATTTCAGCCCCCAAAACACGTGTAAAAATATTTTCAAAATATTTTTAATACTTCATCTTCACCCATCTGATACTGACTTCATACTAGAGAGCTTTGAAATGTCTTTTTATACTTAAAAATGTAAAATGAGCTGGTACATGAACAGGTTAGATCTTAAAAGCTCCTTAAATAGCTTAACCCTCTGCCTCCCACAATTCATATACCCCAAGATCCAACTTTCTGAGCTACTTGAACACATGTTTTTAATGCCTTGAATGCATCTTTATCTAATTGAACAAGTATTTATTTAGTCAACAAAGTTGAACAAAAAGAGGCCATCTCTGCCTAGTAGGGAAAAAACACACATACTTCAGTTAACCATGCAAATAATGTAAAATGTAGATGTGATAAGGAGAGGTACTTGAAGGGTGAGCATTTCTAAGAGAGGGGATTTGATGTACAGAAGTCAGTCTTGACAAGGAAGTAACATGGGATTTGCTACCTGAAGAACTGAACTAAAGAGAGATGGAAGAAGCTTTCTAGGCAGAGGGAAATGAGTGTGCAAAGGCCCTGGGATAAGAAGAGGCTGGTGAATGAGAGGAGCTGAAAGAAGGCAACATCCTTCTCTGCTTTCAAAGTCCCTCCTCTTCCATCAAATTCTGCTCAAATGTCACTTCCTCTGTGAAGCTATTCCCTCCTTTCCACTTGCACTGCAATGGATATACCCCTCATACCATTATAACGTTCCTTTTATCCTTCTGTTAGCACTTAGCTCACTGTATTGCAATTATCTGTTTATACATCTGTCTCCCTCACTAGACAGAATTCATGGAGGACAGGAGCAAAAAAGTATTATCTTTGTGTCTCTTTGCATACATGTGTAATCATATTTTAAATGTTCACTAAGTGTTTTACCAATGAAATAGGACAACTAAACCATGCCATGCACATCCAGACATAAACATTTAACTTGAAACTGTATTACCTACTTTGTGAGTTGTCTAAATTTTTTGCAAAGACTCAGCTGTAAAGTAACAACTTTTTAAAAAGCCTCTTTCCCTCCTAACCTTAATGAATCATAAGGTGTTATTTACTTCAGCATCAGAAACAGCTGCCCTGACTTTGTTAGCACAACATAATTCATTTTATAAATATCACACAATTATCTAATTTCTAAGTCTCTGCATGCTTTGAAAGGTGTTATTTTGGAAACAAGTCCTGGCCTATCCTAGGGAAATTCCCAAACCAGCATTGTCATGGCTAAGTATATCTACAGAAGCATTGAAAGGCTGGACAGGAAGCATAAATCCCCCGCTCAGGACATTCAGAGTGCTGACAGCCTAGCATGGGAGGGGTTTCCACACCCTCCAGTCACAGCTGCAGTCACCTGGCCTTCTTGCACTTACAGGTAATAATTTCAGGGCACAGCAAAACCGACTTTCAGCTTCCCTTCACCAGAAATGAAGAGTCCCTCCACACAGCTGCCTGCCTGCCTGCCTTTGTATGATTCGCCAGCAGAAGAGGGAAGGATTATGGAACAGAGGCAGGCTTGTTCACTGGCTTTTTGCTGAGCCCTCCAAATGGGAATAGCAGCCTCAGAGGTTTTCCTTACACCGTGTCAGCAACTCCACTGCAGATTCTTCTGCCACCTCCAAACCCAATCCCACCCTTTTAGGGAGAGGAAAAACAATGAAATCAAGATTAGGGTATTCCTGCTGCAACCCAATCCTCAGGCTCTCTGGCTATTTGATATGCGGTTGTCAGAAAGGGCTCCCCCCAACCCCCACCCCTGCCCTATCCCCACCAAGGTCTATCTGGACCTGACATCTTTACAGGATTAAAGGGGAGGTTAGCAGTGGTGGGAGTGGTAATTTAAAACTCTGCCTCGTGGAGCCCTGTTTATGAATACAAGCAGATGTGTGTGCCATTCCCATACTCACAGGCACACTCCCTGAGCCCTGGAACTGAGACCATATCCCTGAGAACTGCACTCACTCAGGCTGCTACACACCACTTCCTCCTCTGCCCTGTCCCTGCTCTGAAGGGGCAGGATGTGGACCTCCTGGGAAAGGAGCCCTTCGCCAGCCTGGTCTTGCGGCCGCCCTTTGATCTCTTCCCACCAGACTGTGTTACTCTGTGAGCTGGGCTTTTTTCATACTTTTTTTTTTTTTTAATCTGGCATACATGGAAGTTAGTACTTTATTACAGATTTCCTGCCTTTATCTCATTTAATTATAAAATCTCCTGGGAAAAAGGAAGGGATTCTATGAAATGCCAAAGAAAGGAGTGGAACCCATCAAGGAGAGCCAAGTTCTGAGGAGGGATAGCAAGCACTCTGATGACTGGTGGCCTGCCTGGTGCACTTCTGATGTTGCTGAATCTGGGCTTGTCTCACAACTCGGCATGGCTTCACCTGCTGCGTTCTTAGGATGAAACTATCTTACACAGCTGGGTCCTTAGCACATGCCTCTTTCTTTCTGGGCAGGACCAGGCTGAGAGAAAACCTGTAAAGTTGAACACCGTGAGTAGGGGATGCCCCAAGACCCTTCTCTGAGCTTCTGCCCCCATGCCTGTCCTTACAGGCATGTATATATGCTTTACATATACACTAGTGCCCCCTTATTCAGAGGGGACATGTTCCAAGACCCCCAGTGGTTGCCTGAATCCACGAATAATACCAAAATCCACATACTATTATGTTTTTTTCTTATCCATAGATACTTACAATGTTTAATTTTCTAAATTAGGCAGATTGATTAACAATAATAATAAAACAGGTTCTAATAATATAGTGTAATAAAAGCCATATAAAAATAGTCTCTCAAATATTCCTTATTGTACTGTGCTCATTTCACTTAAAGAAAGCACTTTATGACTTCTCTTTGGCATATCCAAATTGCCAGCATCACTACTCTTGAGTGTTAGGGCATTAAGTAAAATAAGGGTTTCCTCCACACAGGCACAATGATACGGCAATAGCCGATCTGATAGCCAAAGGGCTCCTAACCAAGTGGGTTGTGTGTACAGCCTAGAGATACTGGACAAAAAGATGATTCACTTCCTGGGACTGCATGGGATTTCATCAGGCTATTTGAAATGGAATGCAATTTAAAACTTATGAATTTATTTCTGGAATTTTCCATTTAATATTTTTGGATTGCACTTGACAGTGGGAAACTGAAATGACAGAAATCAAAACCGCGGATAAGGGGGGGACTATTGCACTCCCCTTCTAAGGAAAAGAATATTTCTAGGGATGGGTCAGAATAAAGCATTCTCCCCTGAGAACCCTCTCAGAACCACCCTGCCATTCTCCTCTTTACTACACTCTTATGGTG
Organism: Macroglossus sobrinus; assembly: GCA_004027375.1. Classification (NCBI taxonomy): domain Eukaryota; kingdom Metazoa; phylum Chordata; class Mammalia; order Chiroptera; family Pteropodidae; genus Macroglossus; species Macroglossus sobrinus. Next base: position 369,111 of record PVKZ01000186.1, read on the forward strand.
CATGTACATGCCTTATTGGAGATTATTTAACCTATATAGCATGCACCCAATGTGGATGAAGTTAACTGGCTAAGAATTTCCAGCTATAAACATGAAGCCTTCAGTGAAACACAAACTCTTCACTGGTTCACGTCCAATACCAAAGAGCTTGTATTTTAAATAAACCAATATTTAGTCAGAAATTATGTGCTAAGACTAGTCACAGAAGGCAAATTTGAACCCATAAAAGCAGGCCTATTGAATCCTAACACTTCTTTATGTTTCCTTTAATGTGATATATCCAGTCCCAGTAGACATTTAATGAGTAGCTACACTCCTCACATTTAAACCCTCTTTTAATGAAATTGACTATCTACACAAACCCATTCTGAGCCACTGAGAAAGTTCTGGAGGGAAAATGCCAGTGTTTCCTTCCCAGAGTCTACCTGCCCCTCTGACACTCAAGAGTGTTCAGCTTTCCTAGTTGTATAATAGGCATTTAAGCTCACTACCTTGCACCTAGCTCCCTGGATAAATGGCCAGAATTTAATCTGATCCCATCTTTTTCTAATTTTGACTTCAACAAGCCTGTAGGTAAGATCCATCAGCCCTAAAGCTCAGTAAACTACAACCTTACAGGAAAACAGCAGGGGAAGATTATAAACCTGTCTCCAAGTGCTTACGCATATCCAAAATTTCATCTCATCTCTCCTCACAACTGACATGTGAAGCTAGGATCTCAGACTCTACAGGACCGATCATTTAACAGAATAAAAATGTTTTAACGATAATTTAGGGTTCCCAGTTTTTAAAGCAAAGAAGATCACTTATGGATCCCACTCATGGAAACTAAAAATCCTCCAAAAGAATAAAAACTGTAGAATAGTTATATAATTGTGCCATCTCAATAGCATGAAATCAAAAAAGTTACAGATTAACAAAGTTCATTTCTCATAAGCATACTGTAGAAAAGGCATATAAACTATGTTTTTTGAAAAGGAGTACATATGGTCCCAAATAACCTTACAATCTAGAGTTTGAGGCTTTAAATTCCACAATATATCCTATAATCCAGGTATCAGCAAACTTTCTACTGAGGGCCAGATACTAAATATTTTGGGTTTTATGAGCCATACAGACTTCGTCCCACCTACTCAATTTTACCCTTACAGCCCAAAAGCAGCCATAGACAATATGTAAATGTGTGGATGTGGCTATGTCCCAATAAAACTTTATTTGCAAAATCGAGAGATGTAACTAGTGGTTGAGTTCATCAACCATACCAATAATATAAAATTGTGGAAGATCCAAAATGCAATAACTCTAATTCCAAGCATAGTTCTGCCAGATAGCACTGAATTTAAGCTAAAAACATCTCAATTGCCCTAGGCTAGTCTCTCAACAGAGTATTACATATGACAATAATCTTTTGTGTCTGAAGATCATGCATGCTTCAGGACTGTTGAAATGTTTCCAGCATCAGTGGAAATCTATGCTTTCTCTTTAAAACAATCCTCAGTTTTAAGAAACTGCATGCACCAAACTGCTGGTAGATATAAAAGTGGTATAAACTCAGAAAAGGCCAGGGAAATCCAGGCAATTATTCTAGTCTTAATATAAAAATCTATACTGATCTAGTCACTACCATCATATTCAGTCATTTGTTAGATATAAATATAAATATGCAATATAAATATTTAACAAAAGTATATATCCAGAAAATATTAGCACTGAACAAGATCTTATGGGTCATCTGGTAAAACCATTTAATTTATACACAGAAACTGAGGTAGAGTGAAATTGTTGCTTGCCTGAGATCACAGAGCTAGATTATAGAGGAGGCATGAGTATATGACCATCAACTATGTGTTCTAAGAAGTAGGGATTATGTCAGCTATGGCTAAACATTCTATTCTCAGCCTTGACAACCGTTTCTGGCATACAAGAGGCAATTAAGAAATATCTGTTGAATAAATAAGAATTAATGAATAAACAACAAATGAGCCAGACCTCCACACTCTCCCATCAAAAGCTGTATAAATAAATTCCTTATTAGAAAAAAAGTTCTATGTGTAACTTTCTTCCCAACATTGTATTGTGCATTTAGTTCTTCAGATACCACCATAAACTGCTGAACTAATGTGAGCAGCCTAAAGGAGTTGAAGCACCACTCAAAGCAGCTAATTCTGTCCTAAGGAATTATTTATGCATGATGAGAACCTGTCTGGAACATCAATGATGTCTTTATTTTCAAATACTACTCACAGAGGACTCAGCCTAAGTGTACTCATACGTCTGCCCGGGGTTTCCCAGGACTTACAAAACGCAAGCCTGATTGCTTAGAGGGGTTATGGCTTACTTTACATTATCTACACCCACTCATCCATCACTGTGTGACTTAGTGATATACAAAGCAAACTCTTCAAAGCAGGGGTTAGGAGGCACTCTCTGACTATTCCTGACTGTTGCCATATCTCCCCTTTCTGACAACAGATAGGGCAGGTGCTGCCCCAGGAGACCTTGCTGCATAGAGCAGTGCTCCTACCAGACCACCGTAAGATCTAAGCACCTCACCCAGCTCTACAGTTGAAGGTCAAGTGGAAACAACCTGCATTCCTTCCACAGGTGTTGGCCTTTTAAAAAGAATGCAGACTTTGAGCTCCATTTGTTTTCAAAATATTGCTTTTTCTTTGAACTAGGAATGTGTAACTTTAACCACAGACTGCATCTTTACATTTACCCAGACTCTATTTCTATGACATGACTCTTCAATATCTTAACTATTAAAATAAATATATCCTTAGAGAATCCCACAGTTGAGAGCTAGAAAATAAACATTCTTCTACTTTTCCTTAGAAAACACACATACGTGTGTGTGAATAGACACACACATGTATGTATTTATGTATATTTATGTATTGGTAAGAGGAGAAAATGGCAGCCTTAACCAAAAAATTCAGAATATTCAACAGCCTCTTTTGGCCCCCCTTTCTAAGTCTGCAACAATGACTACTCAGCAGTAGCCTATTAGAGAACCAGAAGTAATTAAGCGTAGGAAAGTACCCGCTCCTTAACCAGTCTTTTAAAGAAAAACACTACCAAACATGTTTGGGCTAATTTATAATTAATTATAATTGGTAATTTTACAAACTTCCCCAACTGCTGCAAAGCAACAGCAAATGATATCATATTAATCAATTATAGAATAATTATAACATTTATTTAAATATATGTCCTCTGGAAATAAATATTTTAGATGATACTTTCTCAGTTCTTGGTGCTTTATGGATATAATGCTTTTCTGGAAATACTATTACTACTGAATCGAACTTAAAAAAATTTTTAAATACTAAAAAGGAGCACGCACTCATAGGTACTTTTATTTCATTTCACACACGTGTAATTTCCAGGTTGACACACATATACAGACACACCTTTATAGAAATGAAATGCCAGATTCAAAATAAATTCAAAACATTTACAGGATAAATTCAGACATCTAAAGGGGTTTTCCCACAATTAAATTTGCAGTGATATCAACAAAATAGGTTTATTTTAAGATTGCCTGCCCACTATATAAATTTCCTTTTGTGTTTGAAATACTTTTATCAGATAAGATAGCTTTTGTTTAAACTGCTATTTTTAGAATTTGCTCTGGGGTTTTGAATACATACAGTGAAGTAACCTGAGATGTCCTACCCTGCCTTAAAATGTGTTTTCTTCTGTCTGTTCGTATTTAGTAATTTCCTGTCAAATAACCTCACATAATTAACTTTCCTTGCTCCAACCTACTTTTTTTTCCCTTTTCTTTTACCTATTCCTACTTCCTGAGGACGGTAATAAAACACTGATTACATTTGACTGTTATCTGCCTTTTCCTCCTCCACCCTCCTCCTTCACTCCCTTTGCCAGAGCTCACACTCAGGTTTCAGCAGTTGGTGGACTGGGGGAGACCTACAATAGAAAGGAAGCAAATCAGACTTCGAGAGTTCCAGTTCATCAGCATTTACTGGGTAGCCCTATTGTGAGCTGAGGCCAATCAAGGAGTGGGAGGCATGACTGATTTTCTTCTCCCAAATTCAATGAAATCCAGACCAAATCCCCTGACCCCCATCCCTTGACCCCCAGCTGTTCCTGATGTGCACGAGAATGCCTCTCCCCCACTCATTCCTGATTAAGAGTTGAGACAGCTGGAAAGAGTGACAGTCCTAAAAACCTCAGAACAGGAAAAATACCCACCAACACTGAAACAGAATTTTATTTAGAGCAGTAAACAGAAATTAAACCCAGGCATTCCAAAGGCACATTTGTTAAGGCATAGGATGAGAAGAAAAAGCAAAAAAAAAAAAAAAATGTTGTGAATCCATCAAATTTTAATTTGATCACCTTTATGTACATTGAGGTTTCTTGTGCTAGCATTACTGACTTATTGGACCAAATAAGTCTTTGCTAAGGCCAGGGTGTGCGGGGAAGCGGAGGAGAGAGAATGTCCTGCTCATTGTCCTATAGGATGTTTAGCAGTATCCGTGACCTCCAGACACTATATGGAGTTTTACCAGCCCCACCTGTTTGTCACCATCAAAAATGTCTCCAGACATTGCCAAATATCCTGGGAACAAAATCATCCTCACTTGAAGAACAATGATGTAATTAAACTCAAAAGAGTAAAGCTGTTCCTCTTCATTCTTTACAGACAAAAACAGTTTGTGAAAACTAGTTACTTCGCCATATGAAGACTCAACATTATAATTCCAGACAGTGTCTCCTGACCATAAACATGTAAATAGTAAATGCTGGTGATTCAAATCAGGATAGTGCTGCCTTAAGTTGACAAGTGGCATGTCCCAAAACCATTGCAGAAATTAAAAGAGAAGTTCCAAGGGACATTATAAACATCTTCATGGACAAAAAATGCCAGCTGGCAAGAAAGGCCAGGCCATAGGATGCTGGAATCCAAGTTACCTAAGCCAACGGTGGTTGTGAGCTTGGCACAGTACTCAACCCAGTAGTTTCACTCCAAGATGTATGCCCAAAGTCTTTAATGTGCACATCGGTTGACATGTACAAGTGTGTTCATAACTAAATTACTATTGATAGCAGCAAAAAAAAAAAAAAAAAAAAGGAAACACAAAAGTCCACTAGTGGGAGAATGGATAAATATATTGTAGCATATGCCAAAACTATATTATTATTACTATTATTATTCACAGCTACAACAGAAAAATTGCTACTCCAGGTTAACACTAATGAATCTTGGAAACATAATTTTAAATAAATAGCAATTCACAGAAGACTACAACAATGAGATAACATTTTTATGTGGTTTAAATATAGGCAAATCTAAATCTATTCAACTTATTTCTAAAAACCCAGTGTGTATGTTTTTAAAGGAAAAAGAATGAAAAACACTAGATTCAGATTAGTGGTTTCCTCTGGGGAGGAAGTAAGGGATTATACACAGGTTAAGTGAACTGCACTGGAAATGCCTATGGTGAATTAATTAGTACTCGTTTACCATTATGCTTCATAGAATAGATATAAAGTATGTGTGCATGTGCATGTATTCTTTATATATATCAAATATCATAACAATTTTACAAATTTCCCTTTCAGGAAAAAGGAAAAAGACCTAGAAAAATGACGGTAAACAAAACACAACATTAAAGTATGTATTTCAGTAAAATAAAAAGTGAAGTTGGGGATAAAAAAAAGCATGGGAATATAATAAACAACAAAGAAGTTGGCAAAATATTTCTAAATTTGAAAAACAACCAATTTTTTTATGTGAAAAAAAGGTGAAGTTGAAACTTTAGGCTATGAAAACAAATGAGAGAGTTATTTAGTGGAGAGCTAAGGCATTCTAAAGTGCTTTTCAGGAGGACAGTAAACATACTAAAAAACTATAGATTTTATCAAAAAAATTACTGTTATATAATACATAATACATTCAACTCTTATAAGCAATTACTGAAAAACATTAGAAATTTCATCTGTGCCTTCCAATACAGCAGAGGGGAAAAAAATTAGAGAGGTTCTTTTTTTTCTCATTTCCTGATATGGTTCCATAAAACTATGAAAAAAAATGGTTAATGAGACTCACTAAATAAGTTGTAATGGGGTAGAAATAAATCAAAACATATATGTAATCACAATAAGGGTGAACTCATAAAATGTATTTACTAAAAAAGAATCTAATGAATGCTTAAAAGAGTGAAATATAAAACAGCATTCCAAGAAAGATTAAACATAAAGGATTAGAAAAGTCACACTAGACAAATAATAACTAAGTCTGTCATAATTATTAATATCAGAAAAAGTAGACTCTATGGCAAAAACATTTAAAGGGTGAAAGAGTGGCTCTCCATAATGAATAATCCATGTGTATGGAACCATCATATGCTTGTGTTCACCAAATAATATAGACTGAAAAATGGAAAACTAAAGAAATTAGACCTTGTCAAGACCGAAATCCTAACAGATATTCACACCTGTGTCAAACACTGTAAATTCAGAGGTAAAATATTAATAAATGTAGAGAATTAAACAAAATTAATGATCCAGTAAATACATTTAGAAACTTGCAGCCAGCAAATAGAGTATATCCACTGTTTTCAAATATGCATAAAAGTTATTAAAATTTACTCTGTACTGTCATCAATGTCTTAATAAAATTTCTGAGTCCATATCATACAACACATGTTCTCAAAATTTATTAAAAACAGAAAATAAAGTGTTTGTATAGGAAGAGAATAAAAAGTAATGAGCTAATTATCCAATTTAAGATGAAAGAGGAAATAATTATTTACAAAGAAGAAAATGATATATAAAAATATGTAATTAGAAAATAATAAAGATGACCAATTAAGTCAAATATTATTTTTAAATACTAAGAGATAAGACCCTCTGGCAAAGTAATGCAAAAAGAGAAAGCACAAACAGTATCAGGAATGATAAAAAATATATAGATACAGCAGAGATTAAAAACAAGAGAGTACCTGAACTATTTCTGCCAATAAAATTTAAAGTTACATAACTCTAGTTCCTTTTTATTGAAGTATCACAGCTAATAATTGAGGAATTCCAACATCATCAGCTTGAAAACCCTAAAGAAATAATGTATCTGGGTAATGATCATCAGTGGCCGTGAAAGTTATTACGAAATAGATAATTAGACACCATGAGCCTTCTGATGAACACAATATCACAGATAAATAATTCTTGTCCCCCCCCAAAAAACTGACCCTAAATCCAAGCAAACCTCTAAACTACTGCTGTCCAATGAACTTTCTATTATAATAAAAATACTGTATATCTGTGCCATTCAATATTGTAGGTAGCCTCTAGCCACACATGACTATTGAGCACTTGAAACGTGGCTATAGTGCAACTGAGGAACTAAAATTTTAATTTGATTTAACTTTAATTAGCTTCAAATAGTCACGTGTAACTATTCTATCAGGTAGTTTAGCTCTAGACCTGACTACTAATTTATAGGACATACAGAGAACAAAAGAACATGGCCCATTTAGCAAATCCTAACAATGGGAAATTCTATAACCCATTTTCTTCAACAAATAAATTGCAAGGGAAAAGTAGAGAGAGGCAGAGGGAACATAAAGATTAATAGAAACCTAAAATACATATAAACCAATTACAATATACAGACTTTCTTTGAATCCAACTTCAAAGACAAACTGAAAAAAATTGAGACGATCAGAGAATTTTGAACAGTGACTGGATTATCTGCTGGTATTAAGGAAATTACTGTTAATTTCTTCAAATGTGACAATGTTTACATTTCTAAATAATAGACTTTATATTTTTAATGCACTTACCAAAATATTTAAGAATGCACTGAATGATATGGTATCCAGGATTTGCAGGCAGGCAGGACACTAAATACACACTAACGGAAATTATTAGATACATAGTACGCCCACACAAGGTATATTAATCATTAAAAAGAATGAAGTTATTCCAAAAAATGCTAAAAAACAAAGTTATCATTAATCTATTAAACAAAAAAACACAGGTAAAGATTAATATATACATAAAGATTCTATTTGTTTTACAAAATTGTGTGAATGTGTATGTATAGGGTTAGGTAGAGTTATATAAACTTTGAGAAGCCAAAGAAACAACACGCTCTTAATAGTATTTTACCTTAGAGGTTGAAAATTATATAAGAGAAACAGGCAGATTTATATCTGACGTATACTTTTTTATGTCTTTCAGTATATTTCAAGTTTATAATTTTAATGTAAAAAACTATGGTGAAAATTGTAATCTTTGATAAAACATAAAAACCAGGAAAAAAGACAAAAATGTCTTCTATAACTTTTTACTCAGTTATGCTAAAAAGCTTAACCAAGAAAAGAAAATAATAAGTGAAAAATTGGAAATAAAAAATTTTAAACTGTCCTATTGGTATATTATAGTTTGTATACATAGAAAATGTAATAGAATCTAAAAATTAATAGAATTAATAATTTTTCAAGGCACCTTGATACAAATCAAACATGAAAAATAAAAGTATTGCTATAAATCACTAAAATCATTCAGAAAATATAACAGAAAAATGAACTCATTTACAATAGTGACAGTATAAGGTTCCTAGAAAGAAATTAAAACAAAAAGATGTGCAAAATGATTTATAAGTATACACACCACAAATATATAAAATAAAGGAAAATTACAATAAGTGGAGACAAACAGTGCTCATTAATGGGTAAATTCAAAATTGGTAACAATTTCAATCGTCCCCAAAATACTACAAACTAAATACAATACCAATAAAAATAACAACATGCTGTTTTGTAGACTATGGCAAGCCAATTCTAAAACTTATATGGAAAACCAAAAGCAGAGAGGAAACAAAATTTTTAAGAACAAAAAAACTGGGGGAACACACAATACAAGAAAACAACATTTATAAAGTCACATTCATTGAAACAAGCTAATACAATACAAAGGCTGACAATAAGACCATGGAACAGAATCAAGATTCCCAATACAAACTCATGAACATGTGAAAACAAAGAACATAAACTAGTCACTGGGCAGCCAGAAATCTACAGTTTGGAAACACAATACAACATGCACACATATAAGCATTACAGACTACATAGAAGCCAGAGAGATCTATGTGGAAATATTTAACAGGGAAAATGTATTCTGTGGGCAGTCAGGAAAGCAGTAAGTATCTCAATGTCTCACATACAGCATGAGTGAGCCCTTCTGGATAGAGAGATTGCAACAGGGAGAGCAGTGATGAAAGACATGAGCAACCACACAGAGAGGCTGTGACTGTCTAAAGAGCAGCAAGGAGATTGTATTAATAGTAAAAACAAAAATGAGATGGGAGAAAGTAGAATGAGATTTAAATTCAAATCAATTCAACAGACGTTTCAGTCTCTACCACTATGCTGGAAATGGAAGAGAAACAGTAATTTAAATTCAGGACCCAAGATTCTAATTCAGGACTTAAGAGTAGCGTACCTCAATCTACAGAAATCATCACCAGCAATCTTATTATGTGACATTTTTTTGTGAAACAGCAATAACTCTGAACTTGAAGTTGAAAACATAGATTCATTTGCATATGACATAATGTTATATATAGAAAACTCTAAAGACTCCAACAAAAAAATTGTTAGAATAAAGGAATACAGTAAAGTTGTAGGATACAAAATTAATATACAAAAATATGTTGCATTTCTATGCACTAACAATAAACTATCAGAAAGCAAAATTAAGAGTAAAATCCCAAGTACCACTGCAACAGAAAGAATACAATACCTAGGAATAAATTTATCCAAAGAGGTGAAAGACCTGCACACTGACAACTGTAAGACATTGATGAAAGATACTGAAGACACAAATAGATGAGAAACTATTCCATGCTCATGGATTAGAAGAATTAATATTGTAAAATAGCCATAGTAACCAAAACCATCTCCAAGTTAAATGCAATCCCTATCAAAATTCCAAAGGCATTTTCCACAGAACTAAAACAAATAATTCTAAAATTTTTAAGAAAACACAAGAGACTCTGCTCATTACCAAAGCAGTTCTGAGAAAGAGTATCACACTCTCTGATTTCAAATTACACTACAAAGATACAGTAATCAAAAATTACAGTATTGTTATAAAATCAGAGACTCAGATTAACGAAGCAGACAGAAAGCCCAGAATTAACCCACGCATATGTGTCAATTAATTTATGACAAAAGAGGCAAGAATATACAACAGGAAAAGGAAAGACTCTTCAATAAATGGTGCTGAGAAAAGTGGACAGATAGATGAAAAAAAAATGAAACTGGACCACTATCTTAACCCAGATACAAAAAATAAATCAAAATGGATTAAACACTTGAATGTGAAACCTGAAACCATAAAACTCCTAGAAGAAAACATAGGCGTAACCTCGACATCAGTGTTAGTGATATTTTTGGATCTGACCCTAAAGACCATGACAAGGCAAAGAAGTGAAAATAAACAAATGGTACTACATCATACAGAAAAGCTTCCACATAGAAAAGGAATCCATCAACAAAACAAAAGGGCAATATATTGACTAGGAGAAGATATTTGCTAATCATGATCTAATGATGGGTAAATATCCAAAATATATGTTTAAAACCCATTGAACTCAATATTAAATAGAAAAAAAAGAAAAGGAAAAGGAAAAATTAGATTAAAAAATGAGCAGACGATCTGAATATACATTTTTTCCAAAGAAGACATACTATGGCCAACAGGCACATGAATAGATGCTCAGTATCACTAATCATCAAGGAAATGCAAATCAAAATCACAAGGAGATATCACCTCATACCTGTCAGAAAGGCTATTATTAAAAAAAAAAGACCATGTCTATAGCCATGCCACCCTGAATGTACTCGGTCTCGTCTGATCTTGGAAGCTAAGCAGGGTCAGGCCTGGTTAGTACTTGGATGGGAGACCACCTAGGAATACAAAACGTAAGTGTTGGTGAAGATGTGGAGAAAAGAAAACACTCGTGTACTCTTGTCATGTAAACTGGTGCAGGCACTACGGAAAACGGTAAAGAGGTTCCTCAAAATGTTAAAAATAGAACTACTACATGATCCAACAATTCCATTTCTGGATATCTATCTGAGGAAATGAAAACACTAACTTGTAAAAGCATATGCACCCTTATGTTCACTGCAGCATTATTTACAATAGCCAAGGTATAGAAACAACCTGTGTCTATAAATGGTTAAATGGATAAAGATAAAGATGTACACACACACACACACACACACACACACACACACACACACATAAGAACACTACTCAGCCATAAAAAAATGAATGAAGTCTTCCATTTGCAACAACATGGAAAAAACTGGAGGGTATGATGCTAAGTGAAATAAGTCAGACAGAAAAAGACAAATATACCATGGATTTCACTTACATGTGAAATTTTAAAAACAAAACAAAACCAGACTTGTAGATACAGACAACAGATTGGTGGTTGCCAGGGTGTTGGGGTGGGGAGACAAAATGAAGGAGATCAAGAGGTACAAGCTTCCAAATATAAAATAAGTCATGAGATGTACAACATGAGGAAAATCGTCAATTTTAGTGTATTAACTTTGTATAATGACAGGTGGCAAATAGACATTGCAGTGATCATTTCACAATGTATTCAAATGTCAAATTACTACATTGTACACCTGAAACTAATATAATATTGCAAGTCACTTATACTTCAATTAAAATAAAATTAAGATAAAAACATGGGTTCAAGCCCTGGTCAGAATGGTACAGTCCAGACTGGGTTTATATGGAACTCTGCAGTTATCAAAGATTTTGACTATGTTACTTATCTTCTTCAATGCTTCAATGTCCCCATCAATAATGCAGGGATAATAATATCTCTCTAATAGTACTAATATGAAGACTTAAAAATTTAATATGTGTAAAGTACTTAGAATATTTCTTAAAAAACAGTAAGAGCTCAATAAACCTTAGCTATTGTTATTATGAGCTGTCCAGTTGAATGCCTCTGGGACCTAGTCCTTGAAATCTGTAAGTTTCTGCTTCCTTCGTTTTAAAATCATAATATCCCTGTCCTTGCAGCATTGCTATCCAGTTGTAGAAGCAAATAAAAGGAAAAATGGCTTTTGTAAATTGCCAATGCTATACTGATAGGAATCACAGAATTAAGTTCCTCTTCATTTCAAAGAATCAACAGCTCTTTTCTTTTATGGATTACTATTTGGTAACTCCTTGTGTTGCGAAGAACTTCATACAGCAATCCGTTTAATAAAATTAGCCACTCTCAGTTCATAATAAGTAATTAAAGAAATTTTCTCCAGAAATCTAGTGCATTACTCAGCTGGATACATACTAGCAGATGGATGTCCAATCATTGAAGATGTCTAAACAATTTAGTTAATCTTTAGCAAAAATATGTGTACACACTGGCCGACTAGTTCAAAGTTAAAAGATGTCAATGCTTCTTTTTAAAGCACTATGTGCAATGTTTATCCTTCTTTCTTTCTAATATTACTAATTTCTAATATTATTTTTTAAATGTAGACAATTTTTGATGAACCTTTCTTTTCTGCAAGTTCATTTCAGGATATGAGAACAAATGAAACACCAAAGCTTTCTTGTGAGAGAGGCTAACTGAAGGTTTCCAAAAGCAAAATTAGAAAATACAAATATATCCATGGAAAGCAGATAATTTTAAGTCAGTTCCCTAAAATAAGCCGCACTTCACACTCATTCTAACCCACTCTCAAATCTGGCCCCAGATTATTTAAGAATAGGCTAATTACTTTGCAGATTAGTCATATCCTCTGCTCCTTTTCTTCACCAGTTTTTCACAACTATCCCTACCTCTTTCACTGTTGATAATTTTACTGGTCATAAACTGCCTTTACCAAACAAACAATGAGAAGATATGGTAATGGGAAGGCAAAATCATATTAAATTAGTTCATCTTTCTTCTTTCAGGCAGCTCTGATGAAAAGCTTCAATGGGGAAGAAGTAAACTAATAGCTTAAAATGATGGCTTGAAATTATTTGAGTCAATACATGCATAATGGATGAGAAATAATTTTTTAAATTACAGCATACAAGCTTTATAGAACTGTTAAAGAAGCCTACCATGTTAGTCATTCTTAGATAATACAGTGATATAACCTGAATGCCAGATTCATAAAGGAACCCAGCAGAAGTGGTAACACTGCATATTTTTGCTTTGAAAGGTATGTACTGGTATTTTAGCTAAAATCCTACAGAAAAAGACTGCAAAGATAACCAATGTATGGAGGCCAGCCAGAGGGCAGGGGAAAGCAATGGAGATAACCAGCCTATAGAGAAGTGTGTCATAAATAGCATCTCATGCTCTACCATGAGATGAGAAGAAGCCCACATATAAGGGAATTTAATTTATGAGAAAGGTGGCCCTGCAAGGCATTTAAAAATGGTATTTTCAAAAAAATGTCTGGTTCAATTTTCACATCCATCTGGGAAAAGAAAAGTGGTCCTTTATGTCATGACATATATGAGTCAATTCCGAGTAGACTATAGATCTTCATGTGTAAAATAAAACAAAGATTCCGGAAAACATAGGAGAGCATTTCTATGGTTTGGGAGTAGAGAAAAATTTTCTTAAACATACTACTAATGACAATGATAAGGGAAAAGACAGATGAATTTGAGCACATTCATATCTCCTGTTCTTCAAAAGGCACCACTGAGAGCAAAATGGCAAACCGGAGTGGGCAAAGATATTGGTAACACACATAATTATCAAAGGACTCATCTCCAAAGTATATAAAGAACAATTAGAAGTCAAAAATTTTTCAATAAAAAATAAGCAAGGAATTTGAATAAGTTATTTAAAAAGAGGATATGGAAATGTCCACTAACTAAGCATGAGGAAAAGTTGTCAGCTTCCTTAGCCATTAGAGAGAAATGCAAACTAAATTAATGATGAGATATTACTACACTTCCAACAGAATGGCTCAGATGAACAAGTCTGACAATGCCAAATGCTGACAAGGATGTATAGCAATGAGCAACTTCACATACACTAGTGCTAATAAAATGGCACTACTAGCTTCCAAATCTATTTGGCAATGCCTATCAAAACTGAACAGATGAAAATATTATAACCTAGCAATTTTGCATCTAGGGCATGTGTGTTTGTGTAGATATGTGTCTATGTATCAAAACTGTATACACACATGTATCAAAAGTTTTGTACAAAATGTTCATAATGCCATTACTCACAATATCAGAAAGCTGTAAACAACTATGTCCACTAACGGAATGGAGAGTCTATATTCATATAATGGAATTTTATATATTGATTAAATAAATGTAATAACATCTTCAGATCTCTCAAATATGGTGTTGGGGGAGGGGCCAACGCAAAAGAATACAAACAATGATATTCCATCTACATATAGTTCAAAATCTGGCAAAACTAATCTAAGAGAAGACACAAAGGTGGTTTCTGAGGTGCTGGCAATGATTCAGGTGCTGCCTACGAGAGTGTCTGCAATACTCATCGAGCTGTACACCTATGATTTGTGTTTTCTGCATATACATTATACTTTAAAGAAAAATTATTTTAAATATCAAAGAAAACATATGCTTCCTTTACTTGACCCCAGAAGCTCTACTTTTAGAACTTTATCTTAAGGAAATGATGACTAATATGTCATGCAGTATTACTTATAATGATAAAAAGAAATAATCAACAATAAGAAAATATAAATCATGGCATATCTAGTTAGTGAAATATTACATAGCAATAAAAAGTTTCACGAAAATTCAATATTCTATGAAAATGAACAATAAGAGAAAAAGACTGAAAACAGGCCAGATGAAAATATGCCAAAATCTCTACAATATTTAAGTAGTCAGGTTTTATGTGATTTTTTTGGTTTAAAATTTTTTAAATTATTTTTTATACTTAGACTAGGGTAAAAAAATAAGGTTTGTTTTTTTTTTTCACTGTAGAATGCTTTGATCTTTTTTCACTACAGCTAAAGAGTAAGAAACTTCCTGTGTTCACTAAATAAGAAAAGCACAGAATAGTCCCTTGAACAGCAAGTGAGAGGTCACTGGATATAGCTCCTAACTGACCTAAATGCACAAACTTGTGCCTCCAAAGTCTTCATAGTGTGAGAAAGACAATTTTGTTCTTTTACAGGTAAATAAATGTGATGTATACTGATGATCTAGCCCAGGAATCCTATGAAACACAGTCTTAAGTTTCTCTGGCTTTTGTGCCAGGGACTAAAGAGGAGATGGCACCACATTTTTTAGTTAGTGGTTCTTGAACCAACCAGAGGTAAATAACATCACTCTTTCACTTGAAGGCACACTGGTGTTTTGGTCACAGCTACATGAAAAGAACACTGAACAAGCACAAGGTTCTGTACTATGCTTTGTGGAGTTATAAAGGATATATGACACTGATTCCTACTCTCAAGCAGCTTAGAATCTTATTTATCAGAAAACATGTTGTAACGCTAAAACAAAAGATCAATCAATGAAACATTTATGTTAATTAGTACCAGCCCTATTTTTCTAAGCTCTAACACTATCATTGGCACTTGCAGCCTGAAAACTACTTTTCTCAGACACCTTTGCCAGCAAGATTCTAGGTTTAGATTCTTTCAGTAAGTAGCACTCGGATAAAACTGAAGATGGTAGAATCCATTTGTCTTTGCAGCAATAACAGCAGCAGATTCATGCAGAGAACCACAACACAGGCTCCTGCAGTGAAAGGAGCACGGCGTCATGGTGTCCTGTAGTGACTGTGGGCAAGTACTGAGACAGATGAGCACACACCCGGGAAGTATCAATCATATTTCCTGCAGTCCCTGATCTGGATTTGTTCCTCCAGACCGCTTAACAATTGTAACCCAATTCCCTGTATTAAATCCTTCTCTGCTTGAAATACACAAATAGGCTCAATTTCCTTGAATGACCCATGACTAAGAGTCACAAAGCAGCAGAATCTCCTCTTCTGATTCCTTTTGGAAATAGGCTAAATTTTACTATTCAAAACATAGTTTTCTAACTCTACCACTAACTCATTTTAGCTATTTTTTAAATCATTTTTACGAGTTCCCTCTCCGATAATTGTCAAGAAGATTAAATATGGTGAAGTTGAAAAATTAAAGTTTTCATCTCAAATATCTGACAGAGATTCATAGTCTCTTGGATTACTGATGTTTATCCCTTAGAACAGGGATGACATATTAAGTACACTATGCCACTCCTTGAGTTGAAGACAATTATATAATAACTGAAGGATTAGCCTGATTTTAAATTAAGCTTATCAAAAACACTGTGTGTGTATGTGAGTGTACATACATACACATACTCATATATGCCAATGCCTTTAAAATTGTGTCCTCTTACCTGGATAATCATATTGTTATATAAATAAAACACCTAACTATAGTTCATGGTAGTTCAAATTATAAAACCATATACAATTAATGAACAGTATAGAAATTAATAAGTCCTCAGTTTACATGCATGACTGCTTTAATGTGGGAGGAAACTAATGCCACCCCACATCTTGTTCAAAATCGTTATGGATTAGGTCAGACTTCTGGTTCTGGTTAAGATGCAGTAAGCATGTTTCATCCACCTCTTTCATTAACTAGAACTATAAAATCTGGACAGATGACAGAAAGCAGCAATGTGAAAACTCTGAAAAGTAAATAGCAGCAGAGGAAATCAGAAAAGATCACTGGAATCTGAAGTGGCAGTGGATTTACACCTTTTATTTCTCATAAGTGTCCTCTGGCCTGAAATTAATACAGCTAGAAACCTGGAAGTGAGTATTGAAATGAAAGAGAAAGCTCTAGAAACCTTCTAATTCTGGCTCACAGAACAAAGATGAGAACTTCTAACATTCATGAGAATGTGGAAATCCCCAAATTCTTTCTTCTTTTGCCATTTTTCTCATGCTCTTGCTCCTAGGAAATTTCATGGCAGCAAAAGTAGTGACCAGTAATGGAAGTCAACAAGAATGAAAACTCTGAGGGAGGGAACTCTTTCCATAATCACAACAGGCTGAGGCCAGTCCCTGTTGCTTTTTATTCTCTTTGTCCTCCTGCTGCTTGGGCTCCAATGGGAATATACAGATAACTAACAAGGAAAACACTAAGAAACTGATATGTTCCAGAGAGAATGCAGAGAGGGAGATGTGCAGGAAAGTGACCCCATAACAATGGTCATGAATTCCAGGGGTCATCACCAAATAAAAATGTGTGAATCAGATCATAAATAGCATATCACAGGACTAAACTAACAGATGGACACTGCACAGATAGCAAACTGACCACTGTGTGGTGCACACCCAAAACAGAACCAAAGGGTACCACGATGACTTTGAAAAGAATACTGATCATGAGACAGTAGCTCCCTGAAGACAGGTTGGAACTTGCAACTTAAACCTAAGCAAGTCGACTGCCTGCTTTAAATTAAAAAAAAAAAAAAATCAACATCTTTCATAGGATTTAAACACAACCCAGAGTCTGATAATGTAATCCTCAAAATATCCAGAATAGATTCCAAAATGATTCAACATACCAAGAACCATGAGAATTTCAATTCACACAGGAAAAGGGAGTCAACAGACACCAATGCCAACATGATACAGATGTTAAAATTATGTGACAAGATTTTAAGGCAGTTCTCATATAAATGTATAAATGACCAATCATGTACATTCTTGAAACAAATGTTAAAATAAAAAATCCCAGAAATAAGTAAGAAACAAAGTAGAAACAAATGGAAATCCTAGAACTGGATAAGAAATGATAACAATCAAAATTAAAAACTCACTAGATGGACTCAAGAGCAAAGTGGAAATGAAAAAAAAAATCAGTGAACTTCAAGAGAAATCAATAAAAATATTCTAATCTGAATGACAGAAAAAAGAAAGTTTAATAAATAAATGAAGAGAGTTTCATAGACATGTGATTCAATAACAGAAGGTCTCACACTCATGTATATCATCAAACTCCCTGAAAGACACAGGAGACAAATGTGTACTAAAAATATATTTGAAGCAACAAGACAGGGAAAATTTCTAACTCTGGCAAAAGATATAAATCTACAGATTCAAGAATCTGAGCAAACCCCAGAGTAAACCCAAAGAAATCCATACGAAGACAAACTAAAGACATTCCATTTGGTGTGATGAAAAGTTCTAGAACAAGAGAGTGGTGATGGCTGCACAACATTATAACTAACTCATGCCACTGAACTATACACTTTAAAATGATTATAATGGTAAATTTTATGTTATGTGTTTTACCACAATTTTTTAAAAAGATAAAGTTTTTTTCAAAGTTACCAGAATAAAATGATAGGTTACATATAGAGAAACAACAATTAGAACTGTGGATACCTCATAAAAAATTCTCAAGGCTAGAAAGAAGGAGAAAGCACAAAAGGTATTATGTAAAAAAAATACCATAATCCCAGATTTTATATCTAGTAAAAACATCTATCAGTTATAAAGTGAAACAAAGATATTCTCAGATGAAGGGAAACTTTAAAAATTCATAGTAGACCTACTCTAAAAGAATTACAAGAGGAAGTTCTGCAGAAAGGAGGAGAAATATAATACTAGAAGAAAACATAATTAACGAGAACAAAGGAAGAACAACAGAAATGGTAAAAAGAAATGGTAAATAATAATAAATGTATTATTCTCCTCTTGAGCAGTTTAAAATGTGTTAGATGGTTGAAAGCAAAAAGGAACTGATGGGATTTTCAATACATGTAGATAGAATACATAAGATGACAATAGCATCAAGAAGGAAGTATACAGGAACCTATAGAATAAAGGTCGCACATTCTAAATGAAATGATAAGAGATAAGTATATGTCATAAAGTTAAATATGTATTTTTATAATTCATGGACCAACCACTAAAAAATCTACACAAAGAAATATTGTCAAAATCATAATCAAAATTAACATGGAATACTAAAAATGTTCACATGACCCAAAATGTAACAGGAATAGTAAAAAGAACCAAAAAAAAAAAATAGGCAACAAAAAAGAAATAATGGAATGATGAACCTAAATGTAAACATACCAATAATTAGATTAAATGTACAGTGTCTAAACCCAACAATTTAAAGTGAGAGATGTTAGAATGGAGTTTTAAAAGGCTCAACTATATGCTATCTATGAGAGATTCACTTCAAAAATATTTATTTAGGTAGGTTAAGAGTAAATGGGTGGGAAAAATACATAATGCAAACAAAAAGGAAAACTGGAAAAGCAAACAATCTAATTATACAATAGGCAAAAGACATGAACAGACATTTCACTGAAGAGGATATGCCTACAGCAAATAAGTACATATAAAAATCTTCACTATAATTAGCCATCAGGGAAATCTAAATTAAAACTACAATGAGATATCACTACACACTTATCAGAATGGTTAACATATTGACAACATCAAATTCTGGAAAGAATGTAGAGAAATAGGATCATTCATACATTGCTGGTGGGAAAATAAAAGGATACAGCCACTATGGAAAACACTAAACAATGTTTAGTTTCTTATAAAATTAAACACTGGAATGCTACTCGTCAATAAAACTGAACAAACGATACAAACAATAAGCTGGAAGA
This sequence comes from Macroglossus sobrinus, assembly GCA_004027375.1. Taxonomy (NCBI): domain Eukaryota; kingdom Metazoa; phylum Chordata; class Mammalia; order Chiroptera; family Pteropodidae; genus Macroglossus; species Macroglossus sobrinus. Next base: position 388,761 of record PVKZ01000186.1, read on the forward strand.
ATCTCTGGGGAATTACACTGAATAAAAAAAAAGCCAGTTCCAAAAGGTTCCATGTCGTATGATTCCATTTATGTAACACTCTCGAAGAGAGGATTATAGAAATGGGAACAAAGTAAGTAGTCCCTGGAGGTTGGGAACTTGGAGAAGAGGAAGAATAAGTAAGTGTGGATATCAAAAGGCAATATGAGGGATACTTATATTGGAACTGCTCTGTATCTTGACTATGGTGGTAAATACACAAACCTACATATCATAAAACCACATTTAACTAAATATACACACGAATAAAATGTAAAACTGAAGAAATCTGAACAAGATCATAGATTTGCATCAATGTCAACTTCCTGGTTGTGATACTGCAATTACAGTCTGTAAGATGTTGCCATCAGGAGAAATTAGGAAAAGAGTTTATTCTTACAACTTCATGTAACTCTTATAATTATCTCAAAATTTAAAAAAAAATTTAGAGAAAAAAATAAAAATGTATGACTATATTAATATCAGACAAGGCAGACCTCAGAACAAAAAATATTACCAGAGATAAAGATGGAATACCATATAAAATAATCGATTCACCAAGACTTAACAATCATATATGTATATGCACCTAACAGAATTGTTAATACACAAAGCAAAGCTGAGAAATATTAAAGGAGATAACTTCATAATTACAGTTGGAGATTTTAGTACTTTCCCATCTCAGTAATAGGTCGAGCTGACAGACAGAAAATCAATGAGAATGGCAAAGAACTGAACAACATATCAACAAAATAAACCTAGCTGACATACAGAGAATGCTCCATCCCACACCAGCAAAACACATTCTTTGAGAGTTAATTAAATATTCAACAAAAGAGGCCATAACTTGGGACATTAAAAAACCTCAATTACTTTTAAAAGACTGCCGTCATAAATGTATATTCTCAGACTGTAATGCAATTAAGATAGAACAATAACAGGATCATCTCCAAATATCTGGAAATTTAATATATATATTCTTATGAGGTTCATTTACATGTTTTAAAAATATTTTTAAAAATTTTAGTTATATCTAATAAAGTCCATTGTACATTATGAATCAGGAGAGAGTAAAGTCTTCAATTACGAATCACAAGTTAAACTAATCTATGCTCACTGTAGCACTGCCAATATTGGTGTGGGCATTAAGAAATCACTTGAGACATATTATGAAACTAAGCTCACACCAAATAACTATTCCTAAATTAGTTGATAAGTCACTAAAAAACTATTAATATTGTCAATAGAATCCCTTTTACCTTAGTTGTCTGTTAATCAACTTGCAATTGTTATTAACAGCAATATTCATTTAAGGGTTCCTTGCGATAAAATATAACTAAATTAATGTTCAGATTCCATATGCCTTGATCTGATCCAGTTTGTTCAGTGTCCTCTTACCCTCAAATAAGTTCAGACATTCTGTAATTTAAAGGATCTTGGTTCCTGAAATGTGAATGAGTTTTAGACACTTCAGACATTAGAAAACTTTCAAAACTAGAAGAAAGAAGAAAGTTTGGCTTAACAAAGACAGAGGGCAGGGTTGACATATTCTGTAAAATGAAAGAGGAGTTGGTTATGGCATATTTTAAGTGTGTATTACGCCAGTGTTTATGAATTATCTAATTTCAAATTATATCTCATCTCCAACAGGTAGCAATGTAGTTATTTTAAAGGCAAAAGGAAAACAGGCCAAAAAGTAAATAGAGTATTAACAGATATAAAATTTGCATTGTTATAATGATCTATATGAAAAGAAAAAAAAGTGTAACACCTCCATCTTCAGCTTACATTAAAATATTTATTGACTAACTATGGAGTACCAGACATAACATAGTCATTGCTCTTGAGAAATACCCAGTTCAGTAGGAAGACATATAAACAAACAATGACAATTTAATTTGACATTTGCTACAACAAAGGGGCCATAGACCAAAGGATATTGACAGAGGCTTCACAGATAAGACACTTGGGCTATGGTTTTGAGTAAGTAGGACAGTTTCCAGGAGGAAGTAAGAAGGGTAGGAACCGAGAATCGGTCCATGCACAGATGGAGTAAAAAAGAGCATCATTTCTTAATAAACACTACAACTTAGGGGACTTTAAACATAAGATGAGGAAGGAAAATGTGGGAAGAGGACTTACTCCAACTTGGGGAGGGGTCAAATCCTGGAGGAGTTGAGGCAGAGAAGAGAAGTGACCAGAAATTTCCTTAAAAGTTTAACTCTGGAGACAGGTAACATCCATTGCTATTGTCCAGAAAAAATGATAAGAGACTGAACTAACATAGTAGTCATGGAAATCGAGAGGGAAGGGCAGAGTCCAGGAATATTTGGCAGATAAAACAAAGATTTAGCAACCTAATTGACTGTGAGGAGAAAGGAGTCAAGGGGAAACCTCGGCTTCTAACTGGGACACATTCTAAAGATCGAGAAAAAAAAAAGGAAAAAAATTGGGAAATGATAATGGATTAGCTTCGAACCTGTTTGTGTTAAGTATGTCGTACTTCCTATGTAGCAAGATGGTTATATGAAGCTGTACTGTGAAAACAGAAGTGTGGGTTTTAGGAGAGTCGAGAGGCTAGAGGTAAAGGGTTAGGAGTCAGTGATTTACATGAACTGCTGAAGTGCCTGGGAATAGATAACATCAAACCTGGAAATCATATTCTTATCAGTTTTATAAATGCTTCCATGGCAAAGGAGTATTTATTGAAAACTTATTTAAAATTTTACTATGTAAAGTTTCCTCTGTTTCAAAAAGTTTGTAAACCACTGAACTCCACTTCTGGAAGGGGAATGAGAAACAGGCTTACCTCCTGCCCACTCCAGCCTGGGTAAGATGCCAACCTTGATAAACAGAACCCAAAGTCAGCAGGCACTCTTTTACTGAAGTTCTAATCAAAATCCCAAAGCAATTTCCACTCCTCACTTATACTGAGCAACTTTATCTTCTCTATAGTCTTTTTTCCTCCACTCTGCTTTTTTTTTGGGGGGGGGGCGGGGCGGGTATATATGTACATGCCGCAAATAGGCTATTTACTCCTCTTGCAGAAGGTGGTATATTGATAAAATATAGTATATTACTTCAGAAATAAATATGGTAATGAGAAATCATATTGCTTTCAGTATCTGTGAGGAAGCAGCTAAAGAGCCAGAACTAGAAAGAGAGGCAAGAATTACAAAATCTAAGCAAAATGAAGGTTTTCTTGCTTATGATTATTTTGGGGGCATCTAAGTCCAACTAGCTTACCTCCAAGTGTGCAAAACTCCTGGCAGGGGTGGAGAGGCAGAGTACAGGAAGACTGCCAAATTTAGGTTGCTTGAGAGCCAATATAAGGTATGAGAGGCACCTGGCCAAGGCTCTAGAAAAGTATTCAACCCCGCTGCCAGAATCCAGAAGAAAACCATGCTACTAACGCATCTGAAATTCAAATTATCAGCAGCCTTCTTCAGCAGAAATCGCTGATAGCAAAATATTGTAAAAGATCCTGAGGGGCCAGGAAATGGAAAAGAACAAAGGGTATGGATGCCCCAAATACCTACATCCCAGGCTGACCTGAGCTCTGCAACTTAATTTATGTGTTAAGTAAAATGATCCTGCACTGTACCACTGTCCTGGTAAGACTGATGCACTCAGAGAGGGAAAACAACATCTGGAGATTTTTGCTCACTTCTCCTATCATACAGTTCTCAATAAAATGTTTTACTATTTGGTGAGGTCTCTTATTATCACTAGAGAAATCTCTAAAAACACAGAAATATGAACTGCTGGTATCTGGTTAGGCCTGTCATTCAGGGGCTGAGAAGTTGCTTTGGGGGTTTTCCTGACCTGCCTTAAAGGTTTTTCAGACTGCTCTATAATAAAGATGATTGAAATGTATATTGTTTCAACAGACATTTCCTTGGAAGGAAATAAACAGGGGGACAATACTTCACTCTTCAGAAACAGCCAGACATACCTATATGGTATGCAAAGCAAGCCAAAATTCTCCTTGTTTTGTGTTTTGAAAAGGAAAAATAATTTAGTGCAGATCTACTGAGAAAAGAAAAACGCACCAGCAACACCCAAGATGATGTCATACCAGTTGCTAGCTTCAGGTCAACTACAGTACAACAGGAAGCTGGAGACGGGAGACAAGCAGGACCCCGCCCATTGAACCCTCTCCTGGACCAATCTACAGACTTCAAATGACCTACAGAAATAACAATTTCCACTCTGGACAGTGAGATAGTAATTTGTGTTTCCAATTCTGGCATTTTATAAGCTAAGCCCAGAATATACATGGAAATACCCAGTCTACAAAACATTCTATAGTTCAGAGGGTACCATAAAACATCACATAAGCACTTACAAAAAAAGGAGTTAAATTCTTTTTAACCACTGCATTTTCATCACAGCTGACCCCAGTCTTATCTGTGTATAAAAACTGAAGCCAGTGATGGCTATAACTCTGCCTTAATAGTAAACAGCAGTCGAGACAAGTATAATCAACAGGGAAAACCAGAAATTTGATTAGAAAACAGTGAAAAATCGGATCTTGTTTTTGTTTTGTTTAATGCTTATTCTTAGCCAATCTAATTCACATGTACTTGTATGCACAAAATTCTTATGTAAGATGCTGCATGTGTGTTGGGGACAGAGGGCGGTAGGGTATATCGCCACTCTCATATATATATTTCGGCCCTCCAAAAACCCACCATCTTCTTTTCTTGTCAAGTTTTGTTAATGCATTTACTTTATTTCCTCCATCCTCCAAATACTATCACCATATAATAAGCATCCTTTCGAAACAAGAACTGGAGGGGTCAAAGCGATTCACAGACTTCCGAAAACAGAGCAAATTTACCTGGTCAAGTGTTTTTATCTTTCCATGAGAGAAAGATATCTGTGAATACAAGAGTAAGATACTAGAAATAATGCAGCTTCTCTAATTCTTTATCATTTGTAAATTTCCTGCTTGATTTGATAACAAATATCACTCTTCCTTCAGTGCTATTGGCAAAAATAAAAAATAAAAAATAAAAAATCACTGTGATAACAAAGGTGTCATTATTTCTGGTAGTATTTTCCTGGGTTCTGTTAATAATCACACTTGCAGTCAACTAGTACCCTAGGTTCTCACATCACTAAATAAATATTGCCTGGGAGCAAATATTAGTATCCCCAACTCTGCATTCCACAAGAAGTCATGAAACCTCTCAGTAAGGTCAGATCTCAGTAAATAAGGCCAAAGCAAAAAAAAAAAAAATTAATTCCCATATTTCCACTATTCCCAAGTTTCAACATAAATCCCTATGTCTCTGGCTCTTAATGGAATTTTCTACCAGATACATGAGTGGTCACTGCAACCCATCATACTTGACATTATATATTGATTAGTAGAAGTTCACAAAAACAGAATCCTAGAAGTGACTTCTGGATCAGAGACTCTTAACTCAGATATGTTGAATATAGAGGGTGCACGAACACTTTTAGAGTGTTAAAATTTGTATAAATTTCATAGCTTTCTTTAAGTCTCAAAGAATCATATTAATGTCTCTATTTTAGAATCACCGAGAACAAACTGGTCTTTCTCAATTCTTGTGGTGCATAAGAATAATCTGTAGAGAGCTTTTATTAAAAATACACATCCCTAGACTGCACTTTAGACTGACTAAAGTTAGTATATCAGTGTATTGGTAGACACGACCCCTAAACATGTGAATTTTTAAAAAGGCTCTTGAATGATTAGAATACATAGTCAGGGTTATGAAACACTATGTAGCTTCAACTGATAGTCTCTTTATTTAATCACTGAAGAAACCCTATCAAAAACCAGCACATTCCTTTTACAGAGAGGAGCCAGATTTGTTGAGAAACTTGCCCAGGATCATACAACTAGTTAAAGACAGAGCTGCAACCAGAGTGACAGATTAAAAAAAAAAAAAAAAAAAAAAGACTGTGCAAATGGAGTCTCTCCTGAATATGGATCCCCAAGTATACTACTTCAGATTTTTAAAAATCAGTCACTTTTTTACAAGAAAAATCATAAAATTGGGTTTAGCAATCTTCTTGCTCCTCAGTCTCCTACAACCACCTCTTGAATTTCTTCTTTAACAGAGTTCACCACCTCCTGTACCTCATATGAAAAAATTAACCTACATCTGCATAAATATTATAGTAACTTTAACAGAAGAATCATATTTATAGGGCTAAACCACAGTGGATAAGTGATTATGATAAAAACACAGTGAAGTTTGCGTGACCCTTTCTTTTATCAACTGAGAAGTTCCTGATTGTCGAAATTACAGCTTACCACAATTTGTTATACTTTTTTCTAGCTATTTCATTTTATTTTTAATTATCAAGAGCACGACTGTTACCACAAAGAGGGGTAAACAACAAGGCATCTCCTTTGCTTCTGGAAGGTACTTCCACATTCAGACCCAGTAAGGACAGGCCCTTCCACAGTAGACCAAATAACATGTATTTATCCTAACAGAAGGACTTTCAAAATGCAATTCGAGTTGAAGGGACGAAAGGGAAAGAACGAGGTGACTTTTCCTTTGTTAAATTTCACAATAAATTTACACCCAGATTCAGCAAGTGCTTTTCGGTGGCTTCACAGTAGCTGAGATAATTACACTACTGCCCTCTTGATGGATGAGAACCCATTGAGAAAAGTCGGCTGAATCCCAAGGACAGCATTCCAGGGCGATGAAAAGAATTCTTTCAGTACACACCCACTGTGTGACTTGGTTCAAGCAGCATTTCTCCCCGTCCCACACTAAAGGAGACAGAGTAGAAAGCAAAGGAGAGGAGTAGAGTTAGCTTTCTTGACAGGGACCCAGGCAGATAAGTAAAAATTGTTAACATTCAAGTGCTTATCATATGCCAAGAACTGCTCTAAAATCTTTGTGTATTACCTTCAGTAGACTAATCTCATAATGTTTAACCTCTCATTGAACCTACGACAATCTCTTAAATACAGTGGAGAATGAATAAACAGTTGATGAAATGGAAAAAAAAAAACAAGAAAAGAACTCTAGAACATCAGTTCCAAAGGGCATGAGTATTTCCTGCAGTTAACAGCTCCACACACATTAATAGCACCACACTCTTGTTTTGTGATCACTTTTCTTTTCCTGTCTATATCTCTGGTGGAGGCAGACTGTCTAGTCCTTAGCATGGGCACATTATATAAAGACATTACACACACACACACATGAATGGAGAGTAAGCCATCTTCAAGGAAACAACATACTGTACATATTTATCTTTTATCGTGTTTCCTCCTATTAAAGTATCAGTTCTATAAAAATAAGAAGTTGTGTCTACTCACCACTATTACCCACATACCTAAGACAATGCTTAGGAAGGAAGAGGTAGCCAATATTTATTTATTTATTCATTCATTCATTTCTTTCTCTCTCTCTCACTCTCTCTCATTACCAAATGAATAAATTAAATATTAAGTAGAAACAGAGTTGTGCGAGGCCTTAGAGATAGAAGCAATATAATGTATCATCCTATCTGGTAGAAAACAGTTCTCTCATCACTGTTAAACATGAATATGATTAAGACTGAAACTCTCTTGCTAGAAAAAAATGTCTTTTCATTAATATTATTTAAATGCTTTATAAATGCCCAATCACTCGTACTTTGCAATGAATGCTGATTCTAGTCCTATATGCAGTACCGTGCTTAGTCCCAGGCAAGAGGGCATGCCCTGGAATATCCAGGTGTCCACGGCCAAAAAAGAATGTCCACCAGGAGCCCAAAATCCCTTTCCAGATCATGTTCCAGGTCCTAAGACCCCAAACTTACCTGTTCAAACAGTCCAAGTTCACTTACAGGGCCCGAGAAGATTTTTCCCAAATACTCAAGGTGTGGTGTGGATCCAACACAGACATGTGGACTCAGATGTTCACAGGCATGCGCAGTAAGCCCATGCTTTTGCTCACACTACCTGGTCAGGCATGGAACTCTGAAGCATTTGGAAACTCAAAATTCAAACCTGGTGTTCAAGGTTGTTACAAAGGTGTATCTGTCAGTATAGAAGAATTTCTGAGCATATTTTGACAGTTTTTTTTTTAGTTTGACTTATAACTTTTAATATTTAGAGGTACGGACCTGCGTTTGCATTCTAGCCCTGGTCCCCACCATGAGTGAAGGGCAGTGGACAAGAAACTGAGGCTCAGTGCTATTAACCAACTTGCCTAAGGATATAAGGCCAGTAACTGGAAAAGCCAGAAGAACTCAAATCCAGTTCTTCACAATCTCAGTTGTTAGTTCCTAGAACAAACCCCATCCCCAACTCTACTGCATCAAAGCATTTTTGAGTGTGTTCTCTCCTGTCACAATCCCAGCAACTCCAGAGGCTCCCAAGAAGTGAGGCCACAGATTCAAGGACACACAGCCCATCCTCTCTCCTAATATCCTGGGCTTTCCTCTCAATATTACAGAAGCCAAATGCATCAAGTCCAAATGGTCGCACCACATGTGCAGGCCTGTAACTTCCTGAAGTGTAGGGAGAAACTATGCTAGAGGTAAGCAAGCAGTGACACATGCCTCAGGAACCTCACAAGATGCAGCCCGAGGCTTCTGAACGTACATCTTTACAACTCTAAACCCCAAAGTGCATTAGTGTTCTTGCAAAACAGGCTGTGCGGCCACTTAAAAAGCCCACATATAATACCTTCATAAGACTTGTGCTTACAGAGATCCTTTCATCCAAGGAATTCAAAGAAAGCACTTTACAAGCTCAGAGCCATTCATCCAAACACTCTGGGTCAGGGGTGGGGGGGTATGCAGGTGGTCCGGGTTATACTCATTGATGAAGAAACTGAGGCACGCTGACAGCCTAAGTACCCTTCTTTTAAAAAGTCTTTACTTTTTGAAAATAAATGGCCTTACACATCTATAAAAATATGCCACCAATATAAGGGGGAAATTTTGTTGCATGATTTTTATAGAAACGAAATTGAATGTAATGAAATTAAATACTGTATCACAGAAATCTAGGCCTCGTTGTAGTTCTTTCAACAACAAAGGTCATCAAAAATTTATGCTCAGTCCACTGCAAATAGCTTATCATTAAATTTGAAATACTACTGCCTTTCAAAATGCAAATTCCATAAGCACAAGTTTTAAGACAGAAATTTCAAAACTGTTCCCCATATTGAATCAGGCTCTTACACCTTTGGCCAAAAAGCACTTAGTAAAGGTAATTAGCATATCCTCTCTAGTCTAGATGGAATCAATTTCAAGACTAGGAGATTAGCTCCATTTGCTTTTTAGTGGGAGGTAAATGGCCTCAGGGAAGTATGTCTGAGAGAAGTGCAGGACAAGTTCTTTCATAAATAAGGAAGATTAAAATATATAAATCATAAAGAATAAAACTATAATCATATAGTTGAAAACATATCTGAAAGTTAGGTTCATGACTATAGCCAACACTTAGTGAGTGCTTATTGTATGTTAACCACTGTTCTTGGTGCTTATAAGTAACCCATTTTATAGATGAGAAAACTGAGGCTCAAAAAATTAGTAGATGCATATAATCTCAAAGAGTTTAAGTAGAGTTAGAGAAATTATTTATTCATTCAATAAGCTAAACTACACAGAATCTGAAATATGAACATTTATATAAATGTCACCTAGGGAATTAACCATATAATCAAGGAATGCAGAGACAAAACTACTTTCAAATCAGCATATACAAGGCACAAGAGTAATGTATGTACTTAAAGCTAACCAAAGAAATAAAGACTTTTCAGGGAGGATGTCCATTTCAAAAGGCAGATAAAGGAAGAAAGGAATTTTAGACTTATGGAAATGGCTTGTGCAAATGAATCAAGACATAAGAGAATCTAATCTGTATCACCTGAGTTGTCCAGCAAGACCAAAGAGAATGAGGATGCATGAGAAAAGCTGGGAAAAGGAATGGATAAAAATTGACTATGAAAAATTAATTACGCTTACAATTGTGTATATCCTATCTCTTCCATCAAGATACATGTTTCCTTGTATGAGTGTGTGTGTGTCGGGGGAACCCTCTCCTGGATTCCAGCAGAATGGTTTATTCCTGATATTGTTGAACCCAAATGACTGATAGCTATTATTTGTTCATCACCATCATCAGACCTAGTGTTTAGTGCTTACAGGTACCACTATCAGCACTTTGCTTCTATTACCTTATTTAAGCCTTAAACCAACCATATGAGGTAAATTCTATTACTATCACCATTTCACCAAGAAAACTGAGGCACAGCGATGAGCTCAGAACAAACACCTGATAAACAGCACTTTATGGATTTCACGTCCCCAAAGCACACCCCAAACCAAAGTACAGATTTGTAACTAGGTGTTTCCTTTCTCTATAATTGCCAATAATCTCTCCTATCCACGCATCCTCACCATCCTGAGCAAATGGCACGAACTCCTCAGGAGATGACTGACTGATAAGCTCATGAACACTATCTTCTCCACCATCACAAAGCCCCTGCCACTTGCCTCCTCTCCAGTTCAGTCCCACCCAGTGACCTGCCAATGAACACCAATGTCACAGGGGCTTATGCCCAAGGTACTAATTTAGCTGCTGAAATGCCAACTACATCACTCCCCACAGCTGCCCAAACCATTTAATGTTGCTGCTGCCAACCCCATTCCTAACAGTTATGGTGTCACATCACATAACATGGCACATGGATTTTGGTGAATCAGTTCTCCTGAGTTTCTGCTTTCACTTTTAACACAGTCACATCTCCCTAGTTTTCCAACATAATTCCAGAAGGAGTTCAATCTAAGAGACTGTCAGCATACTCCCTTTGGAATCCTCATCCCCACTATTAACACATTTTGAAGTTTGGTTTACATAAACATTTCTCTGTTCTGTCGCAAGCTCATTTGGACAATCATAGGAGGTACATAAATTTTTATAACTCGGCTTATTTATAGTAGTCATTCAACTTACTGAATGAACGAGTGAAGTATTAATTCTATAACTCTGCCATAAACTCCTTGAGAATATACATGTCTCTTCTTTGTTCAATTCTGTTCCTTATTCCCTTGCCTGACAAATAAGATAATAATAGCACAAACTCCAAAGGGTTGCTGTGAAGAAGAGAAAAGCACTCAGAATAGTGCATGGCACACAATAAGCACTCACTCGCCATTAGTTGTTATCATGAACATTATTTTCAAATATATCGTTAACATATAACAAGAGTGTATGAGGCACGAGCAATGGCTGCTTGTCCTTTGGCTATCTCTTGTGCAATTTAACTAAGACTTTCCGTAGAACAAGGTTTGTCCCAGAGGTTCCTCAAACAATGATGAAAAGTGACTCCAGGAAACCAGAACACCAGACCTCCAGACTTGCCCAGACAAGTGTGAATTTAAGAGTATGAGTGAGCACAGATAAGGCCAGAGCCATAATACCAGTTACAACTAAAAGTCATGTTTTCCAAATGAATTTAAAACTATATATTGAAAAAAAAACATACACATGTCCATGGGTGGGCTATGCTTCTGGATGATTATACAAAGTATACAACTGACCAAAGAGCCACTCCTGATAAATGATTAAAAGGAATCATGGCCACATACCTTGCATTTTGGTTTACACAGAGACATAAACTCGATATCAGCCTGTGTGACCTTAACTTGGGATGGGAGCCAGAGGTTTCACTAGAGATCTCTTTAGTTATCAGATCTGGAAAGTGTTTCACTTGCTTTGTCTTTTAGCAAAACAAAAGGTAACAAGGACCAAAGGAGGCAAGAAGGTAGAACCAGAAATTGTCCAGATGTCATTACTTTGAATTACCTGATGAATAAGTAGTAATTGTTCCATGGTTTCAAAAGAATAAACTATTAAAAATATCTGAGCTTCATCATGCTTTTAATGTCCTCCTTTTATATCAGAGAAAGAATATTCATGCTTCCTGACCAAAGGGTACCTCTTTAAAACAATCCAGAAAAACCCTGTTTCCTTGTTCTATCTTCATACCTTTTTCTTTCACTCCCCAGTCAGTCCACTTCAATCCATTAACCACAACAGAACCCAGCACCCTCATAACTACCCCTAAACCTGAGTACGCCTTAATGGAAAAGCCAAACTTGCACCAATTTTAAGCATTGTGCTGAAACTCGCTAAGGATCTTGGGCAAATTTATTCATCTCTCTGGGCCTCAGTTTCTTTATCTATAAAATGAAGCTGATCTCCACAGCCCTATCACCACAAAACTTCCACAAAGTCATCAGCCCACAGGTTTTCAAGTATGCAGAGATATGAAATTATGGCAAGCCAGATCCCACTCTTTCCATATGGGTGAAAGAATTCTGTGGAAACACATGTTTTGGAGGGTGGAGGCCACCTAGGGAAAAAATTAAGACAACCAAATATGAGGGATATTTCATCTTATTGCCCAAGTGGAACTGAAAAGGGCAAGTGCTGGCAAACACAAACACAGGAAAGAAGCTGTCGGAGGCTCACTGATGTGAAGTACACCTGAAATCTTCTCTCTCTACCAGTGCAGAGTATTTTGTACCCAGTGTATTGGAAAAAGAGAATTAGACACACATGGTGTTTGTAAGGGCTAGGATAGTATATTAGGTGCTAGAAAGCACAGGAAATCAGTAAATAATACTTGAATCGACTCCAATGTCTTTCTACTGTTTCTCTTTAGGAAGGATCGAGCTGATGCCAAATGTTCCTCTACTACTCATTTAGTGAGCATCCATGTGTCAATACACAAATTTAGAAGCTCAAAGCAGCAGAGGCCATAATTATGATCACATAGCTCTGAAGAATTTAATCAGTTAATGTTTTAGGATCTACGCAAACACTGACAGCTCACAATCAATGAAAGAAGTTACTTTGTAAATTGGATTTTTTTTCCCCTTCAATTTGAGATCTAGAGGCTTGCACTGCTTGACGTCCCTGGAAATTTTCCAGATTTGTACTTCAGTTTCAACTTTGTGGGCTGGGCTTGGTTTCTTAAAGACAATAGTGAGTGGTGTTGCAACTGGCTATTAAATCTGCTTCTAAGAACAGTTTAGGTATTCTTTGCAAAGAAGCTTCTGTAATTTCAATCGTTATTTTTATTTTCAATTTTTCCTCTTCTCCATTTTAACTCCTTCTCTCAATGGCACCTAAGTGCTCAGGTAACTGCTCCAACAGATAGATTGGTAAGCACCACTTTGTGGTGCCCATGCTTATTAGTAAAAAAAAAAAAAAAAAGTGCCCCAAAACAAAATACGGTACTTCCATCCTCTCAAGTGCTATAATAATCGCTGCAGGGGATAGTTCTGCAACTAAAACTGCAGCACAATGGATGTATAAATTAAGGCTACTAATAATGTTTGACAATACAATGAAGTAAGTATTCTAATGTCTAATATACACATTCCATAAAACCAGAAAAATTACTTAATAACCCACAGCAAAATAAAACTTGTTAAACTATTTTTGCAAAGTCAGTGCCATATTCTCATTTTCCCCCCACTATATGATTTTCATGTAACTAAATATATACTCGAGGACTGTGAACCTACAAATAGAAGATTTTTTTAAGCTGTAGGTCTTATCAGCTTTGTAGGTTAGTCTCTACTGGCACAGAATACCTGAAAGTTTATGAATGCCTAACATTTAAGAAATCTTTACTAAAACATTCATCACAATTGGATAGCTTTAGTTTAATTCTAATATATCATTATCCCCATTTTATAGCTGAGGAAAAGAAGGCTTAGAGAAGTTAAATAATTTACCTAACATCATCTTGCTAGTAAATGGCAGAATCAGAATTTGAACCTGGGAACTCTGACTCCAGAGCCCAAACAATAAGCTACTATATAATGACCCTGGTAGTAGTACTCAAGTCCTTAATATTAAAGGGGATAGTGGCTCACATACATATTATTTATCCTAGAAAACATCCTCTTACAAGGCCATATTAACATGAGTTCAATCCAGAGAGATTGGGCTATAGAAATGCCTAGAGGACCAGAACTGGTAGATGACTTTACCTTTGAGACATTTCTCTCTGTACGAGGTCCAAAAATAGGGTTATGATAAGGGTCCCTTTGAATTATAGGGATCAGTGAGAGACCAAAGCTATATCTACTTACTTATCCACCTGCTTTGAGTTATCTGAAGGTACTGTGCCTCCTGAACTGTGCACATACCAAGAAATGTCAAGGCCATCAATATTTACATCACATGAACCTGAAGGTCAGTTCAAAAGGGTACAAGTTATTTATGGGAGTGTTTTAGTCACCTAAGGCAGATGGGAGTAAAGGAAGAGCTTGGAACTGTTCCCATTTTTTTTTAACAATCTCTAATATAAGAATTCTATGGCCAACTGCTAAAACATTCCAAAGTGAAAGGTAAAATTAGTATTTTTAAAATAAAAATATCACTGCATTATTCACTTTTCATAAACCAACAATAAGTCAGAAGATTCCATCATATTCAGTAGTGCCTGAAACCTCTGAACAATAAGCAATTTCAAAGTAATGATATATCTTAATTTTAGAATGATTTTTGTTCTAAATGCTATAGCTGGCATTTGTAAAACGCATGAAAATAAAAGCACACAAGCCTGTATCTAGAACCAACAGCAATGAAATAAGCCATCTGAACATTACCAATGCCCTGTTCAACTCCTATACTTGCTTGCAATATTAAAAAAAAAAAAAAAAATCCTAGCTAAAGGCTTCTCCACAGCCATTTTGTCCTACATAAAAACGGTTGGGGGAAAAACTCTTATCCACCCAAAACCCCACTTCACACCTGAAAACTGAACTGAAGTACATATAAATGAAAATGAAAGATTCTGAGAAACAAAATAGAAGTTTTGGGTAAGCTAAAAAATAACAATGTTTTTGAACCTGTCATTACACTCACACTCGATAATATTTTGGCCATATAAAAAGAACCTGAATTCTATAATTAGGCCACTAAGGTTATTTGATGCCCCAACAACATAAGATTGTCAAGAAAACAGCGCATGGAGGAAGGATGCATAAAATTTAACAGAGTACCTACATGACTTAGCCAGAATTGATACATAAACCTTTCTAATGGAAATCTCCATAAAAAAGTAAAACAAAAATTCTGAAGACTATACTGCTTGCAGAGAAGAAGTATGTCCAGAGAATATCAAAAGTTGTATTCTCCCAGTTGAAATCTGAGTTTTATCTTCCTGTTTTGATTAGAGGTCTCTTGACGAAGGGCCTGTGGTGTTATAAATTATCCCATTACTCACTCTCCTCGTCTATCTCCACTGGAACAGGAAGGAAGTAAATCTTGGAGTCCTGCACTTACATCCCTTCATCATATACACACATGCCTCCCAAAGCAGTAAATCACCGTCTTTCACTGTCACCATGATTCACACCTGAAACAGAGCAAAAATGACAGGACTCAGAAATACCATTCTCAACGAAAAGCATCTTAATGCATTAAAAATAATATGTCGGCACCCCAGTGTTGTTCTTTCTCAAATAGACATCACACCAGTGAGTCTATCATTTTAATTAAGAGTCATCAGCCATGTGAAAGGCAAATTTTAAAAAGCTCAGCTTTTCAAACAGAATATTTCAGGACTCAGTACCCTTTCTATGGTCTATTAAAACCAAACATCTCTGTCATGTTAACCAACTTGGGCATGACTTTAATTAGTTGAATTGGCCCTATTGTTAGGCTGACTTTCTTCTCATCAACTCGGCAGGGCAGAAACATGACCAATCAGATGTTTTAAGATGCCACTTAATTAAATAATAGATCTCCTTTAACTTTACATCTAAGTGGTTAAGATCAAATGTACCATTAATTCTCAAGAAAAATATTTGTGGTTACCCCATTTTCTAAGATTATGTGCACATTTATTTACTGTTTCTTGAACAGAAAAAGGTTTTTAATAGTCAAAAAGCCTTTATTTTATGAAAATTTAAATTGTTTTCAGGTTTATGTAAACTGTGTAAGCTTGGGTGGGTTTTCCCAATATACAACTGCATTACTTCCACTTATTTGACTTGTCAGAGAGGCAGTAACAGCTGCACTTTTAAGCACTTTAAAATCTCACTAGCTGGGGAGGTAACTACCACGCCTTTTGCCAAGCAAAGACCAACAGCCAACAGAACAAGGCCAAATGATCAAAAATATCTCCCGCAGATTTTACTAAACTTTTTTGTTGAGTTTGCACCATTATTATCAGCTGCCCTTCACAACTGCCAATGTTTCATCAAATCTGTTATCAGCTCAATTATCAGTATGATAAAGATACAATGGTCTCCAAACCCCTAGATTTAAAATTAATAAGTGGATGTTAATGAGTGCTCTGTCTACAAGATTTACTTTTTATATTTAACTCTGACTTTAATTTTATTTCATTCAAAAATTTGGAACTAAAGCTCACATTGGGCAAAGAAATGCATGATGGCACTCTCTTAGCAAGGACCAGACCAGGCTGACAGACTGTTGTTTTAACTGTTTTTCAGCAAAATGGCTGTTCAAGGATTAGGCTCTCAAATGACAAGAAGAGAGATTTTTAGAACAAAAAATGTGATCATTTTGGACAGTAGTGAATATAGACATAGGGTAAAAGCATTTTTAAAATAAAAAGCACTTGGTACATTTAAAGAGAATAATGTAATTAAAAATAGATTTTTTTTTTTTAAGAATGAACTCAATGTTACCACACTTTTAAGGTTATTTTTTATTGATTTTAAAGGGCTTTCTAATAAGATTATATGCCCAACACTGTAGGGCCAAAAGCTCTTTGACTGCATATAAATGAATTGTGGTCTGCTCAACTTTCAAAGGACTCTCTTATCCAGACTCCATTAAAATAATAATAAAACAAAAGTATCTCATTTGACTTTTTGGTTGTACTGCTGAAAAACACTAATAATAAAGCCTTAGCCTGAATGTATATGCACATAAAAGTACTTTCCTCAATAAGCCTATGTGAACTAATATCTGGCACCCATATTAAAGGGCACCGACAGGAATATATCTTGATGAACATTCCAGCAAAACATGAGTTCCTAGTATATTACTTCAATCTTACTAGTGTCATGTATTTTTTGAATGAGAGATATTTTTTTAATCACACTTGTGTTATGTTTTACCTCCAGGATTAAAACTGTGCAAATGGGAAAAAACAATCTTAGTAAACATTCCCCTAACTATCATCAGATTTAAGAGAATGTTATTTCTAGACCCAAAGAACAATGCGATATAAACCACAGATGCTGATGCCTGTCAGCTATGAAGTGTCCAAAGATTAACCCAGAGCAAACTATCCTCGCACTGCATTCCAGGGTCACTTAAGTATGAATGCAAGGAAGATGCCTTTTAGCTAAAAATGTAGATGTCAGACAGCTGCAAGTCAGACTTTAAAAAGATCTTCGGGAAATCTCATGGGCTTATGCTACTCTAAAACGGCAAATACTGTCTCTTTTTTTTTTTTTAATGTAATACCAGTAAACCACATTCAAGGTCAGAAAAAGTCTACTTGGCCACCTGAATAAATCTGCCATATTTGGTTTCCAAAATTAAAAGGCAGAGATTTAAAAGTAGTAGTTAAATGCTAGATTTCAATATGAAAACTTAAAATTGGGGCAGGCATAAGCCAAAATAAGGATAACTCATTTAATGGCATTTAGTCAGCTCACTTGTTAAATATACAGTGATTCATACAGTCAAAAATAGTACTAAAGTTAACCAAAAATGGCTAATGTCATAATCAGACACATATATCGAGCTATTATGCATGCTCCAAACTATCACAAAATTGTCAGGCCTGCCTCAAGTAGGCTAAGAGATAACTGAATATTGTTAAAAGAGTAAAATATACAAAGAGACATGTATTGCGAAGAATGCATTCAGCAAAACATCACTAAATTATATCCTTACATCTGTCTTGCCTTTAAAATGCAGCCCCATCAGACACATTCATCCACCACACAGAACACAACTAGAAAGAAGTTCAAAGTCCACAACCAAAATGACAGCCCAGGAGTTTGTGGGTTTTATAAATGGTGGTTTGAGATTTAGGTTTTGTTTCTCAGTATAAATAAAATATCCATGGAAATATTCTCCTGACACTATGGATTTTTTAAAAAGGAAGAAGATTCATAGACTAAGTGGTTTACCAATTTCTTTTGATCAAAAGCAATTAGAGGATCAACTAGATCAGAGTTCCTTCTACCTGCCACTTGATTATTTGTAGGGAGATATAAAGCTGTTTTTTGTTTTGTGTTGTTTTGTTTTTTTTATTGAGGTAACCCTGGTTCATGACATTATCTACGTGTCAGGTATACAACATTGTACTTTGACATGTATACACTACAGCATTCTCACCACCAAAAGTCTAGTTTCCATCCATCACCATACATTTGACCCCCTGTGCACACCCTTACCCCTCTTTCTATCTGGTAGCCATCAAGATGTTTTCTGCATCTATGAGATTGTTTGTGTTTGTTCATTTGTTTCTTTTCCATAAAAGTGAAGTCATACAGTATTTGTCCTTGTCCAACTAACTCATTTCATTTAGTGTAATACCCTCGGGGTCCATCTATGTTGTTGCAAATGGCAAGATATCATCTTTTTCTATGGCTGAGTAGCATTCCATTGTGTGTGCACACGTACACACACACATCATGTCTTTACCAATTCATCCCTCCATGGACAGTTAGGTTTTTTCCATACCTTGGCTATTGTAAATAATGCTTCAAGCTGCCTTTACTGATTGACCAGAAGACGTTTCCCATGTCAAGTTCAATACTGAATCCTGAACCATGGATACTCAGTTTCAGTTAAACAACAACCATCCAAAGCAAGAAATAATCTTTCTAACAACAACACTTTAAAGGGAAAGTTCAAGGAAGAGGGATTATATAAAAACTATAGAAACAAAAAAGAAGTGTCATTATGAAGGAGCAGAGGAGGGACTGAATTTTTTCCATTAACCCAGGGGTGTTGCTTAGGTTCAGTTAAGCTCAGACTGCAAAACAAGTGCAAGTCTAAGAGTTTCACAATATGAAGAGTTCACTAGCCAAAGGGAACTACTGACACTTTTCAGTTTACTAATGAGTACTTTGTACCAACGTCCCACAGAAAAACGTTTTTTAGCCCACCACTGATGTTGTGAATGACTCAAGAATTACACAGGGAAGCATAAATGTCTCTGTATCTTTGTCTGGTTGGATAACAAGAAGCTCTGCAAGCTGAAAAGTTCAAAGAGGCAACTTGTTATCCCAGAGCCCTAAATCTATAAATCTTAGCACTGACATTTCCAACCTGCGGCAGCAACAGATTAGAAGATCAGGAGGGGCATTTCTATTCTTAAGGCTCTAACCGGCAGCTGCTGTCCTCATTTAGAATACTTGGCTCATGCAAACTTGTTTATGCATTTGGTGTATTCATGTAATTTGCCAATTTGCTAGGCTTGACACCAGTAAGATGGCTGAACATTTGCTGTTGTCCATTTGTTGACTCACACAAACTCAAGGCTGAAATGCCGCATAAAAAGAACCTAACCAGCTGGGAGGAGGTAGAAAATACTTGAACAAACTAACTCTTGTCATGATTTTTCTCTGGAAAAAGTTGAAAAGGAAATATTTTCCAACAATTCTAATTCTTTTATTTGCCTTTGTTATAAAAGCTAGATTGATTTCTACTATGTTTCAATAGATGATTACAAGTGTTACTCAAAAATCAGGTGCTTAGGTTAAACAGCTTTAGGTATTTAGTCCCAAATGAATGCCAGCTAAATAAACAACCTGAGAACACAAACACATAACCAATCTCATTCATCCTAGCAAGTCAGTGGGCCAAGCCTTTCTAGCTAGGGTAAAGCACAACATCTGGGACAGGGGTGGCGGGTGTCTTTTTTTTCTTTTTTCTTCTTTTTTTTTACCTCTTCTCACCCCAAGACACATATATCAATTCATGAAAAAAAACTTCAGAACAAGACCAATGTTGGATTTTTCCAGTTCTAATATTTAATGAAACTTCTAAGGCAAAGTAACAGAAAACGCTGCATTAAAAAAAAAAAATCTTACTATATTGAATGCATTTTAGTATGTACAGAGCCACAAATTTGGCTAAGCATATACCTACTTACAAGATTTCAAGGGCACCAAGAGGCCCCACTTCTTCAAAACTATCTCTTCCTGGGCTGCTTGTCAGAATGCTGACATCCCCACCAGTGCTCAGTCTTAGGTATCAAATTCCCTGGATAAAGCAACTGGCTATTAACTCATTAGCATAAATTTTCTTAATATTAGGACCTAGTGACCAAGACTGGAAGGTCATAGGTTGAGCAGGTAAACCACAGCAGGAATCATGAGTGGAGAAAAGTTTTATAGGGAGAAAAGCTTACACCTTAGTGTAGACTAGGCCACCAAAGGCAGTGGTAGAAGGACTGAGTAAATAGAATAAGTCTAGGGAAAAGCCTACCAGAACAAACGGAATTTTAGTTCATTTTGAATTTAAATATACTGAGACTTCTCTTTCTGTATCAGATGGTACCACCAAATTTATCCTCTCATAATCTGCACGGTCAGTCAGGCAAAACCATATTCATTGAAGGAGAGAGCAAAGTCTTGCTTCCTTGCCTTGCTTGGAATTCTGCCCCTCTCCCTTCCCAGGCCATGGGTACCTGCCAAACCCATTCCCTGTAACCACCAATACACCTCCTTCTTTCTACTTACTGTTTTCTCACTTTTTCATTTTTCCATAAAATTCAAAAACTTATAATTAAAATCCTCTACCTAAATAAAGGCAGGCAGAATTCTTTTAAAACTCCATCCACCAAAAATATTTACATTGAGGGAAAGTATCATTGTTTACTCACAGAGCACAGAGACATTGAGCAAGGAGGAAAAAATCTGGTCTATTGATTCTGTCTAGGTTTTATCCCCCAGGACCAGTTGTTTCTCATAGTTATTATTCTGAAAACGTCACTTCTACTTAGGTTGCAGATCAACATTTCAAAGCCTACCAAAATGTTAAAACATTATTTTGAGAGCAATGACGTCCAATCAGAACTGGAAGATTAGGTTGAACACACATACACTCACCCAGAGCAGGCCTACAGCCTGTGGCATGTCCAAATATGATGGAACCTTCTGATATTGAATTACAAAAGCCTGGGCAACGGATCAGCAGATCCCTGCCCAATTTCAAATGAGAAGTCTATGTCTGAAGTTTATGCTTCTGTGTTTAGTGGTCAATACACAAGGTCTCCTAAGACGAGTCCACAATTTGCACAAGAAGCAATTTCCCTTCAGCACAGAGAGCTCCAGTTCCACCAGAGAAGGCACAAAGACTTTAATAAAGCTGAGCTCTAGTGAGGTTGGAGTAAAAATGCCCAACATCCTTTACATAATTCAGCAGACTGTCACTTCTTTACTTATCTAACGCTACGTCTAAAGGAAAATAAAAATTCAAAGGAGCTGGGACATGACAGGTCAGAAGACAACCAGGGAAGGTGGGGGGAGGGTGGGGGATCTGCAGGTGTGACAAGAGACCCTCAGAAACTAAGGTGGAAACAAAAAAAACACAGGGGGTGTTCTCAACAAATTTAAATGCGAGAAGGAGGTGGGGAGGCAGGTCATAAAGTTAGCATCCAGTTAAAGGACAAAACATTCATTATGACCATTAAACAGGCCATAAAGAAAGATGATATTTAATTTTTTTTCTCCTTTTCCCCCTTTTCTTTTTCCCTTTTACTCCAAAACAACAGCCCCAATCTACTTTCTTCACAGCTCTGCATTAGTTTTTTCAATATTGAGTCACTTAAAAAAAATCTAAGATAATTTGCTCATAAAACTTTGATAGTTAAAGAGTAAATTTGGACACGACTACAGTGTTTGGAATTACCATACTGCCAGAAGATGAGCTACGTTCAGGTTTGAAGCACTTCCTGGAACATCAACTCTTGCTAATAGCATTCTACCTTTGATCAGGTAAAGAACTCCCTTCTGTGCAGATTGTCAGGATACATATAGTTGCTTCTCCTACAGTTTTAAAACACATCTTTTAAAGTTCAGTAAAGACAACCATAAGATAGAGCTTCAATTTTGCTCTTCTTATGCCATTAAGTGTGGAAGGAGTACAACCAACAGCACAGAAGCTGGAGGCAACCAAGAAATAATTAGGCACAATGGTGGCTGCACTCCCCAGGCCCAGCTGGAAGAGAATTGAAGCTTTGTAATCAATTCACAGCAAGAATTCTATAATGTCCTCCTCACTTGTCTAGAAGTTCCGCCTATCTAGAAGGTACTTTATTATCATTGTTCTTCATAACACAAAAACAAATAAATTGTAAAGAAAAGTAGCTTAACACAATGGGGGAGACACATTTGAGGTTCTCCGGCAACTGAAGTTTAAAAAAAGGAATTGAAGATGGGCCCTTTCCCTTTCCTTCTCTACTGGAAAATAATATAACAAGCACTGCGCAGGGGAACTGGACTTCATAAGTTCTAAAGGAAAAATGCCTTTCTTGTCTCTGAGCTCTGCTTCCTTCCATCAGCAGTCTTCTGAATCTCTCATGACAGCCACTCGATCTCTCCTGCATGATCCAATCTTGCTCCTGGCAAGGGACCAGCCATGACTCACACACAGAAAAGAGTGAATAGCACTTTTTTTTTTTTTTGGAGAGGTATCTGTACCCATGTTCACAGCAGCATTATTTATACTATCCAAAAGGTGAAAGAAACATAAATGTCCATCAACAGATATAGTGATAAATAAAATCTGGTATACCCATAAAATGGAATATCATTCAGCACTCAAAAAGATTTGAAATAAGTGAAATAAGCCAGTCACAAAGACAAATACTATATGATTCTCATATACAGAATAGTCAAACTCTTAGAAACAGAAAGTAGAATAGTGGTTGCCAGAAGCTGGGGAGGAGGGGTAATTGGAGAGTTATTATTTAATGGATACAGAGTTTCAGTTTTGCAAAATGAAAAATGTTATGAAGATTTGTTATCATGTGAATATACTTAACACTTCTGAACTGTACACTAGAAATAATTAAGGTGATGCATTTTATGTTTTCACCACAGCTAAAAATATAAACCAAGAAACATACACAGTCCATAATCTGGAAGTAATTGATCGTCTCCTAAATTACCACATTTTCCCTGTATCTCAAGGTATTGATCCAATAGAAATCTACTTAGTATAATGATGTGAATTCATTTGATTCTCTGTAGTAACTATCAGTTACCCGCCCTCATTTTACAGACAAGGAAAATGAGGCCCAGAGTGAGTAAATAACACACCCCTTCTTTTTCAAAAGAATCTTCTAAGAAGCTGCCTCTACTTCCTAAACTTTCTCATCAAACCTCTGCAAGTAGACTTTCCCCACGCCACTCAACATCTCTCCCGAAGGTTGCCAATTACCTCCACATCACTTCTACTCAGTTGTGAGCTTATCTTACCTGGATTCTCAGTGACAACTGATACAACTGACCCAACCTTTCATTCTGGAAATTATCTCTTCCCTCAGTTTTCTGATCATTTTCTCCTAGTAATCCTCCTCCTTGTTTAACCACTCTTTCCTTATCATATTTTTAAGAAATCAATTTTCTTTCCCAATTTCCACAAAAACAATGGCTAATGGATGACTAAATGAGTAGTGAAGTAAGATTTACCTTAAACTAATTTAACACATCCACAGGGTTCTTTTGAGGCTTATGATAGGTTCTAGAGCCTTCAGGATGCAGGTCCACCAGAGTTGTCACTTGAAGGCAAGGATATTCCTTTTTACTTATCTTATACCTCTCAATGCCTAGCACAGTATTTTAGTGCATAATAAACCTTAACATAGACTAGTTCGATTTAATCTAAATATAACTAAATCTTCACATTCAAAACTGCTTTCCTTAGTATGCCCTCCTAGTTTTTATTGAGAAAAGTTCCCAAACTTTTCAACTGTCCCCTTCATTCTAAGGTCAGTGAAGGGTCCAACATGGGCTCAAGACAATAGCTAAAGCAGTAGAAAAATGCCTCCACTGTACATACTGTGTAGTTCTCAGATTCTTACTATGTCCCACAGTCTCAGAGCAACCCCAAGCTATTTTGTAGGAATTTCCACTGGATGCTGCTGGTCCACGAATGTTGTTTAAACCATCTTTTCTGTCCTCTGTGGGTCTTGCCCCAATATAAAAGCAGTAAATGAGATTAAAACATTCAAACAATTTTCCTGCATTTTCTAATCAATTAGGTTAAATACCTGACACCCTAATAAAAGAAAATTAGAGGAGCTCGAAAGGTGTGTGCATGTTTAAGTCAGTTAAATTTTGGTGAAAAGTAAATTAAGTTAATAATAGATTAAATTAGCCATAATACCCTACTGACTAGGAAGTTACACAGTGGCACATTTTTGTTCTTTGTTACCTTCCCTTAAAGTCTTTACTTCACCCACTGACCTTTGTACATGCTTTCCATTTCATCCTTTTTTGAATAGTACTTTCTGAAGTCTACTTCTGATCTCTGACCTCACAGATGTTCTCCTATTAGTTCTGTGCTTGGCATAATGGAATGTTAATAGGCTGTTATGATTTACACTACAAAAATCAATGGTGTAGATCCTGTCCCGTAAATAAGCTACTTCGGTAGGTATGACTATCCACACAGCATTAGGTACCATTTGAAAAGTGATTGCCTCAAGGAACAAAAATTTACCCTAGTGAATTCAGAGCATTCTTATACTGAGTTTTTTATTGTTTTTGTTAGATATTGATACTAATTTCCTAACTTATTCCCCAAACCCAAAAAACAGAGAGGTAAAAATCCTTATTTGCCTATAAAAATGGACATCATCCAAAATACTGATAAAATTCAACAAAATGATGATTACTGAGTTCTGAATTCTGGGGGGCAGATGGCTGATCCACAGAAGAATTAAACTTTTTAAGGTCCAGAAAAAAATAATAAAATCTAGCATATAAACATAACCAACTAGTAGATTAAAACAATACATCCAAAATAAAAATGGCGGAATTCAAAGGTCAATTTTTGATAAAAATTATTTTCCAACAAATGAAAGGTCATTCTTTGATAACAGAAGTGTGATGGTACATGAGCTAGATACCCAAGAAAGTATCAATTTTTAAGATCAAGCAGATTTTTTTAAAAGATCATGTTGCTTTGAAAGAGTAAGAAAAGAAAAACCTTCCTAGACTTCTGAGAGTTATAGAAAACATATTTCCTTTTTTCTAGGATTGTCTTGAATTATATGTGTATTCAGAGTTTAAGACTTTTTCAATATTCTTTTTTGTTTTGTTTATAGAACACATGTGTAAAATTATCATTACGAAGCCAGGAGGCTCTCTCAGGGAAACAAATGTTTCTGAATCTCAAGTATCTCAAAGGGACAGACTCCATGCAGAGAAAGCTGAGGCACACTCGGGGGTGGGTGGGGATGGGTGGGGGCAGATCTGAAGCCACCCTAGGGAAAGGAGTATTTTATCACAGCCTTACTTTAGAATTGCCCCCTGCATAACAATAAAACAAAGACTGACTTTTAGTCAGTGTTATTGCTTTAAAATTCTCTGCAGAAAATGAGCCCTCTTGCTGCATGTATATAGATTGCTGAGCACTATTAAAGAACACACTATATGGAATGTAGTTACCACCACCACCTCCATGAAGTCTTTCTGAACACCATCCACAACCAGCTCCTACTAGAGAGTTATTTCCTAATTTTCATTTTTTATTAATTTATCTTTCTCCCTGATAGATTATGAGTTCTCTAAGGTCAGAGACTCTGTATTTGCTTTCCTAATATTTCTAAAAGACTTCAGTGTCCCTGAAACACAACTAGCCCTCAAGAATCATTAATTTAAGGAAAACCCATTGAACACCTGTTATCATCAAGCCCTGCTCTAGGTACTGTGGCTACAGCAGTGAACAAAATATATGAAAATGCCAGCCTTCATTCAGCTTACATTTAAGTGATGTTTGAATAAATAAACCGATGACTATTAGAGAGCCAACGACACTTCTTCCTGATAGCTTGGAAATGCACCCAGCGAAACCAAACAGGAAACCTGCATATAGCATGCTTTTATGTAGTTCTTTCAAATTGTCTAAACCTTGCTGCAAATAAAATTTAGAGGCTTGGAATTATCAGATGATCTATTATTTTCATTTATCAATGATCAATCTCAGAGGCAAGAGACAGGGCCCTCACATTTCTATCACACTACTCGTAAGTCCACACAGACTATAATGTATTCCTTGCATGCAGTTTATCTTCAAAACTGAAAACCATGTTGGAAAGTGGTATTTAATGAGAATCAATCCTCTACCACCACACAATACTAATAACTAATACATGTAAAATATAATTTTCAAACTCCTTTTGTCTTACATGTTGACTCTTTTGAACCCTCAAATAGTACATGAAGTGGACAGACAGTTCAGAGTTCCTTACTGTCTTTTCTCTATAGATAAATTAGTGATGGGACAAGAAGATTATGTTACTTGTCTTACTGCATGCAGCTGGTTAAGTTGTGAAGTTAAACTTAAAACCAGAACTATGGACTCCAGCATCAATAGTTATGGCTAAGTACATTATATCGTCAATAAGAAGAGATACAGGCTAAAAATGGAACTGGAAATATACAGAACTCCCAAACACAACATGATTCGCTTCCCAACACTGCCTTCCTTATTTACACACACCAACACACAGTCCCACAATCTGGACATCCATAGGCAAATCCAGCAGTTACTAGTGATGAGTACTCTTTCTGCAATAGTCAGTTATTGATACTTCCAGACAATTTAATCATAAGTAGTCTATATAATTACTTCACTGAAGGTGATCTTTTCATCTAAGTGTTGGTCAAAGACAGTAAATCCTATCTATAAGATCCTAGAAAACCTGGATTGTGTCACATTTCCCATTTATCCCCAGCTCTTAGCACACCTCCTGACAAGTAGCAGAGCATTCAGCAAATACTCAGTGAATGAATGAATGATGATACTACAACACTAGCAACTGTGAAAATTGATTTAAGGGCTTTGGTTATATTTTTCTGCTTTTTCTTTCCAGCCTATTCGATTTTGAGGCATTTAAAGATAAAGATGCTCTCTTGTCTTCCTGTATAAATCATGTACAGAACCCCAGATGGTGTCATACTCATGTGGCATGTGTGTTGCATCAATATTTGCTCATTGATTTGTTGCTCAAATACCACTACTGAGTCGTGTTTGTCTGGCAAACCATGTGATTTTAATAATTAGTGTCTGAGGTGGGAAAATGTCTCCTAATAAAAAAAATAGGGATAAATGTGAAGTATTGAGAGTGATAGTGGTCTACTTGGAAGTATGTTGGATGCAAATACATTATCCTAGCAATAAAATGAAAAATATACATAGATAAAATCTGAGAGTAACAACCACCTTCATTGTTTTTTACATATACACACACAAAATGGAGGAGGTTCACCAAGTACTCCAAGTACTTTGGACTCCTCTGGGAGCCTGAGAAATCACTCTCTGTTTACCTACAATGTAGAAGCATCAACAATTGCTCCAGGAAATGAAAAGGACTCATTCTCATGTCTACAATCACTAAGTGTCAAAGATTCTTCTGACCAAAAGTTTATGCACTGAATGCGTTATTAGTTAGACTCCTAGGTAGAAGGAGGTATTTTAATAAGCAAAGTTGGTGATTTACTAAAGATTAACTGGAAAACTATGGTTCTGATTGGGGGGTAGGGGACAGGGGACAGAATTAGCATGGACAGTACAGATCATCTAATTAATCTCCCACCCAATAAAAGGAAATCTTTCTGTAGTTGTCATTGAGACCTTTAAGAAATGTGTTAATTAGTATATATTTCTATGTAATTAATATAATGTAATCTTTTTTGATAATAAACAATTTCAGGTAGTGAAAGATTATGTTTCGAATCAGAAACTTTAATGTAATGAACTACAATGTTGTCACAGAACCTAGGTCACATGTACACAGACTCTAGGAGATACCTGGGAAAGAACACTTTAAAAAGGTGAAATCCTTGATATGTCTTACTATCACATACTTTTATCTCCTAAGATGCTCAAAGAGAGCAACTGTTGATTAGAGTTGGAATAACTGAGTTCTGGTTATATGGGGTTTAATTTTATCTTCATTGAGAAAAATAATTCAATACTATTATGAGCTCAAGCAGACAGATCACAGCCAAAGGCAATGTTGTTTTTAATGCTTAATTGAAAACTCTTCTGAATTATTAATGATAATAGCATAATTTCTGTCTTCAGATGAATACATATTTCAATTGAAGCTTGTCCAATGTAAAATTATACTGCAAAGACAAACTAATAAACCCTTAAAAGGTACAAAGGTTTACATTATTCTATAAAACAGATGTAGTCCTGAAAACTAGGATCTATGGAAAATCTTTTTTTGTAAATCTCATTACATGTAAAATGCTCTGGGTGAATTCACCTAGAATCCCACAAGGATAAGACCAAAACATCAATTACCACCTAAATTATATTTCATTTGCACTTCTAAATCTTTGAATGTTTAGATTTCCTAAAGAAAAGCACAGCTTTATAGGCTATCTCCTCCAAGAACAACTTTCAAAACACTTGAAGATACATAAGGGGTAAGCAGTCCCTACTGTCAGAGTTTACTTTCTCATGGGAGACAGGAAAAAAATCCAATTAAGTGCATATGTCATAGGGATGTATTGGCAAGACAGCTATAGCAAAGTTGAGCAAAGAAGAAAAATGGTAGTAACCGAAGTCACAGAAGCGAAAGGAGTAAGTGATCAGACCATACAGAGTCTTGCAGGCCATGTGGAAGCTGTTGCCTCCTTAAAGAATAAGACACTTATTCCTCCAGCTGCTGAAAATGTTGCTTGCTGATGGCTCTAGTTGAGTCCTTCTCCAGACACTGCATGACAAACGGCACCACGTGGGCCAAATTTATACCCCTCTTTGGGTACATCTAGTGACTGGTTGATGAAGGGATATGTCTGAAGGGCCATTGGAGCTTCAGTGATCACCACGAGGTCAGCTGAGATTTTCCTTGGAACTACATCAAGCTCAACCCCTCACTCTACCCAATCCTGCCTCCCTCATCTCACAGGTGTTGGTCCCTAGAGCACTCCTCAATGAACCTCCTGCAAGCAAATCTCAGACTCGAAGTCCATGTCCTGGGGAACCCAACCTGCAACTTTGGGCTGATTTCCTTTTTGTTTTCTTTTTTAACTTTTATTGAAATGAGGAGTCATTGAAGGTTGAAGCAGCTTATATAGTGTGGTTTATGTTATAGAAGAGCCATCCTAGTTTCTCTGGAGAGAGCATATTATCAAGGGAATGAACAGCCTACACGATAAGGGTCGTAGCAGTAGGGACAGTAAGGAATCAGAAACTTAATATACTGCAAAGATAGAGCCAACAGGCTTTATAGTGGGGATTATAAGTGGAAAGTCCTCAAAATCATAAGAATGGGGCAGCTCCAATCCTCCTAAATCCATCTCTCTAGACTTAAAGGCCTAATACCTACAGTCCAGTGATTCTTACAGTCCAGAGTTCTCAAAGTCACTACTGCCAGGCTGGAACATACACACAAAGGAGAAGTAAAACATGACCCTGGGTGCAGCCTAAAAGTTGAAGAAATATTTAGGAAATATATTAAATGATATAAATTCATCATTAGTATTCCCACCTAGCTGTTCTTCCTCTTTTGTTCCCAACTCCAGCTAGTGATGCCCACCCACCCATTTCAGGTGGAGAGATAAGAGCCACACCCGTCAACTGCTATCACCCCCACACACAGCACACAACCTCCACCAATCACAAAGTCCTGCCAATGTCATCTGCAAGTATTTCTCACACCCATTCATCTCCTCCTGACTATCCTCAATGTCCCTGCCTTAATTCAGGCCTTTGTGCTGTGTTGCATTTATTACCCACTGGATTTTTTACTGCAAGTCTCTTCCCATTTCCCAATTCAATCCATTCTCTATACCACTGGAAGAGTAATCTACTATCATACACACATAAGCATCTAAAAATATGAATGCTGCTTCAACACCTGTCCTTGGCTTTGCTCTCAAGCCTTGCCTACCATCAGGCTATCCTCTCCCTCTTAGAACTTGCCAATACTGAACGATACAAAATGATTGGAGTTATCTACCTATCCCATGATGTTTAAAACTCAGATCACCCCTCTGACTAGAAAATATGTCACTCTTCCTACATTAAATTAACTCCACTTCATTAATACCAAATGAGAGTATTTTCCCAAAAGTGTACCCTAATACCAGCCTGGAAGAATAGACCAGTTATAGGCCCATAGCCCTTCTCACACTGTACTAAAAGTTTCTATTTATGTCTGCACTGATCACCACTAGACGCTAAGCTCCTTTGGAACAGAGACCATTTATTACTCACCCTTGAGTTCCAGAAGGTAGCACAGTACCCAGTACATACTACACAGGGGGGAAAAAAAGACTGAACTTAACTTTTATCATTGCCTAATATTTACATAAAGGAGGCTATGGATGAATATTTTTTAAAAAAAAATACTGACTGGGGCAAAAAGATAAAACAAATTTATGAACAACAGGATGTCATTTTAAAACAAAAACTTCAACAAGTATTTCCAAATGCTACAAGTATTTCCAATTGCAAATATTTAGGATATCCCAGTCTCAATGTACCCTGTTGTTCTCTTCTAAAAGATAATACCAATAACAGAGGACCAAAATACTTTATTAGCTATTGCCAATGTCTATATTCTTCCAGGAAACACCAGCAAAACCCCAGCTATAGATAAAAATGAAAAGGCTCTTGGGTGTTTATTCTGGGATTATGTAGAGTAGAGGTATACATAGTAAAAAGTACAGGATTCATTTTCGAATTCATTTCCCTAAAGTTTGCAGGCATATTTTTTCTATGTCATTCCCAGAATTAGAAAACTTACAATAGAATTGGTGGCAAATGTGGGTGTAAAAGGGGAGTTCTATTCAAAGTATTACTCTAAAGGAAGTTCCAGTGTTAACAAGCCCTCACCTCTAGCTACAAGCTTTGGCATGAAATTCTTATTGATTACAGTTTGTTACATATTATTTATGCCAAAAGTACTAAGAGGGGAAAAGGAAGGAGGAGGGAAAGAGAGAAAAATAGAAAAAGATGAGGCTTTGGTCAAGTCCACTTGCACCAGCCTAGCCATGCAGTCATGTGGTTTCTGCCGGGCTCATCCAGAAGGGCATGTCCTCACAGACCTCTATGAGCTCAGGCAGAAGGAAGAGACAAGCACGAGCTGTGTGAAAGAGAAGGGCTGAGAGTATTAACGTGCAGTCAGCAGGGAGCACAGACACAGCAAACATTCCACAGGAAAAAACCACCAAGGGCAAAAGTGGCCCAACTTCTGAGAGACCCAGTAGTTAGAGGAAAGCCTTTTTTAAACTCAGTGGAAAAGGCACATATACAGCAGGCACCAGTATAATTACCAAAGTCAGTAGGACCTGTCTGCCAAGCTGGGTTGATGTGGCCGCTTGACCAGGTTTTATTCTTGGTTTCTGCTGTCCTCTTGTCCCTCTGCTCTTCCTGCTCCTGGTACTAAATAAACCAGCATATGCTTGCTTCATGTACTACAAACTCTCAGCTATCTGTCTTCTAGTTTGTTTTGGCATCTACTTAAATGGCAGAGCATCTGTGAAGTGGACCAAAACACTCCAAAATTCTACCACGTGTTATTGTCAAAAATCTATTTTTACATTCCCAAAGGCTGTTAAAATTTTTCCTATCAAATATACAACAAACGTGATCCTGACACAATCACTCACTAATTTTTTGTTATTCATTTTCTCTAGGCAAACACACATCACTGTTGAAGTATCAGACTGGGAGGAGAATCCTAGTTTGCTTTTTGTTCTCTGCTGAATTTCACTGGCTCTCATTTCTCTTCGCTCTCTTAGTGAATACAACCTTATTCACTCCTGTGGCTTCATGACCAGCCATGTGTCATCAACGGCTCAATTTCTCTCTCTACCCCAGACCTCTCCACTCAAACCCTGACCCAGATATCTAAGGACCTAATAGATGTTTCAAGTACAAACTGCTTCAAGTTGAATTCTTCATCTTTCTCTCGCCAATGCACTTCATCATTCCCCGGTTTCTCCCATCTCACACTGGGGAGACATCCTTGACGTCTCTCTCTTGTAGTCAATAAAGCTATCCTGCCTAAGCTACGCTCTATTAACCAAGTAGAGGTATACTTCCATCAGAGTTAAGAGTGCTTTCTGAGTATCTCTCTTCCAGACTCTAGCAAGAGATGCTATATTTCAGGGTCCCCACTGTCTTGAATTTAGCAAATGCCCTTTTCATTCTTTCAGTTCTCCTCTAGGCTATGCCCCTCTCTCCCTAAAGCACGAGCATGTACTGAACAAGATCTTTTTCCTTATATCTTTGGGGGAAAACTAATCATTTCCTTTATGATGCCACTAAACTTTTCAGAAACCCCATTTCACAACAGCATCATCTCTAATGAAAATTCTTCAAGAAGGAAACATCATATTTCATAAAACAACCCAAAAAAAATCCAACAAGTTAGTTAAACAGTAACAAGTTGCAAAGCCAGGATGAACCTGGATGGAAACTTAAAGAACAAAGCTATAACAGGAAGAACACAAAATATAGTTACAAATGGTGACAGTTCACCAGCCGATGGAGTGACCCTCTGCAATTACAGACACCTGCAAGTCTTTTCAACATCAGTATTCTTTCAGCCTGTCTTCAACCTGCTAAAATATAGCTCAAATGGAGGTATTTTAGGAGGGTACATTGCCTTAACACTGGACTTTCAATGCAATTCCAAGTAGAATTTTCAAAGAATAAATTTGTCCAATTCAGAAGAGCAGGCTTATAGTTTCAGCTCAGTTTGACATCGAGAGACTATTTCAGTTGATGGCTAACTGTTACAGAGGGCCTTTTCTTTCCTATCTTTGGGGAGCAGAGTCATCATTTCTAAGACTGTTCCCATACTAGGAGTGTTGTTGATTCTAAACTCAGTACCAGCTGACAACCTAGAAAACAGTGGTAGCTGGATGGACAGAGGTTGCATATGCTGCTTTCTATAATAAAATTCTTTTTACCCCTGGGTTAAGTTGATTACTCAAACTCTAAAGACTCCTCCTCCCCCAATTCCAGGCTACTCCCATTTTCCTTAGGCTGATTGACTCTAGGAAAACAAGTATTGCATTATGCTTGACTCTTTGGAATGAGAAAAGTTCTAGTTTCAAATTCTCTTTCAGAGTAACGCCAAGGCCACAGACCTTGTAAAAATCTTAGTTGCTCAATGGTGCAGGAAGTCTTAACCTATGACAAGAAGGCATTACTTAAGTCGCAATCGGCAGCACAGGCATCCTCAGCCGGACAGGCATCCCCACAGGCCTATTCCGGCGCACTGGGCAGGAACAAGTCTGTAAACAGCCCAGTCTCAGCTCCTCCTCCAGAGGCTGCAAGGCCAAGGCGAGGGTGCAGTGCGGCGTTCAGCAGTGATTTTCTCCAACTGGCACCATCTGTGCACGCCCCGCCAGACGTGCTGACAGAGCAGGCTGCGTAGACCATTACTAATCCACGAGGGTCAGTGGGGTCAGGCCTGCAACGTGATGCCTATAGATTTCAAAGGCCGGCCTTCCCTCCATGCCAGCTAATCAATCTATGTTGAAAAGCAAGCACGTTTTTAATTCCACTTTCTTTTAAATTTCAAAGAAAAATCTCATTTTTAAAGCTCTTAGTGTGGAGACTGCTAGCATGTAATCAGTGTCCTGATACCAGTGAAGTTGTATGAGATCTTCAGCGCATGAGGCTTATCCGTTGATCCTTTGCCAAAACTGGGTAAGAAGGCCAGGAGGACAACTTTCCTCAGACAACAAAAGCCTTCAAAGTGGCGACATTGGGGGAAGGACAATAATGATCAAGATTCAAACTCTACTGCAAAGTCTCCCTAAGCCGAGTCTGCAAAAGAAAAGTAAATGCCAGCGGCTATCCTACCAGGATCATGTTGTGTGAGCCTGGGCAGTGTGACCTGGGTTGGTAAATAAAAACTTAGCATCACTCACCATTTACTTCAGAATTCACCCATGAGTGCTGCTACCTATCATCAGCTGCCTATCGAGGGTTACACTAAGTGCCTACTGTGTGCCAGGAGCTTTACATCCCTTTGTACTTCTATAGTGCTTTTCACTGAGGAAGGAGGAGGGTGCAAACTCTTAGTCTGGTACTCAGCCACACACTGCTGAGAAGAGACCAACAGCTCCATGAAAGCAGGATGTCAATCCCGTCTTCCAAGAGCCACTGGGTAGCACAGACTCATTTCAGGCTTGCTGCAGTAAGTAAATAAAAAACCTTTCAGATAATTTTGTAAATATAATTACTTTGTGTGTCAAGACCAACTATCGTAATCGTTTCTTTGTAGATTAGGTGTGTTATGCTATATCTTCGAGTCAACGGATGACTCAAACTGATAAAGTAAAAAAACTAACAGCCAGGAAACTAATACTTCACTACAAGCCCCAAAGAAAGGAGATCCTCTGTTTACAATAATGAAAGGTTTACAGAAATTTCAAGATAAGTGACTTCATGTTCTTACTCCTGCTTAGATATCAGTCTCTCCACTAACAATTTAAAATGGACTAAAGAGGTGGTAGTCAAAAGGAATTCATGAGCTAAAATGTAATGAATAATTCCTCTAACCTGTGTTATTTTCCTTGTAAAACTATGGGCTCGTTAAGAAGCGAACTGGGAGATTCACAGATCTGACATGGCCACTTTAGCATAATTTGAAGAGCAAGTTTGCATGAATTTATATTGAGCAACGGCTTCTTTCAGTTTTTCCAAGCCCTGGGCAACTATAGATAACCCTAGGCTAACCTGGCTCGGAACACATGTACTGTTCCCAACTCCTCCCTCACAAGGGTGGCTTTGTGTTGTCTAAAAATAAGTCATGCAATCACTTAGATCCCCTTAAACTATTCCATATCAAAGAAACACTGCTGTCTTAACAACAGACCTTTTCTCAGCCTTTATACTTCACATCTGGATATTATAAAATAAACCGAACACATAAAACAAATGGAAGCATTTAAAATGAGATCGTGTTTCACAACTATTATGTCTTTACTAACCCATCCTGGGACCTCAGGTGCACTGAAGATTTCATTCTATTTAATTTATAAAACCAACATCTTCACATTCCAGAATGGCTGGTTTTGGTCTTTCAGAAACACTAAGATTCTACTAGGTTTAACTTCACACATTAGGCTTTTAACAGAAAGCTTTATGTCTTCCCCTACCTCCAGACCCTATTCTGTTTTAGTAGCTTAAGTTGTTCTAGACACCGGCGTCTCTCTTTTTTAAACAAAGGCTGCTCAACATTCAACTTCATTTCTCTGTCTCATTTGGCTGGATTGGAGCAAGAGATAAGAATCTAGACAGAGGCTTTCGTAGTGTTTTACCTGTAACTTGTCTAAACCACCAACTGACAAACTCAGGCTCTGCCTCTAAGCACCAAAGGTACCCAAAGCATAGAAATAACTGCACAGAACTGTGACTCTAACATCAGTTTCAGTATAGCAGCAGCTGGTGGAATAATCAGAAGGCAGGATGCCTAGATGGTAGAACAATAAATCCTTGAGAGGCCTAAAAATATCAAGTCAAGCAAGAAGGTAGCAAAGTAATGGCAAAATGTGGCCACAGAACGCACAGAAAAAAAAAGAACTAAGTAACCAAGTTCAAAGTGATGGTGGTAACAAGTCCATGTTTTTTAAACTGCTCAATTATCTCCAAAAAGACAGAATAGATGTGGCCAGATTCTCTCCCACTCTAAGCAACTCATGATCTTAACGAGGCACTAATGTCTTAAATTTTGCCTTTCTTTGATTTCTAAGGATTTAATCATACTGCACTAGCCTATTACTGAAAAGTAGAATTTAAGGTTCTTTAATTCTCTCATCAATTCTCCATTACTAAGTGTGAATGTTAAAGCATTCTGCATTTACAGTTAAAAAAAAAACACATGACTATACATGTAAGAGGGGCTATAACAGAAGGACTAAAAGGGACAAGTTTCATTTTATTCTCTGCCTCTCTTAACCAAGTAGATTTTATCTGGTTTATAAAAATTCCAAAAGAAGATTCCTACAAGGTCCTAAGAAACCCAATCCTACAAGAAGCCCAACAACAGAAAGTCCCCACTATACTCCAAGCACAGGATAGGGTCCTGAAATACTAAAAATATGATCTGTGCCCTCTTTCACCATCCTGTGACAAAAAGGGAAAGAAAGCTCTTAAATCCTTACCCAAAGAGTTTTTCTTAAGAAAGAGCTGCTTTGGTGAGATATTGACAAAACAGCCAATTGTCCATTCAAGGTTGGGGGTGGGGAAGAACCAATCACCAGAGTTAGAGTACTAAGAAATATTTTGGTTTCTGATAAAATGTTGGTGTAATATTAAAAACAAGTTAACAGTGATCAAAGAAACCTAAATGAAACACTGTGGTCACTTTTTCTTCTTGTTCCATTAGCATTTGCCCAAGGGCCCCCTCTGTGACAAATCAGAATGGCTTGCCCCAGGCTCTGCTTGTAGAAATCAGGTTTAACTAACAGCCTATGTCTGATTTTGAAAACAGGTAAGTTAAAGTGACAATTTTTTTTTTAACATCTAATGCATCTATATAACCGCCCTCTCTACAATGGTTTTGAAAGATCACTGTCTAATCCCCAATTCTTACTCAAGGAAACCAATTAACAAGCCCTTATGCGAGAAACTTAGGACAACTAATTACCCCCAAAGAAATTCTCAATGTAATGTGGAGAAATGGATCACAAGAAAGGGACAGTAAAAACAGTCACGAAAAGATGTGAAAGAGAAACAAAAACAAAAAGGGAAAGGACTTCTCTCTGTAATAGGGAGTTATATGTAAAATGCCAACTGTGAGTGTAAAAGACACTCTCTCCAGCAGTTCTGGTTTCTAACACACAATCCAGAAACCACCAAAACACCACTGGGCCAGTTCCAAAATGATTCTAATGGGGCTAATTCACATCCTTTGCATTGCATGTAATGGCAGTATCATCACTTGTTGTCATACAACATATATGTAAGGTGCTGAGGCCCAGTTTCTGCCCAAAGAATTTTTAAAATATTTTTCCAGATGCCCCATCTATTTTTCAAACCATATGTACAGTTCAATAAACAGAGCAATGAACAAAGACTAGTTTTTTAAAGGAAACTCATAATCGAATGTTATTTTTAGATCTTTATTGATCATTCCAGAACTTGCCATTTCCCCATTTGTATTGCAAAGCAAATAATATACTTTCTCCTCCGTGTGATTCTTTTAAATATCAACTTTTATTCACATAATTGCAGCATCCTAGCATTTCAGAAGTGAGACCCTGGGAATCAACTAGTGTATCTTCCCCATCAAAAATGAGACCAGAGCTAAGCGTTAAGTGACTTGCCCAAAGTCACACAGTTGAAAACCAGTCAATCAGGTTTTACAGGACAAAATGAAATACAGAGCCTAACCACGATATCTGCAAAACATTTACCTTTTCACTTATTTGTATAGCAATAAAATTGTAAGTAATTCAAGGTTTCTTTTTAAAGACACATGAATTAATACATTTAAAGTTTTTTAAATAAAAAAAAATCTATTGCAATCATTGAATGGGTTGGTTAAATGTAATGTTTTTTTAACCACCTTGCAAAGCTAAGCACATGTTGAAACTAACTAGACCACCCAAGTCAAAAATCTAGTTATGCTATTTAATGTTTATTTGGTTTGTTTCTAAATGTGTATTTAAGTGGAAAAGTCATAAAGGGAAGAATTAATGATAATCAATACCAGATCTGCAACCATGAAGCTTTTCTTGAGTTTACAGTATTTAGTGAAGTCAGCCGGGGGGTTGGGGGGGATCCTAAAATGAGAAAACTCTGTATTACTAGTACTTTAAAAGGCCCCAGTTACAGGCTGAAAGAATTATCCAAAGACCAAAACATGGTCTTCTCAAAGATACTGAAGGGAAAATGTAGAGATCTTAGAAGCATATGGAGGCAGCAAATGAAATTTAATGTCAGAAAAATATGCTTTTTGCCCTTCTGATATCTTCAAAACGATCTGTCACAACTGTAGATTTTAAAGGGAAGTACAAACTTAAAAAGACCCAGAAACAAAGGGTATATTTACTTACCTAAATGTGCAGATGTTTCATATTCCTAAGGAATGTTCGTAATTTATTTGGAACTCAGAATACAGCTTCTCATAGAAACAATATCATAAATAGTGATTAGGTTTCCAGACCAGCCTACAGAAACATTTTTAATTCAATATATACCTGAGGTAATAAATGCCAGTAATTTATAGAACCTAGGCAGAAAAGAGGCACCAAGGGCCTGAGGCAGTAACGAGGAGGAAAGGGGCCTCGCAGGGAGAGGAAGCCTGCTTTCATTTACCTTCTCCCAGTGCTTTTTAACAGCCAGCTAAATTAATGGGCAATCATCACCCTTGCCTGCTCTGCCTCCTCTTCCTCCAGTTCTACATTTCTCTACCTTCCAGTCCTCCTCTTTAATACCAATCCTCAAGAGAAGGGGGAGGGGGGCGGGGAAGAACCAGAGGCAAAGGGATTGTAATTCCCACAGCTCTCACAGGCAATAAAGCCAAATGAGCAACCAGTACCTGGGACCAGGGAGCAGAGAGGAAACGAATCCCAGAGGCTGTAACTGGAAGGTCCCGGACAGGCAAATCAACAGCACAAACACCTGAAGCTAAAATGCCTCAGGCAGCCAAACTGAGAGTCTGGCTTCCCAGCAGGGGCTCTGAAAAAATCAGGAAATCAGGCACAAACAAAGAAAAGCAACAAAAGCAAACTTTGGTAGGAGCCTTGAAAAATTAGAAAAAGCTTGTAAGAGTGGAACATTTCTTCTCTAAGAGAGAGTAAGAGCAAAAATTAAGACAGGCTGTGAATGAGCCTGGCATGACTCAAGTGAAAGGGGCTAGTGCACTTCTCACAAAAAGAAATTATTTTCCATAACTCTATTTGGATCCCTAAATCCAGTTATCTTGATACATCTTGCATTATATATTAGAATGAGAATATATGGAAGGTGATCCATCACCACATCTGAAAAACTCCAAATCTACAAGAGCCTGGGACTCATTTGATTGTGGTCCTAGCCCAAAATGGTGAAAAGTTCCCTTAAGGAATCACATTATATCACTGCAAGATTTAAATTCTGTTCCTAATCAATAAAATCCATTACACCAAATTTGCCAGCCAATAAGGTAAAAAGGTGCCACAAGTTTGAAGGGAAAAGCCAATTCAAAAGAGAGGTTCCAGCTCAGAGAAAACACAAGGAAACCCTTCTCTCTGTAGGCCTTGGCAGTACACCTCCTTCTCTGCCTTAGGGCATGTTAAAAGATCCCTCTTAAAACGGAACTAAACCCAAATTAAAACTCCGCCCCGGATTTTCAAAAAACGGGAGTCAAAAGGAATACCACTCAATGGGCTCAGAGTCAGCTCAGCATGGGGCTGCATGCCTTTACTAGTGCAGCTCTGGGCTCCACCCCTGCAGTCCAGGCCTCCAGACAAGTGGAGGCAGAGAAGTGCACAAGGAGGCTGCAGCAGCAGACCTCTCCAAGTGAACATATCCTCCGGGCACCCAATTCTGAGACCACAGGAGTGACGACTTACCACGTTTGGCGGAAACAGACTCAGGCTTTAGGCTGACATGATGAGTTAATTTAGCTGTAGCACTGAAATCCACATATGCACAACCATTATGTAGTCCTGTGGCTCCAGCAAATCTCAAGATAATGAGGGAAACAGTGTGGTGTACAGGGAAAGTCACTGGGCTGAATCAGAAGACCTAGATTTTTGTATCAACTCTGCCGGCTAATCTCAGGAGAAGGGGCAAATCGCTCCCTCTCTGGGACTAAATTTCCTCATCTGTAAAATAAAGAGCAGATGTGCTCTCCTAGCACAGAATTCTAACTGACATGGAAACTAAAACTCAAAGCCATTTATATGTCCCCCTCTGTCTGGCACCGGAAACATCCGGGGCTTTTTAGCCAGCACATTCAAGGGCTTCTAAGATTTAATACCAGTGACATTAGCAATGCTCCTAAGCACTCTTCTTATGATCTCAACAAAGTTTCTAAAAACAAAAACCTCACGCTAAAGCACATGAAGGGCAAAAACCATTAGCTATCTCCTCTATGTTGAGAATCAAAATTCCTCACAATGCAGTCCTACCCCCAACATTGCTCTTGGTGCACTGCAGGCACCAAGAATGTAGGGTTTCTCCTTAGCTGATTTAACCCTTTGGCAGGGGACTCCACCAAGATAACATCATTCCAGCTGCCAAGCCACTTAACTGAATGACAGCCACACACTGTTCCATCCCTGTGTGTATTAGTGTCTTCCTAAATGGGGCTCCCAGTAGCTTTGGGGCAAGGAATAAGTCCATCTCCATATTAGGGATGACATTTAACAAGATGACTCAATACCTGTTAAGCAATAAAAACGTTAGACTTCACAGAGCCTGAGGTGCGGCCTGCTGAGGTGTGCCAGTTCTCCCAGCCTAGCGCTTTCATCTCGAGTGGGTGAAAAGTGCCCTGGAATGCTACATCCTAAAATAACCCTCAGCCCTACTTCCACTCTGGCTCTCTCTCACCTAGGTCTTATTCTGCCAATACCTAGGTTCAAACTTCCCACTCAGGAAAACACAGATGGGATAGCTACTTTCCTCCCTTTCTACCCTCACACTTGCTGTGTTTGCTTCTAAGAGTAACAACTTGTATTCTGATTTATCCACCGGCTTTGAGACCTCTAATAGTGTGAGAAAGAAAGGTCATTTTTTTTGCAGATACCTTTTCTCCCCAAGCCTTAAACCTGTAAAAATCTGATGTAAATTAAACTATTCCTTTTAGACCCAAAGGAAATGGGCAATTGGCCAAGATGATAGCTCAGCCCTAGTAATCAGAGCAGGGAGATAGACACTCCACAAGAGGGTACCCAGACTTTGTCAAAACTCAAGAAAATGCACTCAATGGAAAATTGAGCTCGATCTGGAGACCCACTTGGTCCTGCTAAAGAACTATTACAGTTAAGAGTCTGCACAGGACTCTCACCCCTTCACTGCCTTTATTTTCTAAATCTGCAGCAACTCCCCCCTTCCCGTTCACCAACCTATTATCCTCTCTCAGCTTCAAAAGGCAGCTGCCCCAAAGCTGTATTTCCTCCATGAAGCCAATTCCTAATAGCATTCCCTAGGAGTGCTCTGCTTCCAAAACTTAAAAAGCCAAGAAATCTCAAGCCTCTGAGATTTAACGACTTTGTGTGGTATGCCTGAATTGCCTGCTCTCTCTAACTCAAACCATAATCCCCCTTTAAAATCTTGACAGTAACAGAAAAAAAGGATTATATACATGATAAAACCTATGGTGCTGATACATGAAATCCTGGATCTGCTTCTCAATTCATTCACTGACTCTCTGGAAAACATTAGGAAAGACACGTCGTATCCATTTCTCCCTTTACAAGGTAGCTTTTTATTAAGCTGTGTTGACATGGTATCATATAATGCTTACAGTCTTCCTTAAGCAAATAAGGAGTACCAGGTTCCTTCAACTCAACAGTTATGTGCATCTCTGTATTATTCTGTCTAGTATCTGTCTCTTTTATACATCTCAGGGATCTGCCCTACACACTATTGACAACAGAAACCTAATTCTTAAAAGAAGACATTTCTGTTCATGTACAAAGAGGCCAGCAAGTCATCACAAATAATTCACTTAAGCAAACATCTAGTGTCCAGGGTCATCTTTTTATCTTCATATACACTTCACGTCATATACATTATGAAGAAGGGCTACAAGCTTAACAATAAAACGCTTGGAAGCTAATCAATAAATACCAAACCTTCTTGTATAAATTTGGATATTGGAATGGATATTTGCTATAAAGACCTAAAGAGGGAGAATTTGTGAAGCTGGATTTATTGAGTGTCGCCTTCTCAGGGGCAATCAGCAGGAAATGGCTTTGGTCACATCAGAGCTACCAACGGCTAAGTTTAAACCCCTTTTCCATCTTGAACAGCATCTTGAGCAGATCTCACAATTTGGGGTAACTTTTGGATTTTTAAACTCTAGGCCAATTTAAATTTTTATTCTCGAGTTCAATTGTGATTTTATGCGAGCCCCTGCCCTGACACTGGGCAAAGTCAACTGTACTAAAACCAGGGAGGGCTGGGTTCTACTACTTTGTTCCTCTTTTGGGACCCCGTTCATCCTCCTGCAGGCAACTGATAGGGAAGGAAAGGCAAATGTCTGTCGACGTGACCTGCTAAGATCGCTTTCCTAGCTAAAGCAGGCTAGTGTGTGAGGTCTCCAGAGGGCCTTATGGGACCTCCTCAATGAACAACTTCTCTGATGTAGATCTGACCCCAGCTCTGACTCATCCTCTTCCACCTATCCCTTGGCTCCCATTACCAGCTGCCAGACTTTTAGAGACAGTCTAGCAAGATGGCTCAAGACCAACCACCATTCACAGTGTTCACTTCACCGTTGGAGAACTCCCATATCCTTGCCAACCTAAACAAAGGATGATAAGTAATCTGCTCTCTTGGCAGCCCCTCTTCCCATTCTGCCTTTCCAGGTCTCTCTTCCCACTCCAGATAAGCACAGGACATTCAACCAGGACATGCAATGCCAGTACTGCCTCCTTTGCAGGCACGTCCAATGTCTATGAGTGAATCTCCTGCAGAGCATTTCCCTCTCACTTCTGGTGTAAAGCTGATGTACTTTCCTCCTCTTCCCCTTTCCTAATGTTCTATGGAGATGACTGGGGGTGAGGGTAGGGGCTAGAACGTGGTGGCAAAATGGGTCAGTTTTGCTTCTCTTGGTAAACTCTTTGGGAAGAAGTCAAGCTCCAAAGGGTCATGACGCTCATCAAACTGAGGTTTCCAAAGCCCTTTTGTCAGCTGAAGTCAAAAGCACCAATTCTAGAACAGCAGAAAAGACTGAACTATTACAAAAACTTAATGTACATGATCAAATTATCCACACATTTAAAAGTAGAATCAATGATACGATAAATTCTTGGAAACATATTTTGTATGTCTGAAAAGGTCCATTCTCAGTAGGGTACAAAATATATCCCTTAATTCTTAATCATTATTAATTACATCGATCAAATACTTAGCATCCTTATTTATTATCTATCCATTCTCAGACACTGTTCATTTGACTTCTCCCTAAAATTGAATTTTTGCTGATTTCTGTTTCTGGTTGAAACAATATAAAATTTCCTGTGTTATTCTACATATAAAGTTTCAGTATCAGAACTTGTTTCTGTTATTTAGAGGGATTACTTCCACTGCATTTCATATTTGTGTGACCTATGAAATTCCAGGTCACTGTGACAAAAGAAATCTTAAAGTTAAATTTTAAAATAATGAGTGATTCCAATTAATTATTTTTTGGTATTTTTATGCCTGTCTGAAAAAAAAATTACTTTCAGAAAAACTTTGTTTAGTTCAGAATATACTGCAATAATAGTTATGTGAAAAATGTGTTAGTTTTCAAGTTTCTGAAATCTATCCTTAAATTTTCCTACTTTTCTTTAAAACAATCCCACGTAATACAAGTATTTTTACCCCCCTTTTAAAGATGAAAACATTAAGACAACAAACATTTTAAAAATTATATCACAGGTACCTAATTTGTCGAATATGAGGAGGGACGAAATAAAAAACTTTCCCTTTATCTCAAGATCCTAAAAATAAATGTACTTAATTGAGAGAACTATTATTTCTGTAGAAGCTAAAGAAACTTGGCTGGTGTCCTTTGGTTAACTTCTAGATTCTAAAATAGGCCCCTTGCTTTGTGTTTATTGCAACCTGGATCACAAAAAAATATCCCCTGGTTTCCTAGAATTCCACAATATGGTATTTTTAGATATATCTAAAAAATACTTCTTTGAATCACTAAACAATTTTAGAAGACAATAATGACAGTTAACATTTGCACCACACATGATCATTTTTGATATATAATACACCATCACATCATGCATCAC
Organism: Macroglossus sobrinus; assembly: GCA_004027375.1. NCBI lineage: Eukaryota > Metazoa > Chordata > Mammalia > Chiroptera > Pteropodidae > Macroglossus > Macroglossus sobrinus. The sequence continues at coordinate 432,897 of PVKZ01000186.1, forward strand.
ATTATTATCTGTTTTTTAAATGAAAGTAAACCTCTAAGGGGTTAAGTAATTTATTGATAGTCACACAGCTAGCTAGTGACACATTTAGAACTCAATCCACGTCTTCTAACTTTAAATTCTGCATTTTTTCACTATTCTAGGTACAATGGTTCTCTCATAGCACTTAGCATACTTCCTTGGACAGGTTGGTTAACCCAATTTGCAAATTATACATTATGCCATTTGATTTTCCCAATGGCCTCACAGAGAAGATAGAGATTATATGTATTTTACATATAAGGAAATTGAAGCTTAAAAAAGGTTAAGTTACTTATCAAAAGCCTTCCAACTAGAAAACAGACAGGGCACTTAAAGCAAACCTTCTAACTGCTACTCTAGTGAACATGCACCTTTAAAGTCCAATAGATTCCTCACTTTCGACAGTTTCAGTTCTTACCCTGTGGTGCAAGAACAGAGGTAAATTAAGGAGGAGGAAGGAGGAGTTAGACTAGGCCTTGACTCCTAAGAGAGTCTATGAACCTGACAATCCACATAATAGCACCAATCTTTCCTGCTACCTGCCCCATGGACCATGAAGGAAAATGGGGAAAAGAGGAAAGGACAAGATATAATCTGAGATGTTTGAAAAAAAAAAAAAAAAACAAGGCATTGCAGGAAAAGAGGGATCACTAGAACACTGATCCAGTAGATGATGCATCTCTGAGGAAAACAGAAGAAAAATGAAATGACTTGGCCAGCAGCAAAAAGGACCTGAAGCAAAATGACACAGGGAATGGCAGGTTGCAGGAAGAGTTCTCAAACTCCTCTGAATATCTCAAAAGGAGCTTTTTTGCATGGCCATGGGGTGGGCGCTGGCAGTGCAGAGATCCTGGCACTGTCACCAGGTAGAGGATGAAGCAAAGACAAGGCCACACACAATTCTGGGCTAAGGGACAAAGCCAGTCTGGAGCAAAAGATTGAAACTAAAATTGACACAGTGGTACTTCACTGCCACAGCAGTCTCAACTGACGTCAAAGACACCCCCAAAGCCACTGCTTTGCAGCCAGGATTCACATTTTAGATGTATCTTTCCTTTTCTAAAGAAAAAAAAGAAACATTTTGATCCTTGTTCATTTTATTACATGTGGCTTCACACCTTCAGTAGTAGCCAAAGTCGACAAACTCTGGCTTGCACAAGGGACATTGCCCACCCTCCTACTGAGATGGAGAAGGTGTCCAATAAGAAATGTGTGAAGCATGGTTTTCCACCTCAAGTCTGGTGGCTTCTAGTCCCTTGGCTGAGTCCCACTTTAAGTTCCTTCTTTATGATTTGCCCCAGGCAACACTAGAAACATTATCAGAAAGATAAGAGAGGGAAATATGTAAGTGTGTCCTGAGGGAGTCAATGCACTTAAAAGCATTATATAAAATATAATTTAGTATTGTTTTGGTTGTCCACGAGAGAGTAAATTAATGTTGATACAATGATGTTTTACACTTAAAAAGCTAACCTGGAAAAAAAAAAAAAAACAGCTAACTCTTATCTTTTGTTGCACACTAGTTATCTGGCTTTGTGTCAGGTACCTGACAGATAATTTTACAATTCAATAATCACAAGACACTGTGAGGCAGCTTTTCTTATACCCATTTCCCCGCATAAGGAAACTAAGGTCCCCCAAAGTGAAATAATTTGCCCTGAGTTAGGGAACTCAGTATGCAAATCTAAGACCTCCAGTGAAATCCAAGTTTCACTAAACAAACAAGTGCCTCAGTGGGAAGCATTCCCATTGTGTCAAGGACACAGTAGGTATCCTATCCTCCCAAAAGCAACACTTTAATAAGGGGCCAGAAGCTTTGAAGATGATGCTCTGGTTCACTGTTGCAGCTTAGAAGATTATCGCTATAGTATAAAAACTCTGGAATTTGGTAATGCTGAAGGTTAGGCAACCTGTAAAATAAGATTGTCTACATCTCTTTACAATGGGTCACCTTTGTCAATACATAAGCATTCTAAGACTAAACCACTTTTACTGATCTCAGATCCCCTTAATTTAATAAAACAGAGATATAAAGAATGAGGAAATTAAAGGTAAGCTATAATTGTTCAAAGAAATTGTTGAAGCTTAATTTGCATTGAACTTAACCATTTGCAAAGTGCTTATCAAACTACAAACCCAAAGGACTCTGCTGGAATCTTGCAAGCACAGACCACGTCAGACAGAATGGCAGCAATGGTTAATGAGTGTCATGGTGTATATTTGCAAGACAAAACTCTCAAAAATGTGGCAGGCAATAAGAAGCCTGAGGTTTCTGTCAGAAAAAAAAAAATGTCACTTCTACTAACTAAAGAACAAGGAAGAAAAACGAGACTGTTCCAGAGTATCAGTTATTGCACACTCTCAAACAGGCATCTGCTCGTGGGTGCTGTGACTCCCTTTCCCCTCCCCACTGGCCTCTGGGATTGTTTAAAGATAAAAGAAAAGACAAGAGCTCCAGAGAAGTTATTTTCACAAGCCAAACATCAAATGAGAACTGGCAAGTCTGAAGCAAAATTAAAAGTGATGGAGGGACACATCTCACATGACAGATCTGCTCTGATGAGGTTCTGGGCAGATGGAGGGGCTGCCCCTTGGGCGGAAAGAAGGGCTTCATCAATGTCTGTGATGGAGCCATGAAATACACAACCAAGGTATTTCCACCCCTGAACAGTTTATCATGTGCTTTAAAATAGGTAGCAGAGCAACTCGGAAGTTTTTAAATACAGCCATGTAGGCAACTTTGTTTTCCATGCTGGAATATGTGCCTAGAGGCTGCTCGCATGCTCAGAGGTGGCTGAAAAGGGGATTCTTTTCTCCCTAATGACTGACAGATACTCTCCAAATTTTCTTGGAGTCAGCTGGGCTGTTGGGGATTTTTTTTCTACATTATAGTCTATTTATGAAAATCAGCAGTTAGTTCATAGCAGGCAAAGAAGCTCCAGGTGTTGGAGGAAAGAAAACTCCCCATAATTAGCATTTTCCCTTTGAAATACCATCATATTCACAAAATATTATAACTCAAATATCCTTAATTTTCTGCATATTTTTATTTCGCAATGTGAACAAGACCCTTAAGCTCAGGGAAGAATTATCTCACATAGGAGAAACATGAGCAACTTAGAGAACTTCAAACAACCACTTCCTTTAAAACTTCATCAGACACACACACGACTCTAAAGTTCAAGGTACCAGGTTCAAGCACAGTGATGCATAAGAAAGAACTACATGCCCACCCCAAGAGGCTGTAGAAACATACTAAGAATGAATCCTGATGAATAGGTACTCCAGGCAGATAAATACTTCTAATTAGAATCACCCTAGGTTTCAAAAATAGATTTTAAAGATCAATTTCTAGTTGTATATTTTAAACAATCAATAAGGGAATCTCTGGGTTTTAAAGACAGAAAACTGTTCATGGACATTTTTTTAGAACTAGAACATACCTTATATATTACTTTTTCTAAGTAATATGATATTTTGATGTAGCTTTTTGATAGAAACATCAGATTATTCCAATTCTGACATGGCAACATTTTTGACTGATATAAAAACAACCCCAGAAAATCTTAAACTGCTTTTTAAAAATTCCCAAAGAGAAGACATGCATCAGATAATCCTCATTCTACACCTAGTGAGTAAGGACTAAGCTGATAAAGGGAAGTTATGGAAATGAGTTGAGTACAATGCTTGGTAAATAAAACCATGGTTACATTGTAACTTGATGCCACCTGGTCAGCCTCTTCCTTTCAAAGATGAGGCCCAGAGAAATAAGCAACTTGCCTCAGCTAGGAAGTAAAAGAGCCAAGATGTGCTCAGATTTTCTCCCTCTAAATACATGTTCTTTCCACTGCGTGTTACTTCCAACATATCAGTGGCATTTTTATTGCCATAATGGGTAAGGCAGCTGGACCTTTTGTCCAGCTGGCAAAGCACTATCAGCTTGTTTTCACTGTTTCAACTTGTATATGCTTCTTTGAACATATCTGTACACTAATGTACAATGTATATTAGTTTTCTATTCCTACATAACTATGACAAACAGTACCTTAAACAACAAGTATGCATAAGTTCACAGTTTTTTAGATCAAAAGTCCAAGACAACATGGCTGGGCTCACAGTTCATCAAATGGCAAGGCTGAAATCTTGGTGTTGTTTGGACTGAGTTCTTATCTAGAGGCTATAAGGGGTAAAAATAAATCCCACTTCCAAACTGATCCTCATCATTGGTAAAATTCAGCTCCTCACAGTTGTAGAACTGAGGTACCATTTCCTTGCTGTCAGGCATCTTCTAGAATGCTTGCTAATTCCTTGCCACATGGCCCTCTCCCCATCTTCAACCCAACAAGGGTGCTCTGAATCCTTCTCTTGCTCTCTTCAATCAGCAAGGCAAAACTCTGCTTTTAAAGAGCATCTGTGATTAAAGTCAGGCCCACCTGGATAATATACCTATCTTGAGGCCAACCACACCATGTCACAAAACTTGAAATCCATCAGATTCACAACCCCCAGGATTATTCAGGGGCACAAATGCAGTAGAGGACAGGGTGGGAATGATGGGGACCATGTTCGAATTCTGTCTTCCACGCAACGCTATAAAGCCATGTTTATTTTCCCCTCAACACTGCCAAATTACAAAAATTGGCTGAAATTTCAATGATGAAGTAAGCAAGGCACAATTTAAAAAGACCTTTCACAGAAAGAAGCATATTCTATTGCTTGAAGCTCGGAAGAATAGAGTGATTCTTTCTGCTTTAATTTATTGGTAAGGGTGGAAAACATGAAAATAAAGGAGGGTAATCTGGGGACGACACTGAAGCAGAAAGGCACAGTGTTAAAGTTTACACGAAAGAAGGTTTTCAATCACCTACAAGAAAAGGCAGGTGGAAGAACATGCCTGATTCAAGTCACCTGAACTCTCCTCCTACCACCTTTGGGTTAATGCACACCCAACTTAAGGCAGGAGCCATATCTATCAACTCTGAGGACCAGCCCAATACCCGTACTTTGTGCTCAATAAATACTTATGCAATTTAACTTCTAGTAAGAGGGGGATGTTGATATATGCTGCTGAACCTACTAAATTAATCAGCTGTCTTCCAAAACCAAGCACATAGCCACAAACAATGAGAAAAGGGGACTGGGAACTTCCTGTTAAAGATGAACACTATCTCAATTCCTTTCACTTAATGATCCACTAAAATAAGAGTAAAGGACTTTTAGTAGTATGTAGAAATCCACGAGGACTGAAAGACCGGGAATGACAACAGCAACAATACCATGTAAATCAGAAAGAAGACTGAGGAGTGGTCAGTGAATGATTCGCCTACCTTAGAAGCAGAACCTTAATTAGCTGTGGGGACAGCAGACTATCCAAAGCAGGTACCTCTGAAGGTGGGGTTTATTATTAGAACTGCAGTATCTCAGGTTCCACCCCAGAACCACTAAATCAGAATGTGCATGTTAATAAATCTTCAGGTGCTTCAAATGCATATTAATTTCAAGTAGCATGCTTTTAGTTCAATCTTTTGTTTTTGAAATATGTAATTTCAAGTGTTCTAGGAATTCCAAATGTAAAATAACAGAAGAAAATAATAGAAATGTTATTTCTCTTATATCAAGAATCCAAATGGGAAAAATATCTGTGTGGGAAACATACAAGTTAGACCTGGTTTTGTTTTGTTTTTCTACATTAAATGTAATAATTTAATTTAGCAAATATTTTGCAGATCTTTGTATTTAATATGGTGTTATAATGTTACACATATTTGTAATTTATGGGTGTCTAAATTTTAAAAGTTGGCAAAAATGACATTTGTTTTACATTATTATAATGTGTAAGTTTTTAAAAAGCTTTTCCCTTTTGTTGTAGTTTTCTTAATTGTAATAAAAGACATAACAAAATTTACTTCAACCACTTTTAAGTGTATAGTCCAGTGGCGCTGCACTACCATCACCACCATCCAATCACACAATTCTTTCATTTCACAAAATTAAAACTGTACCCATTTAACATTAACTTTCCAACCCCCCACACCCCTGTCTCCGGCAACCACCATTCTCCCGTCTCCATGAGTTTAACTACTCCAGGTACTACATGTAAGCAGAATCACACACTACTATTCTTTTGTGACTAGCTTATTTCACTTAGCATAATGTCCTCAAGTTTCCTCCATGTTGTAGAATGGGTCAGAAATTCCTCACTTTTTAAGACTGAATAATATTCCATTATATGTATATACCATATTTTGTCAATGGGCACTTGAGTTGCTTTCACCTTTTGGCTATTGTGTGGGATTGTTTTTTTCAATTTTTTCCATCTATTTTTAAAATATCTACCTTTTTGAGATGTTAGAAAATTTAAATTTTAGGAAAAGATATATTCTTTTTTGAAAACATGGGAATAGGGTTTGACTGTAGGAATTAAGAATGACTACCATAGCTTTGAAAATGCAGGTCTTTTAGGACCGGGACAATAAAAGCAATCACATTCACCTAAGATAACATCTTCTCCTCCCTAACATGGCTGGACCACCCTCATTTTCTCAGAGGTATTTAAAAAAAATAATTCTCATTACCTACTTGGGAGAAGAATGGAGAGAAAGCTCATCTGAATTAATGGAAGTACTGAATTAGATTTTTTTTTTTTTTTAAGCAAAGCAGTTTTATTACTTTCAACCTACGGGAAGCTAACAAGTTGTCAGTGGAGCCTTAGGCTCACATTTTAATGAACAGAGAAGAATCATATATAATTACCATACCAAGTGCTATTATAGAAATGGAGACTTCTGAAGTACTTGAGGACTCTTGAAAACAGTTTATACACTAGACTTTTTAAATATCTCACCACTACCACTGCATCTAGGGCAATATCACCGCTATTAATTAGAAGCATTGATGAAGGTTTAAGCAAGCAAAGATAAACCTTAGTCCAATATCTGTGATTAATAGGTTTTCTATTTTCATTTACAAAAAAAAAAGTCTTTACTATCAGTGAATTTAAAAAGAAAACTGAAAACATTTGAAAGGAAAAAGCAGATTTACAATTGAAACATATGTTAAAACTATGTAGGTCTAGATTAATAATTTGTTTAAAACCAATGAAATAAGAAAAAGGAAAAAAAGTAGAGAAATATTTCCCATCACACAATATCAGCTTAGGGGATACAAGAAACGATGAGCGTATTTTTGTCATAGGAATGAGTGATCAAAGATAAACTAGAAAACAATGAAATATCAAAAAGAAACCAATAAAAACCCTGAAGCTTGATAATGTTCCATGTTGAAGGGTTGTCTGTTATTCAGACCCAATACCCTACCTTCAAAAGTAAAGAAAGGAATGTCTGCAGTTCTGAATCATTGAATGATAGCATATAAACAAATCCATCCTTTCATTTGTTTTCCCCGAACATTTTCAAATTGACAAGTGCTAGAATTAATCAAGATCATTACTACCCTCTTGGATTTGGCATCCTTAGAGGAGGAAAAAAAACACATTCCTTTTCTATCTCATGAATATTCTACAAGATGCAAACAAACCAGCAATAAAAATAAGCACAAAGCAAGCTCTTAAGAACATCACCTCTAGCCTGTGGATATGGGCCATTTAACATCTTATGTAGTCTATGAAAGCCTCTCAGTGATAAAAATGGAGCGGGAAGGGATCACAAATGTTTAAAATCCTTCCATTCCCATATCCCTGTGGTTCCATCTTGGGAACTATGTGAAGAAAAACAAGCTAGATCTAAGCCCTCTTGGTTCTGCGGGCTATGCTCACTTTGATATTATCAGGACAATGCTGGGGTCCAGGGAGAAAGTCATACAACAGTGAGATATAAAAAGAATGAAAGAATTATCAAGGGGAGAAAAAAGGGAGAGCTAGCAGATTGCCTTTAATTATTTTTATCCCCCTAATTTATTTTTGTTTTTATTAAAAGGAGAAAAATAAGGCACACAAGTATTCTCAGAGAAACTGATGATTCTGCTTAATGAGGCATATATTAAAAGTTTAATTAACCGAAGAGTGGTTATTGGTGCCTGCTACATGCACTAAGAGTGAAAATAAGCTTTGAATGACAAGTTTCCTCACCCTCAAAGGGCTTACATTCTGTTGGAGACTAAAACTATTTACTTCTTCCTCTCCTTACAGGGAGAAAATTGTTATTTACAGTATAAAATCTCAAACTCCCTAGTCTAGCTAAGGTCTAATATCCCACTTCACCTGTAGTTTTGCTTGCCATGGTTTCAGTTACCAATAGACCAAAATATTCAATAAAAATTTCCAAAAAAAATTCATGTTTAAAACTGAGCACCTTTTGTGAGCAACGTGATGAAATGTCACGCCTTCTTAATTCCCCCAGCCCAAGACGAGAATCATCCCTTTGTCCAGAGTCTCCACGCTGCAATACTCTCACTATTCATTAGTCACTGAGTACCCATCTTCACTATCAAATGGACTGTCAAGGTATCACACTGCTCGTGTTTGGATAAACCCTTATTTCACTTAATAATGGCCCCAACGTGCAAGCGTAGTGATGCTGGCAGTTCGGATATGCTACAGAGAATCCATTAAGTGCTTCTTCTAAGTGAAAGATGAGTAAAGTACAATAAGATATTTTGAGAGACTATATTCACATATCTTTTATTAGAGTATACTGTCATAACTGTTCTATTTTACCATTAGTTTTATTGTTAATCTCTTACTATGCTTATTTATAAACTTTAGCATATATATGTATAGAAAAAAACATAGTATATACAGGGTTTAGTACTATGAGTAGGTCCTGGAATATATCCCCTACAGATAAGGGGACCACTGTATTGACAATAGGCATAGCACTCACCTCCACCTACCCTCCGCCTTCTCTATCATTCCCCAAACACTCTAGGCTCTTTTTTCCTGGTCTTTGTACATGCTCTTTCATCTTTCATCTTCCTAATCTCCCTTTTGGCCTTCCTACTCCTGGCAAAAACCCTATTCATGGCGCCAGTTTAAATATCACCTCTACTGAAGCCTTTTTCAAATCCAGCTATTATTTATAGCTCCTCTCAGTTCCTACAGTCATTGTGCTCAGAAGGCCATAACATATGGGACAAGTGACATTGTGATTCTGTTCAAGATAAGTATGTAAGCCCATCAGCAGAAATGAGGACAATATGTGATATAATGTGTTATACTCAATAAATGTTTGCTGAATCAATTTAAAAACAAACCAACAAAATGGTATAATTCCTTTGCTGTGTGCAGACAGTCTAGCCATCTCTGGTTCATGCTCTCCTTGAATCACCTCCATTTGCAGATGCATTTCCCCTCCTTGGTATTTCTGATCTATGGACAAAGGCAGTGGTTCCCTACCTATGCGTGAGAGATTCTGGAGGTTAATCAGAAAATCGGTGGGTTTGATTTTTAAAAGCTCACAAGATGACTCTAATAAACATCCAGGTTTAAAAACCATTGGAACTTTTCACACTTTTCATTTTTACCACTTCTCAGAAACTAGGCCACCAGTTACTGCTTCTAGATATTCTATGCCCACTTTGTGATGGGTGTTTACTTCTAGAATGAGTCTATAACTTCCAGACTCTTACGTTACTTGCTGATTAAGCAATGAGAAGTGTGAATTCTTTGAAGAATGTCATTCCTTCATTTATTTGTCCAACAAGTACAGTCATGTGCTGCAAAACAACTTTTCAGTAAATGTCAGACCACATATATGACAGCTGTCCCATAAAATTATAATGGAGCTGAAAAATTCCTATCACCCAGTGATGTAGCCATGGTAACATCTTAGATCAAGGTATCACATGTTTGTGGTGATGCTAGTGTAAACAAACCTATTTTGCTGCCAGTCATATAAAAATATAGTACACACAACTATGAATGACACATGATAGTTGATAATAAATGACATTACTGGTTAACGTACTTACTATACTATGATTTTTATTATTTTAGAATGTACTCTTTCTACTTATAGAAAAAGTTTGCTATAAAACACTATGCCGTGTTAGTGTTATACCAGCAGCAGCCTCATTCATACACCTCACGCCCCTTGATTGCATCATTCTCTTGTGCTTGATTCAGTCACATGTTTTGTTTATCATGGCCCCTAAGCATTCACACAATGGCAAAAATCACCTAACGACACATTTCTCTGAATATCTCCATCGTTAATTGACACAGGACTGTATTTACTTAGCTTCTTCCGAGGGCTAAGTGATACTTGCTTTATTTAAAGAACTGTCCACTAACAACTTGATTCTGAACTCTTTCCTAAAAGGAAGATTTTTAAAACAAAGAGCAATTATGTATGATCCAATTCAGGACAAAGTGGGCGGCAACTTACATTTTTAGCTCCTAAGTGGGTGCTCATGGCCATATGTAGCCCCTGAGTGCAGATTATACACTAAATATAGAAAAAGGCCCATCCACTATACAGTATAATTGTGGATTTCTAAGTTGCAGTCACCAAGCCACAAAAAATGGAGGAGCTATTCAGAGAAGTGAATTAGTTTAGCAAATATGCTGTACTTTCCCCCAAAAAATCAGTTTTCATTAAATTAGATTGCAACTGAGGAAATGTTAGACTCCTAATTCTACAAACTTATATATCTGATACTTTCTGCTGTCCATACTTAACTACTGTTTGGGTTTTTTTGGTTCTCTCCCCCAACCAGAAAGGGTGACTAGGACCACCTTTTGCTGAACTATTTGTTATGGTTTTCCAAGTACCCAAGCCCTTGGGTGTGACCTGATTGTGCATATGGAATCTAAATTAGTTTCAAGCCATACAAATAGAAAGGGCAGCCATCAGCAATGGAAACGAAATAAAATGGCAGAGAGACAGTTTTGTAAAGTGAAAATAACATCTCTGACAAACGAAAACTAGGAGTCATAATACCAGACACAATCTCACTCCGTCTGTGCAGAGGAAAGTGTGGTCTGTAAACTCCAGACATATCTAACACTGAGCACTTGTTCAGCAGCACTAGTGCAACATCCGGCTTTTGTTCGTGTCCACAAGCATCTTTTAGAAAAAAAAAGAACTCAAAGCACATACAAAGGAAGCTGCTAAAACACTCACTTCTAATTAGATCTCTAACATCACTGGAGGAAAAGGAAAATGGATCTGTCTACTGTTTCCTTGAAATCCACAACTACTGCTTTATCTGAAACCTATAAACAAACATCCTAATGCTGCACTGTACTTGAGTTCAAAAGTTCAGCACATTTGGAGAAATGGTAGCACTACCCCAGAGGAGAGGACAGTCTGGGGGCTGCAGATGGGAGAAGGGTTATTGGATCTTGCTCCTCCCACTCATACCATCTGCAAAAGCTTAGGCCTTTGCAACCATGCTGACCTTCAGGCCCAGAGTCGTTACTCAAACTGCACCTGCCCAGGATTAAGTTTCCTGCCAGTGAATGATTGTTCTTTCCTTTAGTCTGCACACAGCTGTCACGTGATCAAGTGGCAACTGAGCAGAGGGAGTGGAGGGAGCAGGCCCCTTGCAAAAGAGCTGAGCAGGACACCAACTTGGGTGATTCATCTCCTTTAAAACCCTATTCCTGAAAGACTTGCATGTTTATATCACTTCTTGTTTCAGCTCACAGATAATTAAAGCCTGTCAGAGACAGCTCTAACCTGGAAAACAGACTATCTCTATGACTGGTTAGAGCTCTTAAGAATGAATGGGACTCTTTGTCTTTCTCTTTTCCTTCTGACCCCAAAGGCTGCTAAATCTATGGTTTCTAACCTTGCTGAAAACAAGGGAAACTTTGAAAAGTAATGTGGTGTCCCCCTGTAACAAGAGATACAGTCGCATGGCAAAAATCAGTTATACCTGCTTGCTAAGCATTTTGCTAATCCAATATGTCCACAGCATGCATAAAATAACCTTGGATAGCCATTTCATCAGTGATGGAATAAACTCTTAGATGCACTTTTCACTATTAGAGATAGCTTCATGGCAGAAGGAAAGGGGTAAATTTACATAACATTCCTACACATTAGGAGATTCTACTCAAGAGTACATTGACAAAGGAGTGCATTGTTAAATGGTTATTCAAAGGAAAGTTAAATATTATAAAAACGGGTGAAATTATTCTAGCCAATATTTCTCATAATAAAGAATCATAACTTTCTCTAAAAGAGGCATTCTGTATTTCATTTAAAGAAAACAGTTATATTTGCATAAAATGCTTCTCAGTGGTAACAGAAACTCACTACCTCACCTTCGATCAGTGAACACCAGCAGGGATGGAGGACAGTCAAGCCTTCCCAGGCTCCAGGGGTCACAAATCAATGCAGAGGTCAGTGTTGCCGGGCAGGGGCTTTGCCCTTGAGAATTTCAAATCCTATGTAGTAAGCATGCTATTGGCTTTTTCTCACACACACACACACACACACACGGCCTAGATGTGCCACAAGTGTGATCGTTCTGCTGAAACACAATGCATATTCATCTGATTTCATGATTATATGGAAAAGCTGGCCAGCATATAGTTATCAGAGGTGAAGAAATAAAATCGGGATTTAAGAAAATAAAGAGACCACTTTTCATTACCCATCCACATCCCTCTCCTACCCAAAACCATACTAGCACATTTAAAGGCTGAAAGGAAGAAATTCTCATGGACTGCATTAGCACTTAATGTGGGTAAATATCAACTGTTGGTGCCCAGGTGTTGAAAAGTGTCTGTCTTACTTTTAAGCAATAAGACAACACAGGATAAACACTTGTGGTTGATTATTGCAATGTCCAGGTGAAGGCCAAAATGACTGAACACCTGACAAATATAATTCTTTCAAAATGCTCTGACTAGAGGACCTCATTTCCAATTACAAAATGGATTTTATATATTTCAGCTTTATTTTTAAAAAGAGAAAGAAAGAAAACAGGCAGATCAGTTTATTTTCTGAGCACAGTATTAATGACAAGATGACATCACCAACAGCCAATCGAAAAGCTCTCTGGTGTCTGGTGTTCTAACACCATTTCATATTTATGGATAAGCACCAGAAGGGTGTCAGCCCTAAGCTGCATTTCCCTCCCTACTCACTTCTAAATAAAGTGTCTGCTTTCTTTTCATTCAGCAGCAAAACTGGGGGGGAAAAAATGAAAAAGAAAAACCCTCATGGTCTCTCTTCCTCCTCATCCCAGCCTGTTTTCTGACAATCCTGAAACAATAAGTGGAAGGCGGGGGAGAGTGGCTGGAACCTTGTGTCACTGCTTCCTGTAAAGCTGCTGAATGCACTCTGCAGCTTCAAACGTCCTTCACTGACAAACCTGAGCCAACACTTCATCTGCAAAACCCCTAAGAGCAGGAAAGGAGAGACTATTGCAAAAGATAGGGCCCAGGCTCTCTATTCAAGAAATAATCATTCTTACCCCTAGTTTTTTTTTTTTTTAACTATTGTCTATTCCTATTGTCCACTACCTTCTCCTCTAAAGCAATTTTAATGAAAGGAATGAGAAGAGTTAACCCTGAAATGGCTAATCCAAGGCCAGTGCAGACAGAAGATTTCATGGTTCAGCTCCCCCAGACCAATGGAGGCCAAGCGTCACCAAGAGACCCCAAGAACAGGGTAATGAGACAAAACCAGCACATCTATGTTGATGACACTGTTCTCAAGGCTGGTGCTAATTGCTGAGCTCCTGAGAAATGTGGTGGCCAGAGCATTTGTCTTCAGACTAAAATTGACAATCTGTATGAACAGAAATTGATAACACAATTCATATTCTAAGCAGCTCAGAGATGTTTACTGCATCCATGAAAAATCTCTGCCCTAGACAACTATAACATGCATCCTGCTCTCATGCTTCTCCCAAAACCTCATCTTGAGAAGAATATAGCCCTTTCTCTCTTCCACACCCCTAACCATCTGATGTTGTATCAGAATTCCTGGATCAAGTCCAAAACCAGAATTATAACATGTAATAAAGATGCTTGGCCATGCAGCAAAGATGACAGAATTTGGCATGTTGGCCTGAAGCCAGAGTGACAGATCTTGAGCTGATGTTCCTTTCCTCCAGATTTAACAATGTACAAGGAGAAAAAAATATATATTAATAATCTGCTCAGAGCAAAATCGGTCTCTCCAAGTTTCTTTGAGTTTGGCTCTGACAAGCCCCCACCCATACCCATAAACCCCTTACTTTTCCTGGATGCCAAAAACAAGCAAAAAGAGTGACTATAGCTTGTCTCTTTTCAAAATTTGTCTCAAAGGTAAAACTAGGTAGATTCAAAGGGTGAAGTTGAAAAGGAATTGCAACCCCAACTATTGGGGGGCTATGTAATGAGAATCACTAATTTCTCCTACATGCACCTATCTAAGCCAAAGCACATTCACCCTGCCACATCTCAAAGCTTACATATTTTATACACAACTCACATATACTCTTTTACTTGCAGAGTCCTTATACAAATCAGAAGCATCATTATATAAGGAACAGTTGTGTGTGAAGCAAAGAGGAAAGGGTCTGACCTAGGTCCTCTAAATCCTTAGGTTATGCAGGAATTAGGAGGCGGGGAATGAAAATAAAAGTTTTAGATGCCTTATTAAAACACACACATACATACCCAGGGGTTGGGAGTGGGGAGTGGAGGGAGTCCTTCTGTCCCATATGCTAAGCAATGGGTGTTGTCATTCTTAAAGTTAAAAATAATTCACAAAGACAAAATCGAAAGCAACACATGAAAATCTGAGCACTCAACAAAAAGGAACAAATTAAAAGGCAGCACACTGGTATCATAAATCCAAAAATAAGTATTTAAGTAAGCGTTTCTGAAGGGCACTCTTCCCAATGCCCTTTCCTAAGGCAAATGGAATCCTTTCCAAAATCCACCTATTAGAAGGCCCTGCTATTACTCTTCAATCTTGCTTCATGCTAGTTGGCAGAAAGAAAAACTAATTTGGAACATCCCAAAGTCATTCACATTTGGTTTTAGTTGTATTATTCGGGGGTAGCAAGTTGGCAACAAATCTCACTCGTTAATTAAGTTTAATTTAGAATAATTTTAAATTTTTTATTCCCTCAATGCAAGCCAACTAACAACTACAGACAGTGGCCGGCTGGCAAAAGAAAACAGCCAGTTTGGGATTTTTTAATTGTCATAGATAAGCTATCCTCATGTAGCTAATCATGGTGACAGAAAGAGCCTCGGCTCAGGGTGAAGTGTTAATAAGCACCCAGAGGCCTAGATTTGACAATGACATCATGTGTATGCAAGCAAAGGTGTGATCAGATGTGGCCAGGCATGAGAGGCACTGAGTAAGACCCATCAGAAACACGCATTTCATTCATTATAACACACCCTTTTACTCAACGTTCTGTGCTCATAACCCTTATCCTTCCCCAAGTTCATCAAAGGTAAGGCTGTTGTATCTATTTCTTTGGATCTCTAAATTCAATCCAACAGACATATTCACAACATATACACTTATTAAAGTTAGAAGTGGAAGGCTGCATTGAACCCCAATTCTGACTCCACATTTAGAAGCTACACATTTAGACCACATACGTCATAATACTTGTAGATTAATTGCACAATGATCTGATCCAGCAGACACAGGTTAATCCAGGCCAAGATTCCTATTTTTTATAAAGAAAAAAAAGGTACAGAAAGCCCTCATGTCTGTTTATGTATCCTCTGCCATCTTTATTATAAATTCTCTTTCTTCAATATTAACAAGCAGTTGGTATGTAAGCTATCTCATGAGGTATCTTCTTCATCTCACTCTAGCTTTTGTCTTTTCATTCAAATCAATCCAATTTTACGTTTTCTTTTTATGTAATCCCTTTGTGGAATGCAGAAGCATTGTTTGCTACTGAAATTCATAAGACAAAGTGTAGGAAAAGAATGTATGCATGTGGAAGAGGTATTCTCAAAATCCAAGAATAATATCATAAAGAACCATCTCCCCCCACCCTTCCACCTCAAGAAAAACTTCCTGTAGTCCCTACCAATGGGAAAAAAAATAATGCTTGAGACAAATCATTGGTCAAATTAAATATGGGTATCATTTTCATGATGCATTTGAAGTGTATAACAGAAATGAATATAGGTTGAAATTTTAGAAAAGAAGCATTTTAAATTTCATTTAAAAAATTTTGAGATGCCTTGGTCATTTGGGGGAGTTGGAGTAGGGGAGACACATATTTAAGCTGCTATGAATCACTCTTATACACAACACATGATCCGTTGTTAATCATTTTTACATATAGAGAGGACAAAATGAAAGACAGTTTTATAATTAGTAAAAGCCAAGGTCATGGAATAGAAAGATATAGATACAAACACCACTAAAGCATTGCCTTCTGTTTCTAAGATTCTTCCAGTTTGACAAGAGGTAATTCTACTACTCCCTGTTCCTCAGATAAACAATGGATACTTGACCCATTTACAAAGCTAGGGTAGTAGACATATATGGGCCTTACCATTTATCCAATATCCCCTCCCCCAAAACAGGATGTGAATCAAAGAGCTAAGGAACTATCCTATCATTTTCAAAGAAAAAAGACAGAACTTCAGAGTTAACTTTTTATTCTGAAACAGTACGCTCCAAGATAAGTCATTATAAGCACAATGAATGACTTGACTAAGTTGGTCCTTATAAAGATTTTATCTGAATGGTTTGCATCTCATTCACATGATTCAGTTTTTGTGTAAAAATTGGGTTTTATATTGGTAGCAGTAGATTCAGTCGTATCCCTCCTAAATTCCCAGCATAGAGTGTCAGCACAGAGTTTACAACATCAACACAGCTGACATTAAAGGAGGACATAGCTATATCAGCTATATGGGTCATGTTTTCCACGTAGGAGAAAAATAGAAAACGAGTGAGCATGTAAAGGACCAGGCATGGTGAAGCTGATGTTAATGAGCCCCTTTCTTAACACACACACAAGGGGCCCTAAGTTAAATGTCCTAAAGCAGTTCTCCTGGTTTCCCTATTTACTAGGTTCCTTCAGTTCTTAGCTTTTATCTAATTATAGTTAAGCCACTGGATCTGGAGAGAAGACTAGAATATGAATTTCATAAAAACATAAAACAATTACCAAGACACTTATTTATCCAGGCATATAATTCCAACTGACAGCCATCACACTTTAGGAATCTAAGGGGCTTACCCCTAGCATTTATAGTACTTAACCGTTCAGTACAGAACAAGATGTTTATTCTAGAAACTTATCTTCTAAATTACTGAGGAGAGGGTGAAGGGGGTGGGGAAATAACCAGAGGTCACACTCAGTGGCCTGGCTAATCCCTGCCTACAAATCATCACACTATAATATGAACAGCCAGATAGCTACACAAATAATTCCTCAGACCATTTGTCTATTCTAATAACCTAAAAATTCATACATATCCTCCTATATATAATGAAAGAACTTTGCATTACATTAACAATACTTTGTTATCCCTTGAGTATTTGTGATACTTCTTAAAACTGGGGTCATATGTTGAGTAACAGGAAAAACCTGCACATTGGAAAGAAGATTAATACCAATTCATGACATTCTCAGAATCATCCCATAGGGTTGTTCAAGCTCTGAGCTACATGATCATGCCCTACCAAGAGAATGGGTGGGGACACACAGCCTAGCCCTCACCTGCTCACCAACCACATGTCCTGGGGTCAGAAGGGACATCTTTGTTTCATTCATTAAAGTTTTTTGCAACCTTGTAACTTAAATAGCATAACAGGGTATGTTATTCAATTGCAGAGATATCTGAAGTCAGATTACAAATATTTATACTGTTAAAAGAAAAAAAAAAGACAACAGGCCCAAAATGAAGTTTCTTATGCTAAGTCCTATGTCACCAAAACGGGACTTAATTTATAGTTTCCTCTCTCCCAGAATAGGAATCTTAAACCAATGAATCAGGAATCACCTGAGGGGGCCTGATAGACCCCCTCCCAACCCCTAAAGTAATCTTGCAATAACCAACCCACTCAATCCACTCGAATTTTGTAAAGAATATATAATAACATTGAGCTTATCACCTAATACAGTAGTTAGCAGAATCTCTACAAATAGTTCCTGAATCTAAATTAGAGTAAGGAAGAGGGAAGAGAAAATATACCAAGAGGAGATAAGAAAATATGATGAGTCAACACAGGGTAAAGAAAAGAAAAATGAAATGAACCTCTATTGACAATACATAGAAAGAAGACAAGACTGGCAGGTCTTAACTCACAATTATCTTTAGCTCTCATTCTATTAACCCATAGGCTAAGTAATTCAGGTGATTCAAGCATGGGGTGCTAGAGAGGCCGAGTCATGGGTTCATCCAAATGTGAATTACACTGTTTCTGTTCCAGTGTGCTTAACTCAAATTAGCATCTTGCATATGTCTCTGACTAGTCACAAGGGAGGCCAGAGCATGGGAGTAAAGCCACATAAATCCATCATCATTACTACAAAAAAAAAAAAAAAAAAATCTCCAGGCATCTGCTTTCCCTACAAGGTCCTTCGGGATCAAGCTTACCTGGAAGTAAAAGCAAATTACTGAAATCAAGACAGTCCCAACTCTATGGCAGACATGAGTTGTATGCTACTCTCATCAATGTTCTTGCTCCCAGATTGGGAATAAGGTCTTTACAGAGGCCCTGAGCATTTGTGTATTTCTACTGAGTTTATCAGCATGAGCTCCCATTTTTGTTTCCCCAGAAGAAACATAAACAAGCCTTAAAAATTATCCTAAAACAGAAAATTTGGTTTCAATTGTTCAGACGCCCTTCAAAATTAAATATCATATTCCTAAGTCTTTTCCCCAAACTCCTGTAGTGATTGGTTTATATTACAGACTAATGTCCCTGCAGTATTGAATAAACCAAGCAGTTTGTGTACTGTAACACCAATAATCACTAGCTTTGCTTCCTTGTAAGTGGCTTTATAGAAAAACTGCTTTTTTTTTTTTCAATGAAAAAGTTTGCTTCAGGCTCTACTCTTGAATACCTAGTTTGTGGTAAAACTTAAAATGGTCTCATTAGAAACTCTCGAATGTTGAGAATTATGAAGATGATGGAATTGCTGACATTAGCCACAGCTGGCACTGCAAAATGCTATTAAGTATATTGACTCTTCCCTATGAAGTCAGTCCCCAGAGCCTAGGACTTTGTAACTTTAAACTATAAAATGAAACTCACCAGCAGTGGAAGCCATAGTTAGGGCTGGAGACCTTGGATTGCTAACTAAAGACATTTAGTGTTGACTAAGAAACATTTTTAAAAGTACCTCTCAATTTGTTACTGTACTATTTGGAGGGAGAGAAATATGCAAATTACAGGTAAGAAATATGTTTACACCACCATTTGTCATAATGGTAGAGAGAAAGGGGAACCAAACAGAAAGCTATGATTTCTGACATGCAGAAGTCAACGGCTAAACAAAGACATCGGTCTATTGTTCAATTTTACATCTTATCTGTAAGGTGAAATGTGAATGAGTGAAAAGAAATTCCCTGGGAAATGACTATTAGATAACGAACTAGAATCTCCTTACTGAAGACACCTCAACCCAAACTATGATCATTTCAAAGGCTAGAGTATATGTATTTTTTTAAGAAAGAAAATGCAAAGGCCAAGTTAAAAAAATAAAAACACTAGTTTTGGGTCCTTAATGATCACTAGATCTCATAGATGCAATTTCTATAAACTGGACTGATTTTGTAGACTGGCAGCTATTTTTAGTACTACTTTCCTTACAGTGTCATAAACCATGGCATTAGTCTTTTTTTCAGGCACATCCTTGGTCCCAAGGTTGGACTATGCAGCTAAGAGGGGCACTGAGCATCAAAGGTTTGTGGATTTCCCCACACTACATCCCAATTAAGCTTATTCAGTAAATATGTAACTACATGCCCTTAATCTGACTTTTCAAGTCATTCTGTCTTCAGTAATCAAAACCACCATGCCTAAAAGAAGTCTTGACTATTTTTGCAATAAGATTTGTTTAGAAACAGCAAGAAAAGCCCACACATATCCCTTAATGAAAGTTCCATACACTCCCTGGGGGACAATCTCTACCAACGATCAGCTTCGGCTACCACCTGTGTATGAATGATTCTCTCATTCGAATCTCTAGGAGACTACACTCCTAAACTGAAATCACATCTGTATATTCTCAAATCTCCACTTACAGGTATGACAGGAAACTAAGGCTTAGTGTGCCCAAACCAGCACTCACAGCCTAGCAAACCACTCTCCTGAATTCCTCAGCTTGATCAATGATCTCACCATATACCCAGCCAGCAACCATCTCTAATCATCATTTATCCCCCTTTTATTCTTTAGCCACCTATGTAATCCCTACATAGTATCATTTTACTTATCAATTTCTTCCACGTCTACCAAGGCTTTGTTTGACTGACATTTTTCATCTAAAATATTAAAAAAGAAACCTCACTGGTTTGCAGCCAAGAAGTTCCACGCTGCTTCAATGACCCCTTAAAGTCCCATCAGGATAATATTTTCAACCTAAAAACCTACTTCTGTCGCTCTAGTTCTCTAAATTCTTAAATGATCACCCCTGTCTATAGGAAGGAGATCTCAAATGTTAGTGGGATAAGAATCATGACTATGCAGGGAGGGGACACTTATAATACAGATTTCGGTCCTCCACAGGAATTCGGCAGTTCCAGAGTGGGATCCAAGAACCTGCATTGTATATGTCCTCCAGGTGATTCTGATTAGAAGGTTTAATGATCATGCTTTAAGGAACAAAAGACAACAAGATACGCAGCTCCTATCAATGGTGTACACAACAGGGGTTCGAGTTCTAGCCAGGGTTTGATGGGCTGGAAAATCCTAAGCCCCCTTCTACATAACACACTTTTCTACCTCAAAATAAAATATCATAAGTAGTATAACCTACCTGCATGATAAATTTCCAAAACCAAGTCACTATGCTTATCTAATTTAAATATTTGTGCAAAACTACACTAGTGGATATAATGAAATAGACATATGCTCGCATCCATACATAGAATCACCATAAACAGCTACAAACACTGATTGGCAATGTTTTTACTGATAACTCAGATTCCACAAGTAGGTATGACCACCGATGGCATGATTTCCCTAAACTGTGAACAATATTTAGTAAAGGTCCACATAAAACAATGTATAATCTTCTCCCCTTTTGCAAATTAGTTTTATTTCTGGAAAATCCAGTGTGTATATTAAAATCTAACCACAAATACTTTGTGCCTAATATGTGAAGCAAAGTTAGGTTTCGGTTCAAACACTTGGAAGAGGTTTTGTTTTCAACCTTACATAAAGGTCTGTTGAGACATCTGAGGATCCTGCTATATACAGAACAATTCATGCGCAGGACTAACCTGTGTGCACTGCAAGATACCAGCACCCTGGGCTCTCTCACGAAATGCCAGCAGTGTCCTCTAACCAAGTATGACCAAAAAAATTATCACATGAATTTCCAAAGCACTCCCAGAATTAATGCCTCATCTTCCAATCTAGCTTCCACCCCAAACATTCCACAGAAACAACTCTATAAAGCGACAGTGACCTTCATATGTCTCTCAATCCAGTAAACATTTGACTTTCCTCATCTTCTGGCTGCAGTTGGTCTCTCCTCAATCCTCACTTCCCTTGACTTTTATACTAACACACTTAGGATTTTCTTATGTCTTCCATTCCTTATTCTTAGTATCCTTTATGAGCTTTACCCCTCTACCTGGACATGAAATGTTGTGTTTCAGTGACCCTGGCCCATAGAATATCTTCCTTTCCTAATCTGTGTTCTTTTGCTAGTCAGTCTCACTCAAACTACCAATTACCATCTATATACTTTTACATTTCCCACCTAGACCCCTGCTCTGAACTCCAAAGCTATAAAGCCAAGCACATTTACACATCTCCCTTAGACATGTCAAAGGAGCTTAGCCAAATAGTTTCATCATCTACCACCCACATGGTGCCCACACTTGCTCCTCCTCAAAGCCTGGTCCTCCTCCTTGCTCAGTAAATAGACCACCATCAATCTAGTTGTACATGTCAGATACCTGGAGACCTTCTCTCACATCTAGTCAAACACAAAACTCTATGAAATATGTAGCTTGTTCATCAGGGTCACTCTTAGTACCTAACATAGGACTTGGTACAAAGATGGTGCCCAATAAATATGTATTAAATAAACAAGTGAATGACTTACAGAAATAATAAACTACTGTGGACATATCCCTTCATTTCCCTATACTATTTCCCATATTCCTTCTACCTGAAGATCTCACTTTTACTCTCAAACCTTGTAAACATATATTCACACTACTTCTCAGCCACAATGCCACTTCCTCAATATGGTTTCCCTTGGCTTTCCCAGGACACAATCAATATGCTTTCCCTCTGCTATCATGGCACTGTACACAAAGCATCATGCCATCATCACCACCTTGTAATGACACGGCATGATGACATTGCCCCTTCCTTTGGATCTAAATACATGACAAATAGTAGGATGGCTCAGCAAAAATCCTTAATGACTTAATATTTTAAACTCTGTCTCTATCTGGCTTACCTTACCCTTTTCTATCCTGGCAGGAGAGAACAGAGCAAGAGATAGTAAAGAGGAATGGCCAATCCTGGCATGCTCTTGTGGCTACACAGACCCAGACACCACTGTCTTTTCCCGTTATTCTATTAGTAATGATGGCTTTGTTCCTTCCATTCCCCAAATGTGGTGAAGGCCATGTGGAGGACCCAAGGCCTGCACATATGCACACAAGTCTGCTGCTTCCTCTGAGATGGTGGCCAAAGCCTTTCGACACTGCAGAGGTGCCTTTTCCCCGACTGTGGGAAAAGTAGTTAGCAAAAGACTGTATACACAAAGCTCTTCAACCACAAGGCTGGAAGAGAATCAAAACAAGCCAAAGCTTAATTAGAGTTGATTTCCCAGCTGGGATCCTTGTTAGGGATTGAGATCCAAAAGCCATCGCTGAGAAGGCAACTCTACCTCAAGTATGACAGGCCTCTAAAACCACCAAAAAGGCAGAGCTGGGGATTTTTAATTTTTCACATAATCCAGCATTGTGTGTGTGTGTGTGTGTGTGTGTGTGTGTGTGTGTGTGTGTGTGTCTGTGTGTGTGTGTTCACATAATCCAGCATTCAGTGTGTGTGTGTTTCCCTAACCTAAACTCCAGGCACTGATGAAACCCCATGATTCCAGCTCTTTGCTCCCTAACTCTTCTCCCCTTCCATAAATTAAATTAATGAGGAGTTTTCTAAAAGAGTACATTCTCTTAAAGGCTCTGTTATTCTCAAGTTAATGGCTCTGACATGTAGCCAGGCCAAACAGTCACAGGCAGCAATAACTCTTGCAACAGCTCCAAAACTTAGCCTCAAATGTCACCGAGTCCTACCCCTGATCTTTCTCCCCCTTTGATTATCAGTGGTTGCCTTCCTTACTCCCCTAACATTTTATAGCAAACTCAGATGCATCAAAGAAACCAGTTAAGGATGTGAAGATTGAGAAACACATTCAATCTTAATGTTATGATCTTGTCTTTTCCTTCCCACAACTTGTCTCTAAGAGAAAAGGACAAGTGTAAATTTGATTCCACACAGAACAGAACAAAATACATCTAAAGCAACAAGGGAGATGAGCATTTCTAAATGGCAGCATGCTAATCTAATACTTAGCACACACTTACTGCAAAGATTGTGTCATATTTGTGATGAGTTAATAATTTTTACATGAAAAGTGAGTGGACATGTACAAAATAAAGCAATCAAACAAATCTGACAGAATCAGTTGTTTCAAATCACCTTCCTAAACTAACATCCAATGAGATGATGATTAAAAAAATATAAAAATGCAAACAAAATTGCAGGAGAATCTGATTTCAATATATCTAATGGGCACAGATCAGAATAAATATAATGATATTTATTCAAGTTCTTAGCCTCAAATGCAAAAAGTGATTAAACACATGTTTATAAATCAGTTCATCTATCTTGAAAATATAAAATATATTCTGGATAAGATTAATCCAAATTCCTGTATCTACAATTTGATCTAAAAATCTACACAGATGTATATATGTTTAGTATGTATGTTCCAAAAAGTTGGGAGAGGAAAAGAGAAAAAAAGTTAGAAACATAAATGGGGGGGAAAAACAACTATTTGCTTTGTTCTGACTGGCTTACCTGAATCAGCAATAATTTTCAAACAATTTGTTGGTGTACTCGATAAAACAATGAATCTTTCACCTAATGGTTATGGGTTCCAAAATAATAGTGAGAAGACAGGTAAATAGAGCCTCCAACAAAAGAGGCAGAAACCTAGGGGAGGCAACTTTTCTTAGCAGGTATATATTTGTGAGATAAAAGATTAGGTCTTGAAAAAACAGGATGCATGCTAGTCTGCTTAGTCTGGGCTGTCTTTTTCTAGACATAATTATAAATATCTTATTTATAAAGAATGTTAAAGTTTCCAAAGCACTTCTACATACATTTACCTCATTTGATCCCACAGCAATCCATCAAGCAGGCACGCCCATTTTACAGATGAAAGAGTTGAGGTCCAGGGAAGTTAAGGGACTTTCCTAAAGAGACACAAATAAGTGACCAGAGAGCCACAATACGTATCTTCTGATGCTTTAGTAATAGGTCACATTTTTACATTAGAATAGAAATTTACAACAATGAGAGAAATTAAAAAGTTGCAAGAAAATGAACATTCAGTGAATTTCCAACTATTTACCAAGTCAGGACTATCACAGGTAAAGTTATACCCAGATATATGAGCTTGCTTCAAGATTGATGTAAATTTTTCACTTAATTATCTTCTGAGTCTATCTCCATACCCTACTCCACTTCCTAACATCACAAATATTTGTCTAGGCCACAGTAGAGAGTTTATTCTGACCCTGAATTTGTAATGTTATTGGCTGCTATCTCAACTGAAAACATACTTAGAGGAGTACAGAGTGTTCCTTACCAATCCATCTTACCATGAGCTGAAAATGTCCGGCTCTCAGTGAAAAGAATGGTCTGGTAATATTTAATATGAACACAGACATTTCTCTTCCAGTGTAATTCTTTGTGCACACATCATTAAGGATCAAAGCACAGGCATACCGAAGAATGGAAGGAGGAATTTGAAAACATCAAAGTTAATTATATTTGGTTGTCCCAATAGCTGTTACTCGTTCAATTAAGATGCTGCTTCAGTTAATCTTAAGTCAAGCTGTGCCACTCTGAAAGTCCAAGCAATAAAAGCAAAAGTCAAAACATCTAAAGCTGAAGCTTTTTTTTTTTTTTTCTAATGAGTGCTCTGCATTTACTGGCCTTCACTTTCTGTCAGTGAGCAACTGTCTACTCACACTTTACCACCAGATTGGGCAGGGGTCTCCAACACCAGGCACCCAGGCAGATCCTCAGAAAAGAGGGGTTCCATGAAACCTGCATGACCTGCTTTTTCACCCAGTCCATAATTTTTTTTTTAAACCTACACAAAGAGGATGAATAACAAAACCAAGCCATGAGCCTACTCTGTTCAAATGTGTAAGGTGATAGGTGGCTTTTTAGTTCTTAGTTTACTGGGAATAAATAGATTCTCCTTATTCTTGCACTGTCCTGAGCACAACAGGCATAACTTCTGTCACTTAGTGACTGTGGTTTCTGCCTCATTATTTCCATTTCTAAATTTTGGGGGCCAGAATATTCACAGATTAATGTGCTCAATGGACCATCTGTGGTTTAAAGAACTCCTAGAGAGCAGAGGAGGAAAATCTGGCTCTCCCACACAATTGCAGTTACCATTAAAAGGGAAAAGTTCACTGCAGGGTTGTCTCCAATAAAAACTGGTAAAAGGAAAAAACGTTAGAAGGCCACTGGCAGCAATAGGGCTTTATCATCTCTGGAAAAATTCCTTTTCCTCCATTAGTAAGTGGAGTGGGGGGCACTTTACTGTGCCAAGCACTTATTGTACAGCAGGATCTGAATAAAAGTTTTATAAATATTGTCCAATTTAATCCTTCCCACAAGCCTGAATGGGGGAGAAAATCTAAATTTTGAGATGGAACTGAGGTGCATTCTAAATGCAACTGCAAGAATTTAAGTCAGCACGGGTTCACCAGAAAGTGTGGATTTCCCCTAAAATTGTGACTTCCCAAATCTCTGTCTTAGATGAATTATGAGATAAGAAATTAGTGTGGCCACCAGCTTCTATACGCCCAGTGTGCAAGTCCGATCTGTAGCCACTTTACGATTTTTCAAACAGCTTAGCCATGCTCTTCATGTGCTCTATAAAGTTCATATGTCTTGTCACAACAGTGGAAAGAAAGCATACTTTGTCTCTTCAAGCATTTTTAATTTATTTAAAAACAAAAACAGAAAAACACCTAATATAGTTTATTAAAGCATTTCGACAAATTTTCATGAGCTAGCCATCTGCCTGCAGCAAAATAAATTAACTCTCCATACTGTGCTTCTGCTTCTCTATCATGATGCTCAGTATCTTAATCACTCTCTCCATCACATCAAGCAGGAAATCTGCCTTAGACTTCCCACACAAACTCTCCTTATGAATGATGTTATGGAGGCTGGACACACCAACATTTCTGACTTACATAAACCGAGGAAACTTATTTTTTCCTTCCATCACAGGTGTCTAATGTAAGGGGGAGGGGGTAACTTTGTCCATGGTTAGTCCGAAACCTCTAGAATTCCTGACTTATATATTTAGAAGTGTGTTCCCTGCTGAAAGTCTCAGGCACAGCATATTATGACATTAGATGGGCTGTACTTCACACCTTAGGAAACCAAGATCCTTATATAGATTCTTCATAAAACAAATATCACATTTTATAACTGCTAGTAGTATTTCTACTCTGAATCCTCTCTCAAAACCCACGTCATGTGTGCGGCTTTATGAGAGAAGACTCTATACCAATCCATGTAAAAAGTCTTCTGTGTGACACAGAATGGAAATTTCAGACCAAATCCACCTTGAAAATCAAGTGCATCTGGCCTAGTCACCCAGGTGGCATCCTCGTCAAAATCGTGTATGATCTTGCTGAGCTCACAGAATTCGCATTCATATTTGACATTTTCCTTGTGGATATACATCAATATGTTGAAGTCTAGCAGATATAGGATGTCCCCTTGTAGAAAAAGAAGTGTTTAGGTTCTCAGTTCCTCCTACAAACTTAATTAAGAAATGGATCCAGAAAAGAAAAATAGGTCTTTCATCAAATCTCATTTTCCCCTCCATTCACAGTATAATGTAGTCCAGAAGATAGAAAAACCAACTGCTTCCTTAAGACAAGGGACAATATTAAACCAAAAATAGATCAGTGGTTCTCAAACTTCAATCACTTGAAAGGCACTTGTTAAAAATGACTTAAAAATTCTTCCCCAGCAGTTTCTGAATCGGCAGGTCTACAGCTAAAGCCAGGAATTGGCACTTTTGTCAAGTGCCACAACGAAAGAATGCCAGTGATACAGGCCCTTCCTCCTCTCGAATCCCCATCAAGAGGGGAATAGTGCAGAGAAAGAAAAAGTAAGAGGAATTGAGTCAGGCCTTTGGAATTCTGAAGTGGTTTGGCTGTTGTTTATAGTCTATTCCACTACTCAAATTGTAAAGCCTGTTCAGTTAAAAATTAACCAAACACACCAGACAGAAATAAGTCTGACATAAAAGCTCTGATAACACTAATGGTGGTAAATGAGGTTGCTTTAAATAGGGCACCTGGTTTGTGCCTAGTTGGCTGCCTTCTTTCAAGATTTATCGAGATCCAGCCCATTTTGCTTGCTTTGCTTCGGAGGAGGCTCTCACCTTTGGTTATTTTCATTTGAAACACATTCACCATCACCACCAAAATCTGTCTAGTTTGCCTTTATTTTCATTCTTGCTTTGTAATTTACTTTGCTACATTAGGCACAGCTATATCATTTTGTATTTATAAGTATTTTATAAGTATCACCGTTTGTTTTTTCAGGGGAACCTTAAAAGTGAGGCAAAAAAAAATGTACTGAGGCACTGATAAGATGGAATCAAACTCCCCACAAATACGCACACATGCATTTAGGTGGGAGCCTTAACGGATTAAAAAAGAATAAAAACCTGAAAATAGAATAACAAAACATCAATAAATGCAGAGCAAATGAAGCACAGTAAACTGATTATATCAGTTTACTTTTTAAGGGATTAATACCATCCTATTAAACATTTATTCAACAGAGACAAGTTTTGTGAAGTGCTGTCAAAAGTAGGAATGGAAATAGAACCCAGGACTCCAAATTTCCAGCTCTCGTCAATAAATCAGACAATTTCCCTCCACTATCCAAAATAGCTGCAGTGCTCTGGTTATTTTCTAACATATGGCTTAAATATTTATATTTTAAGTGGTTTCAGCTTATAGTCTACATTATAAACATTCATTAACATTTATGCAACTTTATAAGTAACTCTAACTCCAAGGTCAGACCAAATACACATTTGAATAAAATAAACATTCCCAGTGAGAGGCTAAAATTGTTCCAATATTTACTTGATAACCTGACACCAATACTCATTTGGTTTCCTTTCTCCCAAAATAATGTTCATTAGGAGGTTCTCCTCCAGTGCAACAAAAGATAGCATTAGAAGCCAGAAAGAGAACCAGTTCTAAAGAGACCAAGCTTCGAACCTGAAATAACTTAAACATTAGTAGACACTATCTCATGAATTACGTTTCATGGATTATATCGATTTAACAAATACTTGTGTGTATGTCTGGCACAGTTCTAGTCTCAATGGATACAGTCAAAGAGCTTGCCATATACTGCCTAGTTCTAGTAGAAAGACACACAATAAGTTAGTAAAAAAATGAACATTTAGTATAACATCAGATAGTTCCAAGTGCTATCAAGGAAAACAAGATGGAGTAAAGGAGACAAAAGTGGCAAAGTATTGGGAGAACAATATCATTATTTTAAATAAGTTGGACAGAGAAAGCTTCTCTGAAGCCTTAAGTCAAATACTGACAACATCCAACATTAATATTATTAATAATATAAATTCCACTCCTCAGAGTCACAATTGGTCAGTATGAAAAGATGAAGGATGCTTCTAGTCATGTGAATTAACAAACACCTAGGAATTGTAGAGAAGAAAAAAAAGTGTGAGGCTAAACTGTAAGCAGCTAAGCCAAGAGAAGGAGGCATGCCCTTCACCTAGCCGTACTCACGTGAGCTGACCAAGATTATCCACAAGCCTAACGTCCCTATAAGGGCTACAGGAAGTCAGTCACCAAAGGATAAGAGATGAATCCATGGAAAACCATTGTTACATATACTCCTTTAGAGTTCTCTTTCTCAGGGCAAGAACTGAATATAGTAACTGCTCATACCATCAGGTAGATGTATGTAACAAATATAAGATTTTACAAAGATTACATCATTGCATTTATGACCAACTTTAATTTCTTATTCTTAAGAGAGAAGTGCAAACAAATTCCTAATGTAATCCTCATTTAAAACATTCTTAAAGATACCAATATTAAAAGACAGGAAACAACTGCCTTAGAAATTTGCAAAGTAAAATATACCTTTGTATTTGAAAGGAAATAAATATTTAAAAAGTCTGAAACTACAGAAAAACCATAATCTATTTCAGATTAAAGAATATTAAAAAGTCACAGCTTTCTAGTAACTGGGATTCCAAATTTGGTTAGAGCTTCAGTCATTCATGCTGTTAATCTGAAATTGGTCCTTAAATGCTGTAATAAATTAAACATACCACCCCTAGAATCAATTGTAAAACTATACTGTAACTAAAAGCATAATGACTCAATTCACTTTCTCATTTTTCCATAATCCATTCCATCCCTTTCCTGTCACCAAATCTAATCATGGGCTAGGTTCCCATTAAATTAAGATTCTCCTTGTTGTGTTCTCTGAAGTCATTGCACTGGTTCTCCAGATTTAAGGGACAATTTTCAAACATCACCATCTACAACCAAATTCTAAAATGTAAACAGTGATTTAATTCAGGACTGTTTATTCTAAGAGTAGTGTAGTCATGTACATAGAGTCTACAATGAAGTTTAATTTTTTCCCCAACATTACCCAATAATTGGAAATAGTCTTTGACAGGTTTTCAAGCTTGAACACACTTTTCTCATACCCTCTATTACTACTACCTCCTCCACCATGGCCTCGACAACTGACAACAAAGTTTGCACAGCACATTACAAGTTCCAGAGCATTTTCACACACATTAATCTCTGATCCTCACCTCAGCTTTGAGACTTTTTAATTATCCTAAATCACACAAGTGCCCAAGTTAAAATCTGGGGTATAGAATTACATGCATTCAAACTGGCTCTTGGTTTTATTAATTCCTAAACTGGTTTTTATCAATTCCATTTTGGAATAATTTTGCAAACCTCATTGATCTTTTCTGTGAACTTCTGCATTTATTTAAAGGCAGATCTCCAGATAATTCGCCACATATACCATCAATTAACAATTTTATTTGCATCTATATTATGAATTGAGAGGAATTTAATCTTTCATCCAAGGTCCCACACAGTTAATAATGCTCCTTTTACAAACCTGGTTCTGTATGGCTTCTTTATCACAAGGTTAATCAAGGTGATGATTAAGGACAAGAATGGGGTGAAATATGATCCCAAATAAGGCTTTGACTGGCAAGGTGATTACTAACCCATCTTTAAAACTAGAACTTAAATGGTTACTTCTAAAGTAACTCCATTTTCACTCGGCAGCTTTGCTCAGTAGCCATATCATGGCCTAACCTAAGTACAATTATTGCTGGCTGATTGATTCTTTCAGCATTTTCTTTACTACCAAACAAAATTAAGATCATACCTAACAGTAATGCTTAGTGTATCCTGTCACTTAGGAAAGTTAGAGTGACCATTTGACCTCATTCTTGAAAATGACGTTCTTTTCCAGGTTGTTATTTCTGTTTGCTTTAGTCATAGGGAGGAGCAGTATAATTATTATAAACATAATAGCAGCTTTTATTTGTAATTTATCACTTGCAAATGCATTACATTATCCTATTTGTGAAAGTATGGGAATTACTACTCATTTATACAAAAAATTAAGTGGAGGCTCAGAGGTTACGTAATCTGACCAATGTCACTAAATTAGTAAGGACAGAACAAGGTCACAAATCCAGGTCCTTTTGCCTGTAAGCGGTCTACTCTATTACTTGGTTGGAAATGCACCATCTAGGAAAATTTTCTGATTACCCTTATATGTCACTATCCAGTAAATTCATTACCAAGTACACTGGAAAGCTTCTCTGCACTGTTTCTAGACTGCTTCTTTCTTATCTTTGCATCAAGATGACTGCCACATCAACTTACTCAGACCAACAGAAGCAAACACTACAGATATGTACAAAGATAGATGATCTCAAATGCCCAAGTCCTATGGGAAACACACACACACACACACACACACACACACACACACACACACACACACACACACACTAATTTGGTCCACAAGTCTTGTTTAAGAAATCCATCGATATGTTTCAGAATTAAGACAGTCAAGGAGTTGACTCACCCAAACCTGTCTTAGAGAAAGGGAAAAGAGAATATAAGGCCTGGGATAGAGCAGGGGAAAAACACAGAAACCAGAAAAATAGGAGTGATCATCAGAAACTCAAACTACTGATAGGAGGATCGTGGGACCCACAGAGTTGACAATCTTTTCATCTATTTGCTGCAAAATATCCATTTACATACATCAGATGATTCAATGTATCTACTTATATAGCTACTAATAGCACCTCTCAAGCCAAATGAGATATTTCTTCTTGGGATATTCTTAAATGTTCTTGAAAGCTATACCCTTTACCCACTTCACCCTCCCACTATCCCCCTTCATTTGACCCCCTTTACTCCATCTACCTCCTCCTCCTCCCCGAACCTGCTAGTAAACACTAGTCTATAGTCCATGTCCATGAGTCTTTGTTTGTTCTGCTCATTTGTTGCTTTTAGGTTTATATCCCACGTGTAAGGAATATCATGTGATTTTCAACTTTTATATCTGGCTTATTTTGCTTAGCACGATTATCTCAAGTTATATCCATGTTGTCGCAAATGGAATTTTTCATCTCTTCTTCTGGCTGAGTAATATTCCATTGTATATATGTACCACAGCTTCTTTAGCCAATCATCTATTGTAGGACATTTCAGTTGCTTCCATGTCCTGGCCACTGTGAATAATACTGCTATGAACATCAGTGTGCAAATATCTTTTTGTATATGGGTTTTCAAGTCTTTGGGGTAAATACCCGGAAGAGAGATTGCTGGATCATATGGTAGACCAATTCTTAGTTTTTTGAGGCACCTCCATACTGTTTTCCATAATGGCTGTACCAATTTGCAGTCCTACCAGCAGTGTATGAGGGTTCCTTTTTCTCTGCATCCTCTCCAACATTTGTTATTACTTGTCCTGTTGATTATAGCCATTCCAACAGGTGTGAGATGGTATTCATTGTGGTTTTGATTTGCCTTTCTTTAATAACTAGTGATGTTGAGTATCTTTTCATATATTTGTTGGCCATTTGTGTCCTCTAGGGAGAAGTGTCTTTTTAGGTCCTCTGCCCATTTTTTGAGTGGATTGTTTGGTTTTTTGTTGTCATCGAGTCATATGAGTTCTTTATATATTTTATATATTAGACCCTTATCGGAGGTGTTGCTTGCAAATATATTTTCCCATTTAGATGGTTGTCTCTTCACCTTGTAGATGGTTTCTTTTGCTGAGGAGAAGCTTTTTAGTTTGATGTAGTCCTTTCATTTTTGCTTTTACTTCTCTTGCCTTTGAGGTCAAATTCAAAAAATCCTTTCTTAAGTCCAAGGTCCTTCAGTTTAGTTCCTATGTTTTCTTCTATGCATTTTATTGTTTCAGGTCTTTTATTCAGGTCCTTAATCCATTTTGAGTTAATTTTGGTGTGTGGCGATAGACAACAATCTAGTTTCATTCTTTTGCAGGTGGCTTTCCAGTTTTCCCAGCATCATTTATTGAAGAGGCTTTCCTTTCTCCAATGTTTTTGGCTTTTTTGTTAAAAATTATTTGCCCATATAAATATGGGTTTATTTTTGGACTCTCAATTCTGTTCCACTGGTACTTGTGTCTGTTTTGCTGCCAATACCAGGTCGCTTTGATTACTGTTGTTTTGTAGTATAATTTGAAGTCTGGCAGAGTGATGCTAAAGTATTTTTTTTTAATACAGAGAACCAATTAGTGGTTTCCAGGGTCTACAGATTGGAAGGGATGGTAAAAGGAAGTGAGTATAGCCATGAAAGGACAAAGAGGGATCCTTGTGTTAAAAATGCTGAGTATCTTTACTGTGGTGGTGCATATACAGACCCATATGTGTGATAAACTCAGAGTTTATCACAAACACAGACAATACAAGTAACACTGGAAATCTAAGATTGGCAGATCATATCAATGTTCAATATCCTGGTTATTATACTATACTGTATTTTTGTAAAATGTTACCATTGGGGAAAACAGGGTAAAGGCTGTATTATTTCTTACAACTACACGTGAATCGACAATTCTCTCAATTAAAATTTCACTTAAGAAAACAGATCGATAAGTATTTGTTAGCTCGCCATATCAAAATTATATTTGTTTCGCCTGCTTTCTTCTTTAAAACAAGACCACTCTTTGTTTGCTTTATTCCTATACAACTGCTTATCATAACTAATTTCCATTATATAAATACCCTGAAAACTATTAAAATCAAGCTTATGAGTGGAAGAAGCGTTAAAAGAGTACATATTGTGAGACTTTATTTGCATGAAGCTGTAGGATTGGCAGATGGGAAAAAAGCCAGAACTGTGGTTGCCTGTTGATACAGTGAGGCAGAGAGTGACAAGGGAAGGAGCAAGCAAGAATTAGGTGGAGCAGTAGTAGTGTTCTATATCTTCACAGGAGTCTAAGTTATACAAGTATATGCATTTGTTAAAACAAATGTACCTGTAAGATTTGTGCACTTCATTGTAGGTGAATTTACATTATAACCTCTGAACAAGTTGAATTGTTTAAATTACTGACTTTAGATCAGTTAGCTTTACATTTTTTCAACCATAGATTCTAAGCAATAAGACACCATCCATTTGATATATACAGGGTCATCGAATTAAATGGTTAAAAAAAGAAATTATAACTATCCCATCTCAGATACATTCTTCTCAGAAAAAGGAAATAACAATCAACAGAGTAACCATAAAGCAAATTCATATAAAAAGTATCATTAAATCAGACGAAATTAAATCAAAACAGATGTAATTAGGGTCCTCCTAATGTAATTTTGGCTAATACTTTGTTTACATGCAATAAAGATGTAGCAACCACTGACCTCAGGCACTTTCAGTTGCTTTTATATTAATTATTACATGTGCTTTTTATATTCCAGCTCAAAACATCCTTTATAGGTCTAAGAAGCTAATATTCTTCTGCCAAAGTTACTTCAAATAAGTCTCAGATCCCACAAGGGGAAAAAGTCCTATGCAATCTACACACTGTTATAGATGTAATACCATTTGGCCTATCATAACAGTTACAAGTTTTGCTTTGCTTCACCAAGATTTTCTTCTATTTAGGTTACTTCTTTTGGTAAAATTACTAGAAGGATGGTGGGCTATTCTTAATTACAATTATACCCAATAGGACCAAACCCTTCTCACTAAGCAGACATACACTGCAGAGACATGTCTGCTTAATTGACCAGACAAGTCAAGATGCTGATGAAAATTATTTCTTGACCCTACCAATGATTCAGAAAAGATAACCTGAGAAATGTCTAGTATGTACTTATTCATTTTAGTCAAAAACTTTGCTCATGGTCCAGGCTCCATCACTATTTCTGATTTAGGTTAAATTGCTCTCAGATTGGCAGCACATAATTCATTGTCAATTTGTGGCCATGTGGTCTATCACCAAAAATATGAAGAAAACACATTCTTAACTATTTCATGAAATGAAGCAAGGAGTGGTAGAAACATAATCAATCCTTAAAATATTTCAGCCATAAATTTTGCCTTGTTTTACACTATTTGTTAAAAATATTAAAATGTGAAAGATTTTAGTTTTGCCTCTAGGGAAAGAAATAAAATAAGCAGTAAACTGAAGACAAAAGCTAGAGGAAATAAAAATTAGAAGTTGTACCTATAAGAGCAGGTTTCCAAGTGAGGGTCAAGGAAGAGGTAGGAAGGAGAAATGGTTTGTTGTGAACACATCTGTCAATTAGCAAGACCCTAGAAGATGACTAGAGGCTTTTGGATTTCTGAATAAGCTAAACATCAGTTGCACATGCCCAGATCCCACGTGCACTGATTCTTCTGTTAGCACATGGGATCCAGCCATGTGCAATTCTATTCAAAAGCCAAGTGGCACCTATCTTCCTGCTCAAACTGTGAGGAACTGTACTTTCATCTTTTATTAAGCTTGAACACCAATTTTACTGGGTTTCCACAGCTAACCCAATATTCAAGACCCAGTAGGTTGCAATGCAGTCATATAGGAAGTTTTATTGTCTCTTGTTACCACAGCTACCCAAATCACTGGAGTTAATACAGCATTGCAGAAATGTTGCAAAAATCAGACCCCCGAGAAACTGAGCACCACTCGGAGAGTTGGAGAACTCAGGTTTATTACTCCTGTGGTCCCAGGAGAGTTGGAGAACTCAGTTTTATTATGCTGGCAGTCCCAGAGGAGCTAGTGCTCTGAAGATCTGGGCCCTGAGCTCAGATGCAACCTTGCTTTTATGGGGCTTGTCCTAACAGTTACAATTGGCATGGGCTGATTAATTTGTCCTCAGGCAGTTATGGAGCACAGGAGTTGCTACGAGTTGCAGGCAGTTACATCTGTTATTTAGAGCAAGTAATAGGAGAATATGAGTCTTTAGTTACTCTCAAGGTCATGCTGCCCTCCAGCCTATGACAGCAAGCCTATCTACAAAAGCAGAACAAATAGATGATTATAATGTTAGCCATTTGAGTGAAAAATTCCTCTTCAACAGTACACAGAAAGAGTATCCAACTCACTAATCAGGTAAATGTACTTGGAGATGGTCTTCAGATATACAACTCTGCCTTCTTTTCCTGTCCATCAAAGGGGTTCCTACAAAGATTTTTTTATATAAGGGCATTAAAGTAACCATAAAGGCAGGATGTTATTTTATTTGCCATACAAAACTAGATCTGCCATTTTCAGGTCCTAACCACCTAGAGCTCACCGAAGTGATGTTATGTGGTCATATCTTTACCTTTTTTAGAGTACAAAATTTGATTCTAGATGTTACTACCAGCTTGAATCCTCAGCCTCATTTCATTCATTTCCCTGATATGAGTAGGCACTTCAGTACCACAAACTATTTCATAAAATCTTGCACTCTCTGCTGCTGAACAGCAGGCCAGAAAATAGCTTTATTCATTAAGAATCCTGCAATCTCTTGTCCTAAAAAAAAATGATCAAAAAAATGTATATGTCTTAAAGTCAAGTGCACAATGCTTTACAAATATGGTAAGAATTGGAATATTCAAAAATTGTGTGATGATTACCAGGTAGAATGAGAAACAAAACTGTTTCTCTCTCTCACACACACACACACACCTCCTCCCTCTCTACAGATACCTCTAAATGCCCTTGACTGCGATTACATTTTTGAAAGGTATATGCCTGTTCACAGTAGGTAAGAGTGCATTGCACTATGAATGTTTATTTTTAAACACTCAGCATTTCTTCACTGCTGAAAATCTATTCAAAAATCCCTTCCTTTTTAGGCTACAGAGCTTTAAGCAGCCAGGGGGCCAACAAATGCTGATATTTCAAGAAATATAATCTCTTAATGACTGGTATCAGAGAAGAGAGAAGGGCTATGAAAGAGTCATCTTGAAATAAGCCTCATCTCAGAAAAAGGTAAGTCCATAAATGCTAGCAGGGAGTCAGGACTACTACCAACATGGCAGCAACATACTTAATCTGTCCACTAAGGGTATCCTTGTGATATACACTGAAGGTCCACTCTCCCCATTCTTCCATATAAAAGGACACTCATTACCTAAGAAGAAGCCTGGGCTTCTGAGTGTTCCAAACAGTCAGTCAGTCCAGTGTAAGTCAGTGATGGAGGTAAGTAGGGAAGATGATCTAGATGGATGGGCCACTCAGTGAAGGCTTATTAGGTTTAGTTTTGAGCTAGATTTTGTCAGTAATAGTGACTATAAAATACTAGACTGGGAAAGGAAGGCAACCTAGGCAGAGGGAAAAATTTATGCGAAGTGACAGTGAAAACATGTTATATGCAAAACATAGCAAATGGATTCACTTGGCTTTAGCAGATTTTTAGAACTGTGGTGATAGCAAAGGGTACAAAATTGAGGATGAGAAGATTTAGGAAAGGTGTTCATTTATTCATATTTATTCATTAATTCATATGACACAGATTTATTGAGCCCTAAGTATGCACAAATCACTATTCTTAGGTATTGGAGAAAAAGAATGAGAAAAAAAATATAAGATCTTCCTTTTCTAAGGAAACCAGCCATCAGCTACAGAGTTGATTCAAACAAGATTCTAAACATCAACTATGTCATTGTAATCCCTTCCCCAAAAAAATGCAGTAGAGGTTTTCATTCTTTAAGTTAGAAAATCTGGTCTGAAAGAAGTAACTAGAATTTAGGAGACTGAGGAAATCCTCTCCTTCTTACAATCTTTATCCTGTCACTGGCAACTTAAAATACTACATGAGAATGGTATGAATGGAGAGATCAAGACAAACTTTGATAGACACAAAGTAAATTCATCTTTTTTGCATGCTTATGAATAATGACTTTCCCTACAAACTAAATATAGCGCAACAAAAATCCAGTGGATGGTTACGGGGCTATCAGCTTCAGAAAGTGGGGACAGACTGAGCTTTGTTCCTTTCCCTATCCCAGTATGCAGATTCATTCCCATCCCATCAACACTGGCA
The DNA here is from genome assembly GCA_004027375.1 of Macroglossus sobrinus. Lineage (NCBI taxonomy): Eukaryota > Metazoa > Chordata > Mammalia > Chiroptera > Pteropodidae > Macroglossus > Macroglossus sobrinus. The sequence continues at coordinate 470,895 of PVKZ01000186.1, forward strand.
TTCATTGTCAACACTGGCATTCATCGTTAAGTCTGACATAGGGGAGTCTGAAGGAAAGAGAAGCTTTGGGGACCCCACAGGTGACTAGAAACAATCATCAAAGAAGGAGACTAGATTATCCTTTGTGAAACAAGCACAAATAGCCACCTGAAGTACTTTTGTTTTTGTTTTAATGTTACAATAGTTAATTTGTCTTCCAAGTCTCCTCTACTTTTCGCAATCACGTGGGTAGGGTATAAGAAGGAAGAGGGCAGTTTGGAACCAAGGAAGTACATTTACTGCCCACCTCTGTCAACATTGTTAATGGTGAGAGTTAAGGCCAAGCACTTAACACCCAACACAGTGAAGAGGCCCATATGACCATCCCCCGCACCCTCACTCCTTCAACAGTGACAGTATAGAAAGAGGAACTTGGGCTTGGAGAAACGGCACTGTCTCACCTCCAGAGAGGGTATTTGTCACAAGGAACCTCTTACCCTCCACAGAGCTAGACTCTTGGACCTAGGGCTTGGATTAGAGAGGTTTAAGAGAAAGGATCACACAGCACCATCATCTCGTTCCACATGGGAAGTCACTAAGTCAGAGAGGTTAAAGTGACTGGATCAAGATTGGTGGTGGCAAGACCAAAACATGAACAAGGACGGGCACCTGTGGTCTTAGGCTACACAGGCCAGCTTGAAGAGACACAAGTTCACTTCGACTTACGTTATCTGAATAGCCTTCATAGTAGAAAACTTCTGACCACCCTATGAGGTACAGAAAGGTAAGTGACTCAGGAAGTTTGATTTGTGTGTGTCCTTTTCAACCTCCTCTGGGAAACTACTTTCTGTTAATGAGAAGTCACAATGTTCTCATTACAGATTCTCTAAGATTCCTGCTCACTTTACATTTTCATTTCACATAGTATTATGCACTCCTTTCCAAAACAAAACACATTCATTTGCTGCATAACCAGATGTACAATGATGGACTGCATATACGACAGTGGTATAACACTTAGCCTAAGTGTATAGTAGGCTATACTATTCAGGTTTGTGTAAATATACTCTTTGATGTTAAAACTATTTGTCAGAATGTATCCTTGATGTTAAGAAGTGTGTGATTATATATTACATCACGTTTATATACCACTCCCAATCTAAAGAATACGGCAGAGGGACTCCAAAACCCATTTCCCAAATCAGCTACTGTTGTTAGGTTTCAGAGGATAGTTACCTATGCAATTCATGTAGTTAATTCAATGTTTCTTAAATTCCCTTCTAGGTATAAAGTACTGTAGATTCTACCCAGAATGCCTTTATTCAGTCTAATACAGTCACCAATAACTCACTAAGAAAGAATACTTTGGGTATAATTGATATGTCCAATCTTAGCTAGTGATGGCTTCTGTTACAGAAATATAACCTTATAAAGCATTACTCCAATTGAAAGGCATTACAACTAGGTAATAATCTCAGAGAGCTAATGACCCTTGAGATGTTGGGACTGGGAAGGTTGGAGGGTGACACCAAGAAAGATGAGGAAGAAGGTAAGATGTACAGACACAGGTAAGAAATAGTAATATATCAGAAACACTGTACTACCACACAGGATCATTAGAGAATGTATGATACCAGGAGACATTTTCTTCCTTAACCTTTGGAAATTGGGGGTCATGGGAGAGAGATTTTCGTGAGAATATAATTTATATTATGCGTGCTTTTGAGATTTAAAAAGGGTGAGGAGAGCATGGGAAGAATTAAATAGTTTTCATTTTATTTTCCTTTGGTGGTATATAAAGTTGGTATGCATTGTTTTAATGTAGGTTGAGTCCAGAGCCAAAATACATCAATAATGAAAAACTTTATTCAGTTCACCAATCTGGGTGATGTTTCTTCTGGTTCAAATGATCTCTCAAACCAGACATGAAAAGCCGGCAGACTGAGAAACAAGTACCTCTGCACCACATCAGGTACAGCTTGATCACTGCGGACTGTAGATGCTTGAGCCAACAACTGCATGTCACTACTCAAGATAAAAGCACCTTCTAGGGAGCACCTTTTTTGGTAAGAAAAAATCTCTGCAGTTAATAAGCAATTTTAATTTGCCACACTGTATTTTTATAGACATCTCTAAACAAATAAGACATTGTGTTGCAAATTGAAATTGCTCATGCCTAGTTGCAAATTTATTGCCACAAATGGGGTCCCTAAGAAGCACTATTAACTTTAATGGTGACTTGTTGCTCCCCAGTTATGAGTCATCCTCAATAAAGAGATTCAGGATCATCTCCACAGTGGTGGAAAGAGGACGTACATCACCAACAACAAAAAGAAAGAGTAAAATCCCAGAAGAAAAACCAGAAACATAATGTGAACTAGAAGAAGGAAATAGTCTTCAAGTCAAATATAAAGAATCACATGAGTATTGAGGAGAAATATGGTAGCCTATCAGGGAAGACAAATGTTTTATTCTCTTCCTCAATACTTGGGGATAAATCACCTGCCCCAGGATTGTCCCAGAATGGTAAGCTATACATAAGCTTGAAAATCCTACAGATACGCATAGACTTAAAAAGCAGTAATTTTTTTTTCAAATTTTAACTTTCATATGCGCATCTGAACCCTGTCAAAAAAATAACGTAGACACAGAGAAAGCCATTCTCATAGTTTTTCACTGAAGTATGTTAGCAAAAGTTGGATGTTCTAATTGTAAAAGACTTGCTTACTCATTATGGAAACTTGAGTGGAGAGAATGTGAAGAAATAATTTTAAATATTTATAATCCCAATTCAACTACTATTAACATACTAGTATAGTTCCTTCTAAACATCTGAAAGTACATTTTTTACATTGATAATACTGTATATGCAATCATTTTTCTTTCACATTTTCCAATGTAAATTAAACAAATGTAAATTTAAAACAATGCCTTAACAGTCTTAATGCTTAATATATTCTCATATACTTTCACTTACATAACTTTTTCTCTATTGTTATATAATAGGAATATTATCCTATTTTTCTCCTTTAAAGACCTTTTTTATAGAGAGTTCATGTGTCTATGAATGATAAAAGATAGAAATGAGTATGCATATCTTTTGAGGTACATCAGATGTGCATTCCTAAAAAAGAACTGTGTAATATTAAGATTTAACACATTCTATAATCTTTATCATTTAAAAAAATTTGTTAATGATAATCAATTACTTAAGTAATAACTGATGTCAGCTTTGGGCCTTTTAACTCTGCAGTTTCTCATAGATCCCAGACTCTGCATCATGCTCTTTTTAGAGAGTGATTTCACTTTCTAAAACATGTTTTAAGTATGTTTTGTTTAGTAGTTCCACTGTAAAAGCAAATGAAGTGGGAGAATAGAAAGAAAAACAATTGGAGAGGGAGAAGACAGAGGAAAACAATTTGTTAATCATACCCCAGGGCCTATATACCATTAGTGAACTTTAGGTACATTTTAATTCATTTCTCAAGATTTTCCTTGAAAAATCTATTCTCACATGTTTGATGAAACAAGAAAATGAGTTCAGATTTAAAAGAGTGCAAAGAGGAAGGTTGAGAGTGGGTCAAAGAGTTCTACAGAAGGAGAGGGCCAAGCAGGCCGTTTATGAGAGGGAGACGCAGAAGAAACATTTTCTGTGACATTCCCCACTTCGTTTCTGCTCTTCAAATCCAGCTCTGAGGTGTGGGACCGACCCCAGAGCCAGCAGAACTCATTCAGCTCTGCCTGCGCACACCCGCTAGAGTCCCCTGGGTCAGGCTATGTGGCAGCTCCAGGCGCCATAAGGTCATTGCTAGGTTTGGCACAAAATGCTCACACTCAGTGAAAATAGGCCTCCGAAGAAGAATGAAGCAACAGCCAGGAAAGAACCACTTTGCAAACAGACTTCCAAGGAGAATTAGCCTCTTGAAATCCTCTGTGCAAAAGTTCACACCATAAAACAGCTGCTGCTTAATGTCTCGGGTTCTAATTAGCCCCAAGCTCCTGATCTGCACAGAACTTCTGGCCAATGGTGTCCAAGCTCCTTTGCTCTTCCCTGCACCATTCAATCCCATAAGTGCTCTTGGTCAAAAACTAGGTCATAAACTTATTCACCGAGAAGCATTTGCTGTTGTTTCAAATGGTATATTCTATTCAAGAGGTTAGGATAATAAAGGAAGAGCTGCAAACAGGCTTTCAAGTCTTGGCATGCACAGGCCAGCTTGGAATACTGGCTGTTACCTTATCTTACTTTGGCTCTTTAAGATTCAAACAACTAAACTCTGACCCATTTCTGGATGCATACACATCATTTCTAGAATGACTATATCAAATTTTATTTATTCTTTTTTTTCCAGCTTTAACTTAACAGCTCTATGCAAAAAAAAAAAAAAAGAAAAGAAAAAAAGTAAAAGAAAGAAAGAAATGTTCCTGTTTCAAAAAGTATTTACATGCTTCACCCCTGCCAAAGTTTACAGCATAGTTACATCCTGCCACAGAAAGAAGGAAGGGGGTGGGGTGGGGGGAAAGGGAGAGGGAAATGGAGCAGGGCAGCTGTTTTTTCAATAAACTCCAGCAGTAAGCCTCCCACTTCCCCCACGGCTTCTTCTACACCCCCAGCAGAGAGGCAGGAGGAGGCAGCATGAGAAGTCTTATTCTTCCAAGGAGGATCAAGCTGGCTCCCTATCTTCCTAAACTCCCACACAATTGACCAGGGTTCTTTGCCATTTCCCCAGGAGCATCTGGAAACAAGCCAAAGGGTCTGTCTGCTTCCTTGGATGTTGACTCCCGTTCTCATAGAGCCTGAGAGGCTTCAACCTCCTCCCTATCCATTCTCAGGCAATCTTAATCCACACCATCCTCCCATCTCAATAAGTCCCAGTTTGAGGCATACAGCGGCAATGTGACAAAAGTAGTAAATAAAAAGGTGGATATTTTTCATCCCTTCCTGCGTAATGTGACAAAAGCAGTAAATAAAAAAATGGATATTTTTTCATCCCTTCCAAGAATATGCTGTAACTCTTCCCCACAAAAAAACATAGCTGCTGTCAACAGTCCCCATGCTCCCCAACCAGCATCCTATGAGCTCAGCAATTGGGCTTCTTTCTCCTCTGGAGTGAAGAGGGAGGAAGGGAACCTGAGAAGGCAGGAGAAAGCAGCTGCAGTCCACCCCTACTTAGCAGGCTGGAAAGCTCTAATTTGTTAACCTAGAAAACCCTGGGGCATTGAGATCTAAGAGTGGCTCCACCCAAGCAGTACCTCTGATTATTTTTTTCCCTTCTAGTGGGCAAGCAGAGAAAAGGGAAAATAAGGACAAGTGTGTTCAAAACAGAAATACTGCATAACCCTAACTTGGCTATGGGCAAGGACCAGATTACAGGCCCAACACCTCCATTTCTGTCCAAGTGGAAAGAGAAACTACAGGGTGCAACCTTGATCCAGCTGTGTGAACTCTGCTGCCTGGAGACTCTGCCAGCTCTGGAGAGGATCAACATAACCCCAAATTGCTCCTCAGTCCCCAGCTGCCCTTTGACTTTTTTTTTTTTTAATTTTTAACTTTAAAGGATTTTAAATTCTTTTTGGTAAACTGATTCTTTTTAATGCTATGTATGGTATTACGATTACTGTGAAATGGTCTTTTAACTTCAACTTATGCTCTTTGTATGAAATGATTCAATATTAAAGACAGTACATGCACATGAACTTTTAAAAATTCTCTCAAACCTTTCTGAAATGACTGAACTGTAATCAAAGAAATGTGAATTGATGGTAATTTCACAGTTCAGTTAACCATTTGAAAAAAAAAATCCAGGTTTAGGTAACATTCATCTAAGACCAATGTCATAACATGTTGCCCCCATCACCAATTTTAAAATGAGTAATGAGTTGGCACATCATGGCTACTCATTGAAGTCATCAAACATCTCTAAATTCAGGTTCAATATAACCTAACTCACATTAATTGCCTTGAAAGCCCATCTGCATTCTACAATTAAAAAAAAAAGGTGGACTGCTTTGAAAGACGTAGTAAATGTTTTAGTTTCTAGCTTAGTAAAAATATGTAAACGATTGTTGGTACAAAAATTGTATTTCTAAAATACATCCAGTCTCATGTGTCACATACCCTTGGTTACAATTTAGGTCACACTATAACTCCTACACACCCTGTGTTTTTCTTCCAGTTAGGAGAAAATAAGGTGAAATCTGATTTAAACCAACTCTTAATTCCAAATCAGTGAAATCTAAATTGGAAATCTGATTCTTTTCATTCTTCCTTCTCCATTTCCATGACTAGGTAAGCATAAATGGAAGATGGGAGCAAAACAGGATCAAGTAAGAGTTGGAAACACCCAGCTGTTGTGAACTACAGTTTCCCAGTCCAAGGCCAAGGCAGTGGGATTGAACAGCTGACTGAGAGGGCCGTCAGTTAAATAGACCATCCAAAGAAAACCAATCCATTTCATTACCTTTGATGGTAGAGCTGAACCAAGATGTGAGAAACAGGAAATATATCTACACAGGCGTACAGATCCCTCTCCTCTCTCCCCTCCCTGCCCTTGGCTGGGCTCAACGTTTGCTCACCTCCATCATTACCTGTAAGGAAATATTCACAACCAAGCGAGAATACTTAATTTGAAATCTATTAGTTGTTTTCTGCAAAGAAAGAAGAATATAAAAACTCTTGTATCTCAGTGAGACCCTAAACCATCTGGAGTCATGAACCCCTCCCCCAAAAAAGGAACAGAATTTATATTTATATTAATATGTGTTTCCGTGTCTTACTATTAAGAGACACATGGCCTTTGTATTGCGAGTGCCATAGGATTACTGCTTGGAATGTCCATAGAATTAGATTCATAAATAAAGATGACTAATACTTCCGATTTATCTTTTCTAAAATTGACACAGCTGTAACAGCCTTAGGCAGCCAATCAGAAACCTCTATTTAAAGTCAATATTCTTGCTAGTTTAAAAGTGATTCACTCTGCCTGTGTGCCTACCATTTACAGTATCTGCATTATCCATAAATCCTAACTACAACAACCAAACACTTAATTGGGCAATATCACATTCTCTCAAAAATGCAGAGAACTTCTTAAATACCTAATATTTAAAGGGGAAGGACCTAATAAAAGAATTTATATCCTAATCCCAGAAAAAAATAGTTCTTCTGTGAACAATGGAACACTCAAAATATTAAGAGAAAGTTAAGATGAAACACAAGTTCTAGGCATACAAAGTTAAATGTGGACCATGGGGCTCATGCTCCAAGGTTCAGAGTTACCTAAGAATATACTATGCTCAAATGTAACCTAATGTTTGCAAAAAAAAGTTGAGCCACATGTCTGTACTTTCCAGATATAGAGCTGTCTGTCCTCCACCCTCTTAGCCATCCTGCAAGAAGAACTAGAAAATAGGTATCTAAGAAAAGCCTGCTTATCTCCACCTCTGGGCCTGTCTGGCAGGGAGAGACATGTGGTTCTTTCAAGAATGGCTGTCTCTAGAATAAATTTCAGAAGACAAAAATAAGCATGATCAAAGGAATATAAAGGGAGAGGCAGACATGAATATTGCCTCATCGGATCTTATATTTACCAAAGTCATCCAATTCTCAGGCACAATTTTACTTTTTAAAAACTGTCAAGGTCATCAAGTCTGACATTGCTGCCATTTCAAATAGAGCCCAGTACTCCCCTCTCCTCAGTCACACCTTAACTTCTCCACTTGACCAGAATGTGTTGAGTTCTTACAATTAAAACTAGGAAATTTAAATATCAGTCTATCTCTCACACAATGTTAATAAGAATTTTACATTAAATCAAAATACACTGAGAAATACCACTGGAAAAATGACAATTTTTAAGTCTCTTACATTATAATTATGGCCACTACCATGAAAAGGGATAATTTTCTATTTCAGTTCAGAAAAAAAGCAAAACTCTAGGTAAGAGAATACAAAGCAAGCTGGCAGCATTTCCCTGCCTGAAGATCACTCATCAATCATTCTGGCTGTCTTGTGATAATGCTTCAGCAAATCCACCAGTGAAATGAGGTTATTGCCAACTCCTATGCATCTAACAGAGGACGGATATGTCACACTATGCAAAACATGGCATCATGTAATCAGAAAGACATCTAATAATTTGAAGGACAATAAATGTCAGTGAATACTTGGGAATTCAGTGCCTCTGAAATACACCCTTTACCAGTGGTCCCCAACCCCTGGCCACAGACCAGTACAGGTCCGAGGCCTATTAGGAACTAGGCTGCACAGCAGGAGGTGAGCAGTGGGTGAGCTAATGGAGCTTCATCTGTATTTGCAGCAGCTCCCTGGCATGAGCATCACCGCCTCAGCTCCACCTCAGATCAGGCATTAGATTCTCATAGGAGCACCAGTCCCTGGTACCAAAAAGGTTGGGAACTGCTGCTTTAGGATGTTTTTGAAATATACTTTATGAATGCCACCAATTTTTGTTTCTTCTGTAGTTTCCATTTGCAAAAAAAAAAAAAAACTTGGGATGTACCAAAGACATATGAGTGACATCATGCTTGAACATGAAGCTCAGGGAATAAAAGATGCATGTTGGGGAGGTGGGGAGCAGCAATGCATTTTCCAGGACTTCACAGCCATTGCATCATATCAAGTCAAAAGCTTTTGCATATGGGAACTTTATTATCGGTCCTACCAAAAGAACAGGAGGATAAAAAACAGAAAAAAAAAACAAAAACTTTCCAATTTTCACAGGAAAAGAATGATTTCCTAATTACCACTTTTGAGCGCTCAACGGAGGGGATGACTTAAAGTAAATGTAAAACACATGGTTTTCTCAGAGCGTTTTTGTCTACCTTACAGTTATTGCTCTTATATGAAAGATAAATTATTGATTGAAACATAATATCCCTCAGAATGTACCCTACTATCTGCTTAAAACCTAAGGGCTGAAGCTTTAAATAATGGTTCCAAGGTAAATAGGGGAACATCAGCACCTCACTCCAGAGACACCCAATGAAGTTGTACTCTCCAACTCCAACACATAGAGAAATGCAGGTGAATGGACACAGTGGTCAACAGGGTATCTTGCCCAGTGGATCCACTTTCAGAATGTGGAGCAAAAATTTTCAACCAACTGAAAAGGCCAGTGCCCTCACTGAAAAATATGAAGACCCATCCACCCAATGCAGGGTGTGGAGTTTTTGTGTGGCTTGTTTGCCCTTTTGTCATTTTGTCAGTGTGCTTTCTCCTTATTCCAGTGGCTCTTAACTCCAGTTGTACAGTGGAATCAAATGGAATTTTTAAAACATACCCTTCTTATATGTACCTAGATTTGGAACCACTGTTCTATCTCCATCTGATTCTAACCTAAGTCAGCATTAAACAGCATCACTTAGACTTGTGATGAGATCTGCCAAGCAAGCTCTCTTTTATTATTATTTTTTGAGAAGTCTAAGAGACTCTCAAGGGAACATCAGTACATTTTCCATGGTGTGCCAAGTTACTCTCTTGCTATGTGCAGAGAGCGCCTAAGTATAGAAGACATTATACATTGCATGGGAATTGCAGCTCACTCCCATAGAGCCTCAGGCTCTCCACCCTACCTCCACTGCCTTCCTAATGTATGTCATGGACTTGTCCTGAGGGAAAGCATGGGATAGCATTTCTCAGGAGGTCCTATCCAATTTCCTAGCAATCTGTAACACAGGAAAGAGCTCTCTGCAGTCTGTCACTGTGATACAAATGCTTCTCACAGATCCCTCACCCTAAACAAACAAACATCCCTCTAAGCAGAGAGCTAAGCACGTTCTCTGAACAACTCCAAGGATGTGACTGCATGGCAATGCCCGTAGATTGCATTTATCTTTATTACAGAAGCTGTACAAACTGAGCATCTTTGAAAGCCCTCCACACAGACCCACCCATATCAGCTATCTGCCTCTCCACTTCTCAGGTAATAATCGAATATATATGCCTATGGATGTATAGGGATAAGATTACCTGAACCTTAGAGCTAAACCACAAAAAGTTCTTCCACACCTGTCCTACTTGATAAATACAAAGTCTTCATTTTGGGAAGGTCTACTCATGTAGACACCAGAAAGTGGGAACATTTCAGAGGATAATGGCAGCCTTAGAAATTAAAATACAGAAACTATTATAAATTTTTAAATTGTATAGACAAATTGACATTCTGAATTTCTGTAAGTTTAAGTTTAAAAAATTAAGTCACTGTAGCTATGTTAAATTCTATCAACAGTACATTATTTTTGCTCATAAAACAGCACATAACACAATCTTAATATTTGTTTATGATTTGATTTTAGAGGGGCAAAGTCCATACAATGAAGACTCATGTATAATAGCAGCTGCTGTCTACTGTTAGCACTATGCTAAATGTCTCATTCCATTTAATCCTCTCAACCCAATGAAGGAACTACCAGTGTCTCCACTTACAGATGAGTACATGAAGCTTCAATAAATAAAACATGTCCATAGTCAGCAAAGCTAGAGGATAGCTGAGCTGGGATTTGGACAGAAGTCTGGCTCCAAAGCCCTTAACCATTTCTATAAACTATTACAGTGTGTATCTTTTATAAGTGAGTAATGTGCTAAAATACTAATCCCACCACCATTTTTTAAAAAGGAGACAGGGAATCTGAATTCTAATTTGACTTTTAACCTAAGGAAAACATTCATTATAGAGCAGTAATGAGTGTGAGGTTTGGACTCTTGTCTCTGATACAAACTGATAAGAAACAAATTTCTAAATCCCTTCTGTAAAATAAGAAACTGACCTCAGAGGACTAAACGAAACAGTATAGTAGGCTCACTAACGATTAGCTTCTTCCCTCTTTCAGCCTCACATTCACTCAACTAGGGAAAATAAACCTTATTATGCCACTATGACAAACGTCCTTAAGGAAAAAAGTTATGCTTTAGAGAAGCTATGTATCAGATCATTAATACTTATCTTTACTGCATCCTGAAGAAATGTTATCAATTTATATTGAAGAGTTTCTTTAAATAAATTTATTTATTTAAATTAGTTTCAAGTATACAATACATTGGTTAGACATCTACACTGTTCATAAATCAATTCCCCCAACTGCTCCCTCCCTCTTCTGGCACTCCACTTAGCCATCATATTAATGCTAACTGCATTCCCTGTGCCATGCTACTATCCCTGTGCCCAACTACCAAATACTCATTTGTAATTCTTTAATCCTTCACCCCATCCTCCCAATCTCCCAATCCTCCTCCCCTCTATCTATCACCAAATTGTCCACTATATTTGCGAGTCTGTTTTTGATTAGTTTGTTCTTTTTGTTCCTTAGATTCCACATATAAGTGAAATCATATGGTATTTATCTTTCTGTCTGACTTATTTCTCTCAGCATAATAACCTCTAGGTCTATCTATGTCGTTGTAAACGGTAGGATTTCATTTTTTTTAATGGCTGAGTAATATTCCATTGTATATATGAACCATAATTTCTTTATCCAATCGTCTGTTGATGGGCATTATGTTGCATCCATATCTTGGCTATTGTAAATTGTGCTGCCATGAATATTGGAGTGCACAGGTCTTTGCGAATTATTGTTTTGGTTTTCTTTGGATAAATACCCAGAAGTGTAATTGCGGGTTCAAAAGGTATATTCATTTTTAATTTTTTGAGAAACCTCCATATTGTTTTTAAGAAAATTAACTTTGTTATTTTGAAGGCAAATTATCCTGACTCATGTTTTTCAAGTCTGAATTTTCTACTTGGCTTGGCTTTATTTTGGTTTTGACTCTTGTGCTTCAAATTTTTATCACACAACCGTTAAGTGCTCAGGCCTATAGAGAATAAGAAAAAATTATAATAGGATTCTTACTCTTGAGGAAGGTATAATAAGGTTGTTTTTTCTTAAAGTAGCATGTACAAAATGTGTGGATTGATTGACTAATCAGCACTTAGTAGTTAGGACTGGAGGAAGGGTGTGACTATTAAAAGGTAGTGGGGAAGGAGTTCCTTTGTGGTGAGGGAACAGTTCTGCACCCTGATTGTGGTGATAATTACTTGAACATAGAAGGATAATGTCATAGAAATATGCAAAAAAAAAAAAAAAAGCATAATAACTGGTAAAATCCAAAGAAAGTCTCTACCAGAGAAAACAGTACAATGGCAAGGTCAATTTCCTGGTCTTGACAATACGCTATGGTTATTAGAGATTACCACTGGGGGAAACTGGGTGGAGGGTGCATGAAAATTCCATATTGTTACTGCAACTTCTTGTGAGTCAAGCTACATCAAAATAAAAACTAGTACTTTAAAAAAAAAAAAAAAGCCTAGAAAAAGCCCTATGAACTGATATGGAAAGATCTCAGATGCATGTTAAGCAAAAAAAAGGAAGGCAGTACACAATGTGTGTAACATGCCACCTTTCATGTAAAAGCAGGAAATAGGGAATTGATATATTTGCTTGTATGGTATAAAGAGACTATGGAAGGATACATAGAACTAAGGACAGTAGTTTCCTGTGATGGCTGACAAGGAGGAACTTATAGATGAGGCACGTAGATGGAAGGAAGATTTTTATATCTTTTGGGTTTTGAACCATGTAAATCTATTACTCAAAACAATGAAGAAACAAAAATGAAAATGAATAGTAACAATATCAATGTAGACATCTATGTCAAGTTCTTTACTGAAAATTCTATATACATTATTTTTAATCGTCAAAACAGATCAAAGTGAATGATCACTTTTTACTGAATGTGAAACCAAGACTTAAGGGTAGTTTCTAAACCCTTTTCCCAAGCCCATGGTCTTTACACTATAGTTGACTCCATTCCTATTTAAGGTTTGCTGAATTACTACAGTGCTTTTTTTTTTTTCAACTAAATTTATCAGGGTAACATTGGTTAACAACATTACAGAAATTTCAGGTATACAATTCTATAATACAACATCTGTACATTGCATTGTATGCTCACCACCCAAAACCTAGTCTTCTGTCACTACACATTTGACCTCCTTTACCCTCTTCATCTTCCCTCTCATCCCCTTCCCTTCTCATAACCACTATAATGTTGTCTATAAGTGTTTTGTTTGATGCTTTGTTTTACAGCCCACATATGAATGAAATATGGTTCTTGTCATTTTCTGTCTAGCTATATGGGAAATGCTAATCAAAACCACAATGAGATACTACCTCACACCTATTAAAATGCCTACTATCAATAAGAAATAAATTTTAGAGAAGATGTAAAGAAAAGGGTACCCTCATACACGGCTGGTGGGAAGGTAAATTGGTGCAGCCTCTATGGAAAAGAGTAAGGAGTTTCCTCAAAAAATTCAGACAATTCCTTCTTATGAGTGTCTAACCCCAAATTTTGAAAACATATTCATAAAGATATATATATATACCCCTATGTTCATTGCAGCATTATTCACAATAGCTAAGATATGTTAACAACCTAGGTGTCTTGACAGAAATTGGACAAAGATGTGGTACATATACAATGGAATACTACTCAGCCACACACAAAAAAAATAATAATGATGAAATATGGCCATTTGCAACAACATGGATGGATCTTGAGAGTGTCATGCTAAGTGAAATAAGTCAGATGAAAAAGGACAAGAACCACATGACTTTACCAATGCTGGTTCTCTCAGTGCCCTTGTGCATGACTTTCTCTTTGCCTGAAACCACTCAACCCTTTCACCCTACTTTGCCTAGAAAACTCCTATTCAAGTTTCAAAACCAAGTTTCTGACCAGTTTTCTCCAAACCTCTTTCAACAGAATGAATTCTCCTCTCAGTCTTATTCCTGTATCTCAGGGCTAAGCATATCTCAAAAGTAACAATTATGTCTTAACTATCTTTAAATTACCAGCACGTAGCAAAATGCCTGGCAACTAGAACTGTTGCTCAATGAATGTTCCTTCAGATATATTGGAACTCTTTAAAACTCACCACAGGTATTCAGAAGAACTAAGACCTCTCATTAAAAAGACTCATTCACTTACTAACATATAAAATGGTACTTATATATTTCTAAACAAAAGTGGCTAAAAGTTTGAAAACACCAATGTTATATTAAAAGGAATCTCATAATTATAAGTGGATATAAGTAGATATTTCTTCCAAACTCTTTAATACCAAATTTCTGAGGCTAATTCCTAATATTTCTAGTATATTCTTTACACAATATGAATTCATTAAGTAATAAATCTTGTATAAAAATGAATTGAATTCTTTTTCTTTAATTTCTAAGCATGGTCTTTTTACTTTCCTATGAAATGTGTTTACCTTTAAAGGTGAAACAAAGGGCACTGTGTTAAGAAACTTTGGCCTGTTGGTGCTCAACGTCTAAGTTACTTCATGATCATTTAATGTGGCATAGGTTTCTAGGTAGACACAAAACTAACTTTAAAAGCTCTGTTATTCTCCTGAAAAGAATTCATCCTCCAGTGAACATTGCCCACACAGCTCATAAGTTAGATGAACAGTTAAGTGTGAGGTCAGTATAGCACAGTGATCAAAGATACATGGTCTGAAGTCAAATGCCTAAGTTCAAGTCTTGACTCTGCCGATTCCTGTGTCCTTGGTCAGGTTAACTTCTCTGTCTCACTTTCCTCATTTGCATAATGAGTTATGTTGTATTAAACACACTGAGATGTTGAGAAGATTAAATGATACAAATAAGGAGCTTAGAACAGTGCCTAATATATGCCTTAAAGTGAATAAACCTTTTCTACTGCTATCATATAACTCTGACTTAAGGTACGTGCCAATAAATAACATTAACTCAAGAAGGAGCTTGTCTATCTCTAGTTAAGCTTAAGGTATCTGAAAAAAAATATATCTCAAAGTCATTTTGTAAAATAAAGAAAACTTCAAAAACACTAAAGAGGTAAGGTTAGAACATATATCTTTTGGTGGTATGTGCTAGCAGTATGAGCCGTTACTCTACTTTCCAAGAGATAAGCCTATCTAGAGAAGGAGACACACATCCCAAACCTCAGATTGTCTTCTGCTTTAAGGATTTTAACCACTTCAATTTTTCCAGATGTTTTGCAGTAACATTTCTTTTTAATGAATATTTCAAAACAGACTTTTATAATCACATTTTTTAAAAAGTCTATACCAATGGGTCTTTCCCGAGAAAGTGGGTCATATCTAGCTAGCTAGGTGTATTCTAAAAGGGTTTTCATTGCCTTTCGTTTACCTGTCCCCATATGTTCTAGGGAACCCTTCATAACCCATACCCAAATATACTAACTCCAATTACACTGCATACAAAACTCCCTTTGCTATAAACAATATTGAAGTCATTAAATCAGTATCAAAACCAACAACTGAGTATATTAAATAATCAAAAGATATTTCTGTCATAGGGAAGCAACTCAAAAATATCGAGGAACTCAGATATGTGTACACCCATATTCTTAATAGCATTATTCACAGTAGCCAAAACGGAGGAAGAAACCCATTCACCTCATTGACGGATGAGTAGGTAAACAAAATGTGGTATATTCATAGAATGGAATGTTATTCTGCCTTAAAAAGGAAATTCTGACATGTACTACGAGGATGAACCTTAAAAACATTATGCTATGTAAAATAAGTCAGTCAAAAAGACAAACACTGTATATATAATTCCACTTATGAGATATCAAGAATAGTCAAATTCATAAAAGCAAAAAGTAGAATGGTGATTGCCAGAGCCCAGGGAGAAGGTAGAATGGGGAGTTAGTGTTTAATGGGTACAGAGTTTCAGTCTAAAAAGATGAAAAAGTTCTAGAGATGAATAGTGATGAAGGTTTCACAATAATACGATGTACTTTATACTACTAAACTATATACTCAATATGATTTAGAATGGTAAATTTTATGTTGTACATATTTTACAATAAAAAATATAGAGCTCCTGCAACACATAGATAGAGGAGCAGGTAATTATCGATGAACTTGGAGTGAAGAAACAGTTCATCTACATAATTCTGAGCGAGAGAGACCTTAAGGAACTATCAATGCTGCTTTAATTCTTTTAAAGAGTGTGGATTCCCCTTTGTTTTAAAAGACCTCACTTCAGTATAAAAATAGAGTAAAAATTAATCCTCAAAAAAGTTAGAGAAAAATACTCAAACTCTACTCATATTCCAAGTCTCAATCACTTAACACTCAAGTTTTGTTTGGTAACTTTGATATTTTCTGCAGAGCAGCAATAGCAAGAATTACAGGAATCAAAGCTACAATCTCAAAATGGAACTTGAGCCATCCATAATCTTTACAGTCAAAGCAATTCCTAATAAATTTCAGTTAGGTTAATTCCATTAAGATCTAACATTGTTATCCTTTTTAAGTGAAAACATTTAATTACTTCATAGGAACGAAGAGGCAGTCTGGCTCTGCCACTTCAATATCCGTTTCTCAGGTCATATGGACATGATATGAATATGAACAGGACCGTTTGCTTCTGATATTTCATTTTTCTTTACTCTTCCCTGTAGCCTTATTGAAATTTTATAGTACTTTGCTACCAAAGTGCTTGCAAGGGGAGAGTAGCTCTTTGGAAGTAAGAAAGATATGTAGATTATTTTCTGTTACTATCACATCCCTCATGACACCTTCAGTGACATAGGTTCAATCTTGAACAGCCAGATGTACTGCAGATCTGACCATTTATTTCTTTTGAAACATTAAATTAAAGCTAACTGGGCAAACTGTCTTTGTTCCTAGAAAACAGTGGAAACATACAATGTAAATTCGATCTCAGGATTGAATAGGAATAGAAGATGAATGATTTCATATGCAGAAAGATGGACAGGATAGCTGAAAAGTCCTGTACTGATTTTGGTAAAGCAGATGCTTTTCTGTGGCAGGTTACAAACAGTTGTTTTTATAACAAATAGAAGACAGAAGGTAGCATAATATATAATTGTTAAAATCCTTAAGTTGGGGAGTGCTAGAAACCAGGATGATCAAAATCAGCTCAAGGGAAGTCTCTAGCAGATCTTTAACTCAATTCATGTGTCTGCATGAAACATAATCTCTACTTGGTAGAGTCAACCTCTTGGCATTTGTATACTCACGATTTAGTACAATTTGGAAGGATAAACAAATGTTTCAATAAATTTGAGTTATTTTTCTGATTCTTCAAAGGTAACGTATTTTTAATTTCATTCTGATTATAGGTTTTGCTGGAATTAAAAACAGGTGGCAGATGAATATTTGGTATTTCTGGCAGTGAGTTTGCATATCAATAGAAAACAGAAATTTTCTAATCACATAAATCATATTGTAATCACATGAAAAACAGCTCTTTCAATTTTTCTTAGTGAGAAATGATTTTTAAAAGCTCTAAGAATCAGAGATCCTCAAGGCCAACACCTCAATAACCTGCTATGTAGTGATGAGTCCACAAGATGGTTTAAGAAATACATAAATGTATTTTTATTTCCCCTAAAAGACACGTTAAACAGTCAACCATGACCAATCAGGTTTTAAACGGCTGCTGTCAATTAAGAATTCCTGAATTGATTAAATTTTTTCCCATTTTGAAAAATGAAATTGGGTCTTTATTTCTGCCACATCTGCCAACAGTACAAAGAAAGGCATGAAATAAAATAAGCACTGGTGTCCAGCAAAGCTTACCTCCTCCCCATATTTTTTATTGGAAAAATAAAATTTGTTTTCTAGTAAGATATTTCATTTTTAAAAAAATCTGTTTCCACTCAAGGCTAGAGTTCTATTTATTTTTAAATGAGGCCCATGAAACCTCCCAAGTGCAACTTAGATTTACATCTGACTAATCCTCCAAATGTGAGGACCAAGTTCATGCTGTTTATTTCTAATGAGTTCTGTGATTTTTGGATAACACGTGTGAGAGATAGCAAATTAACTACTGCTAGTCAGCAGCAAGTAAGCAAAAGATGTCTTAGGAAGGAGAGTGAGCAAATCCTCCAAGTCAATTTCTAATCACACTTGCCAGAAACTTGGGGGCAAAGGTGATAAAACCTGCCAAGAAAAACCAGTGGTAGAACTTGTTTCCCTTTCCTTTTTCCATGGAATATTTCGACACTCAACCAGCAAATACAGCTTAATCTTTCCTCTCCATAACTTCGGGGCTGCAAGGAAGGCTCTGGCCCCATTGATAGTCTTAGAACAAATGAAAATGCCTCACACTGCAAAATGTAACACCAGTCTTTCTAAGTTCTCTTCCTGAAGCTGTATCCAATTACATAAAAGGAACTGCAGAGGTAAGATGGGAGGTCAATTGCAAGCTATAAAACACATATTCTCCTAAGACACCTGCAGGTGGTAGACAAACAGTAGTCAAATCTCCTTACCTAGAACTGGCTAGAAATATTGTGCAACATGTCTGTGCTTGCTGAAAACAAAGCAACAAAAAGAAAAAGCTAGACAGCAGACTAACACTCCCCCACATCTCATCACTAACAGTTTAAGAAGGACCATTCAAAAAGCACTTAGTCATGAGCAGGGTAAGACCCCTGACAGTGAACTGTTGACAAGATATTTTCAGCCTATTTCTCTACTAAATTTCAAACCAAACACAAGTCTTAACCAGTGGTTCTAAACAATGGCTGCAGTTAGAATCACCTGGAGAGCCTTTCAGCCATGTTAATGCTGATCCCCACCCCTTTCACCACCACCACATCATCATCAACACCACCACCAAACACATTCAACTCAGCTGAAACTGGAATCTCTTGGATTCAGACTAGAAGACCAGTCTTTTTTAAAAGCCACCCAGGTGATTCCACTTGCAGCCGGTAGTTGAGAACCATCCCTTTAGAAGTACAGGCATACTTTGTTTTATTGCACTTATCTGTGCTTTGCAGAACTTTTTTTTTCCCCCCAAATGGAAATCAAAAAGATTACAACCCGCTTTAGTGCTATACTCATTTTATCGCGGTGGTCTGTAGTCGAACCTACGATGTTCCCAAGGTATGCCTGTACGCTCTTTTAAAAAGAAGTTAATCTCTCTAACAACTAACTACATTAGACCTCCAATTTCATTCAATCTGTCCAGTCCCAAAAAGTCCTGGTCATGACCTCCACCCTGGCCAGCATACAAGTTTCCAAATGCTGCAGCAGGCTGAGTTGGAAGCTCACCACAGGTAGAGATGGAACCTGGCTTGGGACAGGCCCTAGAAGGCAAAGAAAGGCTTGACTCCATCTTGGGAATTAAAAAGAAGAAACTCCCATTATTCTTCATTCATGTTTTTCTCTATTCCTTCTGACACCAAATGTGTGGGTTTGTTATTTTTTTCACAATGAGCAATCATCTAGTTTTTAACACTGAGTGGGATGTCCTACAATTTAATTCAGTTCTAACACTCACTGTCCCTAGAGAACAGACCTCATTGGTTAAGGGCTCAGTCCCACAACACTGCTCCCCACTTCAGATGCCAACTGCAAGTCCAGGCTGTAACCTGTACCTCTAACCAACTATCTATAAACCAGGGGTTCCTACAACCCCTTCCTCTGGTTCCATAATTTACTAGAACAGCTCTCAGAACTCAAGAAAACAATTTACTTACCAGATTACTGGTTTATTATAAAGGATACAACTGAGGAACAGTCAGACGAGATGTGTAAAACAAGGTGCGTAGAGCGTTCATGCTCTCTCCAGGTACACCAGCCTCCCAGTTCAACCAGGAAGTTCTCCAAACCCCTTCTTATAGGATTTTTACAGCAGCTTCATTAAGTAGGCATAATTGATTAAATGACTGGCCACTGGTGATTAACTCAACCTCCAGCCCCTCTCCCCTCCCAGGACATCCAGGGATGAGGTTGAAACTGTCAATCCTCTAATCACAGGATGTTTCTCATAGCTTATTTAGGAGTTTCCAAAACCTTAGTTTATTAACATAAACTCCAGTGTGGTTGAAAGGAGCTTCTTTTGAATAACAAAAGATGGTCCTTTCACCGTTATCACTCCAGAGCTGTTTCAGGTGCTGGGGACAATAAAGAAATATTAGAACAAAGATACTTCTTTTGCTCTTAGGAAATCATGAGAGTTTTAGGAACTCTGGTCAGGGACAGAAACAAAATATGTCTTTGTATATCACAGTGATCCAGGTATAAGTATTTTGAGTGTTTCAGGATATGCTGCTGTGTTAAACACAAAGAATTGTAAAATAGGGTGTGTAGAGAGCATAAAATTCTGATTTTCTTTAGACCAGTAGTTCCTTAACTCTACTATGCATTGGAACCACCTGGAGGGCTTGTTAAACCACCCCACAGAGTCTCAGAGTCTGATTCAGCCCTTCCAAAGTAGGGTCCAACTTTCTGCATTTCTAACAAGTTTCCAGATGATGCTGATTCTGTTGCTTTCAGGGCCACACCTTGAGAACCAGTGCTCTAGACTAAACTTCTGGCACCTGAATGTTTTAAATACCAAACAGATTTGTTTTTATTTTTTCCCCAGTTTTATTGAGATATAATTAACATATAGCACTGTGTATGTGTAAAGTGTACCACATAACGATTTGACTTACGTATACTGTGAAATGACACGACAGTAAGTTAACATCCATCATCTTATACAGGTTGAAAAAAAAGAGAGAACCCATATAGAAGTATTAGCTATAGTCATGTTGTACATTACATCCCTAAGACATTTGTTTTACAGTTATCTCTCTCTACAATAGGAGTATTGAATATTGACCGGATATTTGATTTGAAGAAATTATTAACTATTATTTTAAAATAGCATTTACGTTTCAAAAAACAAAGTTATCTTTCAGCTAGACAATGAAATGACACTTAAAACACAACAGGCATGCTTGACATCTGCCATGAGCCCAACCTCCCACTAAAGAGGCAAGAAGAACCAGGGGAATAACAACCATTAGGAGCTTTGGGGCAGCCCAGGAAAGAGCAAGCACCAGGCTATAGCCACAAAGGGAAGCAGCCTGATCCTTATCTGGAAATCATCCCCATCCAGAGTCTCTTACCTGAACTGAACATGCTGGGTGTTAAATGCTTCTGTAGTCTCCTGAGAGTACTAGGAGAGAAAGGGAAACTGAGTCAAAAGCTGTAAGAGTAAACTGAAGAACACAGTAGAATAAGGTTTCAGTAGTCATCTCTACCTTGAAGGTTCGTACTGGAAATTTTGGAAAGTTGATTATTTATTCAACTATGCCTTTAAGAATGGCCTTTGATTGACTGCTGTACAGCAGAGGTCCCCAACTCCCGGGCTGCAGACTGGTACCCATCTGTGGTCTGTTAGGAACCGGGACACACAAAAGGAGGTGAGCAGTGGGCAAGCAAGCGCTAGCATCACCGCCTCAGCTCCACCTCAGATCATCAGGCATTAGATTCTCATAGGAGCACCAGTGTCTGGTACCAAAAAGGTTGGAGACCACTGTTCTAGAGCCATACAGAGGCCTCACTACAAAATGCTAAACCCTCCCCCTGCCCAGAGAAAGCTGGAAGTAACCCACGAGGCACCAACTCTGCTACTCCTATTCTACTGCAAGCACGACACTCATCCTCTTTCTGGGTCTAGATGTCATTATCTGGGAAATGAAGTGGTTTAGGTGCTCTTCCTAGTGACTCTCAAAGCTAACAGTACATTAATACACTTGAAAATATTAGCCCTGGGATGTAATCAGAATGAAAGAAAGGGAACTAACACAAATATATATGCTATACCCTAGTTATTTTCTGTTAACTTATTTCATTTAACCTCTAAAACTGTTTTGTAAGGCTAGTCTCTACAGCACCAGAGAGCTACTGACTGTGGCTGTGAATGAGCAGTAACTTGCCCAAGGTCATAGAACTAGAAATAGCAGTAGCAGAGCCACAGAGCAAAACCAGGAGCTGACTGAACTCCAAGGGAGAAGTTCTCCCCCCTATACCATGGGCAATTTACTGAGTGTCATGCTGCTACTGCTGGGGTCATATCAAAGCCATGGTGAACTTCAACTCCAGGACTTAACAAAGACGGGCAAATTATATCAGGGGTTAAGTTTGTTTTCTGCGCCCAGATTTAGCTTTTTAAAAATTCTGATATTTTGTGAGAATGTATTTGATTATAAAGTAATTGCCTGATAGAATACTTAGCAATATTACCTTATAACATTTCTAATTTTTTTATTCAAAAAATCTGTATTTTCCTTTCTCTAATATTTCTCATTTTTTAAAAAGCAGCTTATTACAACAGACTATGTATGGATACATACTATGTATGGACATCCTGCTCTCTCTTAAGATCTTTCCATACACTCCAAATATTTATTTTCTAAGCACCTGGTTCCAAAAGCTACGTTTTTGGCAAGTCTTGAAAGATTCAACTATTTCACATTGTGGCGATTTTTTTAAGAATGAATAATTTTGTAGGAATTAGCAATATACTACATTCCTGTTATAGGCCAAGACAGTGAAGCAGCATCAGTGGATGAACACACTGTATAAAGCAACTGTCTGGCTCACAGGGGCTCAAGGTCATTTTTCTCTTATATAGAGATTCACATAATTTGCTACGTACATTCGTCCTGTGAATCAGGTGGCAAGACAACCTATTAGATAGATCAGTGGTCTGATCCAGGGCCCAGCTGCTCTGCTCCTCCAGGCTTAAAACAATTCAGCACTATCAACCTCGCCCATTAAGTACAATTAATTTTATGAAATGGAGAAAATAAGCATGGGTAAATAAAATGGCTGACACACACTACACACAGCAGAAAACACCAACTGTGCGCCCGGCAGCAGCTGACCTCAAGGTGCTAATGAGGGAGTTCTGTAAAGGCTGCATTAAAAAGTACCCTACATTTAGCCAGCCCTAACCGAAATCCAAAGTTTTCTCCCACACCACAGCAGGAGGGCCCTACTAATTGGAAAGTGCAGAACACATGGCCCGAAACATGTTTCGGCAGCACATACCTCCAGAGCATTCTGAATCAAGCGCTCTCTCTCTCTCTCTCTCTCTCTCTCTCTCTCTCTCTCTCTCTCTCTCTCTCTCTCTCTCTCTCTCTCTCTCTCTCTCTCTCTCTCTCTCTCTCTCTCTCTCTCTCTCTCTCTCTCTCTCTCTCTCTCTCTCTCTCTCTCTCTCTCACACACACACACACACACCCACACACACAGTTTTTAGCTCTTAAAAAATCTAAATGTCCACAATAATAAAAACAGTTTTAAGAATTAAAGTACGTTTGTGCGATGGTTAAAAAACAACACAGGTGGAGAGTTTCTGTAACACAAATTTCCCCATAAGACTGACGGTAATGACCAGAGATAGAAACGACAAAAGCTGCCTGGTGAAAAGGGGCCCATATTAGCTTATAGCTCGAAAGGAAGATGGTTGCTCTGAATTTCCCTTTATACATAGCAACTTCAAAAACTCCCTATTTTCTTAGTACATCTTTATGTAGGGAAGCCTGCGTGCCTTTGAAGCCTCAACACAAAACAAACAAGAGTCTTCGCAAGTCCTGTTTGGCCACCCAGGGAGAATCAAATAGTATTTTTTTTTTCTCCAGTAGGCCACCCCAGGATACCACAAATAAAAAGGAAAATGAGGAATTCATCTTGTAACCAGGATGTATTTTTCTGATTAGTAATTACACCATTTTAATCTAAATATTATGGTATATTTTTTCACTAGCAAAACCAAAGGAGCACTAATTATTTGGAGGTTTTTTAAGCAAAAGTATTGAGATAGCAGAAAACAGGTTAAAATCGAGGAAACAGTAAAGAGGGGAGAGATTAAGAAAGGTTCTCCTCAAAGTCCCCAAAACTGAGGAGATTTCTAAAGTGCTGTGTCCGGAATGGCAGGGGGCGGTGGAGCCAGCGCTGGGAGCTCCTTACCATAAAACCCCCGAAGAAACTCTCAAAGGCTCTCACAGCAGGGGGCATTGGGGAGGGGTGTCCTCAGCATCACACTGAATTGCTGAGTTACATGAAAGTATTTTAAAATCACAAGAAGGTATTACAGTCATAAACATCCTGAAATGTACTCCTCTAATTATGGCCCATCCCCTGCACAAAATCTCCATTTGGACCAAATAAAAACCAGATCCTGGGAAGGGGGTGGCGGGGAACAGATCCTGTAGCCAGACACTGAGAGCCTCTCCTATCAAACCCAAGCTGCCTTTTTAAAATAATATTTTTAATTTTTCAACTATAGTTAGCATGCAACATTTCATTAGTTTTAGGTATACAACATAGTCATGAGACATCTATATAACTCATAAAGCGATCACCCCGATAAATCTAGCACCCCTCTGACACCATACAGTTATTACAATATTATTATCTATATTTCTTATGCTATACTTTATATCCCCATGACTATTTTGTAACTACCAATTTGTACTTCTTAATCCTTCACCCTCTTTTACCGAGCGCCCCCAACCCTTTCTCATCTGGTAACTTTCAAATGTTCTCTGTATGTATGAGTTTGTTTCCGTTTGTTGTTGTTGTTGTTGTTTATTTTGTTCTTTAGATTCCACATGTAAATGAAATCATATGGCATTTGTCTTTCTCTGTCTAACTTACTCTACTCAGCACAATGCCCTGTAGATCCATAGCGAAATAACTTTTTCTATCCCTTTATTTTTTGTCTGTGTGTCTTTTAATCCGAAGTGAGTCTCTTGTAAGGCAGCTTATGTAAGGGTCTTGCTGAGGCTGGGTTTCTACTATTACCATTGCGACACAGTGTTCTAGCCCCACTGACGTGCCTGCTGTTCCTCAGAGATGCGGGCTCTTCCCCCTGGTCTCACCAGTGAGGATGATGGTCTTTTATTCACCTGAGATATCTTATGTCCTCATTTCTTTACTGAGTCAACTTTGAAGGGAGAAGGATGAAATAAGGTTAACAGGACCTATATTTGTATTCTTTCCGATGTCTTGTACATAACCAAACTGTAAGACTCTTAGGATTCTAGAATTAAAAGGACCCTTTAAATAATCTAGACAAAACCAATTATTCTACAGATAAGAAAACTGCGTCCAAATGAGACGAATAACCATCTGATTAAGAATAGAACCTCTTCCTACATGACAAACACGAATGGGTGGATGGATGAGCAGATGAACAAATGGACATAGAGACAGACCAACCAGCAAGCAGCTACAGCACCCAAGATACTCTCGGGATTCAAACCCTGACCCACCATATAACAACCAACTCACCACGCAAGCTTTCTTCATCTACTAAAAATTTTTCAATGCCATTTCTTTAAAATTCATTATAAAATCCAGATCAATAAAATTCATCATTCAAAGGGGTTTGAAATAGTATTTATCTTCAACAATAGGATCTCTTAATTATAGTATTATTGTATTAAAAACTTTTCAGATAAACAGCAGTTTGCCTTTACCTTGTGTAGCTGATTCATGCTACAACTTTTATGGAAAGCCAATACCATGTGCCAATCACATGCTTGTCCCCACAGGAAGCTCATACACAGACCATCCCTGTGAAGAGCTCCAGCTCAATGTCACTTCTTGCTCTTCTCCTCCATTCTGCCACCTCCATCTGTCCCCACGTTTATTCAGTAAAGTGCTGTACCAGCATGATAAACCTCACCACAGACATAATGAGAAAACTGTGGAAAGGCAGATTGCAAAGCACTTGGCAAGCACTTAAGTCTGAAGGTTCTGGATGTAGGATCCCATTTCCCTTCACTCTATAAGATTCATAAAATGTCGCAATGCTCTCAGATGGCAGGAAGTCCTGAACTAAGACTTGGAACGTATGAGAAACTTCTCAGAATGCCTCCCTGCAGAACCACATGACTGACAAGAAGCAGCCTTGGGAAGCATTCTGTCGTGTTGCTGCACCACGTTCAAAACTGCCCACCTCTCTCCATACCTCTTAGAACTTTGAAACTGACTTGAAATGTGATGTGGCTAATACACAAAGTAAAAAGACGGATGGCTGGGGTTATAGGGAGGCGAGATAAGATGTGGAAAGCAAGTTCACAGCAGACGAAGAAGATAACACACAAAACGAATTGCCATAACATTGTGCTAATTACTGTCCTTTTCCTGGCCAGGTTCCAGGATACTCCAGATCATTTTAGGTAATTCAGGGAGGCCTTCCCTGTTGTACAGGATCCATCCGAGATGACTATTGATGATGGTTCAAATGTCACGTCCTCAGAAATGGTGTCTGACATCTCCCTAAAACTCGGCTTCCGGTAACATCTCTATCTCCACACTCTACTTTATTTCTTTATAGCAATTTTTATTATATAATATTACATTTTATTTATTATCATGATTACCAAAACCAAAGCTTCTTAAGGGCAGTGACTCTGTTTTCTTTATTTTATATTCCCAGTATCTAGAATTGTACATGACACAAAATAGATGATGAAAATTATCAATTAAATGAATAATTGATATCCACTTCCCAGAGAGGAACCTCCTGCCGTAGACTAAGTCACTAACAACAATGGTTTCTCTTCCCCAAAACAGTGCTGGGTAAAAAGTAACACTCACAGTGATCCTGGCTTCTCTCTACTAATACCTGAGCTAAGTCAGGAATAAAGCTAGAGATGAAAGAGGTGCTTCTCATAACAATACTGGGACAGCAGGTGTGAAATGGGAGTGTCCTGGGCAAGCCAGAGTGAAAAGTTGCTTTAACCCTGAAGCAAAATCAGATCTGAGGAGGGACGCTGCTGCTTAGGGTCACTGGACCACCGCAGATGCAAAGAGCACAACCTGTTTCTGAGAACAAATGGGCTGGAACTGAAGGATGCCATGCCACCTATGGCAGTGAGGAAGCTGCGAGGGGTGACATTTTCTACTTGTGCCTACAAGGGCCCCACTGTCATCCAATGTAGGACAAAGTTAAAATTGCCCTAAGAAAGACTACACTAGAGACAGAGACAAAAACCAGGTTGGAGGCCTTCATCCTCGGAGAAAATGTGCTTGTAGATCAATACACAGAGTAAAAAATCCTCACTGAACAGATCTCTACGAGGCAAATGAAAAGAACATTTTTAAAATGAGAATATGTACCTAAAATCACAGTAATTTTTACATGCAAAGTTTTTTAAAGTATAATAAAGTATATACTTTGAATATCTTTTCTTCCTTCTATTATAAATCATCTTTTCTGCAAAAACCAGAATTAGGTTAACCATTAACTTAGTAACATACAGGCTTTTCAATTCTAAATTACTTTAACTTTTCACAAGCACATTTCTGCAGAATAGAACTTTAGTTCAGTTGCAATATACTAAGAGAAGTTTGTCTTCATTTTTATCGCTAATTCAAAAATAACTCAACAATGTGACAATTGCATGCTGGATTCTATTCTCCATCTTTTCCCAAATTGACAATTTTTCTCAACAAAATTGCTTTAAATGAATACATTTCAAATAATCATAATAAACTGCAGTACTTCTAAAGTTTATATTCATCTTATGAACAGGCTGGTCTATTTATATGTTTTTCCACTATACGTGTAAGAAAATGCAATCTGCATATTAGAAAATGTCATCTTTGGTGTACAGAGGCAAGCTTCAACTTCCCCCACAGAGGAAAATGCTGATGTGAAATACTTCCACCTTCCCTGAAATGGCGTCTGGATATGGAAAGAAAAAAAGACTGAGATCTTGACAGCCTAGAAGAGAAGCAGGCACTAAACAGGTAGCTGAAGAAAAAAAGAAAGGGAGAGAAGGTGAAAAGGAAGTAGCAGGGACTGAAAGAAAGATTAAGCAGGGTAGACAGAGAGCAAAGCCAAGATGAAATTCAGCCACAAAGGACCTTTTGCCCTCTAATCACAGTGAATATCTCAGAAACCTTCAAACCAGAAACCAGTTTCCTCGCAGAGGGCCAGGATACTCCTGGAAAATAATTTGAGCCATTTTTTTCTTTTTCTTAAAGAACAGCAGTAGCATCTGCCAAAATATGTTCTTGACCTGCTCATCTATCTTTTTTCTCCCCTTCTATGAGCTCTTCTATCTATCGTGGTAAACAAACCCCTTGGCCCCTCACTCTACTCCCAGTTTCAACCATCATAAACAACAACAAAGGCATTTATAAGGGCTTGTTAACCTGTGGCCCCATGCTATGCATTATACAAATAGAAGTTAACAGACTCATTTGGGTCTTTGAGGAACTTACAAAGAGATTACTGTTTGGTTTTATAAATTTTACCACCAGAAAAACTCTAGGTACATGTTCTATTAACAGCAGGTCTGTGGCTTTGGGTACAAAGGGCAGCACATTTTATAAGCCCCTATAAATCGAAGTGAGTCCTCTCTCACTCTAGCACTGTCTGCCAGTGCAAGCAGGAAACAGATTTCTAAACCATGAAACCAACTCTTCAGAGGGAGAATGTCCTCCTTTCTTCTTTTTCCAATGCATTAGAGTTGCTTTGCAATCCTGAAAAAGTATGGTTTTGTTCAGAACACAGCCAACAAGAGCTCGATAAATATCTGAACCATGTCTTACTGACACACATTAAGTAATTATATCCCAGGATAATTATGCCAGACACATCACTTCACCCAGGGAAATGTTCAGGTACAAAAAATATTAAATGGAAAACTGAAAGGGGCCCTACGATTTCTGTTTTTCAAGGGCAGAGGAAGTCTTCCTTTCAGTAAAAGCACATGTTAAAAGTTCATTTTTCTTCAACACATTTCTATTCCCATGTTTTAAAATATCATAAGCTCTGAATTATCTTACTGGAGAAAATAATTTTCTGGGATTTTCTTGTAGGGAAGTTCAAATGACAGAAGAACATTTGATATTTTCAGTTTTCCTGAAGATCAGAAGGACTTTCAGAATAATTCATTTTTTCCCTCAACAAAGGGCATCTGCAAAGCTTAGTCTGCTGAAAAGAATCATTCTGACAGTCTTAATGTATTCTTTTCAGGAAAGCCCTGTTCAGAGAATTCCACAGAAAGAAACATCAGGACTCCAGGACAGCACCAATCTAAATCATTACAGCTTCTTGTAAACAAATGCAAACAATGTATTTTCAATATATTCTAGATATTAGACGAGGGGAGAATAGGAATGATAATCTTGAATATTACATAATTTTTACTTTCTCTTGACGGACTGACACTAAAACAAATATTTGAAAGATTTGCCAGTCTTTCAAAGAAATATCTCGCAGGAAAGGCACTTTCAGACTCTTGCTGGAAGATAAAAATATCCCTAAGGTAAGAAATATAAAATTGCATCATCATTGCAACTGACAACAATAACCACAATAACAAAATAATTATGGTATGACATTAATATACCAAGGCACCTTTCGTCCAGTACTCAGAACATTTTACAAACATTCTCTCTTGCCGAGATGATACAACTTGGAAATTAGAATACAAAGAATTTTAATGACTTGTCTCAGGTCACTGGTCAGCTGCAGTGGTAGACCAAAATGCAAATATTTTATTGTGGTCTACTGATCTAAAAAAGCAACCACGTAACTTTCAATAAAAAATTTGGAGAATCCTATTTCAGAGCCATTTTCAAGGAAATTCATATTAGTCCTTCCATTAAATTCTGATTTGGCCGTTTTTCTATTTCCATTGTCCCCACCACAGCCCAGATAAGGTGTGAGAAAGTGGGAAAGTTCCTAAATGGTCTCCCTTCCTGGAACCAATCCCTCTTCTTCCTCTCCTCTCCTTCTCCTCCTCTCCCTCCTCCTCCCTCTCTCATCAATCTACTTTTGTCACTGTCTTTCCCTGTCTCTCTATCTCTATCCTTCAACCCTCCAGCACAGAATAAAAAGCAAGCTTTCTCAAATACTATTTTTATCATATCTTGCTCATTAACAGAAAACAAGATGGTTCTCCATTGCCTATCAGAATATTTAAAGTTCTCTATCATCTATCTCATGCTTTTGTCATTCCTCAGTACACAACTGACATGAGGACATCTCCAGTTCTCCTCATTGGTCCCCTCACGTGTTGCCCATGCTGTAGTTATCTCTGCCTAGAAAACCACCTTGCCTGGGTTTCCTAAATACATATCCAAAAATCAAGACACCACAGTTGAAAAGAACCTTGAAGCCCACTAGGTTCAAACCTGCATCCTTTCAACACAGCCAGCATTACAGACACCCAACTTCTCCTTTATACTTTCAAGAATGAGGAAGTCACTGCTCTGAAAAACAGCGCTCTGTCAGGCATTTTAATTGCGAGAAAACTCTTCATTTGAGCTGAATTCTTGTATGGTCACTGGTCCATCCACCCAACAGGCCCATTTCTACACCCAAGATTGATCTGTAACAAATCAACTTGTTCTATAACAGAATGGTCTTTGCAATGTTTGAAAACCTCTATTATGTTTGTCCTCAATCTTCTCAGTTCCAAGCTCATTTGCTGCCAGCCTTTAACTAACTATTCTCATGAGACCTGGTTTTGAGACCCTTTGCCATCCAAAGACCCTCTAATTCAGCAATGTTTAACCATTATTCATGTTATGTGCACAGAGAAAATGATCAAAAATATACAGCATATTCGGAAAATGAGACAACAATTTTGGTCAGCACTGATGAGCTTGGAGCCTCTCGGCTCAGGTCTCTGGTCCAGGGTTGTGGGGATGGATGGGAAGTTCTATGTTAATTTTATGGGTTATGCACTCTTAAAATCTGGCCCCAAAATCAAATGCAGTCTGCACAGACCATCTCAAGTCCAACTTATTTCATCAAACTGTCCCCCCAAAACTAAAGCCAATAGTCACTTTTTCTTCTTCCTAATTACTAAGTGCATAATATCTGCTTGAGCTGAATCTGACATTTGATATCATGACCTTTGACTCTATCTACTTTAAGATTGTCCTAAATGAGCATCTTATTTCATACATGTCGGATTCAGTTTCCCAGAATGACCACAATTTCATTAGGAGCTATGTATCCTTGTCATTATCATTAGCACCTCCAAAAATATTTGCAAAACTGATTACGCAGCTTCTGGATAGGAAAGCCATGGCTTAGAAGCTATGGTCTGCTTCAAAAGATATAAACCTCACCTGCAGAGGAAGTTTATCGTTCTCCCTGTTTATTCAGGCAGAATCTAAACAATGACACAGACTTTCAGACTGGAAAACTTAATACAAATAAATGCTTCTCGACAGGTCCAGACTGGGAAGGAGGGCCATGGAATTCCTTCCCCTATCTGGGTTATTAGGCCCAGACACTCGTCACTCAAGTTATAAACACTAGTAAATGATGTTGTATAGTTTTATTTAAAGCTATGTTTGCTTTCAGATTAGACTTTAACATTTAATAAATTTCCCACCAGAATGTGGTAGGAGTGGAGAGTGTTTTGATTCAAGCTTTTCTTCAAGTATGAAACTCAAGCTGTGCTAGTTAAAATTGCTCTAGCTATAATTCAGCCACACAGTGAGGTCAAGACTCTTGGATTCCCCTAATCCTCTTCCTCCAGGGCTAATATGCCTTGGAATTCAGTGAATTTACATATTCTTCCTTGACCGCAAAGCCAAATCACAAGGTCAGAGACAAAGGCTTGTCACACTTCTCTAGGTTCAAACTGACTTATCTCTATACAGCTCAGGATTCACCTTGATGAGAGCAAACTTTACAGTAACAATCCTGCCAAGAAGCAGGCAGGGCCTTCCTCCTTTCCTTCCTCCTCCCCTCCCACCTCTCTTGGTGCAAGTCCGTGAATGTGAAACTCCGATGGATTAATGAGAAGTAGGCACTGGTCCCTCTGGACTTGATCCATCTTTAAGTGAGCTATGAGAACCTGGACAGTTTACAGATCCTGGAAGAATGAAATATGAGGAGAGAAAAGGAAGTTTGACACATGCAGAGAAACTGATCTCTGGGGTTGGAAGAAACTAAGAGAAGGGAAATATTAAGACAGGATGCATAATACAAACTTAATTGGCTGATCATACACCACTGAAGAATAAAAACTGACTTCTCCATTAAGGTTTGAAAGTTGAACAGTTAATATGAACTTGTAATTTCATGCAAAAAAAAAAAAATCCCGTGGCTAAAGGCAGATGAAGAACTTTAGTACTGCCCTTGAACCTTGAATTGATCTTCGCATTTACTCTGCCTGTCCTATTTATGCAATGCAGTTAGAATAAGAGGGGGAGGAAAAGAATTTTCCATAGAAGGTAAAAGATAAGTAAAAATAGTCATACTGCAAAACAGACCAAGTCTGCCTTTCTTACCTTTATGAATACCAAGCAGGAAAAAAAGCGATAATTCTGGGATGACCAGGGATAAGGGCAGAGCAGGCCTGGGGCAAATTTTTAAAGCATATCTTCAGGGGAAAATCAAATGCCAACTCCAGTTTTATCTATGAATTTGTATAGAAAAGAACTACTATACAAATCTATTCTGTTCACTAGAAGCTAACATCATTCTGAAGTGCCGACAATTCACAAATTTGGCCAATACTGAACAATCTATTATTTTAATTCTATAGTAGTGCCTCTTAAAGTCTGAAGGGTGGATAGTGCAGAGACAGAAAAAAAAATGTTTGGTCTATATTAATATAAACAGCAAACAACTGGTAAAGAAAATCAAAATCTCCATTCTAGTCTACATTAATACCCATTTATTAAATATCAGTAAATAACCTAATTTGAAAGAAATAAGAATAAAGTCAGATTAACAGCTAATTCAGCTCAATAAATTAACATTGAGTGAACCACTGATTTCTTAAAAACATCAGAATTTACTAAATAAAGACAATAAATGGAAGAGTGCCTTCTCGTAGGTAAGGAATGTGAAAAAAGAAATCAAAATTATATTACTGCTTAAATCTCCCACAGGACCATGACCAAAGGAAATGAGAATCTAAAAAAGTCATAAAAACTTCATGATTCACACTACTTATGCTGTATTTCTTTCAAATTAACTGATTCTGTAATCAGTTGCATCACCATTGTGAAGTGAATAAGGCTCAGAAAGATAAATGGACATAGTGTGAGCTAAACCAAAATTGTTCGGTTAAAGTTCTTTTGAGAGAATGGGCAGGTAGTACAAGTGCTATAAGATAATATTAAGAAAAATGCTTTCAATCAGGCTACCTGAGTAACCACTGTCCATACAGGGTTTTTCGAATGCATGTAATCCTCAAATTTTCTCCACTCTACCGTGACTAAGATTAGCTCCATCTTCTCATCTTTCCGCAACATATTTTTGCTGAATATTGTCTATGGACATGGTTTATAATTTTTCATTTTTTTCTGGCAACTTCCTACTTCACAAGAATATCTTGGTGGTGATATCGTTTTACATTTAGAAATAAACCAGTCTTTTCTAAATTACTAAGCTATAAATCAGTGGAAATATTTTAGTTTGGGTAAGCACTTTATAGTTTTCTCAAGCTCCTCTACTTAAAAGAAATTACATTTTTATCTCCTCACTGACCTGTTTTAATTTTTTAAGGCACGGGAATCATGCTGTATAAGGTTGCAATGTGCTGTCCAATGATGTTAAACAAAATAAGGCCAAGTGGCCTTCAGACAAAAGTATCAAACTTCACTCAAGTTTAAAAGAAGAACGCTCTCCCACTAAAATAATTCAGAAGGTAAGATTAATTCTGTATATCTCTGGAAGGCTTTATTTCTCAAAGTACAAAAGTGAATAAGGTAAACTCCTAAAGAGATGATATATACCATATTTCCTTCTCAGCAATGTTTGCATTTAATCTTCCAATAAATCCATTTTGTTAAAACACTTATTCATTTCAACTGTGGAGCAAAAAATAAAAATATGATATACTGCTCCTTACTGCAACAAAAAACAGTCTTCAAACTACTTTTACATAATAATGTTTACACAGATTTGAATAAATGAATTTGAAATTTTTGACCCACGTAGGTAAAATAGAATAAATTAGTATCACTGGAGTCAGGCAGACTAAATTATCAAGGTGTTCAGAGTGGTCAAGGAAGCAAGGATTAACTATTCTTTGAAAACAGGAACACGTCTTGTACCAAACTTTCTAGAGAAATGACTCTGGTTCTACTCAAAATAAAACAGAAAAATATGTCTTGCATGGCAGATGCCCTGGTGTGCAGGATTCTTCAGATAGATATTCAGGACACCCAAGCATATATACTAAGCCTGGAAAGCTAGGGAGGAAGGTGGTCCCTCTGTGAATATGAGGAGCAGTTAGAGAACCAAAATGACTGAATATGACTGAATATGCACAGAGGTGAAAGGCAATGGAAGAATCTAAAGCAGACATCACCTTTCAGAGAATGGAGACCAGCCCGAGCTGCAGAAGACTTTCCAGCAGCCCATATAATGCTTTCTCTTGTTGTCTGTGAACCTATAAAGACTATGCATTTTGTCCTTTTGGAGTGTTTTTTGCTTCAGATTTTCTATTTGAAAAATGTCACACACCATATCTAATTCATACACACAAGACTCCTTAGGGCTTATGGAATTCTTTAAATAAATAAAATATTAAATGCCTACTCTAATTCTAATTTCACTAGGAGAACTCATAAGTTTTGCTGCATTTTTTTTAAAGGAAACTTCTTGAATAAATTATGATACATCCATGCCATTCCATTAAATACTGCATTGCCATTTATAAGAATGAGGAATATCTGAATGTTTGGCTTGGAAAGATGATCATAGAATGTGGACATCTGGGGAAAAAGGAAAGTGGCATAAGAAGAGGTCTAGCCACCAACATACACCCAGGGTGCCTTATCTGATAACAGGTGTAAAACATTTAAAAGGTGATTGAATGAATGAATGAATCAGTGAATGAATACTGTTTTAAATAGCTGCTTTATAAACTGAATAACTGGTCCCTGTGTGAATAATCTAAAGTTTTGGATTTGGTCAGTAGTGGGAAAAAAAAAAAAAAACAGTATTACTGCAAACCACACTGCAAGCTTTCACAAACAAGTTTAACCTGCTTTGCAGGTATAAGTCCATTTCTTTACAATGGCAAAAAGATTCTTCTCCATTTTTGACTCATTCTACTGATTAAAATGACATAAGTAGATGAGCTAGGGTTTTCCCTACCCCATTCCGGCCCTTCTACACTATAATTCTTGGGCAACTTTCCCATACAAACTAATTTTCAAAACTCAAGAGAAGAATTTATTCAGTCCAGCACATTCCAGAAAGAAACATGAATTTAGTCAAGCTTCTTTCTAAGGATTTAAAATAGTCCTGGTCCCCCAGCCCAAAGCAACTCAAAAATCACAGTTTTATGTCATTTCAATTGCAGGCCCTAAAGCAATCCTGAGAAGAAAAAGAAAATAAATAACCTCTAAGGAGGTTGCTCTGAGTTGGAGTGAGGAGGGAAGCAGACAATCCATATTTCTCTTGTCATCAATCAAAACTTGCAGCATGCCTAACAAGATAAATTGTCATGAAAATAACAAAAGTGTTTCCCTTCAGTAAAGGTGGTTGGCTAAGAACAAATAAAATATTTACAGGGTCTTAAAAATGCATATTATTCCTAGTTTTGCTCTCTTAGTAGGCAACAATTTTGAGATACTTATTCTTCATTATTGGAACAATAACCAGCCATCTGAACATCTAACACACAATCCTTTGCCAATATTTAGTGCATTAATTATGCTGGATCATTTTACACTAGAGTCATGTTAACATAATTGATCAGTTCTTCTTTATCCCACCCTATCCTTCATTAAAGTAAATAAAAATTTACTTAGAAAAACTCTTAGTTCTAATATTTACCTCTCTTCTAAGAGTTATGTATTTTCTTTTAAAACAAGCCCTTTCTTATACTAAACTGCATTCTCTTAGAATTCAGTTTTAGTGCTATCTCACTTTTAGCTCTTCTGAATCCTACTCATCTTTCACAGACCAGCTTAAATCACACCTTACCCCTTAACAATACTGCCTCACTCCTAGCACTCTTTTAGAGGAATTCCTGTTTCATTTTGTTATCTATTATTGTGGTACTTAATGACAAACTATTTTTTCCATAACTTTAATGCTTCAAATATCCAAGGACTGTCTTTCCATTTGACTGTAGGTTCCATAGTTCATCTAAGGAACAATGATGACATACTCTTTTCCTTTCTTTCGTTATCGCATACCAGGCATTCAGCCAACACTTCTTGAATGAACGAGTGAATGAAAAAAATGAATGATCACACACTATGCCTTTTGAAAATAAACTTTGGAATTACTCACCCATGTGTTAAGGTGATTTTCCCACAGATGTTCCAAAGCCCCCTTAAATTATCCAGCTAATTAAAAGGAGCAATGACTAGAATGTTAAAATAACAATAAATGCAAAAGAATATTATATGTTGCATCTTAATATAGTACATTTTGAAATATGACAATCAAATATAATGCAGTAGTACTAATGTTGTATGGTAAGCTTTCAGTTTCGTATTTTTAGAGTTCTGTAGTTGGAGGTAATATAACTTAATGCAATATGTATTTAACTATGTATAAAAAAACTACACATCTTCTTAAAGTACCATAAGTACCAAACAGGGACTCTTGGCCCAAACAGATGAGGAGCTGTTTTGGTTTTCCTTGGTTCAAGTGAGCCTATGGTCTTCCAGAATTTCCCAAAGGGTAGCCATGCAATGTTTACAGCTGTGCTTCCATACTGATCTCCTCAGTCTTAGGTTGGCTGCATGGGGCCTAAGTGACCAAAGCCCTGGGAAGAGTTGGAGCCGCTGAACCAGTCGTCTTTGGCCACATGCAACCTTATCCATTTACCCCTGCATGTGTGTCTTAAAAATATTTTATGTGTGCCATAATGTGGAACACTGTAAGAAGCAAATAGGATGACTCTCCTACTTTGCCGCTGGGTTGGTTAAGTACCAGTGCCTTTCCCTCTGGGAAGAGATGGTCAAAGTAATCAAAGCTTGCTGTAATATGAAACAAAAAATCCACGGATATGCTACAAGATAGAGACAGACAGAAAGATAGGAGGCTTAGAATCTGAGAATATACTGCATGACAAGTGTATTTGTTGTGGGGAACAGCTGATCCCAGTGTCTCTTTTGCCTTTATTTAAGAAGATATCTCTATGGGTCATTTGAGGTCAAGGAGACACAAGAGAAGAATTTACAACTTGGCAGAATCCTGGAGTCTGTGTATAAAGGATGGCCAGTAAGATACTGAAGAACAGGGATGTTTATTATAAGTTTTAAATTATTGGTATTACTGTGATTCTAAATTCCCTCGGTATCACCAAATTTTCATGAAAATATCTATACTCATAATGCATTGTGTCTTTTTTTTTTTTCTGTGAAAATCATGGAAAGAAGCCTGAGGCTCATATTTGAGTTTGTGCAGAAAGAAGAGAAAGGTTGGCTCTGTAAGGGGATGATATGAATGATTAAATATTTCATTGGAAAAAGAGCTCAAAACAAGAAATGGCCAGAAGATTCCTGGAAATTCAAAGACATCTTGACAGTAGGCAAGGGTAAGCTATGAAATAAGGATATGAGGAAATCTTAATTAAATCTTAAGAGGCAAGTCAATAGCTTTTCTGGGAGGTACAGAGTGATAAAGATAGGATAAAAATGAATGTGTATTAAGAGATATGATTGGTGATATATGGTGTTCCTATCACGCATGAGTGTGTACTATAAAAATGAGGCTTAATTTAGCTCCAGGGAACCATCTTTTAAATAGGCTTCCTTAGATCCTCGAATTATAAAATTTCTAAAAAACAAAACAAAAAAAAACCATACTACTGAGTTCATGTGTCTACCAACATTGTGATAAATAAATAAACACTTTGTCAAAGATGCAACATTTTCATAAAATTATCCCGTTATTAGTAATGGAAACCCTAGATGGCTCTACTTTCATGCAACAGGGTTAATATATTGATTTGATCTTCTCATGTAAATATGAAATTACTATTAGTGACCTGTATATTCTGACTTATATTTCTAATCATTAGAGCTATATCTTGCACTGAATTACTCACATTTTCTCAACATGAACCATTGTGTTCAATGGGTGGCATGTGGCAGACAACTAGGCATGGATAGAGCCAGAGTTTCCTGTCCAATCCATGATCCCAAGCTATGCCCATCACATAACTGAGACTGCTGTGTTCTTAATCTTCTTGAAAGTATGGGGTTGTTTACAAAGACACTCAACTCACTAATCTGTTCATTCTGATTTTAGTCGGGGCTGGGCTTTTTCTTCTGGGATTTAAAACCGAGGTAAAACCCAATTAAAGTGTTTTCTAAAACCAAATTATAGTGTTTGCGTAAATGGAGAAAATTTCAACTACAGTAAAATATTTTTTAGTACCCATATTTTTAGAGTTCTCAAAAAAAAAGATCTTTTACTAAATTAGTCTATTGTCTGATAGTGCTAAACTCAGCCACAGCTGATGGTGCGAAAAGCTAGTAGTGAAGTGGTTAAAAGCTCTACTTCTGTCCTTAATTATGTTTCAAATGAATTTTAGCATGCAGACTTACTGTGTTCACAGAGCTATGGAATAATCCATGGGTCTAAGAACCTCTAATTCTTAATTGACATTGTAGCTTATAATTGTATTTTCATAGTAGTTAGTAAAAACATTCAGGTTGTTTTTTTTTTAAGACCCATAATATGAATTTATGATTAAAGAAATCAACTGAGATCTATTTGGAACATTTTTTTATCTTTCTAAAAAAAATCACTCATCCTCACATTTGGAAAACACAGTGATGCTTTTCATAGCATGAGCACACTTGAAAACTTTTCTATAGGAAGGAAACTCATGTCTTTGCGGTAACATCTTCCTTCTTAGATAAAGATGTTACAGTTATATCACTGAATATACTAGATTCCATAGCTTCTCAGTTTAAAGAAGTGTCTCACATACCCTATATTGTACTAAATCTGGAAATAGCATGCAGACAAACGAAAGCCATCTTTAAAAATAAAAGAAATAAATTACTTGTGTAGGAAAAAGGATTATAGAACACAGCTACACCGAAAACAATAGCTATAGGCAGAAAAAAAAATGACAAGACATATAGCAGCTCATTAAAAATTCAAAAGGTATTGAAAAAGGAAGGCAAATTTAATTTGCCCACCTCTACCAAATATGCTGAAGGACGTTTCACAAATACAACATACAAACTATGTTTTATGAAATTTAAAAACTCACATATTCTATCGTCTTCACACTCAGCTTTTTAACAAATCAAAGGGCTAAATGCAATCTATTTACTAAAAGCTTATCTAAACGGGGATTAAAGGAAATACAGATAACTAGGGAAAATAACTACTGGTTAATATGGCATCAAATGCTCAAAGCAGATGTCTGAGTTACCGGCATGCTCAAAGGTATATATATCTTTATGTTTACCTTACCACATTCCCGAAGGTTTGAGTCAGCTAAACTGCTCTATGACCATCATAAAGTCATATATATTAAGAAATATCAAAAACCTTAAACATTCTGTTCCAGCTCTTTGTTTCCTGGAAGATATTGCTATTCCTTGTTAAAAGAAAACTCAGACCCAGAGCATTTAGGAAACTTACTCCTGTAGGCACTGCCCTATTCCCCTTCCCCATCCCTCAGCCCTCACCACCCACTCAACTCTTATGCCATCACCTATTCATAGTTCACTCTCATTCATAATGCAGAAAAGGTTACAAGCACCAGAATAGAAAAGCTCAGTTATCATTCAACACATATACTGGCTACTGTGTCTAAGGCACATAGATAGAATAAGGAAGCAAAAATGACATGTATCCTTAAGAAGTATGACTGGAAAAACTTTTTAAATGGGTAACACCGACAGAGAAATATACAAGAATCACTGATTGAGTGCAAGTGGAAAAAGTAAGTTCTCAGGCAATGCAGAACAAAGCAGTGGTCAGGATCAGGTGCTTCTGACAAAGCAAGGACTCCGTGACCGGGGGTTGGGGGAGGGTATTGTTGATAAGGCAAGGAAGATCACTCAACAGGGTGAAGAAAAACTTCTTCAGGGGTAGAACTGGAAAAAAGTGAATTTTCTGGGGTACATTCTAAATAGCTTCTGTGACCAGGTCACTGTTGCATTTCCTCAAAGCTTCACAGGCAGCTCCTAAGCCGACTTTCAGCAGCACAAACATTGTAATCATCCCAGAATGTCAGTCCCAGAGCACTCAGAATCAAATCCTCACCCCTCACCACAGGCCTACACCTGCCTCCACTCCCTAGCCCTTCCCTTATCCCAATCCTTGGCAGTGATGGTACCCTTCTTGGGTTCCTCACACGAAACTCCTTGTCTTGAGGTCTTTCTTTGCCTGTTCCCCCACCTCAAATGCCCTTCCCCGTTATCTTCACAGGACAGGCTTCTCCTTGTAATTCAGACCACAGTTTACATCTCAGATCTTTTCAGAGACACCTCACCTGGCCTCCTATCATATCAGCAACACCCACTCTGGAGTTTTTGCATTGCTCTACTTTAATTATCTGCAGAGCCACCTCTGGTATTTCTCTTAAGAGGTTTTCTATTTTCTTATTGAAATTAGTACCATTTATCTTCACTAAGTCACAGATTTTGTATTTAAAAACTTGCCTAATTGGTTAAAATTTATTTGTGACCCCCCAAACCAATACTCTCAGCAGTTACATGTTCATTCGTGGACAAGTGCAGAGCAGTGAAAATTCTTAGTGGCCCAACACACGTTCCCAGCTGAGGTCCAAAAAGGCGATGCTCTATATTCTTGTTTCAGCTCATTCTGTCAAAACGTTCTTTCTTCAGTCTACCTAGTGTCCACTTTTGTGCTCTTTGTCGGTAATTTTGCTGTTTAGAATGACCCCCAAGAGTAGTGCTACAGGGCTATTTAGTGCTCCTAAGCACAAGTCTGTGATGTGCCTTAAAGAGAATGTATATGCATTAGATAAGCTTCTTTCAGGCATGAGTTACAGTGCTGTTGGTTATTAGCTCAATGTAAATGAATCAATATATACTAAATAAAGCGTCCTTAAACAAACAAACAAACAAACAAAACACATAAAACAAGGTTATTTGTTGTTCAGTTGATGAAATTGTGACCACAGGCTCACAGGAACCTACTCCTTTATTTCCCCTAGAAGCAAATTTACTGTTCACAGTGACTTTATAAAGCAAAATTACCTCGAATAATGAAAATTAAATGCATTTACTTTTAATATATGTATCATAAGTATTTTTTGAGTTCTCCAAAGAAAGACATGTTGCTGAATTAGCCCATTTTGCTCCTGCTAAACCAGACAATAGCTGGTGGCAACAAAAGTAGCAGAAAAATAGTTGAAAGCTCTACTTTTGTCCTTAATTAGGTTTCAGATAAATTTTGCACACAGATAAAGTGGGTTTGCACAGATATGACATAATTTATTATCCCCCACGATCAGGGGCCATGTCTGTCCTTGTTCAGAGCTGGATCACCATGCCTAGAACAAAGTGGGCTCTCATTAAAAATCTAATGAATGAATGAAACAGTCACTTCATGCCAAACAAAGTCCTATTTCTTATACTTATTTCCATTGCAAAAACATATAGCAAGTCTGAGGCACTAAATTCTTGCCCCTACTTAACTTGGATGGGATAAAAAAAAAATTGAACCAATTATGTCATACTGAAAAGATCAAGAACTTCAACAAAAGTGACTCAGGGGTTAAATTCCAACTCTAAATTGCTACCTGTGTGAGCTCAGAGAGTTTATTTTATCTCTCAGAGGCTCATTTTTTTTCTTGCATAGAGTTATGCATT
Source organism: Macroglossus sobrinus (assembly GCA_004027375.1). Taxonomy (NCBI): domain Eukaryota; kingdom Metazoa; phylum Chordata; class Mammalia; order Chiroptera; family Pteropodidae; genus Macroglossus; species Macroglossus sobrinus. The sequence continues at coordinate 512,492 of PVKZ01000186.1, forward strand.
GTTTAACAGCAGGGATACACTCTGAGAAAGGTGTCATTAGGCTATTTGTCATGCGAACATCACAGAGTAACTTACACAAAACCTAGAAGGTACAGCCAACTACATAACCCAGGACGCATGGTATAGCTTTATGGCTCTTAAGCTACAAACTCGTTACAGCATATTACTGAACTGAATAGTGTAAGCAATTATAACACTATAGTAAGTATTTGTGTATCTAACCAGAAAAGGTACAGTAAAAGCACATATATAAATGATTTAAAAAATGGTATACCTATACAACAAGCACTTACTATGAATGGAGCTTGCAGGACTGGAAGTTGCTCAAGGTGAGTCAGTGAGTGAGTGGTGAGTGGATGTGAAGGCCTAGAATAGCACTGTAGACTTTATAAATGCTGTCCCACAAGCCCTCCCCCTGCTTCCTCCCGGCAGGGTGAGAAATAGAACATTGAAGCTGTCTGTGCTGCTCCACGAACAGAGATGTGGGATGGACCAATTGGAAATAATCAAGAAGCTGGCTGGGTAAAGTGTAAATCTCCACAACAGTGACGGTAAAAAGGGAGGGCAAGTTGGCTTGAGTATCAGTAGGAATAAGAAATTAAGATAGAGAAATAAAGGAATAATAGGGGATTGTTGGAACAATGTGGTTTTGGCTATTGTAGGTTGGAGCAGTGGTCAGACTAAGGAACTTTGTGGTATTCATAAAAAAGAGGGTGTTTACATGGAGAGGGTGCAGACTTAGGAAATTTGTTTTTGGTTGCATTGACTCTATCTGGCACAAGGGACTCTCTCTGGCATTGAATTGATGGCAGAGATAAAGCTTATCCATGCTTTACATCATTTTAAATATAGGACAGCCTAGCCCCACACTACCACGGAAAGCTTTTACTACAGTGGCACATTAATACTCGTTAAGGTAGCTTCTGTGGACCTGTGCCCTTGTACAGGTTTTTAGGTCCTCAACAAAGAATTTATAACAATGTTCTCTGAAGACCATCAAGCTAGATCTGGAAGAGCTGTAGCGCTCTCTGAATATGTAATGCTAGGGAAACAGGCTCCTCTGTGCTGAAACAGGTCAGTGGCTAATTGGGATATAATCTGTGCACTCAAAATTGAAGCACACTAAATGAGAGGGAATCTATTGCCACGCCCTATAGATATTGTTCCCATCAAAGAAAAAAAATTCCTCTTGAATCACATATTCTTCCATTTCTTATAGGAAATTCAGTTCCATTATAATCTTATGGGACCACCATCATTTACTACATCTGTAGTTAACCAAAATGTTGTTATGCAGTGTATGACTATAAAATAGGGATAATACCACCTCAAGCAAATGATTGGGACAGAAAATTGTGATGATGTATATACAATTTCTAGTATATTGCCTCACCCACAACAGATATTAAATAAATACTAGCCCTTCAAATTTACATGGAATCATCAGTCATTCAGGGTAGCATGGACAGAGTGAAAGGAAAAAAAGTCCTCTTTGATGTGGCAGAAAGAGAAGTTTGGGAAGCCTCTGGTAGGCAGGCCAATTTTTATTCTCACAGCTTTCATTGATGACCTCCTCAGCATTAACTTCAAAAGAGATGCCCGATCTCAGGAGTTGGTAGCTCCCCTTAGGAGTTATACCCATATCTGTCTGCTTCTGTGGCATCTCAAGAGCCACCTTATTAGCAAACAATGTCACCCACTGAATGTGGCCCATTATTACAAGCCCACACTCCATACGTTTCACTATGTGAGCGATGTCCAAACCCATCCCGTCAGAAACACTGTTTGTGTAGATATCCTCTACACAAACGGCAATTCCCCTATAGAAAGGAATCCTCCATTTATCCGCATGATAAAAATGCTGTTAAAATTTTAATGTATTGGATTCTGATTCTATGCATGAAGTATTAAATACAATAAGAAAAAAATTTTAAAAGAAGTCACAGAAGTTACACCCATTTGAACCTACCTTCCGTCTTACCCAAGGAACTAGAAAAAAATGGTGTAAATCCACAGTCTACTTTTAAAAACAAAACTGCATTTCTTTTATTGTTGTAAAACACACATAACATAAAATTTATCATTTTAGTCATTTCTAAGTGCCTACTCTTTTTTTAAGCAATCACTGACAGGGGCTACACACGGCATGCATGCATGACATTTGGCCTTCAGAATATTATGAGGTTGGATATAACACTCCTAAGCTTAGATTTACGATCTCTAACCCCCTTCTCACCACTTTCCACTGAATGTGTCACTTGAGAAACAGACATTCTCCTGAAACTTAGTCTATATTTCTCATTCTTGAAACTTCAGTCACTTTCTGAATTAAGGGAGCTGGCAGTAAATAACAATTTTTTTTTAATAGTTCTGTCAAATCAACAACCAACTACTGATACATTTTTGGGTGGATCTCGGTTTTACGTGACCTACCCAAATTTCATAGTTGGCATGGTTGAAATGACTTAATTTCTCTGTGTTTATTTCTTTTTCTACAAAGAAGTTGGATAATGCCTGAGACCCATTTCAAATCTCACACATTATATCACAGGAACTTTTCTATACCATGCTATCTACACACAGAGTAAAATGTCACTTCAAGAGTAAAGACCAAAAACTTATATGCTTATAGTATCATACATTCCCAAACAAAGCATACCAAGCAGTATGTAAAGGCCACTGAAATTGTTGCAAGAAAAACAAACACCACTTCCACCAACTCACACAACCTCATTTTATAAACATTATAAAAACTCCTCTACACTAAGCTGGTTAAAGCAGTCAGACAGGCTGATAAAACTCCCTTGTATCATTTCAATTAGTTTTTTAAAAAACAAAGATAATTTTGCTGAACTTACTGGCAGGTTAATGCAGAAAAGCTGAGCAATGAGCCTCCCTTGATTTGATGAATGAAGTAAGCCATGGCTTTGGATCTCTTGCATGGGATTTTTGATGTGAGAATAATCTGACCATGGATCTGAAGAGCTGCACACACATATTCCTCTAAATCCCTCTCTTTACATATTGCCCTTCACTTGATTTACCTGGCCTTTGAAAGTAAGTATCATGTTCAATTACCTGGTATTTGCTGGCATATTTGTCTGCTTCTGTGGTATTTCAAGAGCCACTTTATTAGCAAACAATGTCACCCCACTGAATGTGGCCCAGTATTACAAGCGCACACTCCATACGTTCCACTATGTGAGAGATGTCCAAACCCATTCTGTCAGAAATACTTTATTCCAGACTTCCACTACACAGATGGCAATTCCAGTATAGAAAGGAATCCTCCACTCATCCTCATGATAAAAATGCTGTTAAAATTTTAATGTATTGGATTCTGATTCTATACATAAAGTATTAAATACAATTTAAAAAAGAGAAAGAAGGAAGAGAGGAAGAAAGACAAGAAAAATAGACAGCAAATAAGATGGTAGATTTAAATGCAATTATACAGATAATTGCATTAAATACAAATGATTTAAACATTCCAATGAAAAGGGTGTCTAAGAAAAACCTACAATGTCGTATTTAATTGTAAAAGACTTAATGCTTTCTTCTGAATTTGTCTATTTATATTAATAATTTGTTCCTCAAAAGTGTTCATAAGAAAGTGAGGTGACAAGCCACAAACGGGAAGAAGATATCTTTAAACCATATAAACACTAGTGCCGAGAATATATAAAGAGTTGCTACAAAGAAAAACTACAGGCCAATAGAAAAAGTGACAAAAGATACAAATATGTGTTTTACAGAGGAGAAATACAAATGGGCAATAATATTTGTAAAGATGTACAATCTCACTAATCATTCAAGAATGCAAATTAAAACCATGAGAAGCTATGCTTATCACAATCAAAGGTAAGTTAGCATGGATGTTAAATAATAGGAATATTTATTCACTACTCATGAGTGTTGGGTACTTCTTAGAAAAGCAGTCAGCATCATCTAATAAAGTTGAACCTATGCATTTCCTGTAGCCCTGCCATTCCATTTGGAAACATACCCCAGAGAAACACATTCTGTGTACCAGGACATGTTAAAAAATGTCCACATCAGTATTACTTGCAATGAACAAAACTGCAAACAACACGTCTTTGTTAGTTTCCTTCAGAAGCAAACTCTGAGGTAAGGATTAAGGTCATTTAGAAGGAAAAACAAAGAGGAAAATTGGTACAGGAGTGAGAAGTAATGCATGGAAGAAAAGGTAACCAACAGAAGGTGTATTATTAAACCAGTTGCTAAGTGGGAGACTGTAGTGTCATCTCATGGGGAAACTATGAGAACTGGTATGATATAAGGGAGCTAAGGTCTGAATAGACCTCCAAATGTCAAGAGTCATTGACGGAGAGGTGTTCGCATAAGTATGTGTACCCTAATGGACTAAACACTGGTTTTCTTCAGGGAGTAGGGGAAGAGTTCTCAGGCACAGATGCAGAAACAGTATCTGGAAGCTGGTGAAGGCACCAAGAAAGACCCAAGGGTAATGGGTGTGGCCTGACAGGATCTGCTCCACAACTAAAACCCAAAAGTCTGATGACAGGCAATGGATAAAATGTAGTACATTCATACAAAATAATACTCTATGGTAGTGGAAATAAATGTACTAGAGCTACACATATCACAAAACATATAATGATGATTTTAAAAAAGCAATTACAATAGAAAAATAGAGTACAACTCTATTTATTTGAGAATTTAAAATATACAAAATAAAGCTATTATTTAGAGACACGTATGGGAGGTGAAACTATAAAGGAATACAAGAAAATGGTAAATGTGTTTTAAATACATCATTTAAAATACATTGAAATTTAATGTTTATAATTTAAACTGAAAAGGGAAAACTTTATCTGGGGCACACATGAGTAGGTATGACTTGGCAATGAAACAAGATGGCTGCTGTTCACCTGAGCTGGATGGTGAATGCATAGGTATAGTAGTTTATTATTCTTTATCACAGAAATATGCGTATACTTTTCACATATAAAATATTTCAATAAAGTAAAAGACTGAAATGAAAGATATTAAAATGCTCACATAACTATCTCTGAGTGGAAGAATAATTTTTTCTTTTTATATTTTCTATAATAAGTATACATTCCTTTTATATTAATAAAACACTGTGTAGTCAGTCATGTTCCCATAAGCCCTCTTATCTCCCAATCCTAGCTCTACCACGATACATACATAGCCAATGCAGAAAAGGAAAGAAATCAGTTATTTGATTCCCTCTTGTAGTTATTAATTTATACAGAGATTCCCATATAAAAATGCAACAAATTTACATTTTCCCACAGGCACCGAAGCCAAAAAAAGAAAAAAAGGAAAAAAGTAGGCCAATTCTGAAAGAAATCATCTGGTGGGCAATAAAACTTGATAAAAATTGAAGTGAAGAGAGAATTAGAACACTACAGTTTTTAAATCTTATTGCAACAAATTTCATGATTGTTTCTATTTTCTCATGAAGGGATTTTGAGTTGGATTAGGGTTTTATCAAACATTGGTCAAAACAACTGAAGTATTTAAAATATATTAGGATACTCGATCTATTTATAATAATTATAACAATTTTTATTTTGAAAGAAAAAACTAAAAAAGAGGATAAAACTGCATAATCTCCATAACTTCTGAAAATGGAAAGATCAAAGCTCCAAGATGCTTGAAATAATCAAACTGGGTATTCATCAAATGCCTTGTATATTTTGTCAAACCATCAAAATTGAAATCAGTGCTGCTGATCTCAGAAGTTACATCTATCACACTATACCAGTTCCACTATTTGAATGCAAATTTATAATCAATATCAACCATCCTATCAACGCTAACACAGAATAAATGCTTTCAAGTACTGCAAAAACTGACTACTATATTCTCCACTAAGATCGAGTAAATTTGTGATACCCTAAAATGTATTTGTTCATTCAATTAGCGAAATTATGTTTTAATGATACTCTAGTTAGTATGTCTTCCTTTAGGATGCCAAAATCATTAAGGTTTATGTATTCATAATCTGAGAGGCCTAAGTGAATAGGCTTGAGGGCCCCAGGAGCACTTAAAAGCTAGATGGGAAGAAAAGTGCCTGCTCAAATAGCTTTTGCTGAGCAACGGACCGTGAATTTCCTTTGTGAGCTCAGATAAGCTTGGACAGAAGGGGGCTCCCATTACTCCAGCAAACCCAAACTCACTATCAGTCTCTGTGAGTTTTCAGCCTTGACCTCTGACAGCCCATTCCATTTACCCTTTTTTGTTAGTGTGACTGTGTATAATAGAGGTTGTGCAGGAATGTCCCCTGTCCTACAATGCTGATCTTAATCCAAAGCTCTCTTTTCAAAAAATTATTTTTTTAATTTTTCAATTACAGTTGACATACAATCTTATATTAGTTTAAGGTGTACAACTTAGTGATTAAACATGTATATAACTTACAAAAGTAGTCACCTCAATAAGTCTAGTACCCAAGTGACAAGCTTGGGGCAGGACAGGCTTTGCACCAAAGAATACCTGGAGAGGAGAAGGTGGGAAAAGGGAAGAGGCCCTCAAATTCTGATGCATGATGGTGTGTACTTGGTAACCATATATTATTTACAAAAAGCAGCATCCCCATAATGCTAAGAATCTGAACTCAGAAAAATCCTGAAACCCACAAAGGCCGAAAGATGAAAAATCAGAGTCAATCACAAAAATAACCTATATATTTTTCCTAAGCATTTTACTAAAATTCTGGTCCATGTATTGCTTTCTGGATAATAAAAGAAGAAAGGAAAAATATTTTCTGATTTTCCAATATAAAAAGCCAACTTCAAAGGAGCTTTATAACTACCAGAAGGTAGTACTGTCACCCAGGCAATTTCAAAAGGCCTTCCTAACCACTCAGATACCTAATCTGTTATCTGGCTAATATGAGAAAACATCTTTAAAGAGTCCACAAACAATCATTAATTTTAAACAGCATCCTTAAAAAAATCTTAAAACATCCCTGGATAACACAGATTTGTTTTTCATTTTTATCTCCCTCCGACTCTATCTCGGAACTCTTTCTCAACCTTTCTAATTAAAATTTTTTAAAATTCTTTAAACCAAAAGCTAACAACAGAACAGACATTATAACAGATTCTGAAAAAAAATCACCTTGCAAAAATGGGTTTGAAATAAAATCTATCTTTGAATTTAGAGAAAAGGCAAAGAAACAGTAGAAGAATATAAGCTTAAACGAGGAAAAATCTTTACATAGTCATTTACTTTTCCATTTTAATTAAACTTGAATTCCAAGTGATACTGTTTATTAACAAGATAAAAGTCACTACTGAGCAGATTCCATAAGAATTTTATGGTTTGTCAATATCAAATAGTAAAGCGTAATCTAAGAATTTAGTGAGTCAATAAAATAAAAGGCAATCACAATACACCCATAGGGTCACCTGAGAATTCCTTTGCAGAATAAAGGGGAGTTTCAAGTTACTTTCAGCATCAACAATTAAAACAAAAGCTTCAGCACTGAATATTCCATTTGCTCCTTGATCTACCTCACTATCCCCATTCTCCCACCTCCTCCCTAACACCCCCCCAAATAACAGACAACAGACAGCTGCCTTATACACACTATGTATATTGAGAGATGAAATTAGCATTTCATAGCTGAAGTCACAGATCATATAAATACTGATCCATATCAGATAATTGAGATAAATTTTGAATCACCAAAATTTACTATTTATTAGTACCCCTAATAAATTCTAATTACTACATGCTATTTTATAAGGCAGGCTTCATTTTTGGGATAAGACCTTTAGTGAAGAACAATGTAAGGATTCCAGATTTCCAAAGTCCTGAAACAAATTTTAACTTATTTAGGTTAAGCATAAATGAGTATGTGGGTGAGTGAATGTATGTGTGACCTGTGTAGATAGGCAAAAAAAAAAAAAAAAAAAAAAAAAGTTGAGATATGGAGGAAGAAGCAGGGTATATTGAAAGGAAATTCCTTCAAATTTGGAGAGTCAGGAGGCAGTCCTCCCTAGCATGAAGTATCACTTAAGAAGGTGTCTTGAAATTCCCCATAATTGTGAATATAATATAACTTCGAAATGGCAGAAATTGAATAATCTGAGAATTACAACCCAATTTTCAGCACTGCAAAGCTGGGTCATGTTTTGCTTTTTCTAGCAATCTATTATTTTAATTCAATATTTACAAGGAAGGTAAGCAAAACGAGTAACATAACTCAAAATTCTGATACAGGGAAGTATTTCTGTCAAATAGGAAAAGATCCTTGCATGGCTCTTTCTCCTCTGAAATTACATTGATACTGGCCTCTCCTCTTCTATAGAGGAACTTGACCTCTGTAGGCCAGAATTTCATTCACTGAATACGTGAGTAATTCCCACTGTGTGAGTGTTAATGCAAATCTGGCAACTGCTCCAACCATTTACACTAACACCCTCTTTTACACAACTGCTATTACTTGTGCTAAAATCTCAGCTGTCATGTCTACATTTTTTCTAAGATAATAATCTTTCTAGTTGAGTCACCAAAGAGCCATGGCAGAACCACCAAATGCAGAGGGCACTGAGAGTTGAATAAGTCCATTGTCTGTTTTGGAACAAGAGGGCTGTATTCATGATGAAACCAGAGTACAAACTAGATTAGAACAAAGACTTGAAATTCAGAAAGGATTCAAAAGTAGTTAAAAACCCACCCAAATTTTTCAAACTATAATTTCTATGCTTGGCATCGTTTTATATGTTTCCATTACTAAATTAAAAATGTGAAGATAATATAAATTTATGAGGGCAGCTCTTTGATATAAGAATGTTTTTGCAATTTCTCCTGAACATTTAAAATGCCTTTTGGGGAAGTAGACTATCTTTCATATTGTAAAAACCTCCAAAGCAAATTGGAGATCAGTCAATTTATTAAGCACTCGATTTTATATCTTGACCAAAACTATAAATCATTGTAAAAAATAATATTATTTTATACTTATATCTCTGTATAGTTTACCAAGCACTTTCACATACATTACCTTACTTAATCCTTATAACAACTTTATAAGGTGAATATGATTGGCCTATAATATAGATGAGAACAGTCGGTCTCAGTGTAGGAGGTATTTGTCATATTTTCTGCCTGGTTAGCACCTTTTAAACGCCCTTGGTGTGGGTAATTTACAGCTTGAGTTGCACTTTGCAAGTATAGAACTCAGTTCTCCAACCTCCTTTGCAATTTCTGTGACTTCGAGGCCACCAATTAGATTCGGTCTTGCAAAATGGGGATTCACATGTGAGCAACCTGAGAAATGTTGCTATTACATACTGGTATTGATTCGATTTGTCAGGATGGAAACAGAGGTGGTCCAGTTTAGGGGCCAACCTAGTTGCAAGGCTGAGTTTCTAGAGCAGAGTAGCACAACTACTGGCAGCAGCTACAAATAAAAGATTTCCTGGCAGCGGTGCAAACCATGGCATCTAGTGCTCGATGGGCAGCACAGGTGTGTCTATTTCTTTCGCCCTCTCAAGGAGGGCTCCCTCCTATGAACTTCCTAATATCCTTTCAATAAGTTTCATTTCTGTTTGGGGTCCATTTGTTTCTCGCAATTATGTGACCCTGACTCATTTAGTGAGGCTGTCACACAACATTCATTCTTTTGGGAAAGCCTTCGCTGGGGAAGCAACTTTTAGGCTGAGTCCTAAAGGATGTATAAGATTCAACCAAGCAAAACTCTGGGGGAAGGAAAATGGCATTCTAGGGAGAGAGCCCAGCAGTGCACCCTGGTATTTAAAAAAAAAAAAAAAAAGACCAACGAGTCACAAATGGGGTGAGTAAGAACTAAGGCATACAGGTGGGCAGAGGCCAGAGCACAAGGGCAGCATAGGCCATGCTTCACCCCTGGCCCTGCGTATCAGGAAAAAAATGTCTTTATTAAGCCAAAATAAAAGTATACGTAAGCAGCACACATTCAAAGTTTTACACTGAGAAGTTTCTGAGTAAGAGTAATTAATACCCCAGCTACAGGATAGGCTTCCAAATACGTAAAGGCAGTGATCCTCTTTCCCACATAACTTTTCTTTTTCATGATGAAACAGTTTCAGGTTCTTTAACTGCCCAGGTAACAACCCAGACATAATAATCTAGTGGTGAACAAACTGGATTTGAATGAGGAAACTTGGATTTGAGCCCTGATGATAGATTTACTAGAGCCATGATCTTAGAGATATCACTTATATTACCTAGGATGGTTGTCCAAATTTATAAAACACAAAGGATCTGCAGTGCACCATATCTAAAAGGATTATTTTTAGGTTCAAATGACCTGGGGATGCAGGGAACTCTAAATAACACAAGGTATTGTTAGTAGGGAGTAATGGTGATAGTGATAACAATAGTTATTACTGCTACAGTATGGTCTCCTGACGGATAAATAGGAATGGCAATATGCTGCAGTTGTCAATATCCCTAACATGTCCAGAACCAAATACAGTATTTTTAAATTAGTTTATCACAGAAAAAAATGTAATTCTGTGACATGATAGATGTCAACTAAACTTACTGTGGTAATCATTTCACAATTTGTACATTTATCAAATCATTATGTTGTACACCTTAAACTTAGACAATGTTACATGTCAATTATATCTCAAGAAAACTGAAAAAAAGCTCAGCAATGGTTTATCTTTTAGCATGATGCTCTATCCTTTTCCAGGCATTCTCAATAAACAGTAGTTTTCAATGCAAAACCATTAACAGAGTAACACTGCAAATAAATTGCCTTATAATACTAGTTTGGTTTATTAAAAGTTTTCTTCAGACACTGTGTTAAGTGCTAATAAAAATAAAAAAAATAGTTTTACCAATGCAAAGCACTTTGTGATTTATCTTTCTAATTCTAAACCATTTCATGTTAGGTGACATGAATTTTTTGGCTCCCATGGTTTTGACTTCGAATAGACTCACACTCTAGAAGACATAAATAAATGTACGACAGCATAATACATTATTATATATGGTAAATCATCATTTTCAAGATAAAACTTGTCTTAGTCATCTCTGTATCACTAGAATCTAGTGCTAGTGTCTGAAACACAACAGGTAAAAATAAATTTTTGATGGCCGCTTGAATGCATGTCATATGAAAGCACAGAGACTATAAAAAGAAATTTTTATTATAAAATTAAAATATAAATATAAATGTAAATATTTTATTATAAATATTTAAAATAATAATAATGATAGGTAACATTTAGGTGGTCTTAGACACTATGCTTAATGCTTTATACAGATCATCTCAGGTAGTAACTGATCATCCCTCTAATTGGAATTTTAAGAATAACTTGATAAACTACAAAGTGAATCTTAGGAATCAATCTAGTTTGGCCATTTGTGCAACAAATACATGATAGCCAGGTGTGAAATATCTCATTTAATCTTGAGTATATTTCACCACAGAACAATATCTAGATGGTGGATTTAAAATATTATTAAATAAAATTACTACCTTGTCTTGACTAATTGAGGTAGCTATAATGTAACATTCAAAAGCAACTCTGAGACCAGAGTTGAGAAGCAAATTTCAGAGATTGGTCTAAGCCATTTTTACTGCACATGAAAATCCATCACATTCAGTAAAAAAATAATAACTCCACAGTCCATCTCAGAAGGACATTCCAACATGTAACAACTTTCCCAGTGAGACTGAGAGAAAAGCAATTTTGAACACAAAGAGGTGGGCATGACTTTTCAGAAAGCAAAACAGTCTGTAAGTTCAGAGTGAGTGCTGAGCAAACACTTGAAAGTAGAAGAGAATATTAAGAAATAGAGTAATGCTAAGACTTACTGTCAGAAAGAGAGCCAGTTCCAAGAACTGTTTAATCCATTAAACTGATATCCCACTATTCAACTTTTTTCAGAACTTAATGTGATCATGCCCTAATATTCCTTTACATTTTAATTAAGGTTAGTTGAGCATGTAAATGAGTTTTGAGCATAATATCCTAGGGTGAATAAGGCTGGAAAGAATGGGAACAGGACCATCAGAGCAGGACATGTGGGGAAAGGCAACCCTTGAGGACTTTTTTTGATCCTCAAGGTGAAAGTACCACAAGGGTGACTAAGGTTAGTAGCATTCAGAAGTCATCTGGAAGCACTTTACGTTTAGATTCTTCCTTGGAAGTGTGCCCATCCATGAGGAAAATGAGGAAATGCAGCAAGTGTGAGCAGAACTTTAACATAAAGTGTTCTTTCTCAATTCTAATATATAGTCCTCCTCTTTCTGCATTCTGGTGTCACACTTTTACAAAATTTTTTTAAATGTAGTGATACAGTCTTGACTCATACTTGTTATCTAGGATATCCTTATAATTTGCCTAATTTGCATCCAGCTTGTCATTCACTACTTTTCAATCTTTTGATTCATTTTCTTCACTGTTTACTCTGCTCTTCACTTTTTGTTGTATATTGTATTTATGTGAATATATGTCTGTATAAAACTATTATATGTATATTCATGCAACATAAAATGGAATCTTATTCTAGTGGCTGAAAGTTAGGTAAACCCAACATTAAGTATAAGATCCGCAGGCTTCTGAACTGAAATACTTTACTACTTCAGTGTCTAAATTTCTACAATTACAGTTGTTTTCAAACTTTAAATATCCTTAATTTTCCAGGATCTTTTCCCCAAACTTATTATTTCCTACCAGCATTGTAATTGTTAAGTTTTATAAAAGATCCATCTGCAAGTCACAGACTCCCATCCCTGAAAATCAACATCAGCCATAGGCCATTTATTTCTAAGAAAAACATCAGTTAATATTTGTTTTATTCATCAGTGTAGGTGGCAGAGCTAAGATATGATACTCAGAACCCAAACTCTGCAATGTGCAGAAAAACGATTTTATATCCATACAATTGCTTCCTGCCAGTGAACTGCAGGAGTACAGCTTTGAGAATTTCAATGACTGATTTACCCAGGGAAAGAAAGCTTATTCTTAGTAAGTGCAGGGGGAGGAGGCCGCAAAATATTGATTTAATTTATCTTACTGGCTGTGAATCTGCAGGGTTTTTTTACTGCAGTTTGATTAATTAGATTAGCAAATTAGGTAAGTTGTTTATTCAGTTGGGTGAATCAATGTTTCCTTGAATTTAGTTTAACTTTATTTTATGCTTTCAAATCTATCCAGTAGGTAAGATGTTGAAAGCCAAAGGCCTTTTTATCCCACAGCTCTTTCAAATATCTTTTCACATGTTAATTTGATCTTTTTGTGATTGGAGGCAAATGTATTTCACAGTCCCTCTACCCTTCCATCTCCCCAACTTCAACACATGGATACACATATAGATGACAGAAAACTATAGATAACAGAAAGCTGACAACACTGATACATTCTTATTTTTCATGCTTCTCAGTTTTAGCATTTCTGCTTTCCTGCTGACCTTAATTTTAAATTTCATTTCTGCCTAATATTACAATCTAAAAGGAAATAAGGAACTTTCTCAATTAATGCTAGCATACTTTAAGATTAATAGAAAAGATCAGAGCAAATTGCTTTATATTTAAAAATAGTTGCTATATTTCTCAATTTTGGCTAGTTTTTCTTCATTCTTTTAATGACCTGTCTTCTTAGGAAGTTCCTTTCATCTGACTTGCTACATAAAATCATTCCTGATCCATTTGTTACTGAGCTTTAAGGGAGTACAGCTGTTCAAACAAAAAGTACTTGCCTATGAAAGCCTGGGAAAATTGGGAAAGATAATCAAATTAAAATTCCAGCTATACATTCTTGTAACAGAGTGCAGACAATTTTGATATTTTATGTTTAAAATGTTTTAAAATAAAAAGGACAAGTTCTGAAGCACCACAGACCACATTTTTTCCATTAATGACCCGGATGACACATTCAGGAGAAAAAGTTAATTAAGCAACAAATCAAATGTACTTTTCTAGAAGAGTTTTTTTGTTTTGTTTTGTTTTGATTTAATTAAAACAATATGAAGGTCCAAGAGAATGAGAAGCTTGGGATCCCAGCAACTGAGGACCATTGGAGATTATCTGGCTCAAAGTAAAACGGACATAAAATATGAGCGCTGGCAACTTGAACACAGGAGTGTTGAATGGCCTCTGATAAACACCCGACTCCATTAATTATCAACTAAAGGTGGAACTGAAAGTGCTTTTACTCAAAGGGTGCAAAAATCACCTTCTCCAAGAAAGTTTACATCTCTCTAGTTCTCTGAAAATGAAAAAGATTATAGAATCAGTCTCCTTCCAACTAATGAGCCATATTCAACCGGCCTTGAAATTAAAAAGTAGAGAGAGACAAATCAAAATTGGAGTGCATTCACCCTTCCGAATTTATTCCTTTCCTGTCTATACTGCACCTACATACTGGTTGAGCTAGCAGAGAAAGTAGAGATTTCTTAGATCAAATAGTTTAATACTTTTTGAATTACACTGAAGATAACGTCCACTGCACCTCCCTGCCCCCACAAGTATTATGTTTCCTAGCCGAAAAAAAAAAATCCTCTTCTTACCAGCTGCCCCAAACTTCCAGTCAGACGCCGTCTCATTAGAATCAACTTCCTAAAAATCTTTGGACTCCAGCCACTTTTCTGCCTTCCTACAGCCACCCTCTGAAGGCTACTGTTATCTCCCAACTAAAATACAGCAGAAACCTTCCGTCTATCTTCAAGTTTACTTTATCCCATCCGTTCTTTACACACGGTTAGGCTGATCTTTCTAGGAAGTAAATCTCCTGTTGGCATTAGAATGAATTCCGAACACTTGAAAGTAAATCAAAGCCTGACCAGGCTCAGTGCGATGCTCCAGCCCAATTTCTCTTCTTCCATTTCATACTCTATAATACAGCCAATCAGGCTAAGCTGCTTTTAATCTTCCCTCCCCAACTCCACCTCCACCCCCTGCCCCACACACATTCACCCTGGGCTTTGACACATACTTCTATAAATGCCTGCAATACCCGCCCTGTGCCATCCTCCCCCTTCCTGCCTGATCCCCTTCCAATGACTTCCTCTTGCTCTCTAAAGTCTCTATTTAGATATCACTTTCTCCAAGAAGTCTTTCCTCTTCTCCAAGTTTAAGTCAGATAACCCACATGTACTGTCCCACAGCACCCTATATTTACACTGTCAGCGCATTTCACGTGTTACATGCCAGTGTCGTCATTATTTGTCTATACCCTCCTAGCATAGAAACGCCATGAAGACAAGGGCTGAACCTGGAGAGTTCAGTATCAAATTCCTAGCATAGTGCCTGCACTTCGTTGATATTCAAAATAAATATCTAGTGAATGAATAAATTAATTAATTACAAAGTTTTCACTCAAATGGTTCCGGAGGTCACCATGGTAAGTCTTTTTCTGGAAATGGGCTGCATTTCCAGATGGTGTTTCTTTTTTTAAAAATTCCCTAAAATTTAATTTATAAGAATAACACTTCATAGGTGTTCAATAAATATTTGTTATTGAATAAAGACATAAACAGGGTGACAATGCGATTATAAGCATGACACAGTGAGGTTATTTTTTGTTTTTTACTAAAACTACTTGTCAGACACTGACTAGAGGACCAGGACATGGAGATCCAGTTAACCAGGTTATACAGGTGCTGGGTCTAAGCAGTTTTCTTACCCCACCAAAGGCAAGGCAACCTAGATTCAGTATTTTAATTATTTACTATTGCTCCTATTTTAATTACCCTATTGGCCACTATTCTTTAACATCAGTCCTGTAAAAAGCCAGCTTAGAAAGGTCAATACTAATGACACCATTAGTCTTGCTCAGATCCCCAAGTTAAAATGCTAAAATGAAAAACACTTCATGTTTACCCTTAGTCCTCTTAATTCTAACCAAGCAAATAAACTTATATTCAAGAGGATCTCCCCACTTTCTACAATTATTGTGTGTTAATTTTGCATTGTTCTGCCCTACACTGAATTTTTTCAGCATCCCAAATAATTTGTCAGAATATGATGAAATAGCTCCTCTGGCCAATTACAGTCCCTATTTACTATTTACACCCAGGCAAGAACTGAAATCTGGTTATAGGTATTCACTATAATAAAACTGGTAGTCAGAATCTGCTTGCACCCATTCAAAAGCACCCAGTGCCTATAAGGGAAAATCCAAACTACACACCACCTCTTGTTTCATCCCTAGCCATCCCTTAGCACCTTGCATTCTGCACTCCTGGCATTCCAGAGATCTCCAAACCTTACTCTAAGCTTTGCACAAGCACTTCTCTCTGCTTGAAATATCTCCATTCCAGTCTCATTCCTCACATAGTCCTTGTGCCTGGCACATACTCCCCACCCCCAAGCAGAATCGATTAGTCCCTCCTTTGTCCTTTCTTGCCTCACATCTCTCAAGCCACTTAACACATTACATACTGCAATTACTATACATGTATCTACCTTCTCTACCAAGTTGAGAGATGCTTGTAAGCAGATACCACATCTTATTCTTATTTAGGTCCTCAGTACATAAAAGAATACCTAACACACGGTAGTCAATGGATGGCTATTTAATAAATGCATCTGCTTCATCTCTGCCCACAGCTAATACCATATAATAAAATTACCAGATTTTGAGCGCAATTCCATCCATTAAGATCTAAACATAAACATCAATGGAAAATTAAAAATGCAAGGATTACAATTTACTTGCTATGGAGACTTAGGGTAAGTTACAAACTAATTGTCATAATGACAAGCAAATGGCTCAGCCTCTGACAATATCACCTTGAATTACTGTTCCAACTTGATCAGGAGTTGTAAACAATTCAAAAGAGAATGTTTAGAGATTTTAAGTGACACTAGCTAGCTCATCTTTTTAATATTTACTCAACAACTATCTGTTGAATACCAATATGCCTGGCTTATTTTGGTAGTAAAAGGACTACAGGACTACTTGGCTGTGTTCAAAAGTTCCCTGACCTTAATATCAGGGCTTTTCAGTCTGGTAAGCAAACTGAGGCACTATGAGACATTATTTATAGATGTCATATGAGCGGCATAAACAGGGAATTATTAGCATTTGCAGGAGGATGAAGACAAGTTTTTTTGTTGTTTTGTGGCCTTTTATTAATTACATCCTGCTAGTAGATGGTAAATGTAGTCTAAGATGACAGTTTGGCTCCTTTTAGACCAAGGTGTGCAGAGTTTGTTGAGCTGCAGTTCTCTCAATAGCAGTCCACGAGCTGGAGAGCTAAGGTGTCTATACTATGAGGAGAAAGGTTAGAAAGGCCTCACGACTCTTCCAGGTTTTCCTCCCATGCTAGGTAGTTTATCTGTGAGATGCCTTGGGAGAAAACAGTTTAAATCCAATAAGCTTGTGACCCAAAATTCATTTCTTTCCAGAAGATCTCTCATGAGGAATGGCCTCTTCCGCTCCCAGAGCCAATTATTTATTCACAATAGGAGCTCCCAGAACATACATTACTGAAACGTGGTTCCTGCCCTTGAGGATCTCCATCCTTCATTCTCAAGGTCTAATGTAGCTGTAAATATTTTCCTTTGTTTGTCTTTATTGCATTTGTTATTTTAAATCCTCATGGTTAGTGGTCTAAATTAAAAAAAAAACTAAACCATTAATTATGATTTCTAATATTTCTTGAGTCCCATTTCTCACTAATCCAACATCTCCATGATACATGCTCTCAAACTCAAACTCTCTCTTTGCCTTATATAGTGTGTACCATCATGCATGCATTCACTTGAAATCTAGAAATGTCCAAATGTAAGTTTATATAACCTCAAAAGGTCATCTTTTTCTGTGGACCACACAAATAGCCAGTGTCCAAAACCAAGTACATTTAAAACGACTTTTGAAATTTCATAAGGGATTCAAACCAAGAATTCAGGGATAAATACAACATTTGAAATTGTATGAAAAAAATCTCATGTGCATGTGAATATATGGATTTTTTCCTGGGACAAGCTTCCATTGCTTTTAAGCAATTCTCATCACAGCCTGTGAGACATAAGTGCACGTATGCGCTCTCTCTCTCTCTCTCTCTCTCTCTCTCATTCTCTCTCTCTCTCATTCTCTCTCTCTTTCATTCTCTCTCTCTCTCTCTCTTTCTCTCTCTCTCTCATTCTCTCTCTCTCACTCTCTCTCCAAAATATATGAAATCCTGCTAGTTTCAATGAAGAAACGTTTTTGTATACAAATATGACACAATTCATTTGTCTAAATATGTCAAAATCTTTCCCATGCCTTTTAATTTAAAATATGATTAAAAGATCCAGATTAGAAGAGTGCCAGTCTATGGCCATGCCACCCTGAATGTGCCTGATCTCGTCTGATCTTGGAAGCTAAACAGAGTCAGGCCTGGTTAGTACTTGGATGGGAGACCACCTAGGAATACCAGGTGCTGCAGGCATTAAAAAAGGAAAGAGAGAGAGAGAGAGAGAGAGAGAGAGAGAGAGAGAGAGAGAGAGAGAGAGAGAGAGATGAGTGCCAGAGCACAAAGATCCTATGGGAAGAGGCAGCAAAGAAAAAGAGATATTTTATGCCTGAAAAACTTGAATCATGAAAAAGATAAGCAAAAATAAATAGGTTACTGTGACTTGACATTTAGAAAAAGCAATGTTTTATTCCTACTAACCGATAAATCACCCTCCAGTCCTAAATTTCATCACTATCTTACAAAAGGTTACTGATCTGCCTCAACTTTTCTCAAACATTAAAAACACAGCTACAGAACAACATGACTGTGCATGCCATATAATC
Source organism: Macroglossus sobrinus (assembly GCA_004027375.1). Lineage (NCBI taxonomy): Eukaryota > Metazoa > Chordata > Mammalia > Chiroptera > Pteropodidae > Macroglossus > Macroglossus sobrinus. The sequence continues at coordinate 531,235 of PVKZ01000186.1, forward strand.
TCTTAAAACTAACAAACATCAAAAAACAATATCAAGAACATACCTATATTTCATTCCATAAATTAACTAAGAATTTATGCCTAACAATAAAGTGTGATAATATTCTGTAGAAAGAAGTGTTTGGATTTTTAAAAATAAATTAAACATATAAGGTTAAAACAGAGCTTAACCTACAATATACTTTATATGGCATAGGGTGCCTCAAAATAGGAATATGTATGTGAAGAACCCATTTTAAATTTGGCCTGCATTTTTCCCTGATAGAACCATTGGTGATTTATTTCCTTTCATTGTTATGGTTTTCCAACATCCTTTACTGAATGAATCCAGATGGAAATGTCTCCTCTGGTTCTTTATTTGCTGCTGCCGTTTCCATCTGTGGTGCTAAGAGCCAGCCCTTATTTTATCTGGGACACCAAGCAACCTTCCTTTCTTCACACTCCTTGGTGTCTTCTCAACAGCTCCACATGGAAATCTCTGGGTTGCTTCAAACACATCCAACACTTTCTGATTATTTATGTTGGTGACAAACTCTTTCTCACCAACTGTCTTGGGTCACTCAGAGGCACTTGATTTGAAAAAGCATTCAGCTTCCCATCCAATATTTTTGGTAGCTCGACAGCTCCCTACTTCATCTCTGCCAAAGTTAGCATGCTGTGAAGCAGAGTGAAGTTCTTACTTTTTAACATCCACGTGCTTGGTTTGCTTCCACGTGGGTTCTCAAGTCTTAAGAACATTAACATCAGCAACAACCCTAGCTTGTTCAAAACCCTGAGTACTTAAATCACAGAAGGGACACATCTCAGATCTATATTTATTATTACTGAGACCTTTGAGCCAGTCTCTTAACCTCTCTGAACCTCACTTTCCTCATCTGTAAAGTGGGGACAAAACCACCTTCCTTACCAGGTTATAAACATACATGATAATGTATATGAAAGGCTCAGCAGACAATGACTGCACCAAAGCCGTGCTTACAATTTTCAGGTATTTATTTATTTTGAGAGCAAAGTTTTAATTATCTGTGGACAGGAGTGACATTAGCATGAAATTATGGTGCTTTTTTTTTTTTTTAGAGGAATAGAAATAATTTACATTTTAAGAGCAAGCAGGCATTCCTATTCAAAAACATCAAAGGTTTACTGTGACAAAGTCCTGGTCTGGAGGAACACCAAACTCTTCTGGCCCATTCCTTCTCCCATCTTTGTTTTTCCTTCTCTCTATATATATACAGGAAAATGACACATGGGAGAAGGTTCTGTAAACACTATATAACAAGGCAACAACCGATAAGGACCCTAGATGAAGTTCTAGGGCAAACTGGCTGCTATGCCTAACCTCTTGAAAAGACTGATTAAAGATTTAAATTGCAGCAGCCATGTGAGAAACACACAAGTGGTTTTAAAATATCTGAATGCAATTGTGCTGTTCTTGGTAAAGATCCATGCAGACGAAGGGAGCTGACAATCAATAGAACACATGGGTCTCCACTGTGTCTAAAGACCCTCAAGGTATTTTAAGTACCAGAATCAAAATACACAAACAAAAACAAAAGCCCCACTATCTGTCCATGCTAGGTCTTGCCAAAAAAAAGAAAAAAGAAAAAAGAAAAAGAAAAAGAAAGAAAGAAAAAAGAGAAGAAAATAGATTGTTTTTTAAAAAAATAAGTCTGTTGTAAAATGATTATGGATTTATTTAGCCCATTCAGCAAGATTTTTCACTAAGCTACAATGCAAAAGATTTATTTTGTCATTGTCCAACACAAACAATTGAAGAAACAGCCCTAGAACAACATCCCCAGGAGAAACAATCTGCAATTTAATTAGTGAATAATGGAAGCAATTTAAATACAATTCCAGGCATTTTTAAAAGTAATATTTGAATAGACATCTGCTGCATCTACTAAGTATTTAGGCAAAGCACAAATAATCCCTGATCTGATGAGATGCCTGAGGTTATGAACAAGACTGTCTGCTGTTAGGGCAAGACCCATAGTTTAAAACAAAATTCCAGAAATCCACTTTCTCCTTCTCAACACCTACCCCATCACCTACCAAATAAAGAGAAAGCTAGACAAATAAAGAAAATATTCATCACAGTCCTGAAGTGCAATATAACAGAAACAGAAATGATTGAAGGGCAATAGAACTAAGTGGAAATTCTGAATCTTTTGTTATCTGTCCTCTACAACCATTTGAATTTCATTTATAAAATGGGAATATCACATCAATCAATGGAACAGAATAGAGAGCCCAGAAATAAATCCATACCTATGTGCTTACCTAATATATGACAAAGGAGGCAAGAATATACAACAGGGTCTTCAAAAATTGAACAGATACATGCAAAATAGGAAACTGGACCACCTTCTCAAACCATATATAAGAATAGATGCAAAATGGATTAAAGACTTAAATGTAAGACCCAAAACCATAAACTTCTAGAAGAAAACATAAGCAGTAATCTCTCTGATACTGCTACTAGTAATTTATTTTCAGGCATATCTCCTCAGGCAAGGGAAACAAAAGAAAAAATGAATAAATGGGGCTACATAAAACTAAAAAGTTTGCACAGCAAAGGAAACCAACAAAACAAAAAGACAACCAACTGAATGGGAGAAGATATTCACTTATGACACATTTGATAAGGGGTTAATATTCAAAATATATAAAGAACTCATACAACTCAACAACAAAAAAAATGAACAATACAATTAAAAAATGGGCAGAAGACCCAAATTAATATTTCTCCAAAGAGGACATACAGATGGCCAACAGACATATGAAAAGATGCTCAACGTCACTAACCACCAGAGAAATGCAAATTAAAACCACAATGAGATATCACCTCACATCTGTCAGAATAGCCATCATCAATAAATCAAAGAACAAGTGTTGCCAAGGATGTGAAGAAAAGGGAATCCTTATACACTGTTGGTGGGATCACAAATTGAAAACAGTCTGGAAGTTTCTCAAAAAATTAAGAATGGGTATACCTTTTGATCCAGCAATTGCACTTTTGGGTATTTATCCAAAGAAACCCAAAACAATAATTCATAAAGATCTATGCATTTCTATGTTCATGGCAGCACAATTTACAATAGCCAAGATATAGAAGCAACCTAGATTCCCATCAATCGGATAAAGAAGTTATGGTCTATGTATACAATGGAGTTTTACTCAGCCATTTAAAAAAATAAAATCTTATCATTTGAACATGGATAGACCCAGAGGTTATTATTACTGAGTGAAATAAGTCAGAGAAAGATACATACCATATGATTTCACTTATATGCAGAATCTAAGGAACAAAAAGAACAAACTAATCAAAACAGACTCACAAATATAGAGGACAATTTGGTGACAGTCAGAGGGGAGGGCGTTTGGGGGGATGGGAAAAGGGGTGAAAGGTTAAAGAAGTACAAATTAGTAGTTGATAGATGGTCACAGAGATGGGGAGCACAGCAGAGGGAATGTAGTTAGCATTAATGTAATGGCTAAATGTAGAGCCAGAGGAGAGAAAGAGCAATCAAGGGGATCATTTCATAAATTGTAAAATGTCTAACCAATGTACTATATACTTGAAACCAATAATAAAATAAAAATTTTTTTAAAGAGAATGTAAGATAAAAATCTATATCTAAAAGAACTTTAAAAGTCCGAAAGAACTTTCTCAGTAAGTGTAAAATAAAAATTTGAGTGAAGGAAAAAAGGGGGAAATATCAAAGTCTACCTCTCATGAGTTTTAAATATTAAGCAAGACTGTTAATGATAAAACACCATATAAATGTTCACTGAAGATGTTAAAGTATTTAGAAAATGCAGAATACAAATCAAATTAGTGATCGTCACTATTGCACCTTCCACCATAAGAATTTTATTATTTCAGCTTTATAGATTTGTATATACAAAATATTTTACCACACAGAATTTTGGTTTTGCAAGATGAAAAGAGATCTCGAGATGGATAGTGGTGATGGTTGCATAATGTGAAAGTGCTTAATGTCACTGAACCGTGTACTTAAAATAGTTAAGATAATAAAATTTATGTTATATGATTTTACAATTTTTTAAAACTTCTAAAAACTATTTACTATGATAGAAGTAGACAAAAAAAATCCTCTTCCTTTAATCTTCAATTTGGTCAGTTGAAGCCAAGAACGGGGGCTGAAGACACTAGATATGCTATATAGGATGAGCATATTATAAAGGCATGTACAAATTCTAGGACCCTAGCCAAATTTTCAGAAAGGGCTTTTTTCTTCCAGTATCTTCTGTTAATTGCAAACAAAACAAATTTCAAAATAAAAGTACTCATACATTGGTTGCCAAGCCTCCAAACTCTTGTTTTGAACACTTTAAGAGAGAGAAATGGCATTTGTACTTATGAGAACTAATGAATACAAATACTTGAAATTATTCAATGGTTTACATTTGAAAATGTTCAGCAGACTCCCAGCATATGCTGCAACAAGTGTATTAAAAACAAGAAGACCCCACACAAGATACACATTATAGCTCATATACTTATAGAGAGGGTGGAAGTGCCTGTTCTAGATATGCTACTTAGTGATGGGCTGTATGAATCAATGCATGATTACAAGACCAGACACAGAAATAAGTATAGGCAGGAGAAGGGAGACATGGTTAGACATAACTCTTAGTGAAAGGAATTCACAGCTGTTCCAGCTCTACTACCAACAACTGGGTTACCTTGTCAAAACCATCAAAACTTTCTAGGCCACAATCTTGGCGTCTCTAAGATTACTGGTACGACTGGATGACATTAAAATCTCCTGTTGGTTCTAGCTCTCAGTGATGCTTTGCCAGGAAGTCTAATATAAATACAGTAACTCATTTGCTATTGACCAAATGTTTATATCCCCCTCAAAATTCATATGTTAAAACCTAATTCCCATTGAGGTGGGGCCTTTGGAAAGTGATTAGGTCGTGAGGGTGGAGCCCTCATAGAAAGGATTAGTACCCTTATAAAAGAGACCCCACCAAACTCCCTCATCCCTTCTGCCACGTGAGGATACAGAAGACAACTATCTATGTACCAGGAAGCAGGCCCTCACCAGATACCAAATCTGCCGGCACCTTGATCGGACTTCCTAGCCTTCAGAAAGACTGTGAGAAGTACATTTCTATTGTTTAAGCCACCTAGTCTGTGGCATTTTTGTTATAGCAGCAGCCCAAGACACCATCCTCTATGCATTTGAGGAAAAGAAATAATATAACAAACAACTAAACACAAAAAGGTGACAGGGAGATAAGAAAGAGAAATCTACAAGATCAAGTCTGAGCACTGATAGCTCAAAGAAATACTGTAAAAAAGCACACTGCAATAGCACAGGCTCAGTTAAGAAAACACTAAGGCAACAAAGGCTCAGCCTCTGGCTGCAGTGCAAGGCACAGCTCTGGTCCCGCTACTAGGTGCTACCTGGGAAGTCAGTGGAAACTTCACCAGCTGCAGAAGCCCAGGGCAGAACTACCACTTAGCCTAAAAACTCTGCACACAGTTTCCTCTTTTGGAACATAAATTAAAGTGGTAATGATTCAAAATAATCAGGTGAGGGGAGACTGTGTAATTTAGTAAAGGTCCAAATTACAGAATGGTTTATCATAAAACAATTTTTATTTACATTATGTTTTAAACTAAAGTATTAATAATGCCATAAAATAATTACTTAATCCAGTTTAAAATAGAATATTTCATAATACTAATGAGGACTAGTAAATGCTTTACAATAGAACAACTAACTGAGATATGTAAAAGTTGATGTTAAAGTGAAAGATTCTTTAATATTAAACTCTGCTAGGTGCTTCCTAATTTTATATTTCTTTCATGTTAAATTTCAAACTCTAAAAGTCAGTAGGAACGACATGATTTTAAATTGGCTGGAAGTGGTTAGAATTCTCTATTACTGTCTAAATTACGATTTTTAAAGTAATCTATAAAAATTTTCAAAAATTCAGGTAAAATGATACTAGTAAATTGTCTGAGATTTTTCATTCTCACCTCACTCACGAAAACTTAACAACAGAGCAGGGAATCTTATAATGGGGAATAAAGACAGAAAGTAAGCATGATTACCATCTGGAGAAATTTTCTACCCTTGTACTGATTGTGACTAGATTCAGAAACACCATCTTGCCATCCACCTCTCCTTAGTTACAGCATGAGGAATGGATGTGAGACATCTTCACTAACCTTCACTGATGGCACATAGCAAGAAACTACATTATCCTGAAAAATGGATAGCCTGTCAGGTTGGTGACCCGAATTCTCATCCCTCGGGTTTTCTTTTTTTCATGTGTATTAGAAACCATCCAAGAGATTGTTTTCAAAGCCTGAGAACCTACCTCTTACAAGCAGAGCTACACAAGATAGAAAAACAGTAGAGCAAGGCAAAAGAGCAATCCTGTTTCAAACTAAAACGTTATGCTGGGAGGTGGATGGCAAAAGCAGGATGAGAGACCCTGTATTAAAACAACAACAACAATAACAAATCTTCATTGAACATTCTTTTTTCTTAGTAGGGCCTCAGGACCATTTTGCCTTTGTCCCCAGTTTTCAAAGCTGTGCTCCCACAGCAAATGACTATCCCACTCCTAATACCTAACTCTCAGCCTGGACTGGAATGAACATCCATGCATTGCTTAGAAAACTGAATGAGCCCCACACACAAAAGAGAAATAACATTTAGTAAATGCATTGCCAGGCATTATAAATTGGGCTTATTACAATGCAAATCAAGCTGCCCTGCCATTTCATACAAGAAAGAGTGACTCTGCCAGAGTCCAAGAGAACTGTTAGGGAATTGGGGAATCCAACGTCAAGCCAAGATAGATGCCTGAGTTCCAAGTGTAACAGGAGACCAGATGAGATATCTGGAACAAGATGTTGCAGAAGAAAGGAAACCTTTTGTTGCCATCATTGTTCCACTGGGCTCGAAGTCTTAGGGCAGGTGCCTCAGAGAAGTTTCCATCTTGCAAAGATTGTTGGCACAAGAAGGTATGTGACGTTATAAGAATTCAAAGCTAGTTAAATTTTGGCTTTAAGGTCTCCAAAATCCTATCCCTTTGTAGACTATCTTTTTCCTAGGAAGACCAGCTAAATAGGTTGTTTAATTATGCAAAAACCTCTTATGAAATAAGATTGTGAAAAGGCTAAGGCTATAACGCCTAGGTAGAATTGCATCTCAACAGGCTTTTTTAAATCTGGAGAAATGTGTCACGTCCAAGAATGGATTTGGACCATATGGTTCCTACAAACCACTCTGTGGAGCAACAGGCCTGCATTTGAACAGTTGTTTGGAGGAGATCAGAAGCAGAGACACAGATATCTGGAGAGAAGATATGAAAGCCCAATCTTTATGAGCTTATGGAGGAAGGACTATAAGTGAAGCCATACCTATATGGAACTATGGATGTCCTACCTAATCGCTCCAGCCCTGAAGCGATGACCAGATGTTACACTACTGAAGTGATTCTTCATCTTCTGGGGAGATGCCAGACCACTTTAACATCTGATGAAGGTTGTGGCACTGTTCCCCAGAAAAAGGTATACAGCCACAAAATTTTATGCGTAGACTCATGGGACACATGGATGACTCAAAGCCTGTGTACACAAAGCTAAAACCTTACGAACCACTGTGTTATGTGGTTGTCTGGCTGAAGCTCTGGGTTAAGCTAATAACACCCTGGGTAATTGTGACATATCCTTTGGTGAAAATGAGTATTCTTTTCATCAGTCATCCCAAAAGAGGTAGATCCTGAAAGGGAAAATTAAATTAGCCTGAGAAAGAAACTCTCTTTTTTTCTCTAATTCTAATGAAGCTTTGGCGTGGACTCTCAGGAGTCTAGACTAACTAAAAGTGCCCACGAATGGTGGTGAATACCCCCGTGAAAAGTAGCCAGAGCCTGGTGACACATCAACCCTAAAATAAAACCTTATAGATGGCCTAGGCCTATGGATCCCCAGAATAATTATATCTCACAGTTAGTTGTAAATTATCATCTGTGCTGTAATTTTCTCCTATTACCCTAAATTTTAATAAAGGCATGTTAAATGTTATAGCCTTAATTTAGAAACCTTGAAGAACTATGGAAAGGGTCTATGACCAAGCTTGGACTACGGTGATACAGGAGAAAGCAGCCCCTTTCTGAAGCCAGCAAAGTGATGGCAACTGTGAACCATGTGACCACGAGCAGCAGTGGCACTGACAGTCAAAGCAGGTGACAGTAGATGTGTAGCAAACAGTGCGACCAACACAAAAGCCTGTAAGCTCTTACATCCTTCCTGAGAAGAATGAAGAAGAAAGAGAACCACTGTGAAGGCAAAGGCCTTCTCTTTCCAAGACGGGGCTACATAGGCCAGTGGATTATAGGTTCACTTGTGAATGTGGTCCCACATTACATCAGAATGGGGGCCACTGCAATACAGCTAGAAAGCTGGAGGATGACGAATAAATAAAGATCACATGGAAGAATAACAGAAAACCAGAAAGCCTTAGAATAATAAAAAAGTGAATCATGAAACTGAACTTTGTTGGGGAAGAATATATAGGCTTAATGAAAGAAAAATAGAAAACAAAGAAAAATTAGAAGTAGCTATGTATTTAAAATTTTATTAACTAAATTAGAATTAATATATAATTTCAGGGTAAAAGTATTTTCCCCCCACCTTTTTGAGATATAATTAAACATATAACAACAACATATAAGTATAAAGGTGCACAATGTGATAATTTGATATACATACATACTGCAAAATGATTCATGGTAAAATTTTTAAATCTCAATGCAACTGTTTTCTATACAGATTTCAATTCTCAAAAGTAAACCAATAACATAGAAGAAATTAATAAATATATAAAATAATTTACTCCAAGAAAAAGATTGAGTGTCCATTTGATTTTATTGGCCAATTATTTTAAATTTCAAGGACCAGTAACTATCAAGCTATAGAAACTGCTATAGAACATTTAAAAAAGGAATTCTCAAAAAAAGGTGTAAGAGCAATGCATAATTTATACCTATACCTATAAAACAGAGTGTAAAATAAAACTAGAAATATGAAAGGTAAACCTGTACTTCTGTTCTTCCAAGTTGCTTGAGAGCCAGCATTTTAACTTATATTGAGATTATGGGATAGAATTTTTAAAAAAGGACCAAATCTCTAAAAATACCGGTTCTAACAAACATGTATATTTATTAACCTCTCACGAATCCACCTCATTCTGTTATTGTAGTTGAGATACACAGAGTAAATTAACCATAGCTAGCTAGGTGTTATACATAGTGGCAATATCCGTATTTCTACTACATTCTCTCCTTTTACTTTAGGTAAGTCTGGGATGTGTATTTGGTTCTAAAGTCTTTGATAAAATGTTTTACCATTCAATATTTTAAATGTAAATAAACTACTGAATCATGTATTGATTTTATTTCAGATGCAGTTTCGCCAATGCTTCAAGAATAGTAAAGTCTATATTACATGTCATTCTCTTAAAGATCATTTTCTTGGAGAGAAAAAAGTAGTAAAAAGTATGATGGATTTTATTCTTCTGATGGATATGGAGAAACTCTGCAGTATAACAACTGCTATGATAGATCTATATAGCTGAAGAATTCTCAAGTGAAAGAAATAACAACGGGACATCATATCTTGCCACGATGTGGTTATAACAAGGTTTGGACTGGCATGCAGAGAGTAGGCTGAAAAAAGAACCCTGTGACAGATAACCTGATTTCTGTCTCTTTTTAGTAGCTTAAACTTTAGTTTCCATAAATAATATGAGCTTCACATAAATTCTAGAAGAAAGAATTACAGAATTTAAAGCTAGAAGGAACCATCAATGCATCTCCTGATTTTACAGATGAGAAAACGAAGGCCCAAAAATTAACTACTTTTATTTTGTCTACTAAATTTATCAGGGCCATAAGAGACATCTAGTAGTGGTAAAAATGCTGAGAGTTTTCCATTTCCTCTGTGCCGTCTGTATTAGACCCAAAAAAGAGGAACAACAGGTAAAGGGATCCACAAATCATTCAGTTCAAAATATAGCAGCACATACACCACAGGCAAGAAATAGACTCTAGTTTCACACGATTAATAATTTAGTTCTTAATTCAGAAAGATTTTAGATCCAAACCCTTAAAGAAATTTTTATGGGTTTCTGACGAAGCTGATACCATAATATAAATTATTTATCTACTCTCACCAGCTCAACATCAGTGTAGGCAAGAAGGAAAGTGACAGAAAAGAGGAAGACCTGCATTTATCCTGAACTCAGCCATAATATCTGGAGAGGCCAACAAGCTACTTCCTAAGCTTATGATTTTGGATGCAAGTGACTGCCTCCTGGCCTCATGGAAAATACCTATCCTTTTTAGTGAGGCCTCTATTTAGTTCAAAAAGAAAGGATTATCGCCCAACATGTTGAAAGGGAATGCTATGTTAGCCTTATTTTTCACATTTTCAACTCTGGATATCAAGCAATTGTAAACCTCAGTGTCTCACCGATTATTAGATGAGATTAAAAAAATATTTAAGCATGCAAGGCTTTATCACACAAAACCAGTTGAAAACAAAGCAGTGAACCTAATTTTGAACAAATACATCAAAATGCCGGGGTCTTGTTTAGTTCACCTTTATTATTACTAAGATTTATATGGTATTTGGAGAAATGTGAATTAAAAGCCACGAAAAGTAAAGAACTTATTCAAAATTGATACACTGTGTTTTACAAGAACATTTAAATCTGTGGCCTTAAACTATCTCCCTAAGCTTAACGACAGACGCTATTTAAATTTAATAAATTATTTTAAAATACAAATGTGCATACGCCCATACTCACATAAACACACGCACAGGTAAAAGGAATTAAGTAAAACTTTCTAGAATTTAAAATATCGTTTTTCCTTAAAATGAAGAAGAAGTTTATTTGCCATTATTAAGCAAAAACTAAGTGTTGAAGATTTCTACCCTAAATACCTGTTTATTCTCTTGCCTCTGCTTCACACACCTCAGGGTGAGGTGCCTTTAGGGTCCTCTCAGCCTGCTGAGGTGTCAATTGTCTGTCTTCCTAATCACCCAACCTAGCTAAGTGCTAGACCTCTAGGAATCTTCCTCTGTTTAAGCTGTTTTAATAAGAAAACGTAGGAGGGGGCATGTGTGTTGGGGGTGAAAGAAAAAAAAAACAGAAGAAAGGGAGGAAAGCGAAGAGCAGGAGACAACAGAGAAGTAGAGAGGGGTGAGCTTTCAAACTCAGAAGATGGTGAGCTGGGTGAGGTGAATACAGTATCACCCATCTGCTGTTTTACTTTTCTGGGTTTCAGTTAACCGCGGTCATCTGCGGTCTGAAACTATCATGTGGAAAATTCCAGAAATGAACAACTCATATGTTTTAAATTGCACACCGTTCTGAGGAGCATGATGAAATCTCAAGCAGTACTATTCCATCCCACCTGGGCCTTGGATCATCCCTTTGTCCAGCATCTCCACACTGCAGACACTCTCCACTCATTATTCACTAGTAGCCACCGTGGTTATCAGATCAGTAATCAGAGAGAAAGAGACCAAGACAGCACTTTTACATAACTTATTACAGTATATTGTTCTAATTGGTCTATTGTTGTTTACTTCATTTATGAATTAAACTTTTATCATATGTATGTGCGTAGAGGAAAAATCATAGTATATGTAGGTTTTGGTACTATCCACAGTTTCAGGGGGTCTTGGAATGCATCTCCTGTGGATAAGGGGGTACTGTTGTAATCCCAGGAAAGAAAGATTTCCATAAGGAAGGAAGGTGAGAGGAAAGACACCCAGATAAGTAGAAATGAGCAGTCAAAGGTGAGAAGGGCTCTCATTTTGGCAGGCTGGTGGAATAGATTAGTAGCAAAGGAGTAGGAAGAAAGGTGCATTGTAAGGAGGGCCTGTTTCAGGCCATGTTGGACATAAATTACCCTACTGGACATCATTTTTTACCTAGGTATGGGTGGAAAATGAGCAATAACAGTAACAACAAAAACAGCTAACATGGGTAAAGCCCTACTGTGTGCCTGGCTTGCTTTGAGTGTTTTAAGTATATTAAATCATCTAAAACCCACAAGAGCTCAAGAGGTAGGTACCATGATATTGTTCATTTTACAGATGAGGCACCTGAGGCACCAAGAGATGAGGTAACTGCCTCGAGCCACACGACTCCTGAGGATTTCAAAGTGTTTCAACAGAAGCAGTCAGGATGAGCTGGCGGGTAAGGAGAGTAGTTTTGGATCGCACAGTGAGAAAGCCCTGGGTGTGTCCTAGGGATGAAAATCCACATGAAAATATAAAGACAAAATCAATGGAATACAGAATAGACTTGAACAGAATGTGGCCAAGGAAGGAAAAGAGAGAAAAAAAAGAAGTCATGGATGTCTACAAGATTGGCCCTATTCTTATTACTAAGGTCAGTTCAAGCCATTCCTTTGGGGCATAACCTTTCTTTAAAGGAATTTTCTTTGTTGTGAAAAGGAGTATAATAGTGCACCTTGCAATTTGCATTTTAACTCAAACTGCACAGAGGCACACCTCTCTGAAAGAACAAGGTATGTGGAGCAAGAGCTGAATTTTTCCCATTCCTCCCACCGTGCTCACCAGCCCAGAACCACCATTCCTTTACACTGGCCCCAAGACAGAGGCCAGTGGGAATGTCAAAGGGAGGGGAAACTCAGCACACACCATGCTTAGTCTCTCACCAACATCTGAGCACAAGTCATCATGCACAAAGTGGTGAGCTTGCCCATCAGCACTGCCAGAAAAGATTCAGCCGTTGTTCAGTCCCAAATCGTCACAACTCCACCAAGCCATGCAATATTAAAGCATACTCTTCCTCCAATTTAGAACACATTACCTAAACATTTTCATTTCTTCCCAAGGAAGGTTCCCACACAACTTTTCAAACGCAGGCCATTATTTTTCTCCTAAATCTGAAATGCTTTGGGGTAAAAGGCAAGAACCACCCCCTCAAAAAAAAAGTGGTGCTCATTAGTGATCAACTAAAGCATTAAGAATACTAGCACACAGAGATGTGTATAAAACTACTCTCCATGAGATTTCTTCCATTTGCCAAAGACTGATCTGTGACCTCGAGTTCAGTTACTGTGTGAAGGCTACCACTCCCACATTTAGGTAAAGAAGAACAGAATAGAAAATTCTGAATGATTTTTATTGAAGGTCAAATATACCTTTCCCGATATCCAAATAGAAAATCCCCTGGTATTCTTTCAAATGTAAAGCTTAAAAGAAGTAATAGGGAAGAGTGGAGTCAGGACCCAGGACTAGGAGCTGCATCTGCCTCATGTGGGCAGGACTTCATGCCCAAGCTCCAGGACCTTCATCTATAAGATGGTGGCATGGGCCAGGCAAGGAATGTAGGCAGGTGGAGTTGCTCTTCCTTCTAAACTAATGTATCTTAAAGAGACTACCCTGTTTGGAGAACCTGAAACCCTACAACACTTTTTCTACACAGAATTTTCCAGCCATCACATTTCTAAAATGAAAATGTAACAGCTTGCAAACCACAGCAATATACTTAAGAAGTAATAATGGAAAATGAGATGTTATTGATTGGAGAGGGAAGAGAAGTAACCACAATGGTGTCATCAAGTCAGAGAGAGAAAGAAATTAACAGATGAATTCTTCAAGACTGAGATTTGGTTGCCACCCACTACAGATGGCAGAGTTCTGAGTAGCAATCCCCAGACAAAACAAGCTATACATTAAATATGTGAGGTAGCCCTCAAAAGAATACTCCACATCCTTTCAATCATAAGGGAATTCCACATCCCAGAGTACATCACGGCTAAAAACGTATGTACTGAACCTATTCTGTTCAGCAATAATACACACAGACACTCAACTGTGACTAGCAGTTGTGTTCAAGGAAGACAGTTTCTCTTTTATGTCCAATGAAACCATGTATACAATGGGGCTACAATTTTTTAAATGCTTAAATGAAACAGTATATTTTTAAAGTAGTAACTAATATTATAAATGGCATGCCATAAAGAGTGGCATAGCATACCCTCAAGGGGAAGGCACTCAAGTATAACTAAATTATTAATGGAGCAACTTTCTGTTCTTTGACTTTCCACTCAAAAAGTAGGGATAAAAATTTGAGCAATATCTATAGAATAGTAGAAATAGGAAATCCCCTCTTGGTAATGTCTGTTAGTGATCCTTGTCATTTTATTAGTTGGTCAAATCATACAATCCATCAAGCTTATAGCTACCTCCACACTGCATTAAAGAAATGCAATAAATTGAGATTATATCAAACTTTCAATTCTTCAAAGAAAAATAATACATCTAGGAGATATGATTACTGAAAATTATCTTTCTTTTTCAATTGTTTTAAAAATTTTAGATTTAAGTTTCAAGATTTTCCTCCCAGAATTAAACAAGTATCTTTTCTTGACACCAGGCTACGTGTTTGTATCTATGAAAAATGACTACTGGGTGACCAGGGATTCAAGAAAACAAAGATTTTTTTTCCAAGCAAGTCCTATGTGAAGAGAGCATCATGGCCAGGCAAGTGTACATCCAACTATTCGAGGAAGAAGTAGGGAACTATGATAGAGACAGACTTTATTTCAGAGAATTTTTAAATTCTGCTATTTCAGCTCTTCCCTTTAGAGCATGGCATGACTGATTCTATAAGCATCTTATGGGAGCATAGGATGTGCAGTAGCGGGTGGCAACTGATTTGGACCAAAGAGCATTTGTTAGAGTCAAAATGACCTGGGGCTAACCTTGAATGAAGCTGTGGGTTCTTGGACAGGTTATCCAAACCCTCAAAGGTAGGGTTTCCATATCTATAAAATCTTTCTCACAGAGTTGTGCTAAGCAACAAGTGGAAGAAGTGCCCTGCATAGAGACTGGACAAAAAAAAAAAAAAAAAAAAGAACAAGTAACGCTTAAATTTATTGTCTTCTCATAAGCTTACTTCCTCTGGAGAAGAATGTTAATTTTGTGAGCATCTTAAGGGGGTGGGTGACTGTTTTATTCATACCCACAGCTCTTAAACCTAGAAGATTGCCTAACATATAATTGGGGTACAATCAACGTTCAATGAACTGTGAATAAATGTTTCCTAAAGGTCCTGTCTCCAATTTTCCCACAAAGTGCTCAGATCTCTATCTTTCCGCACATTTACTTGGAAGATCACAATTACTAAAATGCCACACAAGCAATCCTGGAATAACCTGTTTTCTTTCTGTGTTCAAAGTCTACTTATTAAGTATGCTGCTCTATCAAGGGAGAAAGAGGTAAGTTTGTGGAGACCGAGATAAACTTTCTGACATTTTTAGGATTGTGCGTGCGAGGTTTATTTTTAGAACCAGGGACCAAACTTGTATGTTAAAGGTGGATGTTATGTGACAAAAATTTTCATTGGTATTGAAATCACTATACTTCCGGAATTGAGTTTTAAGGACTGAATATTAATTGTATTTTTGGTAAGAAAATTTACATTTTATGGGAATATAGTGTAGTACATGTCTGAATTTGTATTTTTCAATTTATCGGAATCCCTAGCCCAAAATATTGGATTTCCTGTTCATGTGTATTTATATACCAAAAAATTAGGCATGTGATGTCAACCTGGGGACTATATTTTTTATTGCTGTCTGTGATGATTTACATTTTTGTGTGTGTGTTACATCTGCAGTCTAAAAACAGCGGCAACGCTATTCTATCAAAGGAAAGGCGTTTTAGGAGGCAGAACTTTTTAGGCAAGATAGAGTAGAGGAGATCTTAAGAGTATGAGTACTGGGTTGTTACTTAAAACATTTTATTTTCTAGGCAGGGTTTTCTGTTGATCCCAAATCATCATTTATGTCCCTTACCACTTTTGTGCTTAGATTGCTATAGAGTTGTCTCAGGTTTCTTTTGCAAATTGCCTACTTCATAAATGCATGATGTGGTTCCTTTCTCCTTCCATTAGATGCCTCCTTTTAGCTACTCAAAGCTTTGCAGAAGGCAGGGATGCGTTTTTAGAAATACTGTGTGATAGCAACTTCTTGGGGTAGAAGCCTGGGAAGAGATAAGTAATTCTAAGGATGGGAATAAGTCCTGCTAAGCGACTGCTACCACGGTGGCTGGATAGACTTGCATGTATAGTGGCCTCCCAAAGACAGTGCCATACCCTGAAGTGCACTCCTGGGCACCCTTTGGCTGAAAGCATTTGCATGGTATACAGATTTAATACTGAGCAGGGACTCTATGATCTAGAGTATGGACCATACTTTGGTGCAAGAGGTCCAGTATCTTAAAGCACAGCTGTGTGCTGTCACCGTAGCCACGCTATAAACGGTTTAAGGAGACGGACCATGTCCTATCTGCCTCTGCCTTATCTGTGAAACAGTGCCTTCCACTGAAGCGCAGACAGCTGTGGGAGATTGAATTGAGCACGCAAATGCTTGTTGAACAAGGGGAAGTATTGAAGGACCGTCGCCTCTCCATTCCAAGTCCCTGAACTCTTTGCTCATCTGTGTTCTGTTATTCCCCCCAATGAAAAGAATCCTGGAATGTATAGATGATATAAAGAAGATATTCTTGTCACTTGGCACAAGAGAAAGAAGGGCAGAGGTTAAAGAGAAAACAGGAAAAGGGAAGCTCTGGGGCTAAAGAGGTGTCCTCAGGCTGGTAAGGTGGATGGAACTGTCTGGTGGGGCACGCCCCTACCACTGTGGGGGCTGCCCTTGGAGGTCATGTCTAATTCCATGCAGAGCCCAGAGAGAGCTTCTCTTCACAGAATTCCAGACTATATTTCAGTGAACAGAAGGGAGTCTCTTGTTCTTTGGCAAACTTCACATTCCAAAGTCTGGTGTGGAGAGGTCAGATTTGTGGATGATAGAGGAGTCCATTTAAGGGAAAGACATCTTTGTTGAAAATGGAATGGGTCAGGGTGAAAGGCAAGGTGAGGCAGATGTCGATTTTGTGTGTTGTTGTGGCTCATTATTTAAAACATTGCTGGTGTATATAGTAAGCGCTTAATACCTTTACCTAGTAGTTGAATGAATCCTGATGAGTCTTTGGGATATGATTTGCTGTTTCACTAAAAGAGTATTAAACTTTCCCTCATTATTTGAAGTGTTTCACCAGAGAGTGATGATTCTCTTTCCAGAGTGAAGCTTACCACCAGAAAAGAGTCTGCCTTAGTGAAAATGTACTGAAGTCAGTTTCCAAAGGTGGCATTTTCTTTTTGCTCTTAAATGAGTTTCAGAGTGCCTTTTGAAGCTGCTAGTAAAGAGGACTCTAGCAGTGACCAAAAGGCCGGTACTGCCCATGTCTAGCTTAGAGAAAGATAAAAAAAAAAAAAAAAAAAAAAGGGCTTCTGGTCATAGTCTCTTCCTCCTAGGCTAAAATTAGTCAATGGCACCAGAAACTCTTTTCTGTATTTTAAAAATACTTTAGCCTATAATTTTGCATACTAAGTCTGCCTGTGTTGATATTGGCATCAGTTAACTCAATCTCTTTTTCCAATGCATTTCACACCCATGCATTTGTAACCCAGGATGGTGGCATAGGAAATCTTCTCAGCCTGGAGACATAATGAGAGGAAGTGCTCCTTCAAGAAGACAATTGGAAACACCTGCAGCAGTTCCTTAGCAATATCCTGGCTTACCCTTTCACTTGTTCACCGGGATGAACTTTATTTTAGTAAAGGATATTATTGGGTATCTGTACCTCTTTTAATTTTCCCTTCTGTGTCACTACAGTTAATTCTCCTATAACATTTGTAGTTTGCTGATGGGGTTATTTTATCCACCCGAAGTCAATTTTCATCCCCAGTCACACTCTTACTTTAGCTAGAACTACCCATGTATTAGTCTTTCATTATAAAATAATGCCCTGCTTTCAGACTCTTGCTCTATTTTGGTACATCCTTTTAAAGTAAAATGCAGGCCATTAAAATATATTTGTTCCATGAGTCAGATTTTTAGACTCATTATGTTGCTCATTGTTGACACAATAGCTCCTTCAGATACACAACAATCTGTCATAAAAAAGCCATACTTGGATGGGTGACAAAAGTATTTGCAAAGGCTGTCTTCTCAATATAGTTGCTCTCAAAGACATATATTAATATCATCCTAGTTAGAGAGTACTTATTCTAAAAAGTGCAGATCATTTCAATAGGAAATGACTTCATGAGCCATTTCTGCAAGTTCAGTTACTTCTGAGAAGGGTACTGTTACACGCTCAGGGGCAGAAATGAAAAACTAACAGAAATCTGTAATCCTGAGTGCCCCACCAGGAGCATACTCTCTGACCAACTTGACTGTGGCATGGCTTTCCAAAGTCATTAATTTTCCATTCTTTTCTATAATCAATAAGCATTTCAGATTTCAATTTAAGTGAACACTTTCTTGGATTAGTAGAAAGGAAACAGCCTATGTGAAAATTCTACTGGGTTCAAAGTACTAAAGTTGGGTCATGTGTTGTAAAAAATAAACCTTAAAATAAAAATGTGTTCTCCCACTCAGAAGTGTTAAAACTTGCATCTGAAATAGAGGGGTGACATATCCTTCAGAGTGAGGTCATGCTTTATTCTTAATCATACCTGATAGACTTAAGACACAAAGCTAATATTCTTAGCAATTAAAATTTCAAACTGAGCCTATACTAGGAAAGTAGAAAAGAAACAAGAATATATTTCAAAATTTCACTTCAGTAACATTTTATTTGCTAGGCAACCACTTAAATTCTTACTTCTCTCTCTCTAGATCACAAATTGTGAGGCTGAAATATTTTAAGGACCTATTATATATTTAGAAATATAGAGCTAAAAAGAACCTTAGAGAAAAACAAAGTCCAGAAACATTAAATGATTTGTCCAAGATCACACAGTCAGTCGATGAAAGCAGAGACCAGAATTTAATGTTCCTGAACGCTTAATTCAAAGATCTCTACATTACATAATTCTGCTTCCTGTTTTGAAAAACAATATGCAATAACAGATAGTCAGAATCACCCTTAAAAAAGGCAAAATAGAAAACTAAAAGTACTATCAAGGTCACATGTATGCTTTGTGTCTAGTAGTTAGTTCATCTTTGAAAGTATGCCAAGAAATGGTAGGTAAATTATACCAATAAAATAGTTACATTTTTGAGATCCCAATCACAATAATACGACAAGTATAAAATATCTAAGAATGAATGAGAAAGATGCAGGGCCTATACAAAACTTTATCTGAAAAACATAAAAGAATATCATTAAAAGGATGACATAATGTTACTAAATAAGAAGAATGAATAATGTAAATATATCGAATCTCTCCTGAATAGGTCTAATGTCATCCCTTTCAAAATCACTACAAAATTCTTGCTGGACCTTAACAAGAGAGTGAAAGCCAACTGGAAGATTAAAAGGGGGAGTAAGGCGAAGACATAAACCAAAAGAAAAAAAGCGTATTGATATTATATATTAAAACATCCATAATGTTGCAAGGCTTAAAATACTGTTATAATGGCACAAAATCAGGTACCATGGCATTAAGAGGGTACACAAAGCCCACATATAAAAGCTCTTCATATATGAAAGATAGTAATTGAAATCAAAGATAAGAACTGTTCAATTTCTGGGACAACTAGTCACTACCAGAAAAATAATGTTCAATCTCTATTAAAAACAATACAGCAAAATTAGGTCTATGTGAATTAAATAATTAAATGTAAAAGAAATAAAACGATAGGGGAAAAAGGCAAATATAGCAATTTTGAAACAGTAAGAATTTTATACTATCAAAAAGAGAATCCATGAACAAAGAGATTAATCAATCTGAGAATGTAGGAATATAAAAAAATCTACACTAGAAAATGCCATAAGCTGAATTGAAAAACATGTAGAGAAATTTGTTATAATATGAATAACAAAATAATACTGCCCTTAATATATAAAGAATATGTAAAATCAATGATAAAAAATGTATAAATAGAAAAATGGACAAAAGACATATGTGGTAACTGAAAGACTAATGTAGTAATAAATAGGAAAAAATGTTCACTCAATGGTAATCGAAGAAATGCAAAACCAAAGCAATTTAATACCATTTTTACCAACAAATTGCCCCTCCCCAAAAATTACAGAAATATTCAGAGTTGATGAGGGCACAGAAAAAAGCTAGCATTCTCATACAGAACTTAAGGGAATGCAAATAACTATCAACATTTTGAAAGGCTATAAAGTATCAAGTGCTATAAAAATACATGCTCGCTGAGCCAGCTATTCAATTATAGGAATTTAGTGTAAGGAAATCATCAAGGTGTTACACAATGGTATATCTGTAAGGCTATTCAGTGGAACACTGTTTATACAGTAATAATTTTAAAATAAACAAACAAAAAAACCTTAAATGTTCAAGAAGAGTGAATTAATTAAATTTTTTGCTATTAATGTCTATATGATCTAATACTAAATGACCACTAGAATTTGCTCATAAAAGAATTTCTCATGCCTTGAGAAAATGAACTCATGATATAATTAAATAATTTTATGATGCAAATTATAATGTATATCCTTAATGAGCCTGAATAACAAAAAAATATTAACTCTAGCTCTTCCAGGGCAGTGGAATCATTAGTACTATTTATTATCTTCATTAGATCTCTCCTAAACATCCAAATTTTCCACAAATAACAGTAATAATTTTCCAAAAGATTAATCATTCCAATGGGCATTAAATATACTACTATATCAAGATATTCAAATTAAAGTGTTTAATAAAGTAATCCATTAAAAGGTGAACAGCTGATAAAATTTCCACTTGAACATACTGAGAGGATTTAGACAGTGAGGGGAAAAGTCAAACCCAGGGTGATTTCTTTTTCCCCCCTATAACTTTTCAAAACTATCTATAGTGAAAATACCAAGCATAAACAAGAGTAAAAACACAAGTAAAATAAACTAACAATGACCCATGACCCAGCTACAACATTCATCCCCTATTTACTTTCCCTGGGAAGCAAATCCCAGACATCACAGAGCTTTTTCATAAATATTTCAGTATGTGCCTCTAAAAAATAGGACTCTCTATTATTCTTTAAAGATAATCAAAATAAAATTATCTCACAAGAATAATTCATAACAACATCTCAATTTCTTTAAATATCCACCTACTGTTCAAATTATTCCAAATGTCTCCTAAATGTTTTGTTTTGTTTTAGTGTGTTCAAATTAAAATCTGAACAGGGACTATACATTTATGTAAATCTTTTTTCATCTGTAGGTTTTAATCTCTAAATTTCCCCTCCATCTCTCTTTTCTCCCCCTTGAAATTTCTTTGTTGAAAAAACTCAGGTTGTTTGTGCTGTAGAATTTCCAAGGATCTATATTTTCCTCACTGTATCTCCCTGGTGATGTGGGTAGTGCATTCATTCTTCTGTTCCCATTTCCAGGAAATATGCTAGTCAGGTCTAGAAGCTTGGTGAGATTCAAGTTTGATTTTCTGACAAGTCTACCAAACGGTGGTATTATATACTTCCTGGAATCACATAATGTCTTCTTGTCTCTCTTTGTGTAATGTTAACAGCTATTGATAATTATTGCCTAGACCCATAATTCATTAAGGACTGAAAAACGTTGCTATCCTATCACTCCTTTCCTTGTGTTAGCTGGAATACTTCTATAGAGAAACTTCTCTTCCTGTGCTATTCAGCTGCTTTGAGATATACATTATAAGGAAAGTGAAAATAAATATTTGATTCTTTCCCTTTAATTACATTTGTAAAATAATGAGCTACTTACTTCTTAGCACAGGGAGATCCTTATAAAGTGCAAATTTGATCACAGCACTCCTACCTCCTCATACAACTTTTAAAATTCAAATCGTTGCTTTTAAAGAACAGCTGAGCCATGAATAGTCTAACCATAACCTGTCTTCCCAGGTTTATCTTTTCTGGAAATCTCTGTGGTCCAGCTCACCACATTCCCTTCCACCTCAGAGCCTTTGCATAGGCCATCCCCTCAGCCTGAGATGCTTTCTGGTCTGCCCCACTCTTCCCACCTCTAGTTAATTCCTGCTTTATGTGATTCTTTAAATATTGCCTGCTCCTCAGCAACTCACCTCCCAACTCTAAACTTATTGGAGCAGTTGGCATGTCTGTTTCATCCTTCAGATCTCAAGTGCCACTTTCTTGGGGAAGCCTTCCCAGTCCCCAAAGCTGGGCCAGGCTTATTTGTCACATGCTCCTTTGTTTCGAAGCACACACTTCAATTTGTAACAAAACACTGCTTTATGTGATTCTTTATATATTACCTGCTCCTCAGCAATTCACCTCCCAACTCTAAACTTATTGGAGCAGTTGGCATGTCTGTTTTGGGCCACACGAAACCAGCCCCAGTGCCTATTTCTGTGCCAGGCGCATTACAGTTTCTTGGTGCCTACATGTGGAAAGAGTGAGTGAGTGAATGAGTTAGTTTGGGTTCTAATATTATTTGCTGATCCTCATTCCTTCAAAAGGCGTTTATTGACCAGAACACCTAACTTGTATTGGGCATCATGCCAGGTGCCAGGAATTTTGTGTTGATCACAATCTAATCTAGGAAGTGGATAAGTAAATGGACAACTATTTACAACTGAATCACTTAGGAGGTTAGCACTGAGTGAGAGCTGAGCACCTGGGCAGATGTGGCAACAGGACACATTTAAATTAAAGCAGTAGTCTCTGCTAGGTAAGGAGCAGTATTAGGTTGCCTTTTGAACACAGCTGGATCAAAGTAAATGAGGACAGAGGGACCAGAATTTTTTTTTAAAAGACATTTAGTTCAGCTCATTTAGACAAGTTTCTCTTACCATAATTCAAAGGTTTAAAGCTCGTGCCCACAACATGAGTTCTTTGAAGCAACTGATGATAGAATTCTTTGGCCATAAATATACAACACAGTTTAGGATCTTGAGACAAATGGAATGCCAAGAGGGATATTTTTTTAAACTATTGCCTTCACAAAGCTAGAAGAAAACACAATGAATTTTCATAGTGATTTGGACCAAATATAATTGCTAAGTCGCTATAAGTAACATAAAACATATTGTAAATCATCAACACAAGCTACTGGGTATAACAAATCATTTCATTAGCATAGATATTCTTCTTGCAGAAATCTATGACCACTGGAATTTAGAGTTATGATTACAGAGCTATGAGTAAGTCATGTAAAATTGTTTTTCTATAATCTGTTCCTTCCACAATACTTGGGACCTTAAGGGTAGAAATTCCTTATGTATCTTTATATCTCCAGTGCTTATCCAATTGCCTGGCATAGAGTAAGAGCTCAGCAACAACAGAATAAATGAACAAGTGATTTCAGACAGAAATATTTTAAATAATGCAGAAGAGATGGGTATAAATAGAGTGACCACAAATTTATTGCCCAAAATGGGTCCATAAATTTATTGTCCAAACTTCTAAGAGGAAACGAGAATTCTGTTAAGTATAAACCTAGACTGCCCAAGCAAATCAACCCCTTCACCTTGGCAATAAAGAACCCAAATTTGCAAAAGATCGATCCATTATTCATCTACTTAAACCTTAGAAGAGTTTTGGGAACATGAGGGATGACCATGATTATTTTAAACAACTTCACAAATGAAGATATTTGAATGACAAAACAGATAAAAAGATATTTAAACTCATTTGTCAGCAGAGAAATAAAAAAAAAAAATCACAATGAGATCTTACTACTTACCCAAGAGAATGACCAAAATCTAAAAATTGATGACAGTATCAAGTATTAGCAAAGCTATGGTAACAACCAGAACTCTCACTGATGGAAGTGTAAATTGGTACAACACTTTTAGAAAACTGTTTGACAGTATTTACTAAAGGTTAATATATGCCCCATGACCCAGCATCTCCATCCCACAAAAGAAATGCGTATATAGGTTCAACACGAGACATTAATGAAAAGGTTCATAGCAACATTATTCATAACAGTCAAAAACTGGAAAACACCCAAATGTCCCCCAACAATAAAATGGATAAACACAGTATGGCAAATCCAAACAATTGAAAATTGTACAAAAATGAAAATACAGAAACTGCTGCCATACTCAGCAACATGGCTGAATCTCACCAAAAAATGCTTAGCAAAAGAAGACAAACACAACAGAGTACCTCATACACAATTCCGAAATTTCTATCAATGGTGATAAAAGTCTTGACAGTAGCTACCTTTGGGAGGAACAGTAACTGAGAGGGACAGAAAGGGAGCTGTCAACATTCTTACCCCGAAGAGTTTACTTTGGGATAACACATTAAATCAGCCACTAAAGGTCAGCGTCCTTTTCTTATGTATATCACAGCTAACAAAATTTATGAAAAAAATATACCTAAAGGATGATATTCTCATATCTCCTTTTTCTCCCACCCAAGAATACTTAACTCAGCAGACATGCTGAGGGAAAAAATCATTCCTTGACCTCATGTGGCAGGTATTCAATGAAGATTTGATGATGATGTTCTTGAAAAAGGACCAACCCAACATTTTTTCCTTCAAATATTTTCTTTTTTTTTCTATTTTATTCACTGTTTTATTCAATACCAGACCAATAAAGATTACCAGAAAATAAGAACTGGTAAGTCATTCACTGATAAACACTGTAACAGAACTTCAAAATTCATTGAGAAACTCTAAAAGCAATTTCCAGATCATTAGTATGGAATGGTCAAAGAGAATCTTCAAAACATCAAAAATTCTGACTTCTCAGATATTTGAAAGAACAGTTGAAAGAAATGAGAAAAGAAGTATGAGTGTTACTATCAAGTGCAACAATTTGCTATGGGCTGAATGAAGTCCCATAAAATTCATACGTTGAAGTCTTAACTCCCAGTACTTCAGAATGTGACTGTATTTGAAGAGAGGGCCTTCAAGGAGATAATTAAGTTAAAATCAGGTCTTTATGGTGGGCTCTATCTAATATGACGGTGTCCTTATAAAAAGAGTTGTGGGCACAGACAGACACACAAATGATAATGTGAAGAGACACAGGGAGAAGATAGCCACCTATAAGCTTAGGAAAAAGGCACTAAATAGATACTTCTTTTACATCCCTCAGAAGAAACCAAGGCCACCAACATCTTGATCTTGAACTTACAGCCTTCAGACTGTGAGATAATAAACTTCTATTGCCTAAGCCACCAGTCTGTGGTACTTGGTCCTTGGTTACGGTGGCCCTAGCAGAAGAATACACTATTGTTGCACTTATTTTTGAGGTGTTGTTGCATACTGTCCTGTGTGTGTGTGTGTGTGTGTGTGTGTCCAAGTATAAGCTCCTCTAAGGAAGGGACTGCATCTACTTAATTCTTCTTTCATTTATCAAACCATCTCCTGGAGTTATATGCTCAATATTTTATTTATTTATTTATTGGTGTCTTTGAAACATTAGTTTATCTTCTTCTCTCAAGGTTCACTTTTGTTTCATTCTTTCTTTGTATCTGTGTGACCCAGAAAGTAAAGAAATGAAAGAAAGTCCTCCTGCTTCTAGAAACAATGGATATGAGAAGTGCCTGTCATGAAAATACAAAGAATACTTCTTTCCAGAAGATAAATGAATAGGGGGTTTACCTTCCTGCTAAAAAGGGAAACTGAAAAGGAAAAAAAGTCACAAAGACAGAAAAAAGAGAGTTATACTAGAAAGTAGAGCGCTGTGATGAGGAATATTAATGCTCTAAGCCTTTCATGAACATCATCTATCTACACAGTAGGGCAAAGATCCCGGTCCCACTGTGAGCTTCCTAGTCTTCTAGTTCTACTTTGACCACAGAAAATGCAGTAAGTCTTTCCTAAAATATACATCTGGCTATGCAGAGTACAGAATTAATTCAATTGCACCTGTAGTAAACTTTCTAAAAATAATTTACAATAATTGTCAGGATTAACCTTTTGATATAACATAAATTTGTCTAAATTTAAAGCACTCTAAAGAGGGGCAGAGGTCCATTTTTATTATACAAATGCTGATGGATGCAAAAAATAACCTGCTGAGTATAGAGGTTACTCTGTTGAACTTAATCTTTAGTTCATTTCAGCATAGGAAGATGTGATTCGCACCTGCATCTTCCCTGGTTAGTCCTGGACATATCGAACCCTATAATTGAGGGACACTTGCAATTTCACTCACTCAGTATGCAACAGCAAATGAGAAGTCTGCATCGCAGCATTTTATGTTTGTAGACATATGTTTTTAATATTCAATAGCCACCATCTGCAGAATTAGAAGATATTAGACACTCCTGGAGACCATCCACTATAACACAGAAGAATCCAAATTACCTAGAGGATAAAAGCTTTCAGTGTTGGAAGCAGTTAATGTACACTCAATTACTTTCAAACACTGGCCAATAGCCCACACCCATAACTGTCCTTTCTTGTAAGGGTGAGGTAGGGGTAAAATCATTGTGTTACACTGGATACCTGCAAAAATAAAAAAGATTTAACTTTGCAAAGATTTAACTTTGCCACAGAAAATGCAGTAAATTTTGCCAATGCATTTTTTAAATTAAATACATAATTAAACTATGTATAACCAAATATTAATTTAAATTAATCCAGTGCTCCTACTATAGAATTTCTATTTCAGGAACACAGACTGTCTAAGCCTGGCAACAAGAGTATTCCAGTGCTGGGAGTTGTCTTCAAGAAGCCAGTATCTTCCAAAAGACAAAACTGTGCCTTGTGGTGGCCCTTCTATGCCTGCAAGAAACCCTAACAATAAATGAAGTTTGAGTGCTTTGCTTTTACTGTATGCAGTAACAATTACAAAAACTTTAGCATATCAGAATACACAATATTTTTACGGTATTCAACATTTGTAAGCCATCTTACTGTAAGTCTTCAGGGCTCAAAAAGATAGGTACTTTACCAGTCCATCCATGATAAAACCTAGAGAAAACAAGCCTTTCAGGGAAATTTCAACTCTAATCAGAAATATTCCTTAAAACTGATTCCACTTTCCCTTGGATGATGACCTGAATCAAACCCTAAAAGCAAGAAGGGACACAGTTGGCATAGTAGGGTGAGACTTTATCTCAAGCCATGTAATTTACCCCTTAGGCAAATTACTCAGCTCTAGTGGAAAAAACCACTCTCATCTCTCTCGTGATCCAAGAACCTGTTCCAGAATGAAGCATCACTGAGAATGTCAAGCAATGTTAATAACATCAACTGAAATACTTTCATAGCTCACAGCTAGTAAGTAATTGGCCCTTGCCTCATTTCAAAGAAAAATATTTGAAATCTGTGTTAAATCCATTTATCTACACTATGGTAGGGCTTTCGAACCAGGCTTTTAAGAGCAAGTAAATAAAACTTTATTGGCTCAATAAAGACTGATGTCCAGGGCTCTGTACTCACAGTTATTATTGAAAACAAAATTCTGTTAAATTATGAAATATAACAAGTATCCCTAAGAATTCAAATAATCATTATTTAATATAAGTGAATCTTTAATCCAAGCTCAGTAATCACAAAATGAAAATAAGAGCCCTCTAGAAAAGTAATTGAGATACCGTTTCTCGTTTTTGTGAAGAAAATTATCTTACCCCAGGATTCTCTGTTAACCCATCGATTGAACAATAATTCATTTAATAAATATTTCCTAGGTTTGAAAATATTGGCTAGACCTGCCTATTGTCCCTCTGATGGTGACAGGTGTCTTCCCAAATGATTAACAGAGTTCATGTACAAAGAGGAAAACTACTCCCAACTATTGTTCTAATGAAGTTGAAGCAAAGGTTTAAAAAGCACAATTTCAAGATGGCAAAGAGGTTCACACCTATTAGTTTTCTTTAAAAACAAAATTAAGGAAATGCCAAATTTGTGTATAGATACAGAAAAACAAACATTTCTATTTTCAGGTCACTGCCTCTTTTCTTCTTCCTTCTTTTCCTCCCAAATAAACTACCTCAATTTTCCTAAGTTAGATATGATATCTGTAGTTTTGAAACTGCTTCCTGACTCACTGGAACACTGAAGAGTGATTATCTTATTTCCACAGGAGAGAAAATATACACCCATCTCATCCACCCCTAAGATCTACAGAGATGGTTCCCTTTCTGTCAGCATTCTACTCAGGATAAAGTGCAGTGCAAAATCAGACTTCATTCTCTCTCAAAGAAGAGTTTCGAGCGTTTCCGTTAAGGTGGACTGTCAAAGAAGAGATTAGAAAATATGTCCAATGACCTTAACCTCACAGCAAAAGGGATCCTCAGACTGATCTCCCTCAAAGGAAACACATTAGGCTTGCCAACTGTTAAAATAAGCCAAATATCTGGTTTTAGCAATCAATGATTCAGAGAAAAAGGAAACCATAGCATTCACAGTGATCCAGACTCACCATCATGAGTACTAAAATATTTTAACAGCAACATTTTAAAAGAAAGGCTAAAAGTGACTACATTTTCTCCATCTAAATGAACGTTTACTTCAACTAAACAGTTATCTGTGTTGTATGTAATATAAAATATACAAGAACCAGTTTGTGAATTTCTGTGTATATTTTTTTAATTCATATAAAGATGAGAAGTGAACAAAGCATTTTATTTATTTTTATTGGAAAATATAGCATTTAGCTAACGTATGTTGCTTTTACTAAGACATTTTAGAATTCTGTTTTCAACCATCAAATTAATAGTTCTTTAGCCAGTGCAAGATGAAGTCCTATACTCCAAACACATTTATATTATCTAAAAACAAGAATATACATGTTTGACCAAGCTTAAATGAGCTCTGGTAGGTTACTAAAACAAATTTTAGCTAATATCGCCAGTGATTTTTTATTATTTGTTTCACCCTAACCCAAAGCAAGGTAAACAAACAATGACTAAAAACATTTTCCTATTATAAATTTCATATTTCCAAAATTTATAAAATCTGAAAAAGTGGAGTATGAAATATGCATTAGGTGGAATGAACAGTCTAGATTGTATCTGTAATCAATTCTCTACCACAATCACCTTTCTCCATAGATGTTGGCTTGATATTGGTATATGTATAATGGAATACATTAATAGAGTCTCCAAATTCAGTTCACTAACTCGAGAAAGTTAACTAAGAGATTTCCAAGTTTTCCTACCTATAAATGCCAGTCTTGAATTTACTGGCACCCTCCACAGCCCCTTGTACAGGAGCTACCTGGTGTAGCCCATGTTGAAATGATGTAAACAATATGTCAATTATCTTGTTTTCATCAAATAATCACATCAAGCTCTTGCTACAATGGGGAACTGGCTTTGGAAAATAAATTATGAAAAGATTAGGAAATATGGGGAGAATTCACCCATTTTTTTCAGAAGTTTTCTGTGCAAAAGAGAATTCACCCATTTTTTTCTGAAGTTTTCTGTGCAAAAGAAAATAATAAATAAGAACTAATTCCAGCTAACAATGAGAACTTACTACTTCAATATTAAACCCTTTGTAAATGTTATCACTATACTTGGAGGCAAATATTATCCCCATTTTGCAGAAAGGGAAGCTAAGGCATAAGAGAAATAAGTAACTTGCCTCACAATAGCACAGAAGAAAACCTAAATTTCAGATTAATGGAAGCTTGATCATGGAACCTAAAATGTAGAGGGCATTACATATTTTACACACTCTCTAAATGATGAATTTTATTTTGTAAATTGTGTTTCAGTTGCACGGCTAATAAAATTTTTCTATCAATTCATTGACAAGACTATGTATCCCACTCAATAGCTTATAAAATCTGAATTTTACATCTCATTAGCAACAATAATTATTTAAAATATGAGTCTCCAGATGTTATAAACATGCGATGTCCAATTTGGTAGCCATTAGCCACATGTGGCTTTTGAGCATTTGAAATGAGGCTAGGCCAAGTTGAGATGTACTGTAAGTACAAAACGTGCACTGGAATTTAGAGACTATAGAATGTAAAACTATCTCATTAATAAGTTTTATTTTGATTCCATTTTGAAATTGTAGTTCAATATTTTGAGTTAAATAAAATGTATTACAAAATAATTTATTTTTTCTTTTTTAATGTGGCTGCTAGAAAATTAAAACTTATATACGTGGCACACATTTGTGGCTTACATTATATTTCTCTTGAACAGCACTGGACAAACTGTTAAGAAGACTCTTCTTTGCTCTTCACCACAAAATGAGCTACAAGTTGATATAAGCCCAGGATACCTCAAGTGCTAGTTAAGGCTTTGCTGACACCAAAACTTGGAGATTTTAATCATAATTTAACCATCAAGTCACTCAATCAAATAATTATTTATTGAGCAATTGCTAGAGCCCAGGAAAAACAATACAATATCTTGTACATGAGCCTGTCTCCAGAAAACTTCATAATAAATCTTTTAGGCAAGGTCTCAATCACACCATTTAATACTCTGGTTGAAAAGACTGTAGCTACAGATGCTCCTCAATTTACAATGGGGTTACATCCTGATAAACTCAATGAAAGCTGAAAAATATCCTAAACCAAAAATGAATTTAATATACCTAACCTACCAAACATCACAGCTTAGTCTGGCCTGCCTTAAACGTGCTCAGAACACTTACATTAGCCTACAATTGGACAATTATCTTAAGTTTCATCTCAAAGTAATTGCTTTCCTCTTTTTCTCATCACAAGCAAGAGACACAAATGGGCATTTTGTAGACATGATGGAATGCAAAAACACAAAACACAATATCCAAAACACAGTGCACTGCATAGTACCTACCAGTTGTATGGTTTCTATAGAAAGTATATCAATTTTTTACCATCATAAAGTCAAAAAATCATAAGCCAAACCATCATAAGTGAGGGACTGTCTATAAATGGGATTGTTGAAGCATATTTAAAATATGGCAGAGAGGTATGGGAATGGTGCCATCTACAAACAGAATTCCATTAATCAGAACTAAGTGGTGGGTTTATCTAAAGCTTAATCAGAAGATGATAATCATCATGCAAACATAAAATCAATTTAATGAGGAAAAGGGTTTCTTCCAAATCTAATCCTCATCCTACCTACCTGCATAAGCAAGGTGGAAATCAACTGTGATTTCACTTTAGCCATACTACTGTAAATACCTGCTATACCCTCTTACTAAAAACCATGAAAATGATGAAATCTTGCCAAGTATAGTCGTTTATTAACATTTCTGTGGCATCGGGCAATGGCATGAGTTATTTTAAAAAAAATAGATCACACAGTTAGCATATAAAGAAACCAATATCTCTGGCTCTATATATTAACAAAAATAAAACCAACACATTAACCACAATGCTGCATGGTATGTAATTTCCCTTTTCTTTGCCATTAGTTTAATAATACTGGTAAAATGTTCTAGCAATTTATTTTAACTCCTACTTGCTTTACAATGTAACCAAGATCCTAGAAAAATGATTTAGAGGAGATCTTGTCTCCTCACAAGAGAAAAACAAAATGCTCAAAAGAAATGTCATATTAGAAAGAACAATGTTCACCACCAGGCCAGTTTACTGAGCCAAGATTCCAGATTATATTATGTAACCTCTATGTACGTTAAAAAAGAAAATCTGTTTATATTTCCCATAGAACATGATCCTGCAGTGCCCATTCAGCTAGTCCCAATAAATGCACTAAAGGTTCTGCTTGAGTAAGAACCAAGCTCATAATTTTAAAAGCAACATTTCATGGCATATTTGAGCAGAAGACATTTTGTGTTTGTTTCAAAAATCCCAGAACACTGTCATTTAGATATTGTCAGTGCAAAAGAAGAGATAGCAAGTAGCAAGGTAGTGCCTAATTAAGATGTCAAACCACTGCCCGGAATGACTCGCTTTTCTTGTTCTGCTAGATGAAGTCTTCTTGGTGGTATTAATATCCCAGCATAGCAAAGGAATTGTTACATGAAAAGGTGGTACAAATCCAACTTTCAAGATGCAATGAACTCTTAAGAGGCTAAGCCCCAGGGACATTAATTTCTTATTTTGCAAATGAGTACCCAGATCTTGCTGGTCTCACTTCTCTTCCGATAAAACTTTAAATATAAATCTTCAGGCTCTAAATTGCTGAACTAGTGAAGAAGTCAGTTCAAGTACTTAAGATTCTGAGTGCATGTTATGTCCAGAACTCTGCATACTGAGTAAAAGCCAAGTACAGAAGAGACAATGTCTGACCCTCAGAGAGTTTACAACCAGTATTTGAGTCCTGTGGCTGCCATAACAAATCATCACAAACTCCACAGCTTAAAACCACAGAAACTTATTCTCTCACTATCTGGAGGCCAGATGTCTAAAGTCAAGGTATTAACATGGCCATGAACCCTTCAGAGCCTCTGGAAGGGAAAAGCCATCTCTTGCCCCTTTCTAGTTCGTGGTGGCTGCTAGCATTCCTTAGCATGTATTCACATCATTCCAATTTCTGCCACCATCTTCACATTATCTTCTGCTCTGCTCTGCTCTGCTCTGCTCCGCTCTGTGGGATGACCTCCCTCTGCCCCTCTATTATAAGGACACTTGTGACTGGATTTAGGCTCCATCCAGATAACCTAGGATAATCTCTCTGTGTCAAGATCCTTAATTTAATCACACCTGCAAAGACCATTTTCCTTACATGGTAACATTTTCAGCTTTCAGATATTAGGGCATGTTCTCTTTGAGGGGCAAGTATCCATCCTACAGTCATCCAGCCTCCTCGACGAGGCAGGGCAACCATCGATTAAACTGAAATGACTGAAAGCCAAGCAAAGTAGCATGAGTAAGCAAATTTTTCTGCCTGAGTTCAGGGAATGTGGTGTATGTTGCCTAAGCTGGGAAGTTCTCTTAGGACTGGATGAGGCTCTTCTTTCTGCTCTGAGATGTGAGCTTCTGAAGGGCCATGCTGAGCCTGACAATATTTATCATTCTGGCTACTCTGATGGTCTCCTGTTTAGATCATCTTTATTTTACTGCATGCACTCCTTCACGTTTCTGTTCCACCCCATTATGATCTTGTAATTTTTTGTTGTTGTTTTTGTTTCTATTGTAGTTGTCATTGTTTGTCTTGGACTAGTTTTTTCAGAGCTGTAGTGAGCAGCTACTTTTTATAACATAAAAGGCACAGAGAAGTTTCCACTGCCCCAAATTATTACACTTCAGGACATGTCACAGTGTCTAAAACTCTTCA
Source organism: Macroglossus sobrinus (assembly GCA_004027375.1). Taxonomy (NCBI): domain Eukaryota; kingdom Metazoa; phylum Chordata; class Mammalia; order Chiroptera; family Pteropodidae; genus Macroglossus; species Macroglossus sobrinus. Next base: position 564,399 of record PVKZ01000186.1, read on the forward strand.
CATTTCTTCTTTGGACTAAAGCCCACCATTTAAATTCAAATATTATTTTGCAGTAGATTATACATTAAGTTGTGAAGTTACAACTGGGAGGTTTCATGAAGGAAACCTTCCAAGTCATTATTTCTTAAATAAATGTTTACCAAAAGATCAGTTCTGTGGTTTGTTAATGAATATTCTGAGTTTAAAAAACAAAAGAGACAAACAGAAAAAAAAACAGAAGTGACCATGATTTTATACTCAAGAAGTTAAAAAGAAACACCAACTACCAGACATCTCAGGGCATTTAGAGGGCCTAGTAAGCCTTCAAAAGGGACATAAGCACAGTGTGTAGAGTTCCCCAAAGGTATCTACACACAGATGCCTCTTTCCCCCTTAAGGTACATAATGGCATACATGTCCGTTTTGCTTAACTTTGCATCCCCAGCATCACTTTGTGCCACCATCTTCACATTATCTGCCAGCATTCCCAGCATCAAGTCCAGTCCTGACATGTAATAGGTACTCAGTGGTATCTGAATGAGTAAATGCAAGGTGGATACATGGTGGGTGGATGGATGAATGGGTAGAATATCTTGAGAGCTTCAACTCTCTGTATGACCAAGAAGGAGAAAGAGGAAAAGGAGAAGGAGAGAACACGGCTGAGGGTTGAGAGGATTGAGAGGATGGGAACTGTAGACAGTAGCAGCCAAATTTCCCCTACATGACAAATTTGCTTAGGGCCAGTTCTGATCAGTGAGTTGATACTAGAGAATATTTACAGATCCACTATGCCACATCTTTGTTGGAGAGGCAGTGCTACAGATGAACATCTGTGTCTCCCCCAAAATCCAAATGTTGAAGTTCTAAACTCTAATGTGATTGTATTTGAAGGTGGAGGCCTTTAGGAGGTAACTGGGTTCGAAAGAGGTCATGAGAGTAGAGCCCCCATGGTGGGATTGGGGCCCTTACAAGGGGATAAAGAGACCAGAGCTCTCTTTCTCCATCGAGTGAGGATACAGCAAGAAGGTAGCCAACTGCAAACGAGGAAGAGGGCTCTTAACAAATACTGAATTGGCTCACACCTGATAGGGATTTCTCAGCCTCCAGAAATGTAAGAAATAAATGTTTGTTGTTTAAGCCACATAGTCTGTGGCATTTTGTTACAGCAGTCAAAAACAGCCAAGATAGGCAGCATGGCACGGCATTGGAACCAGGGACACCTGGATCCAACTGCTAGCTCTACCGTTAACAGCTCCATTTTCTCACCACATAACAATGCCTACTTTTGGGGGTTGACAGGTCTAGAGATCATTTTCCTAAATGACTAATATATAGGAATCTCTGAAGAGTTCTTTTTACTATAACTTTTATCTCTCAAGAGCTTTGCAAAGTGCTGCATATAAGTGTATGACTTAGAAATACTACTTAATGGATGTATTGTTCCCTATAATTGTTCCTTTCCTCCCCTCCTTCTTTCTTTTCACTCTCTTGTTTCTACTAGGTAAAAAAAAAAAAGTCACAGAGTTCAAAGTTCAAAATACACAAGATAATACCATAAAAATTCTCCCTTTCCACTGGACTTAGGCATCCAATTTCTCTCTCTAAAGCATCCAATTTTACTAGCAGTAGGGTTTCAATCAACAGTTGCTTGTAAATTAGGGCCAGAATTAAATATGGCACATCCTGGGATTTAGCAACTAAAAACAAAATGCCCTACTATTATTCATGGCTCCAGAAGGTCTCCCAGAAAGGCTAACTTGTTTCAGCTAGTTTGTTACAATTCCTAAGGTGGATTCATCAAATAGTCTCCTTAATAAAGAATTAGCACATATATTATTCATTTATCACCAGATTTCAAAGATGCAGAACCCTAAGCTTTATTTGATATAAAATGGTACTCAACACATCTTAATTCTTCTTAGATGACTGAGAGGCTCTATGTTTCAGCACATTTCAGGGGTGTCATGGTGGATATCTGAATCAATGAAGTGCCCTGAAGAAGGGCAGAAGTGATAGCAAATGCAGGGTCCATTCTTTGGAAATAAGTTGGATGATTTTATTTTTTTAGCAAGATGTTATGATTCAAGATAATTCTATAAGAACCTGAGGTTAAACCTGAGATCACTGGGGTTAGCCAGCACCCACTGAAATTAACCAGCTCTGGAAATTGAAATATAAAAATGGTGTGTATCAAGGACAAGAAGCCATTGCAGGATGGGACCAGAAAGAGAAGAGTTAAGGCCAATGACAAAACAAATGAGGAACACAAAAGACCAGGATATGCAAAAATATACTATTTGAATCTATATACCAGGTCCTGGAATTTGCATAATCAAATTGAATCAGTAGGTAAATGAGTTAAACTGGTGTAGAACCAGGATTCAGAAAATAACTGGGCACCTGGATTGATTCCTATGTTCCAAAGGTGATCTGACTAACAAGCCAGTTAACCAAGCCCATTCCTGGCCTTCAAAACCTTATCAGGCACAAACCCTGGGAACTCAGGAGGCCACAGCACAGAACAAGGACTTGGCATTAGGATAATGATAACAGAAAGCTTCTTGCTATTATTGTTTGCTTGTATCTCAAATACACTCTTACAGCCACCTGGCTAGAAACCTATACAATATATTTAGGTAAAGTAGTTTAATCATTAGAGTCTAGTGAGATTTTTTAAATTTGGCTGCAAAGTCAGTCAAAATTCAACAGAAATTTTTGAAGAAAAACATTCTATGAACTTTCACCCAAATTCCCATGCTGAGACAAATCCTGAAAATTTATTATGATAGAACTAAGGTTTATCTATCCCAAAGACAGAATGACAAGAGGTGAATTTTATTATTTGAACTATATTAACCTGCAAAAAATAAAAGCTGAAACACAGGCTAATAATTTGTGTTACATTACCATTCCTTTAACCCAATCGCTGAGGCCAACCACTATAATAAGAAGTATTTCATCTGGGTTGTCACATAACTCATTGTGCCACCCCCTAATGGGCTCCCTATTCCACACTGATCCACACATCCTGGGTGTGCTAGCACAGGGTGATATTTTTGCAGAAGAAGGGTGCATACAGGAAAAGGCAGCTTTCAGAATTTCAATTTATGAGCTAAAGAGAACAAAGAATGAAAACATGGGGTCATCATGTTAGTCCAGAGAGCCAAGAAATACCCAACTTTGGGTGTTTTGAGTTTTCAGACAACTTCCTCCTTCTATATGTTACTTGAATTCCAATGAGAAAATGTGAAAAGGTCTTGGTTATACACACTAATAGCCTACCTCACTCACTGTAACACTGAGGGTTCACTCTTCAAACAGAAGCTGAGAAGCCATAGGCCCAGGCCCAAGTGAAGTCTACCAGTTAGATACTACACCACCGGAAGGCCAAGTTCAAGCAATGTATACCCAGACCCAGGGGAAATGAAACAAAGCATGTGCAGCTCGGCCTGGTTCTGTTCTAGGCTTTTAGAGAAGATGTCTTATTGCCCCTATTGGAGCAGTAAGATCCAGAAGGCTAGTAAGACCTAATCCTGGGATGAGGGAAAGAGAGCATGGACCAGGTCAATCAGGCATATTTCTGACCAAGGCCATGTCAAAAAGGACAAGAGAGTCCTTAGGGCCTCATCACAGTCCAGAGCAACTCCTCACCAAGCAGAAATTCCAAAATAGGAGCTAGAGCTATGAATAAATAGCATGTCATTGCATAGAGCCTTTTTTTGTAGACAGATGATAGAGATAGATAGATGATAGATGATAGGTAGGTAGGTAGGTAGGTAGATATATATATATATATATATATATATATACACACACATACACACACACACACATATATACATACATACATACATACATACATATGTACATAAATACATACATAGGCAGGCAGAAAGATAGGTAGAAAATGGATAGACTAAAGCTAAGGGACAAAGCAATGTGAAGCCACAGGAAGATCTTCTATTTAAGGTTTCAATTCAGGAATTGTAAGCCTGCCCAAAGCCCTCACTTCATGGACATCTGACTTGAAGAAGAAACATAATGAAAAGATGATCCAAAAACCATTTTTCATTGCTACAGAATGGGGATTGCTATGTATCATCCTTGGGGAGTTCATTAAAAAGAATGATACCATCCCATTAAAATCTGACAAGTAAAACTCTTGAACACTAACTAGTTTCACCATTATGTCAGCTTCTCAACTGCTGCTTGCAACACTACCTCTCAGGAATCTGAAAAGGCCAGCAGAGTACACCATCCTCTCTTTAAGTCTGACTAAATGTTTGTGTCTTAAAATATATTCACAATATTTTCAGAATAAGCGTAAAACAATATGAAAGTAGGAAAATTATCAGTTTAAGTAGGACCTCTTAAGGAAATAATCTCATCTTCGTCTACATTACTGATCCCTAATTAATAGATTTGCATTGTTCCATTTATTAATCTGATTATTTGGGCAAGATACTTCTCTGAACTCCAAATTCTTTACCTGTAAAATGAGAATGTTACTAACACTACTTAGAATTCAAATTAGAATCAAGTATGAGGATACATAACTTGTAGCTGTACAAATATCTGAAGTTTCTGCAATAGTCATTACTTCTCTAAGAAATAGAACACTAAATTATAAATGTTAAGATGAATACTTCATTCCCACTAAGACCAATAATTAAAAAATGTAAATTTCTTGGTATTCTCCATCTCTAGAATGAAATTATCCATTATAAGAGAACTACTGAAGTTGTTTGGATTTTTTTAAAAGTCGTTGTTTAATTCAAAATATTAGTATTACATTGACAGTTACAAAATTCTAGGTTATCATAATCCATACTGGTATCTATTCTAAGATTTGAAAAAAGAAAACAAAATAATTTTAAGTGCAGGAATGTCACAGAAATTAATTTCAAACATAATTCCCCCCAATAATTATCTGTAGCTATGTCTAAATTATCAGGATTATCTACTGATGCATTCTAATTACCAAAAGTTTGTTTCAGATTTTCAGGGACTTACACACGTGAATCACTTGAAATTCCACCATTCCACTGAAATAAACATGTTGACCCATGTGTTCTGGATTTTGCAACAGAGGGTAGCATCAATATCCTACACATAGAGTGCATTTACCAATCCTTATGTATGTTGTACCTCACAATAAAAAATATACGTACGCTTTGGTTTTTCTTCAGATCATATAAATCTTTTGCCTTTTAGTAAAAAGAAATTTAAAAAAATAAGACTATGAAAATACAATCTCTTTTTCCCAAGCTCAAATAATTTTTCAAGTTGTTGATAAGTCATCCAACACTCAACATAGTCTAAATATCTTCCTATATCTTAAGCCAAGGATTTAGTGGCTGTTAACTTACACTTAACCAAGTTTATAAAAAACTGTTACTGGGATGCCAAAAAAGTTCCCTGGTGCTTCATAGGAAAGGAATGCTGGGGCTTAGCAACTGCCCACAGAGTCACTCACCAAGGCTGTGCTTGTTTTGCTATTAGTCTGGACAGGTTAATTTTCAGAAATTCTTAATGTGATCAGCTGATTTAAAAATTTATGCAAATATGTTCACAAAAGCATTATTCATGATAGCTAAAAAAATGGAAACAACCCACATGTCCATCATCTGATAAATAGAAAAACAAAATGTGATATATCCATACAATGGAACACTATTCAGCAATAAAAGGAACAAGATACTGATTCACAATACAACATGGATGAATTTCAAAAACTTTATGGTAAGTGAAAGAAGCCAGACAAAAAGACCACTCATTGTATAATTCCATTTATGCGTGAACTGTCCAAACAAAGCAAATCGATAAAGACAGAAGAAAGTACATCAGTGGTTGCCTAAGCCTGGTGAGTGGGAACAGAAGGTGATTGTACATGAACACAGGGGATATTTTAGGGGCAACAGAAAGTTCTTAAAATGTGATGGTTGCACAACTCTGTACCTTTACCTCAAAAAATTACTGAATGGGATAAACTTAAAATAAATAAAAATATGTATAGCAAAGATTCAACCCTTCCTATCTTCCTATCTTTGCTTCCCAAGGGGAGGTATGACGCTTAAAGCTGCAGCAGCTATCTCAGGACCAGAAGGAGCGAGTCAACCAACCAGGACCCATGAGACTTGCTGAGCTGCTAAATTAGCCAGCCCTGGAATAAGCCCTATTCCAAATTTCTTTAACATGAAACCAAAAATTAAAATTAACAAAAACCTAGCCACTTTTGGTTAAGTATTTTCTTGATGCCAGAAGGTTCTGATTGACATAGACTAGAAATCCGGCCACTACAGCCTCTTCGGTGGTATAGGATTCACATATACATGTACTTTTGAAGGAAGAATAGAATTTAGAAAATATACCCGCTCTAGACTGAATGTCTTTATCCTCCCCAAACTCATCAAAATTCATATGTTGTAACCTAATTCCCAGTATGATGACATTTGGATGTGGGGTCTTTGGCCAATGATTATTAGGTCACAAGCCTGACACCCTCATGAATGGGATTAGATTAACACTCTTATAAAAAAGATCCCAGAGAGCTCCCTCGCCCTTTCCCTGTGAAGACACAGCAAGAAAACAGCTGTCTATGAACCAGGAAATAGGCCTTCACCGGACACCGAAATCTGCTGGCACCTTTATCTTGGACTGCTCAGCCTCCAGAACCATCAGACATAAAGTTCTGTTGTTTATAACCACCCAGTACTTGGTTACAGCAGCCTGGACTAAGGCAATGCATTTCTGGTGATATACATATTTTCTGGCATCACCAACTCCCTTGTGTATAGCTGTCTTATGCGACGTGAAGACATTATGTCTAACTACTTTATGTAATATGAGGAACAGTTTAGATGGCATCCAGTGTTGTTTTATTAAAACCATTTTTCAATCTAAGCTTTTAACTATCACTTGCTAGCACTCCAGCCTATCTCTTATCAACTCTCCTTCAAGTCTAACATGAATCAAATGGCTTAAGCATCCCAAATATATTCCAGTTATTATTCCATGTTTCATCCCTCCATATTTTTGCACATTACATTTTCCAACTCTAGAACATTCTTCCCTTTGACCACATGTTAAAATGTATTTCTTTTAATCCCAACTCAGGAAAGTTTTTCCTGACCCCAAAAGATAATTACTCCCTCCCCTTGATATAATCCTATACTTTGTACACACTGCTATTCTAACTTCTTTCACATTATATTGGAATTTGTTTTATTATTACTCTTCCTTCTATTGTGAATGGCAAAATGTTCAAAATTAAAAAAAAAAACAGCTCTATCTTATATTTGGGTGACTATGGACTAATCACTTTACATCTGAGCCTCAATTTCTTCCTCAGTAAGATAAACATTGAAATTATCATCTTATCTCTCTTAGACTTAACTAAGATAACATGTGAAAGCATTTTATAAATTAGAAAGTACTAATTTTAGTTAAGAGTAGATAAGATTTTTTAAAGGGACCACACAAATTAAGAAAAAATATATGATTTCTCACCAGGTACTAGAAAGTATTCTAGCCAAGATTATCAACAAGCATTGACCTCCCAAATGCCTAAACTCAAAGGTCAATTCTCAATTGTCAACTGGTCAAGCTATCAGCAGCCCTTGAAACAAATGATCTGGCCTTCCTTCTGGTGATGGTTTCTTCACTGGGCTTCTATCTCAATGGCAGCCCCTTCTCACTATTCTTTACCTACTCCTTCTCATCTTCCCAACTTCTAAATCTGGAGGGTCCCAAGGCTTAGTATCTTGATCTCTTTCCTTTCTATACCCACTCCTTTGGTAATCTCATCTAGTCTTGTGGCTCTAAATAGCAGTTAATTTCTTCTAACTCACAAATTTGTATCTCTAGACTTCTACCCTGAAAACCAAACTTGTGTATCAAACTCCCTAGACACTTAAAACGTACCTTAATATTAATGTGTGCAAATTGAGTTTCTGGTCTCCCTTATCCCAAGCCCACACTTCATCTCGGTTAATGGGCATTCAGGTGCTCATGTCAAAAATCTGAGTTATACTTGCCTCTTCTCTTTCTAATTCCAATCCATCCACCAGAAAATTCTCGAGCCAAAATATCTTCCAAATTCAACCCCTTCTCATTGCATCCGTGTACTTTTACCCTTGTCTAAATAGCCATCACCTCTTGCTTGATACCTGAAATAGTTTCCTAAATAGTCTTTCTCCCTCTTTTTGCCCTTGGCCACCTTTGATCTGGTCTCAACCCTCCAGCCAGAGTAATCCTGTTACAACACTAGTTACATCAGGTCAATCACTGTTTAAAACTCTTCAATAGAATCCAATTTCCCTCAGTGAAAAATCCAAAGTCTTCACCATGCCCTTTAAGGATCCACGTAATCTACTCACCATATTCTCATTTCCTCTATGACTTCATGCCCTACCACCATGCCCTCTGCTCACGCTATTCATTATTATGCTCTCCTTGTTTCTACTGATACACCAGGCACTCATCATGCCTCTGCTTGACTGTTCTTCTACCCAACATCATGCAGCTCATTCCTTCACTTCCTTCATGGCATTCCTCAAATGTCACCTTCTCTGAGGTCATCCTAAGCCATCCCACTGAAAATTGCAACTCTCTTCCCTCCTACACCCTACATCCCTTTCCTGGTTTATTCAATTCAATAGTAAGTAGTTGCTGCCTTTTAACATTTATTTTACAGTCAATAGTAGAACTTCTAAGAGTGCAAGAATTTTTATTTTTGTATCCTCAATGCTTAGAACAATGCTTGATACATAGAAGACACCAAATAAATATACCTAAAAGAATAAATGAGGAAAGAATGAACAAACTTTTCATAGTTCATGATTAATATATTTCTAAACATTTGTATCTTCAACAATAATCAGAACTACCATCAAAGTTCTTAGAAATGACTGGCACTTAAATAACAGCAAATCTGAAGTCATAGTGAAGAAATCTAAGTGACTATGGGAATACCTACTGTACCTAAAGAAACTCATAACAAATAAATATATAGAAATGATACTCAAAATATAACAAAATATTTAGGTGATCACCTCCTAGGCTCAATATAAAGTTTACAGATATTTTTTATTTACTTCTAAGATGCTTAGTATGCACTGTATTCATCATTTTTAGATGTTAGAGATGAATACTTAGATTTTCTTTCTAGGTAAGTTTATTGTGAATAACCTGGCAGATTGTTCTGGTTTCAGTAATTCAAACTAATTCACATCAATGAAGAGTTTTAAATATCTAAGACTATAAAATGTGATACTTAGAGTAAAGTATTAAGTATATTTGGTTATAATTTAAAAATTAACATCACATTAAAGAATTTAAAGAAATTTTTCACTTTAAAATTTGTAATCACAAATTATTATATTACTAGTTGCTATACTAATGATATAATCTCCTGATTAAAATATATGTTGTCCACAAAATTCTGGACGTACCTGGAGAAAAAATAATTTTCTATTTTAATAACGACTTACTTAATATTTTTCTTCTTAACATCATTTCTAGAAGACTACCTGCTGGTGAATTATAATGAGAAGAAGCAATACCTTAACATTCCATTCCCATCAAAAATTTCCTAAGGGTAAATGAATATAATCTTCATCAAACTAAATAATTACACAGAGAAGGGCAATGTAACTTGCAAAATTACAGATCCAGAAAATGAATACCCAGGACTTTAAACTTAATTTCATGATGCTGTTCTTCTAAGTGTTGTTTATACTGTGAGTTTTCTATTTAAGTAAAGACCATTCTATAAAAACTAACATCAGAAAATGTGCAACAGTTCTTGATTTCCTCATCAACAAACCACTGAACCTTCACTTTATACTAAAGTTGAAAAGTGAATAACACAATTTTTAAAACTATATCTAAGTGTACTCAATGCTATTGATAGCATTGAAAGGAGAATTTGAGTAAATTGATTCTAGAAACTTGCTATTATCTTTCTTTACAGAAAATTCTGTAAGGATATAGAATGGCCACATATTCCAAGATGAAGCAATGACCTTCAGACATGCTTACATACAGTGAGACTTAATAAATGTTTATTGAAGTGTATTGATCCACACTTAACTAGATAAAAGAATTCAATAGAAAGTTCTTAGATAAAAACATTTAAATATGTGAATGCTTCTATCCCAACTGATTTTGGATATTTCAGTGAATATTTTTGGTTAACGTAGCTTGAAACTTGTGAGGCAGTCAACAATAAAGTGGTATGTGTCCAATCATCACTAAGTTCATTGTGAATGGTGGTAATAGTGCCTTTTGTTAGGTTTACAGATGCTTAGCCCTCTATCAAGTTTTTTCTCACACATATATGCTTTTAAAACTATATTCTCCAGAAATAACCCCAGGAGGTAGGTGTTATGATCCTCACTTATAAATCAAGAAACTGAAACAAGGAAATCAAGTAAACTGGCCAACATATCATAGTGGGTAGTTGTTTGGGCTGGGATTCAAACTCAGGTCTGTTTCATTCCAACTTTAGGTCACCATTAGAACAAATTCAAACATATTCACTTCAGATATCGGAAGTAAAACACTTGATAGAAAATAATACTGTACTCTCTACCCCAAAAAATTATTCCAGCAAATAAACTTTTGTGGAAAACATTTGAGAAACTCTGACATCTCCATTCAGCACGCTTTGCCGAAAGTATACTTTACAGAAATTTTAAAACATGTATCCTGAACTAGTATTCTCTGAGCTAAGAATTCATACAGAATGAATATTGATATACCTAAAATTTTCCACATCAGCAACTCTAGTGTTCAGCAATTTAAAAATAAACTCCATAAGAGAGGATGCACCTTAATTAGAGGGGAAATCAGCAAGTCACACAATCTTAAAGCTAAAAGATTTGGTAAAGTTTCCTAACCTAACCTTCATTTTACGAATGATAAAGTCTGGGAAGATTAAGTAGTTTGTTCAAGTTTATACAACTAAAAAGAAACTAATTCTAATACTTTTCTATTTATAGCAGAATAAAAATATTTCCAATTCCTAATCATCTTCTTTAAGACTTTAACATTTTAAATTAAAGTAATATATCAATGAAATTCTCCACCTGTAAGATTGAAAAACACCTTGAACTTGAATCATTCTGATAATCAAATCTTTCAACTTAAATAATTTCAAAGCATCCTATTTTAAACAAAGAGAACTCTCATTTTCCATGGCAAACAAGGAAAGTAAATACTGCATCAAAACACTTTTGTATTACCAACAGTATTTATGTGAACTTTAATTGCTTTCTCACAGAGATGAACAAAAATGAATTGTAAGACTTAAAAGAAGGAATATAAGAGTCTTAATGAACATTATAAAAACTTGATGTATACTATAAAGACTAAACAAATTTATAGCTTCTTTGTTATTACATAGTCAAGTTTTCATTTTGTTATAACTTGTGCTTTATACTGACTCCTAGTTATTAGGAATTCATTTGTTTCTGGTTACTTTTGGATTTTGTTTACCAAAATGAAATGTCAAAAGTGAAAAAAAAATCTGAATCACAAAAGTTCTACTAATGTAAAACTATTCACTGAAATATTTAACAACAAAATCAATCATAAATAAATTAAGACAATTGCCTATTGGACCCATCATTGTTACATAACTTTCCTTAGTTACAACATAATCCACATTCATATGTGTGCTAATGTTGAAAAACATTTTTTTAAATAAAAATTCATCATAAATACACAAATCCTTATTTCAAGTGAAAATGAATCTACGAAAACCTGTTCGAAACAAGGAAATCTGAAGTCACAAATCACCTTGATCAGGCAACAGCTCAAAATAACTAGAAAATTCTCTAATGGCATTAGCACCAGCCCAAAACGAAGCACTTGTAGAGTATTCAGAAAGAAAAGTACCTTCCGTAAGGCAGAGAATTTCCAGTGTTCGAACTGTAGTAATCCACATAAAGAAGACATCTTCAGAACTCCCATCATTTTGAATCTTATGTAACTCCAAATGAAAAAGTTTGGTAACTTTTCATCCACAAATGATGTGACATTGTACTGGTACTTCCATAATGTTCACTGATATTAAGATCCCATAAGAACAATGCATTGCATGATGCTTTCTAGATGCTGATAATAACCACATCTGTAAAACTGAAATTAATTAACATTAGCTTCCAAGCCATACTACACACTCAATTTCATAACATTAACATAGTTTAGTTATTGATGTAAAAATTCAAAACTACATAGTTCCAACACTTGAATCCTCTATAGGTGCAAGTTTTAATGGATACCACCATACAAAATCATAACTTTAAGAAGTTAAAATAGTGTTTGGATGTTTCTTTAGTTATTAGCACATTCAGTTTGATGTTTCATTTCTCTTGTTATACTGAAAAGGCGGGTAAGTCCAAGAGTGTGAGGGAAGCCTCTAGCCCACGGGTGGGGAGAGAAAAATTACCTTGGTATTTGGAAGATCCCATAAAACATAATGATAATGACCTAAATTTGCATTGTTGAATTTAAAAAGCCTATTCCACACATTCTTAATATTTCAACATATCATAGTAGCTAGAGCATACTACATTTGCCCACTTTCAACAAACTCCCAACTGCTATCCCTAAATGTCTATTAACCAAGTGACAGGACAGATAAACAACTTTTGTGGTAAAGTAAAAAAGCACTTAAACAAATTTCATATAAAGTGAAGGTGTTTACTAGTTGCAGAGTGGTTGCCTCATTTAAGCAAGAACCAACTTAGAAACACTGGGAAGGTTAACTACTTACTTTGGAAACAAAGTTAGGGAGTCTCCCTTTGCCTATAAACAAGGAGGAGATTCCGCTGCCTCTGCACTCAAAAGAGCCGCAACAGCCATCCCTCTTTGGGGCGGGCGTGGCTGATGGAAACAAAAGGTTAAAACACAAAAGGCAGGCGGAGGGCAGGATCTGAGGAGCCTCTGGGGCTCACGTTCCACTTTCTATTCAAACATGTTGAAAAAGGTGAGGGGGGAGGTAAAGTGAGAAAGGTGATGATGGATCCTAAGGACAACATAGGTTATTCTGGGTGGGTGGTGAAACTAAAGGGGCGCACAGGATGGCCGATTCTAACTAGTGGTCCAGGCCCCATCCCTCCATCTCTGCATCTCTGACAGTCAGGAACCTGTGGCTTTCCCCACCCACCCTAGCCCCAAAGAAAACTTTCTTAACTCTTACCTGTTTGCTCTAACCCCCTGGACCACAAGAACAAGAGTCCACTCACCCCCAACCCAAACCTCTTCTGCATTCTATTGTTGCAGCTTTGGCATTGTGCGTTGGATCTGCTGAGCGCTTCGCAGTTAAGTTATAAAACTGTGAGGAAAGGACCTCCAGTTCCACATCTCTTTCTTTTGCATGACAAAGTCTGGGCGGGGTGGGAGTGAGACTGATAAGAACCCATCCATTTCAGTATGTTTTCTCCCTTGTGCATGCAGCTGAAGGAAAATGAGGCAATACCCCCTTGATATACCCTGTCCCCCACCCCATCACCAGTTCCTCATAGAGAGAGACACTGAGAAAAATGCCTGTCTGGCTTTTGCCTATTAAAAATAACAAATAAAACCATCTGAGCAAGTTCGTTAAAGAACAAAAGACAAGGGAGCAGGGAAAGGAGGTACAACTTTCTAGCCAAACTTAGTCACTGGACAGACGATTCCTCTGTCCTCAAAGGGCGGGGAGCAGGGCGCATTAAGGGGGAGAGAGAGATAAACAAGACAACAGCCTCCACTCACCTTTTTCCCACTTGGTCTCACTTTTCAGAGACGCTCCCCTGTTGCAGTCGGCAAAGAGCGTGGACACTTTTGTGTGGCCTGACACCGCAGAAAGTCGAGGCTGCAAAGTTGCTACAGGGAGATAACCGGGCGTCCGGGGCGAGGGGAGGAGAGTTCATCAGAGTTCCCCCCTTTGTTCCCAGTCCCGGAGCAGACAAAGAGGCGGCGAGCAGCGGCAGGTTCTCCCTCTCACCCCTTCTTCCTCTCCCCTCCCCTCCCGTCCCTCCCTCCCCCGCCCCCTCCCTCCCCGCATCTCCCGCCCCGCTCGAGAACCTGGGAGGCGCCGGGCCGCTTAGTCCCCATCTCCAGGCCACTCGACCCAACCATCTTCTCCCACTACCTCGCTCCAACTTTCCCAAGAGATGCCGACCGTGGTCCCTCCATAACGCCCCCTTCCCATCGCGCTCAGATCTTTGTGTGTGGTGGGGGGGGATCTCCAAAATCATTGTTTCCGGGAGATGCGCCTCTTTGTTCGCACTTTCCCTGCCAATCAACATGAACAATCCACTTTGGCATTGAGTTTCTGACAGTTTTTAATCATCCCAAGCGACAAAATGCGAAGGGCTGGGGGTCAACCCCAGAGGGAGGATACCGGCGGTTACACAATTAGAGGTGGGCGCACCCCAAGCTCTCCATCCTTATTCTTCCACCCAGATTCACTCCCTTCATCCAATACACCAAAACAACTCAGAGGGGCTTCAGGGGTTGGAACAACCCCCCTATCCTCCACCCCTCTCCTACCCTACCACACAGTCTTTTAGGAGAGCCCCTCTAATCCTCAGGACAAAGCCCAGCTCCGAGCTACCTGTTGCTCCGCCGCTGCGCAAATCGGTCCAGGGGCTCACTGGCGGATCCCCACCTGGAGCATCGCGCCCACCTCTTAGATCCCGAACTTGCCAGAACCTCAATCCAGGACAGCAAGTCTCTGGAAGACCGCGCTCCTCCAGACCCTGGACCCAAGCGCTACTCTCCTTTTCACTTCCCTAGGGCACCGCCTTATCCTCACCCCCAAAGATTTGACTTGAGGTCCCAGGCGTTCTCCCATCCTCTATCACTGGCGCGGCTGGTCCCCTCTTTCCATCCCCTCCCCCACCGCCTTAGCTGGGGCAAATCAGGTGTCCAGATGAAGAGCAGCTCCTGTTCCTTCCCCAGGTACTTTACCAGTAATTCCCAAAACTCTAAAATTGGGGTCCCATCTTCACCTCCCCCATCTCTAGGCCCTTATCTCAACTGCGGGTCACAGCACTGTCTCTCTGAGGGACTCAGAGCAGCGCTAATTTTTCTTCTAAATCTCACTAAAGTTGAAGAGGGGGAAAGCCAAGAGGTGGGGGTATTGCGAGAGAGTGGGGGCCCGCAGTTCTAGGGCTAAGGAAAAACCCACCAAAATTCCAAAGCAAATACCCAACCTCCAGAATGCGCTCAGACCAGAGCGCACCTTCGCCTTCACCGTATTTCCCCATCCCTCCCATATGTGGGATCCTTGCAGGACGATGAAGTTTGTGGGTAAGGAGGAGGCTTGGGGCTTTGGGAGCAGTGCCAGGGTTGGGTTTGGGGTAAGGGAGATGCCCGAAGACATGGGGAGGGAGCAAAGAGCCCTTGCTGGGTCCGAAATGTCGCGGTTGGCGGTCCCCTCACTCGCCCAGCGACACCCGGCCAGGTCTGTCCCCTTGAGCAGAACAAAGACATCTCAAGGAGCTCTTCTGTCCTCGCCTCTGGCATCTGCACCCACCCGGAGCACCACTTGCACGAGTCCACGCCTCGCTCCGAAACTTTGCAACCAACTTGCCCCGCAGTACGCGCGCGTGGCGCGAAGAACACAAGGAGAAACAGGGACAACTGTATCCCGGGACAGAGATGCCCGCCTCCTCGGACCCTCCTGGACGATGAGCGCTCTTCCTCGTGTCGCCTTTTCTGGCCCGCGCTCAGGGCGATCCATGGTGCAGAGCGACGGGACCACGTGCTTTCCCTGTTCCCCTAGGAGAACGAAACGAGTTTCTTTAGTTTGGAAGCGCGCTGCACTGGGCAGTGTGGTCGGAGTAAAGAGTCAGCAAACAGAAATGGAAGAGAAGCGGGGCCAGGGAGAGGCTCCGACTGCGGCTTGAGGCCGCGTAGGTGAGCGAGCGCGCGTGGGAGCTGCGCGGGTCTGGCTAGGTTCCTGCGCGCCAGTCCCGCTGTTTGATCCCACCAGCGGCTGCGGGACGGAGTCAAGACTGTCCGCCCACCCAGCTCGCCTTCAAAAGCATAAGCCTCCAAGCGCATGGGCCTCCTCACCTGCAGGACACCTGCTCCCGAATTCCTAGAGCCCTGGGTCTCCTGTGCAGCCAGCCACTCTCCTACTGAAAGCCCCAAAGCCTCATCTTAGGGATCTTGAACGCAGTACAGCCAACCACAAAGAGAAAACAGCCCCCACCCATTCTTGTCTGGCACATTTTCCTCTTTGTTTAATTTGACGACTTCTAGAATTATCTTTTTAGGACAACTCCACCTTCCACCACACAAACTCTTCCTTTCCAATATCCTAGGGGATCTGCTTGGAAAATAATGAAAAGTCAGTACTTCTAGACAGTTCTATTATGCTGTCTCTTGAAAATACTAGAGTTTAGGGTAAATTGACTATGAGTCGCTAACTTCTAAATCATAACTAAAAGTCCACTTCCTGTAAAAGTGTACTAATTGAATATTAAAATATTACCAAACCTTTGAAAATATCAATTGATTGTTTCCCTTTTCTTAAGAAATGAGGAGTAAGGGTCATTTGCTAGGTGAAAGTATATGACTTTAATAAGGCTCTCTCCCTGCATTAGGAAACACCTGTCAGCTGTTTGAGGCATCTCCCTTTCCAGCCTGATTGTGAACAATCATTTCTCCCGAGAATTTTGGTCCTTAACTAGTCAGAGCTCTTCCCATCTCTACTCTTGAGTCACACTGTGTATGACCTAGCCACTACTACCTTTTAAAAATGTGTCATCTTTTCTCAGATGCCACATTTTTAATATTTGATTAAAAATTAATATCTAGGCTCAAAGATGACTATATCAGAGCAAATGGGCTTAGAAACCCAAGTATCTTCTCTGTACTGACAATGTGGAGCTTCACGTGGGGCTCTTCCCTGTCATTCCTATTGGCAAGCCAAAGGTATCTTACTGCAAGTCTCTCCCCTCTGCTTCTCTGTTCAAGGGCTTCCTCTAGTTGCTAGACCCCACTTTGGCACTACAGGGGTGTGGTCTGGAAATGCCAGGCAGTAAAATGCCTCTCAGAGTAGCCCTCAAGAAATCAAGAGGGGAGTCAGTTTAAAATTATCCCAGCTTCCCCACCTGGAAGGAGGATTCTATAGGCATAGCTCCTTTCATTGTGCTTCACTTTATTGTACTTTGCAAATGTTGTATTTTTTACAAATTGAAGGCAAGCCCTCCACCAGCAAAAAGACTACAGCTGGCTTTATTGCAGTGGTCTGGAACCAAACCTGCAATATCTCCAAGGTATGCTTGTATTAATTTGTATTCTGCACTCTCCCAGAGGTCCCCAACTTTGAGCCTCAATTGCCCGCAGCAGTCACCTGCTCTTTAGGGAAATCTGTATTGGCTTCCTTCCTTCCTTACCTGTCTCACTCTCCTTCTGGTGCTAAGATTACATCCTAAATATACAACAGTAGTTGCCCTTCAATCCTGCTGTTAGTGTTAGTTTCTGAGGAAACATAACCTAAGGAAACTCTCACATGCGCTTTCTAAAGGGAGGAATCTCTTGTATTTAGAGAACAGAGATCAGATTTTCACTGGAAACAGGTTATTTTAGTAATGACAAATGTTTGAGTTACCTATTTCATTTTCTATATAATAGTTTAAAAATAGCTATTTTACTAAATAAAATATAGAAAGAGCAATATGTAGAATCTTATCTCATCCATGAAATTTAGTACGTAAGTTCATAACATAAAAAGTTTCTTAAGCCCAATACCAGCAGACAGCAATGCAACTGGAAACTATTAGAATCACCTTCTCAAAAAAAAGATGAGTTAGAAGTAACATAATGGTCTTTGATCGAGCCTCCAATGAGAATGAAGAAAGTTGATTAAAAACATCTCAAAGTCTCAGTGTGACCTAATCAGTACTATTTCCAGTGACAGATCATACGATGTTTTTCAGCAAATTTCTCACAGTATAAATTGGCCAACAATTGCACCACTTTTCATGAAATTATTTATAAATATCATTCTCCTCTTAGTCACCATTTTAAATAAATCATCAAATGTCCACATATTTATAAACCACTAATGCTACCCTTAGCTCCAGAACTTTCCTTTTGTTAAGCAGCTTTCGCTGCTATTTTTCTTAAGATCTCACTGTGGCAGTTAGTATTGCTCAACAAGTTTTTGTTGCTTTTCTTCTCAGTACATGGTAGGAATGTAATTCCTACCCTTTTTGAATCAAGTGTGGCCATATGATTTGTTCTGGCCAATGAAATGTGAGCAGAAATTGTATGTTTCTTCTATGTAGAAGCTTTAAGAGCCAGTGTGTGATTCCATATGCTCCCTTTCCATCTGCTACAGTGCTGAATATGGCTGCTGATTTAGTCTGGGTACTAGAGTGAGACCCCCAGCCAAACCTCAGTAGTCAGTGCAAGCAAAAATTAATCCTTTCTTGTCATAAGCCACTGAGATTTTAGGGTTGTTTGTAATCACAGCATTTCCTGACCGATTCTTACTTGTTCAGATACTCTCAGCCATTTATCTTTGCTAAGTTGTACCTCTGGTTTCTTTATGGGTTTTAGATCTTGGAAAATTTATACAGTACCTCACATGAACTTCTACCTTATTTTCTAGCTAGATTTCAAGTTTAATGTTACTGTGCTGGGTAAATTGTTTTCTTTATGAAAAATTAGTTTATCTTCTTGTTAAAGAAAAAAAGACTACCAACAAATTACTAAGAAGAGGGTAGGAGTTTGTAGAGTCTGATATACATCATTTTTGTCCACTGAAAGAGTTAACTCTTCCCAATCTTTGTCCTAGGATATCGTACTACGTTTTTAAACTAGATTTCTCTGGATAAGTTTTACTGGTTTTACTTACCTAATAAAACTTAGAAGTCATCACCTGCTTCATGGGGTCATTATGAGGATTAAATGAGATACAAAATTAAAGTCTTTCACCTAGGAGCTATACATAAAAATGGCTACCATTCAATTTCAAATACTTCATGGTTTCCTCAGCAATTTCTCTGTTCAGAAACATTACTAAGGAGACTTGCCTGTTCTGAAATGTTTTCCATTTTCTTAATATCCAAACAATAATCAATATATTGCAAAAACGATGTTAAAACAACAGCTCATCTTTTTGATATCTAAAAGATATCTGGAAAATTGAAATCTTGTTTTATTTCTGATCCCTAGATTATTGGTTTTACTCTTATTCTTGTCACTGCTACTGTTACTGTTTCTAATTCCTTCCATATCCTAGTGTAAAATTCAATCTCCATAGCCTAGTATATAAGATCCTCCACATAAGGCTGCCCGTCCTCTCTCCCAGTCTGTATTTCCCATCCATCTGACTCACAGTGTGCACTCTGACAACACTAAACTGTTTATAGAAATGCTGTATCAGACTTACAGGCTTTTACTCATGTTGTGCTCCCTGGAAACATTTGTCCCACCTTTTCCTGGTTCTAACTCTTACTCACCTGTCAGATCCTTCTATACCATCATCTCCTGTAGAAAGTGCTTCCAGAATCCCCAGGTTGCACTAAGTGTCTCTCCTCAGTAGTCCCATCACTATCTCTATTGTTTTAGGAGGTAGTGGAAATTTTTGATGAAGAATATGAATTTTGGAATCATCAGCTTGTCCTGTATCACCCGGCTTTGCCACTCACCAGTTGTGTGACCGTGACCCAGTCACCTCACCTTTTTGATTTCAGTTACCATCTGTAAAATAATATAACACTACCTGTATCATGTGATTGTATGTATAAAATGTCATAAAATTGTGAAGTGTTTCGCATATAAGCCAGACAATAATAAAAACAGCAGGCATCTATCGAGTGCTTATTATATACAGTAGTTGTAAAGAAAGTTAAAATAGTAAAATAATAAATGGTATATTTCATTATGATTCGAAGTTATAAGGTCTGGAATTTCAGTAAATAATCTTCCTTAAGGATATTGGGCATAGAAAACAAAAGCTACTCAAACTATGAAGAGGAAATTCTTGTGCTATAGAAGTTACCCCAGTTCATAAAACAATTTTGTTTTCTGTTCACAGACATCTTTGTCATCCCCATAGTCACTGTGATTCATTTATCTCTTTATCAGAGCCCATCATCTTTATTTCTATAACACAGCTCTTCTTGAGCACATGCTACTGACACTGGAAGTTTTATCCCAACCTACAAATAGTCATCCACATAACATTAAAAAAATCATTCATCCTTCCTACAGATATATAGTTGAGCTAGTAACAACATGACACTTGCTTTACCTTTAAAAAATGTGTTTACAAAGACAGCAAAACTTGATTATGAAGTCTATTACTAGGAAACAAATCCTTTTTTTAAAAAAAATAGTATATGAAATATTTTAGCCTTTTTTATTTCTAGTTCATTAAGTGACTTCTATAAGCATTCATTATAAGCTTGAAGCCCAAAGATGAAGGCAAATGTGGCTTCCTTAAGTATAATCTGTTGTTTGAAAAAAATTGAGAAATTGAGAGATTATATCATAAGGACTTTTATGTAAGGTAAATTCTATAATGAAGGATAATTTTGAAGGAAACATCTGACCTTACATTTAGGAACATACTGATATAAATCTGTCTTCTCACCAAATTCTCATATGTCACATGTAGCACTTTGCTTTATTAGTGCAAGAGAGATCTCAACAAATTCTACCCGCCATCTCTCCAAGACAACCTATCAGCCTCCGCTTGCATTTCTAAATGTATTACAACTCTTTAGATTCTTTCTTCCCATCTGAACCAAATATCATTTGCATGTCATTATTTAGAAGATTCTAAAATAGCATGTTATCTTTTAAAAACAGATTTAAGCATTTCCCTCTGTTGAGGTTCATCCTCCCACCTGCAGCACCTTTGCACATTCTGCTTTTACTCAGATCCAGTCATCTAACCATCCTCCATTTGTGCTATTATGATGTAGGCTTCCTTGTGGAATCAGGGTTCCACTCATTACAGAGTTTTCTCTGAAACCCTCTGTATTAATTAAATGGATGGTACTTTTTTAGTAAAATGTACATCACAACTTTTGATTACAACTTATGTTCTTGGATGATTACCCTAAGTATAAAGCAGTTCTACAGGCTCACACGATTATGCAACAGCAATATCTTTAACTTCAAGGGAAAAAATCTGGTCCTGTTCCATATTAAATGACATAATTTTTGGTTTTAATTCCTGATTTTCTATTTCATAACAGTTATCCCTTATATCTGACTTAGATAAAATCTTTAACCCAAAGGCAGTGCAATTTAATGAAAATAGTCTTACCTGTTTTCCCTCAATTTTGCAATATTTTTATGCTCCAAATTCATGTCTTTGCCATTGCTTTTTATTTCCTGTGGAAATACTTATTTGAAATGATAACAGCCTTAAACAAGAATAGAACTGATGAATATTTTGCTTTGCAGAGAAGGGTATTATTAGACTTTCTCCTCTAGGCTAAAAGAAAAAAATCAAGGTCATCCTAGACATGAAAGTGTCTCAAAGAAACATTTTTATTATAGCTTTGACTTACTCAATCCAGGAAGCCTATCACTAATAAATACAATTAAAAAGTATACGGGAAAAAACAAGGTTACCTCTTCTCCAGTCACCTGATTTCTATTCCTGCTTTCTGTTTTATTGCCCTGTATTCTAAAATAACATTGATTACACTTTACCATGATTTAGAGTAGCCCACATGTCACTTTGCATGGGTTAGCACATGCTGTAGGCTACTAGGCCCTATACACCCAATTTTGATATTCATTTTTGGTTTTAGATTATGTTAACTCATAAGAGATTTCCTTGTTTTATAGTATTCTCTTCTCTCAATATTTATTTAGTTTGCTTTTTACTTGCTGGAAAGCTTAGCCCTCATAACAAGGGGTAGAGGCAGATCCCTTGATCCAGAACCTAGGCAGGAACTCTGATAACAACCCTTCCAACCTGTAAGAGGAACCACTTGGCCCCATAACAGCTCAGAACACTGTCAGCCTCAGAAATGCCTGCCAATAGCCTCCACAGAACAGACCCTTGCCTTTAAGGAACAGTGGGAGAGCCATCATCCTATTTAAACTAGGGCAAAAAGGCAGCCATTTGTCTTCTCCTTCAGAGCCAGCATTTTTTTCCTGTAATAAATGACTTCATTCCACAGCTGGAGTTACAGAGGTTAAATTCACAGCTAAGTACAATCCTTTACTCGTTGCAGCACCTTCCAAAGGATTCTATTTTATTAGCAAAAACATCACTTTGAGTCAGCAATAAATGTGGGGATGTGGTCATACAAAATTACTAAAAATAATGGTGAAAGTCTGATGTGGAAAACAGAAATTATTAAATCATAAGTATTTTTTATTTTCCCCTAAATTTCAAATAAAGTAATAAAACGTTTAACAGGGGCATTTTTGTATCACCATGTTCAGTTTCTTCCTATGAATCAATCCTTGGTCCTCTTCTCTTCTTGTTTTACACCTGCCTTTCCAAGCTGACCCTATTTATTCACTATCGTTCTGAGTACTGATGACCCCATCCCTGTACCTCTGGCCCAAAGTATTCCTCCTTGAACCAAACACCTGTAAATCCAACTGCTCAGTGGACATTTTTGCCCATAAGTCTCACAGATATCTATCTCACACTTCACATACTCAAAACTAATTTTACCAGATTTCTCTCAAAATTAGAAACTCTTACCCATAATCCTTATTATTTATCAGCAGTATCCATCTAACCAATTGTGATGGTTAATTTTCTTTCATCTTGACTGGCCTAATGGATGCCCATTCTGGGAAAACATTATTTCTGGCTGTGTTTTCATATGTTTGTGGAAGTGACCAGCATTTGAATGGGTAAAGTGAGTAAAGAAAATCCCCCTCACCAATGTAGGTGGGCATTGGCCAACAAGTTGAGGGCCAGAGAAGAACGAAAAGACACAGGAAGGGTAAATTTGCTCTCTGTTGAGCCAGGACATCCATCTTCTCCTGCTCTCAGACATTGGCACTCTTGTTTCTCAGGACTTTGGATGCAGGCTGAATCACACAATTGACATTTTTCATTCTCTAGCTTGCACTTGGCAGATTGTGGGACTTCCTGGTTGACTCAAGTCATTGTGGAGAGTGAGATTCCCATTGGTTCTGTTTCCCTGGAGAACCCTGACTAATACACTGGTAAAGGGAACAACACCAAAAAAATATGTGGGAGTTACCAAAAGATTTTCCCTCTCCCCTCACTCAATACCCAAACATCTTAACAGTCACAAAGAACTGTCAATTTTATTTCCTTCGCATCTATGACATCTTTCTCTTCCTGCCCCATGGCTACTACTCATCTTATCATCTACCTCCTCAGGTGGCTGCATTTGAAATGAAACCACTAAGGAAGTAATTAAGGTTGAATGAGGTCATAAGAGTGGGTACTGATCTCACAGGATTAGTGTCCTTATAAGAATACACATCAGAGCTCTCACTCTCTCTTTCTCCACAAACGCACACAGAGGAAAGGCCACATGAGGACACAGTGGGAAGTAGCCACCTGCAAGACAGAAAGAGAATCCTTACCCAGAATGGAATTGGCCAGCACCTTGATCTAAAACCTGTAGCCTCCAGAACTGTGAGAAAATAAATGTTTTGTTGTGTAAGCTACCCAGTCTTTGTTATTTTGTGATGGGGGCCTGAGCAGACTAATACAGTCTCCAATAATGCTCTCTTCTTCCAATATCACACAGCACCATGTCCAGTTCGAAGCACTATTCCCAGAGTGACCTTTTTAAAAATGCCATTTTGATCACATTATTCATTTCCTTAAAGAAAAAAAAAATTATCAATGGCTCTCTCTATTTCTAGAGTTCACTGAGTTTCCTCTGTGACCTGGCTTTATCTACCTCCTTATATCTTTTCCTACCATTTCTAACCCTTTCACCCATACTAAACTTGTATGCCTGAATATGCCTCTCCTGTCTCCTGCTCTGTCTGTTACCCTTACCTCTAACCCTCCCCAAGGCCTAAGACTAGAGAAGATCTATTCTTCAACCTAGATTCTCCTTCTCATTGGAGTCTTTCCTGATCTTCAACATGCAAGGAATTGAACAATCCTCATGCTTCGTATGACCACTGTACCTAATTCATATCTCCATTCCAACACTTACACACTGCCTGGCAGTGTTTCTACATGTCTTCCCTACTAATTCCTGTGCCTCACTTGTTGCATTTCTAATGCCCAGTAGAGTGCCTAGTACACAACTGGCACCCAGTGTTTAGTTAACTAGAAAAATGA
Source organism: Macroglossus sobrinus (assembly GCA_004027375.1). NCBI lineage: Eukaryota > Metazoa > Chordata > Mammalia > Chiroptera > Pteropodidae > Macroglossus > Macroglossus sobrinus. Next base: position 588,649 of record PVKZ01000186.1, read on the forward strand.
TACAAAAAAAACTGGGAAAAATATCAGGACAGTATATTTCCTCCTATGACATCAAAAACATATGACCTTATTTCATTCTGATGACTTTGATCTTGCTAGAATTATTTCATTACTCCAATCTGTCAAGATTTGGAAGGAGGGCATTTATGTCTTATGATGGATCCACCAATCACAAATTCTGTACTTTCAACTAAGTAATTGATTTCATAAAGGGATTAAAAATTCCTGGTGAGAGCCTGGGAAAGGTTATTAAAAATCTCCCTCTACTTTAATATAGTCATTATCTAATTAATTTTACATTTTACCTGCTTCCTTGTTCACCTAACTCTACTGCCATCCAATCCACTACAACCTTTTTCCTTAAACCATATTTGCCTCCAGGTAAACCTGGAAAAGAGAATGTCTCACCCATTGTGTTATATGTTAATTGGTAAGGTTATTGCTTCTTCCCCTACCCACTCCATTATTGATTCTGATATACACTAGTATTCAATCTGCATACACTTGGCATTGTAAAGTGTACCATAAGTGCTTTAAGTATTTTAGATATACTATTAAATTGAATTTGAGCTCAAATTGTGTTATATTTCCATTATTTTTATTATATGTGAAATTGAAACTTCAGAACAGATTCTCAGTGACCCCTTGTAGAATGTGCCTTGGTGTTATGCCATCTGCCTTTCCTGAAAGCTATCAAAGAACCACAGACATAAAAGCTATTTTTGTGTCTATTATAGCCATGTTGCCAAGGACATTTTTCACTGTATCATTCCATGTCCCCTTTATGTGAATCTATAGGAGAAATATTTCATAGGTTTTAAGATCACAAAATGTGTTTCATTTATAGAGTGGTTTTAATCTTATGGTTAAGTCCGAAAATTAAGCAGGGTCCCTTTTTGCTTTGTTCCTTAGATATATAAAGCCCAATTTACTGTTCTTCTCTAGTATCTACTCAAGATAAAAAAGTAAATGTGTTCGTATGTATAATCTTATCCCTGGCTTTATTAATTTAATTTTTCTACCTTTATTTTCTACCCAACAAGTTATTTAAAAATTCAGTTTTGTCTTTTCTATTTATGTAAAATGTAGCACGTTAATCAGGGAATAAATAATTTCCTGTCTCTTTTTATAAATATGGAAGTTAAATGCCCAAAGATGACAAATTTAAGTAAAGGTGCTCTAAGACTGATTAACCCAATGATCCTTAGCTTTTCAGACAATTCTTTTGCATTTGCTAGCTATAATCCAATTGTCAAGTATCTAAAGAATGTTAACTCAGTACCCAGGATACCCAAGTTCTAGTACTGCTGACAGACACTAAGACTATAGTGAGACCTTAATTTTTGCATTTCCATATTCTAAAATCTGTAAAACAAAGATAATGCCTCCTGGGCTAAAAGCACTTTGATAAATATAAAGTGTCGTATGATTATTAGAGAATGGCTCTGAGGCAGAAAATATATTATTATCATATCTACATAGTAATACTTTATGTGCAAAGCTTCTGAATTCTCATAAGTAAAGCAAGCCACAGGAAGCATAACTATACATCCACATGCAGGCTCATCAGTTTAAAAAAAGAACTGCAGTACCTTAGCATTTTAGTGAGAGGTAAGAAATTGGGATTATTTCCTGGAGAATCCCCAGATTCAACCAGCCGACTTCCACTTTTCCTGGGGAATGGGGAGAACCGCATCTCCATTTTATATATGTATATATTTATGATTTTATGTGTGTATGTGTGTATGTTATGTATTACTGTGGCAAAATAGAAATAACATAAAATTGACCATTTGAAACATTTTTAAGTGCCCCAAATTCAATAGCATTAGGTGCAAGCACATTTTTGTGCAACCATCACCACTACCCATTCAGAATTTGTTGATCATCCCAAGCAGAAAGTACCTATTAAACAATAATTCCTCATTGAACTTCTAATTTTGAAGGCACCATCAATTTGTCTTTGAGTACACACATGGCATTTTAGCCACCACACACAGGGTTAAACTTTGTTTCATATAGGCTTCTCAATTTCCCTTCCTTGAAAAGTTGCTTTTTATTCAAGCAATGGGTGATTTTTCTCTTACGCTACTAATTTTTAAAAATATATCAACTTAAAAATGTTTTTTGCTTGCTTTGATGTTTTGAACATAAGTGAGACTATAGCATCAGAATTCAGTCCTTAGCTTAGCCCATTAATGTGCTCTGCCAGTAAACTAATCTCATGACCTTGACTATCAGCACTCCAAGAGGCACCGGCCTTGCTTGCTCCATAGTGAGACTCTGCTTTGACTTTGGTCTTGTCCACTCTGAAGTATGTGTGACCCGGGTCACATGGAGGACAAAGTGAAACACTATGGGTAAAAGAGTACAAATCCACTTGAAACACCAGTTCATTTATGAAGGTTAGTACATTAAATAGAGACAAATCAATTTCAGGCATATTCTATTTTATATTATTTAGTCTTATGTACATGGGCTGGCAGATAATAGTACATATTAAATGTTTGTTGAAATAAATTCAGAATAAAATTCTTCTTTTGGACAGATTTTATAGTAATATATAAATGTATAAGAAAGCGAGGAAATGTTGGGAAAATGAGGAAAGAAAACTGTTCACTATGAGCTAATTACATGCAAGATAATTGTGCTGTCTTAATGTTCATGATTTCATTTAATCCTTACATTAACTCAGAAAAGTAGGCATTATCAATCATGCCTACTTCTTGAAGAGGCTCAATTTGCCTGAGATCATAGAATAGTAAGGGGCAAAACGAGAATTTAAACCCAGACATAATTCACTTGAATTTCCATCTGTTTTTCATTTTTATACATTATATTCTAAAGTATAAACCAAAAGTACACTGTTCAATCTTTTTCTTTTCTGTGAAAGGGGTAGTAAAACTTTGAGCTCTAGATGGTAATCTGTGTGATGAAAGATACAGGAAAGTTAGAGAAATGGATGGTGGATTGGAGAATGATCTGAAATACTCCAATCAAGTGTTCCTCAAACACCTTCTGAGACTCTATCATCAGGCTTGATATATTTCAACTATCCTATTCTAGAAAATTATACCATTTACCAACATTTAATATTGTTGTTTACCCTTTCTTGGTGTTTTTCAAGATTTACTTCAATATGGTTGATAAATAGCCCACATATGCTAGAGAGAAACAACCCTTGAGTTTCTGGAATTTAAAATAGAAAACTACTAATAGGACTTCTGGGACCAAATCAATTCTGGAGTAATAATATTATCATAATTTAGATACACCAATTTCAAAAAGAGGCTGGTGATAAAAAATAATTTTAGCACATATAGTACAGAATATGGGGCATAAACTATGTTTAAAAAGAGATACATTTTAAGTTTCTAAAACGTGTTTTAGAAACCATTATTTAAAGTTTATAGTAATTGAATAAGCAGAAGAATGTATTAAGTACCTAATGTCATTATTACATCAACTGAAAACGTCTGGACTTACCCGATGGTAGAAAATATAACATTGAACATGGAAAATTATGAACTTAAAGACAGTGAATATATTTGCTCACAAAGTCTTACACCAAAAGTCAGAATTATTCATTATGCTTGTGGTTTCATACTAAACAAAAAATCTTCGTGCAATTTTTAAAAATGATGTTTGTATTTATAAGGAAATCCTTGTAGATGTGCAGTTAGGGGTATGTCAAATGTCATCTATCTTTCATTGTATTTTCACCTGCAGAAACCCAAAAAAAGACTACCAGTTATAGCCTTTAAAAAAAAAAAAACAAAAAACAGATCTATCCTTGTGCCCTGCTTGCTTTTCTTCATGAATTTTTCTTTTAACTTGTAAATCTGGAATTTCTCCTTCTCAAAAGTAAAATGCCTTTCTTCCATTAAAATTCTGTGGTTTTCAACACATTTTCTCCCAGTCATTATAATCTGTACCTCTATGTCTGTATGGCATTGGCTGAAACAGTTAGGATGCCACAGTCAATGTAGCCTTTCACAGTTCAGTTGATTACAGAATCACCATGAACAAGACCATGGAACGTCACTCTGCAGTGGCTGCAATAGCAACCTGTTTTTACAACAGAGGATCTCAAAGTTCCAACAATATGGCAGACTGGGAGACCAAGCTGATATGGTACATCCTTCTCCCATCACCACTACAAACAAATAGAAATAATGCACATGAACATTCTTGAAAGAATAAAAGGGAAACTCCAAAGTGCCATAGAGAAAGAGAGAATTTCAAACAGAGCAGTAAAAACATAACTTAAGGACACAGAGACTCAGAAAACCAACAGACATCCATGGGGCTTTTTTGCGCTGTGACAGGAAATGTGACCTTTGCCATGCAATACTGTAGCTACAGCTGATCCCTGCATAAAGCTGCTCATACTAGGAAAGAGGAGCCAGAACGACTCTACCTTCCAACTAAGAGACACACCAGAAAACTTTTCACCAGTCTACAGATCTGGTGCATAAAAAAGTCTTGTGAGAAACCCAAATGCCAATGTTGCACCATATATGGATAAAGAGTCTATATTTCTATTACTCATTGTCTTAGTCATTTTTGGATGCTATAACTAAATTACCACAGACTGGGTGGCTCAAACATTTCTATAGGCTGGGAAGTCCAAGACCAAGGTACTGGCAGGATCAGCGTCTGGAGAGAGTCCATTTCCTGGTTCACAGATGACCATCTTCTCTTCATGTTCTCAGATGTTAGAGAAAGAGTGAGAAAGCAAGCTCTCATGCTTCTTATAAGGGCACTAATGTCCTTCTTCATGGTTCCATCCTCATAGTCTAGTCATCTCCAAAAGGCCCTACTTCCAAATACCATCACTTTGGAGGGCTTAGAATTTCAACATAAGAATTTTGGAGTATACAAACATTTAGTCCATAACACTCATATGATGCAGGAATCCCAAGATGAGAAATTAACATAAAATGGGTACTAAATCAGTGAAAACCCTGGGATAAGCACTCTTTAGGGATACTCACAGACCACTCATACTGGTCTCCCACCACAGAGAATACAATCCTTGCTGAACATGAGCTCAAAAACAAACAGAGGGTATAAACTGATACAGCTTAAATAAAAGTATAAAAGAAGGAACTGGAACCATACAGAATAAATAGAAAGGTAAGGAGGAAAAAAGCAAATTGAAAAATAATTGTATTTTTAAAAATGAAAAGAACTTTTAAAAGTGAAAAGTTGTGATTGGATACCTTAGTTTGAGTTCTCCCAGAAGCAGACTCTCGAACAAAATGCAAGAGCTAGTGGTATATTAGAGAAGTGAATGGAACGACAGGAAAGTAAAAAAGTGATGCAAGGAGGGGAAGCCAGCCAATAAGGGGCATGTTAAGCCTGCTTCCATAGTGGGTTACTCAGCTCAATGGCATGGAACACTAAAATGTGGTACAAAACACAAGTCTGAGAATTAGCTCACCTGAGGAATAAGGGAGTTGGGTATTTATATAGCAATTCTTGAGTATCTTAAGTAAGCTAGTGGAGGAGGTATTTATTTCTCAACATTTCCAGCCTGCTGTTCCAGGTGGGGCAAGGAGAGGGTAGTACTAATACTGGCAGTTGGAAGCCTGCCAAAAACAAATAATTGAAAGGTTTCAGGCAGATGGGTGATGCTCAACTTAGTTAAGAGGAGACAGGAACACAGCTAACAATAAACATTATAAGCTGGAAGAATGACCAAAGGAAATATCCTAGAATTAAGCAGGAAAATAGAGATAAAGAAATTAAAAGATTTCAAGGCTAAAATGAGAAAGACTTTTATTAAGTAATCTGAAAGAAAGTATAGGGAAAAAATGAGAGAGGCAATTTATATAAATTATATATTTATAAATTTATAAAAATATATTTTATAATTATATATTTATATAAGTAAATGTTTATAAGCTCCTGAGAATTAGTTTTGATGAAAGACATGAATCAACAGAATCAAGTCCTCAAAATAAATAAAAATAAGTCCAGATAAAACAACAACAAAAAAATATATAAAAGCAACCAGAGAGAATGAGAGAAATATGTACACAAAAAAGAATGACAATAAAAGGAATAGCAAATTTTTCATTAGCAACAATATAGGAAAAAGATGGTTTAACAATATGATCAAAGTGCTCAAAGAAAATAATATAGAATGCAGGAATCTATACTCAGTTTAACTATCATTCAAGAATGAAGCAACACAAGACATTTCAAACCTACAAAGATCTAGATAGTTTGTGATTCACTAACTTTTTTAAGGAAATGTCACTCGATGAAAGGAGCAGGACTCAAATGCAAAGCAATTGCTCTGCACTGAGAAATGTAAATAAGCACTGACAATAAAACCGAAAACAATAGTAAAACTTGATTATCTGGGAGTTTAAAACTAAGGGAAAACCATATAACATCCAATACTAGAGGAAGAGATTGAAATTAAGAGTTCTAACAGGGTTTGTGCTGTTTAGGAGGAGAAGGATACAGGTAATTGATTAATTTTACACTTAAAGTAAAATATAAATGTGATAAGTGAGGGTAGGATTTACATTATCTGATTTCAAGACTTACTCAAAACTATGGTAATCAAGGCAGTATGGGTTAAAAAAAAAAAAACAGACAACCAGATCAATAGAACAAAATTAAAAATCTAGAGAAAGACCTACATTTATACAGTCATTTGATTTTCAATCAAAGCATCAAAATATGGAAGAAAAAATCTTTTACCACAAATGGTGCTGAAATAATTGGTTACCACTACGAAAAAAAAAGAACAGAAATTCATGTAATGAAAACAAAGACATTACCAAGACAATCAACAGAGAAAGATCTTTACTATGTTAATACTAAAAAAAGAGAGAAGAGAGGAGATAGATGATAGATAGATAGATAGATAGTTAGATAGATAGATAGATAGATAGATAGATAGATAGATACACACACACACATATATATACACACACATATATATACATACATATACACACACACACACACACACACACACACACACATACACGTCATGTTTATTGTGAGAAAATATTAGGAACAACTTTATGTCAATAAATTTGAAAATATAAAATTGGAAATCATCTTATAAAAGATCAAAATTGTTTCATAAAAGGAAAACCTGAATTTGTTTGTAATCATTTATAAAATTAAATCCATAAACACAAATCTATTCACAGAAAAAAGCATCAGAGCCAAATGATTTTATAGTGAGTTTTTACTAAATTAAAAAAAAAGCTATATGTTTTTATAAACTATTTCAGAATTGGAAAAGGTGAGTAAGAACCACACTTTGGTTTATAAATTTAGTATTCCTTCAATACCAAAATTGACAAAGGACATTGTAAGAAAGGAAAACTATAGTTTAATCTCATTTATTAACATAGATCTAAATATCCTAATGAAGCATCAGAAGATTTAATTTACCACTGTATTTCAAACAGTGACAATAGGTATGGTGTAGTAGAAGAATACACCAATTCTGAAACATTAGAAAAATCTGTTAAAGTTATTTAGCAGAATAACAAGTTAAAAGGGAATACTTATCAGATCTTCTTGATGATTTCAGAAAAACAATTACTAAAATTCTAAATCCATTCATAATAAAGCAAACTACTTAGCAAATTAGAAATAGATTGGCCCTTCAACATAATAAAGGATATCTTAAAAAAAAACAAAAACTGTACTAACATCATATATAATGGTAAAATGTAAGAAGCTTTTTCTTAATCGTCAGAAAAAAGATAAGATGGTGATCTCATAATTTCTCTTTAACATTGTACTGGAAATCCTACATCAAACAATGAAAAATATATATATATATATAGGGTCATGGAATTTGATCTTGGCATCTACTACTCTTAATGCAAGAGGAAAGATAATTTTAGGAGACATCATCAATGCCTTCGTTTAGGAGAGTCTCTGGCTAAACTACCAGTGTCGAGATGAAAGCTTGGGCCAACAAAAGCCAAGACAATGAAAAATAAAAGTAGCTCAACACCTCTCCATTTGAAATAAATAGTGTCTGGACTGTGAAATGCGACTGGAGAGGAGAAGATGGGATAGCAATACTGCTAGAAGCCAATGTCCATATTTAGAAAGAGTCAAAGGATCTTTGAGCCAGGTGTTAATATTCCATTCTAAGATATTGGAACTTTCTTGACTAAATCTCTGTTATTACAAAATTTTGGTAAGGACTTCTACACATGGTAATGCCTTCTGGGATTGGTGTGTGAGTATGTGTGTGTGTGTATGTGTGTAACTTACAAGAAGGAGGAGGAGGAGGAGGAGGTGGAGGAGAAGAAGAAAAAAAGAAAGAAGGAAGAAAGAAGAACAACAACAAAAAGAACAAGAACAAGAAGAAGAAGAAAGAAATTCTTTATCTGGCTCATCATGATGCAGAGCAACAAAAACAACAATGGACAGTCTCAAATCTAAAATAACAGCATAAAAAGGAGCCCGGAACTAGAGAAGACCATGATAACCTAAGTCCCCTGACAAGTCACAAACATTTGGCACACTACATAGCAAGGGACATGGAATAGGGTCTGGTCCAGCAGTTTTAGGAAGATGTTGTCTAGGAAACCATGGTGCTTTAGCAACAAAAGATTCTAGAAAAAATTGCAAAGTAAATATGAAAAACATTTACAATCCGATTCTACTAATTGTGAGGCCAATTACTTACATGATCTGTTGCTCAGAAAAATGAAAAGTTTTGAAATGTGTTTAAAGGATTTCACTGGAAACACTAGAATTCATTTACAGAGAAAGTTCTAATTTTCTCTCATACTTTTATTTCATCTGAGTGGAAAACTATATAGAGAATAAATATTAGAAAAAACAATTTCTTCTGGGACTTTTAATTTCTCAGTGACTAAATATTTTATACAAGAATACCTGTACCGTCGAACTAATGTCAAAGTATAAATTAGTTATATCTAAAAGTGAATCACACAGTAATCGTTTTGCTTGAACATAGAATAACTTAAGAATATTAATATGAATTACAATTTTCATTATGATCAGAAGGGACTATTAATATTCTGTTGCTATTTTTAGCATTCAAATCTCATAATTCTATAAAATTAGATTATAACAGTAGAAACATCAGCTCTAGTCAAATCAATTTTGCCAGTATAAATATTCTGGAGTTACATAACTGTTTAAATGAACTGCTTTTTAAGTCGTTGCCAAAATACAGGTTTTATTCTAGTTCCATAAAATGTGTTCCTATTATTTGTGAAATACGATCATTTACTAATATAACTTTTCTATTTATACTTTGCTTAATGTTTCTGCCAAGATTGCATTGTGTTTTGTTTTGTTGGTCTTTTTTTCTTCAACAAACAGTATTGCTACATCAATAGGCCCATTGCTTTTTGTTATATTTTTACAATATAAAACAATGTTTAGTTTTTTAAGCCAAGACTTCCTGGTATGTTGTTGCAGTTCTATTCCAGAAAATTCCTACCACAGCTAGAAAAGAATTTCTTCTATTAAACACAGCTAATAGAAGTTATCTCATGCCTTCTATCACTGGTAGACTACTAAGTCACAATTTCTATACTAAAGCTCTTTCCAATAAAAATGGATATTCCATGCAGCAAAGACTCACATGTAATAAATACTTTATGATGATCAGTGAGGTAACTTTTATATAAATGTCTTAAATGCATTACTGTGGGGTTTTTTTAGAAGAGCAAGCAGCTAGCATATTCTTCCAGTGTAAGTATTTCAAAAATTTGTTTCCTTTCTCGTCTCTCCAGCATTAAGCCAACTGAGTAGCATGTGAAAAACTTCCCAGACCCAAATCACTAATAAAGGATGATAATCTTGATGTTGTAAAATGCTCCTGACTCTAAATCATTGTTCAAATGTTCATAATGCATGAAAAATTCAAATATCAATTCAAATTACATTAATTCATCACTGTCACTAAACTATGATATTTTCTACGTTTTATCATTGAATATATCATCTCACAGCTCCAATCCTCCTGACACCTGAATTCGCCTTCCATGCCCTGGATCCTCCTCAACTACCATATAAGGCAAACTGGAATGGTATCACTTCCGGATTAGCAGTTACACAGAAAATACTGAAAAATGTAAAGTGTTATTAGACTTTCCACAGGAATGTGTGGCAAATTAAACTCACTTGGGAAAACAAATAAAAAACAAGGAATGTACCTAAAGGAATACAGGTTTAAACTGACTTTAGGCCAAGATTTTGCTTCCTAGAGTTTCCATATCTCATTCCCCACAACTTTTGCCTGGATGCCCTTAGGTTGACACTGCAGTTTGAGCTCCTTATCTAAGAGCAGTAATCACAGTGTCATACAATTCATTTCACGTCTGCCTTCCTCCTTAGTAAAGCAGGCAAACAAACTCATTTCTCCCGGAATTGGGACAGACACCCCTTTCAAAATAACCAGATGAATCATGCCTACTTCATATCCTGAACAAATCTAGAGCCTCTTCCAACAGTCTATCAACAATAACCAGAATACATGCAGAACTAGCTTCTATCATGAGCCCTCCTGTTAACTGTTTCAATCCCTGAGGACAATTTAAATGCCATTTCAATGAAATAGACACAATTAAAAAATAGCAACACTTAAATCTCTAGTCTTTATTTACTCAAAACTATTAGAAAACCTCAGAAACTTATAAAAAAAATAAAAAGGAAAGAAAGAACAGTGAATTATTTAAGGTACACTATTAATTCTCTTAAGATCTATACTCTTTCCATTTTATTTTATAGAAGTACTGAAAAAGTAATCATATCTTGGATTTTCCAATGGCTATTCCTTCTGTTTGGGGATTCATATAATGATAAAATAAACCTCTTTAAATGAGGAAGATTATTGAATACCAATATAATTACTGTGATTGCGTATTAAATCTACCCCTGATTTTCCTGGCCAAAAACCATGATATATATATATATATAAAACAGATGTGTTATGTAACCTCCTCATCTGATTGAAGGAGTAAAAGGAAGCATTATCAATTGTTAGGAAGAAAATTTCCTGGTACTAAATTCCAAAGGAAAGCTTTTATAGATCCATGTACAAAGAGATTCTGAACTATATACAGGACAATATCATGAATTGCTGCTAGACAATTTTTTTACTAAATTTTTATAGGTCTCATTTAAAAAAAAAAACTCAATGAGAAACAACACTTTTATAAAACAGTACATGTATATTCAGTTCATAAGAGAAGGCTTGAACTAAGGTAATAGGAATGGAGAGGAAAGAATGAATAGGAATTATTAGTGATTATTTAGAAATAAAAATTTGAAAGAGGAAGTATTGCAATTACTCTTCCTGTATTTCGCGTTAAATCTTGACCTTTCTCTAGCCAATACCATTTTTCTAGCATCCTGCAATGAATTGAAAGCATAAACAAAACAAAACAAAACAAAACTAGTCCTTTGCCACAGATACAAATACTACTTACTCTGTTTCTCAAATTTCAGTGGCCATATACCATCCTCATGATTCTGCCATAACTGTATACTAACATTATCATTTATGCAAATAATTTTCTTTAACGAAAATAATTTCTTTACTTAAATTTATTTAAAAATATTATATAATCACCATAAGTATTCTATCACTTTTATTGAGAAGTATGATACCTTTACTCAAATATACTTATATCCCATTTCTGACTGAAAATCACACTGCCTCACTTGTAAACAGAAATAACTATAAAATCAAATACTATGAGAACAAAGAATTGTTACTCAATTAAAACATAAAATAATAAAATAACAATCTTCAAGTAATGACAAAGCTAATTGGGTTTCAAAAGTACACACCTAAAAATAAGAAGAAAAGAACTGTTATTATTGTTAATAATAATTGAAAGTGAATATTCAGCTCAATATTTCTTAGTTCAAGACAAAGATAAGCTGGTATCCCAAAGATATTTAATGGCTTTCTCAAGAAAGTTTAGATACTGAGAATTAATTCTCAATAAAAATTTTGTAGGTGTTTGTTCAACAATTTTGTTTTCCCTAACAGTTTTCTGAAGTGAATGCCCAAATCTTCTGAATGGGTCAGGTTATTTGGTAAAAGTACCAACAGTGATTTCCAAATAGCTTCCTTTCCCTGAATCATTGCCATTTGGTTTGAGAAAATATTTATGAAAACCCATTATCAAGAGGCCTCCTCATAATTTTGAAAATATTTTCAGCAAGTTCTTCAGATGAAATTTCTAAAGAAACTATAAGTTTTTCAATAAGCATTGTCAGCAGAATAAATCAGAACTTGTTCCCAAGATCTTGAATTTATCATGTCTTCTGCATGGAAAATATAATACCTACCATGTTAAATACTAGAAAGACATAGATATAAGTATATAGAAATAGATATAGACTTGGCATCTATTATCATCTATTATATAATTTAATTTTATGTATATTATATGTAATGAGATTTTTACATATTACATATCAATATATGAAACAAGATTATATATTATATATTCAATGATATTATAAAATATACCATATATATGTGATATATATAAAATCTCATTTAATTCTCTTTCCATGGAAACTCTAGGCTTAGATATGTACTGACCTCATTCATTCAATAGTCAACAAATATTTGTTGACTGCTTACTGTGTGTCAGTCATCATTCTAGGCATTGAGATATAGAGACTAACAGAATAGACATCGTTCGGTCACTTGTATCCTTGAGATGGTTGAGGCAAGAGAAGAAAATAAACAATGTTATTTCTGATAATGATAAGCTATGAAGAAAGTAACTTATATACCAGAGATGAGTTGTGGGAAGAAAGCAAGTTATGTACCAGAGATATGTTGGGAGACAGTAGGAGAGAGAAGCAGGGGTTGGTCTGAGAAGAGACATTTCAGCTGAGATCTGAAAAGTATAAGAAACAGCTATTGCAAAGCCCTCAAGATAAGAACAAGCTTGGCATGTTCAGAGAAAACCAAGAAATTATGATGAGAATCTACTGAGCAATTAGGGATATTATATTCAGTGTCACATAGCTATGTTGAGGAGTTTGGAAGTTATATACTCTGCAATGGAAAACATGTGGAGGGTTTTAGTTGGGGGAGCAACATAATATGATTTCATTTAAAAAATATCTTGCTGGGCAGAAGAAGGAAAAGAGACAAAGTTAAAAGCTTGTATACTGGCTCAACAAGAAGTGATGGTGGCCTTGCCCAGATAGTAAAATGAAGTAGATTTGGGAATAGAGTCAGCTAGACATGCTATGTGAGAGAAAATTCAGGGTGAGGGAGGAGAAGCAGGAAAGACTCTTCGGTTTGGTATGATAAATTCTCCTCCATTTTCATAGCTGGTAAGTGGCAGAGCTAAATTTAAACCCAAGGTCTGATTCCAGAGCTACTCTTTGCTCCATTCTTTCTTTTGGTGGCTGCTGTATGGAAGTCCAAAGCTACAGCCTGCCATCTTCCTTAATCACTTAATCCCAAACTTTCCGTTTTGGGACTTGGTAGAGCCTGGGCTCTCCTCAAGCTCTGGACTTCAGACCACTCAGGGTATAAATTTTCAGAACAACCAGAGAGAAGGAAGTCTTAGCTGGCGTTTAAGGATATGCAAAGGAGACAGGGACACCACTGAAGACCTGATGTCAGGGAAAGAAACCTTTATTTACCCTTTCCTATCCCATTCTTATTTTTTCTGATATTCTCACCCCATAAACCCATCCTACTTCCTCTGTCCTTTGAGGTCTCCCTGGGTAGCTATCCCCATCTCTGTGTGGGTTCATGTACCATATAAAGTCATCTTATCATCTCAGAGGCTACTAGGGGCATAACTACCACTTTGGAGAACAATACGCTAGGCAATTTCTTCTACCTTATGTGAAAGACATAAAGAAGAAGCAGCAGAAAGTGGTATTGGAGAAGTCAGAGGAGGAGAGAGTGCTTCAAAATTAGTTTCTGGTATCAAGAGAGATCTAGCAGTAAGAAAACAGAAGATGTCATTAAATTTGGTTAATAGAAAAAAAGCTTCAGAAGGTCAGACAGGCAAATTGTATTACAGTGGATTAAGAGCTAAAAGAAAGGCAAAACAGGGGGGACACGCACACATGTTAGACTTTCAGGCAATCTGAGACAGTAACTGAAAAAAAAAAGGGAGGTAGATCTATAGCTTGAGGGAAAAGCAGGACTAAGAAGTATAATTTTAATATAAGGTATATGTAAAAGCACTTTTAGAGCATTATGCAGATATAAATGTTATTAATCTTTGACCTTATCATATCCTGCCTTTTACTTGTTTCTTTTTACCTCAATGCCCTATGTTTCCAAGGAAATTTTAAGTGAAATAATAAATCATGTTTAATATTTTTTGGTATCACCAACACATTGTCCTACACAGGGAGATCAGTGAAAATTTGATTACTAAAATATAAACTCAAAATATATGGATGTGTCCAGGACACTGATATGTATGACTACATATTTCGCAATTAATTTGTTTACTATACTGGATATTACTTAAGAATAGATGCTAAAAACTATTTTTCTTTGTATTTGTCATAACACTTACCACAGTGCCTTGAACATAGTAGGTACTCAATATTTGTTGACAGTTTTTAATTACTCATATAAGTTATCCTCCAGTTCGCACTTCAAACAGCAAATCGTCTTTTGGTAATAATCAAAATTACAATGTAATTACATTAAATTGCATTCAAATATATGGATTATTTCACCCCTTTCCCAATAAAATCCAGATGTGCTACTTCACCAATTAAACCACCCCTTTATCAAAGTTCCATTAATCTCCTGGAGGTACCACTGTGCTCATTAACTAAATGTCAGGTAGGCACAGAAGCTACTTTGGATTTCACTTAATAAAACAGAGCAATTTAAAGTAATTACTCATATCTTGTGAAAAGAAGCCAATATGTAGCCAGTTTAACCTGCTAGAGATCTGTGGGTGAAAGAACCCATAAATGAGGAGAATTAGGAATAGGAGCCTTATTTGCCAAGGCTTTCAAGTCAAGCAATTATTTACCCTAAAAAAAGACAAGTTTGACTTTAGGAAAGCTTTAAAAAGCCATCTCAAATGTTTGTGGAATACTAAAAAAATGTTAAATTGCCCAATTCACTGCCTAGAATTAGCTTATTTATCTGAAAACTTATTTTAGTAACTATCTGAATTAAAGTCTTCCTTTTGATCTAGTTTCCCACATTAATGTGTTTTGCTTTTCAGAATTATGAGCAGTGCTTTATGTCATTTGCAAGAGCAAAGAAAGATATGATAAAACATAAGACTTTCCCCATAGTAATTTTCAATATATGGATTATCATTTGGACTTATTTTAACTCTGCATACTTACACATTATTTAGTATACTTAAAAATGGTCCTAAGAAAGAAATGAAATTAGACCACTTTTATCAATATAATAGGCTAGTTATTATAATAATCAGGAAAATTTAGATGCTGCTATATTTTTATACAGAAAAAATAATTTATATATTAAATATTATGAAATGAGTTTATTCCACAGTTAAAAAGTTACCATAATTAAAGAATTGAACAAATAGACCCAGTTTTGAGATATTTAGATTCTATAATTCATATTATCTGAAGGCCACATAATAGGTTTCTTTCATCTGAAAATGGCATCATCTGTTAACCAATGAGGTTAATTAGCTACTCAAAGAAGAGAAAGATGATTAATATTTACTGAACATTTAGTGTACCCAAATAGTTTTTATATGTCTTTTTAAACCTTCAGAACATACTTCTAAGATGAATACATTTCTTATTCTGCAGATGAGGAAAATGAATTTTCAGTGTATAAATGACTCATCTAAGAGCAAACAATTAGAGACTTTTGCTGTGTGTTTGCCATCAATGTGTAGGCATTTGATCTCAACAAAATGTCTTCAATTAAACAAATGAACAAACAAGCAAACAAGCAAAATGTTTCAACTATAATCAAAATATTTCTTTTCCCTACCCAAATATGACCTCAAGCAGTCATTTGTAAATACATTTAATTTTTTTCCTTTTCCTCTAAACAAGTTACCAAACTCATTTTCTATCTTAACTAGCTGCCTCATTTATGCCATATTCAATAAGCATATATTAATGGCCAATTCAAGTGGGGTACTTATAGGGACCAGTAAGACACAGTCGTTCTCTCAAAACTTTTATGGTGAGTAGGAAAGGCAAATAGATGGCCTAACCTAGACTTGTATGGATAAGGCTGCTCCGAAGAGGGAAGACTATGCTGATTTCTAAAGGAAGAGTATTATCCAGGTGACGAATTGGAGTGGGCATATCAGGAAGTCAGAATATCATACCAAGAGCACAAAAGTAAGAAAGCTTGGTATATTCTAGTAACTGAAAATATTTTAGTAATGCTGGAGTATAGAAAATAGATATTGGAAGTAAAGAGGAGGCAATAAATAACACTAGGGAGCTAAATCAGGATCAGTTCCTGAGGCAGAGTAAACCATGTTACAATACTTGAACCCTCCTGAAGGTGATGCAGAAGCATTAAACAATTTCATCCAACCACGAGAGTGAAATGATTGTCTTGAGGGGAAGCCCAGGAGTTCAAGTTTAAACACGTGATTTTGAGAGTGATGTGAAATATCTCCTATAAAGCTGTTTAGTAGATCTGGAGTGCAGGAAAGAGGCCTGAACCCTTAAGCACAGATTCTAGGGTCCAAAGATTTGTATATCATTTTTAAAGCCATAGATTTGAACAAGAACATGTTAGTTGAGTGCTCTTATTCACCAGAGAAAGTAGGGAATGTGGTGAAAAGAGAAAACCACTGACCACCAATAGTTAAGGTGTGGTCAGCAGCAGAAGACCCCAGAAGCAAACGTGGAGCAATGGAGACTTAGAAGAATCTAGTGTTGTAGAAGCCATGGGAGGAGAGCTTCCAAAAGGAGGGCATGTTCAGCAGGGTCCCGCACTTCAGGGAGGGCCTGTCAGATCAAGACTGAACCAAACACGACAGATTTAGCAATAGAGGTGATGGTGACCAACACAGTGAGAGCTGGGTCAGTGGAGTTGTGGGAATGGAAACCAGACTAAAGCTCTCATCTGATAGAATTTCCTGAGTGAAACAAAGAAATCATCGCTCTTATTTGCTAAAGGTTCTATGCCAATTACAAAGATTAAACTTTTTTTCAAGCACTTTCATTTAGTGGGCAATTAAATACACAAGTACATGCCTTTTTTTAAATTACAGCTTTCATAATCTATTCACGTTCATGTACAAACAGGCTCACCTGTAAAATGGGTTTGATGCAGCATCAGGTTAAAGCTGGACCTACATGCAAAAATTAGTGTTAACTCAAACCAGTTAACACAGTTAACGTATGTAGAATATGATTAGAAGAACTTAGAACATGATTCCAATTCTGATAATTTTTAGACACAGTACAGGAATTCACCCTTATGTACATACAAGTTAGAAGATTATTTTAATAGAATTAACTGTTTTTTAAATATTGGTACTGAAAGTTAAAATTAACCCCTAATGTATAGTTAATTGTATTACATTACGTTTTTAGAGAATGTGATTAACAAACATGCCTAAATCAGGGTAGTAATGATCCCCAATTCCTGTACTGTTTCAAGGATTTCTTCTTTGTCAGTTTACTTATTTTTTTAAATAATGAAGATAAGTAGAATTAATTTTTCTTGCCTTAATAATGTTCAATGACAGTTCTTAAATTGTAGTCCATATCTATAAATTTCAATAATATTGTAAATACATATATATAAGAAATAAAAAGATGTGTGCATGGGAAGAGTATTTTTAAGAAAGTTTTTAAATGGGGGTAGGAGATGGGGGTAGGAGAAAGAAATAAAGGGAAAGAGAAATAAGGGAGAGAAGAAGAGGAAAACTCTCTCTGTCCTTCCTGATTCTGGGTGTTATTTTGTGAGAATGAGATGCCTGGAGCTGCTAAACTCATTAATTTGGTCTAGTGATGGCAGAAAAAAAAAAAAGAAAAAGAGTCCCTGATGACACTGTAGAGCGGTTCAATCAACCATGAGCTTATTTTTGGGTGACATAGTGTTCATAATGGTTATCCATTTTTAAATAAGGTATTTGTTTCCTTTCAATTGAGAGAACTGATTTTTATACACCACACACACACACACACACACACACACACACACACACACACAGTGCATTATGAACTGCAAGATTATATATTTGGTTCTCTAAGTAAGAATTTAATTTATAGCTTATTCACTTATAACTTATTAATAAACAAAGGAAATTTTAGTCATGCCATTTAGATGCACCATTTAGTTAAAACTGTAGGAAACAAGTTAGAATACTTAAAAATAAACATGATTTTTGGCCACGGTGCAATTATGTTGTGGCATTTTAAAAAGAATCAGTTATAACTAATAATAAAAGACACATCTTGTTTTAAGTTTTATGTTCATGGAATATTAAAAGAAGAAAAAAACTAAAAAAAATTTACTTTGAAATCTTTCAATTAAATCAACCAATACAACTATGCATGATTTTTGATCCACTGTTATAAATTTTAACACTCTAAGAGGAATATATCACATTAACTCCAGTAAAGAGTAGACTATGGAATTGATTTAAGAATAAAGAATAGATTTTTTTCCCCATATTTAGAGATTTTAATTAATTTTGAAATAGGTGCATTTCCCTTCTAGACTAGACTTTGAATAAATTAGAATTGCCCTTCTAAAGTGGAATTTGAATGCTGTTTCTGGTCTCGATTCTTGTCAGGAAAATAATTCTTCAGCACAGTGGAAATGATAAGAAACTTGGGAAGCGGGTAGAAAGGAGACCCGCAGAATCACAATTATCCCACAAAGGAAAGCTAAGTAGAATCCAACATACTCTTTTAGAGATTAGGAAAGCAGATTTCAAATATTCAAAGACAAGTACAATTTAAAGAGAGAAATAGTGTAAGAGAACAGAGGACTCTCAAAATTGGAATCATTTGTGTTTGTATTATCAGAACTTGCATGAAGAAGAAAAGGTGAAGATAGCCTCAAGCAAGCTGTGTGTGAAACTTTCTGGTGTGCTCAGATTTAAAAGGGCACGAGCTGAAGATGAAAGCAGGAACATGACCAAGAATGGTGAGAGGAGAAGGGTACTGACCTGAAACAAATTCAGTAAGTTTGATGTCCAGAGGCCTCTAAAGCATATCCCTGAAAGCAAAAAGTTCTGTAGCTCAGAAATGAAGCACAAAAAGAAAGGAACAGGCCCATTGCTAGGTCTAGAGAAAATTCAGAACCATTGTGTTTCCATTTTGTTTCCATTGTCACCATCAGGAGACTTCTCTCTGAAAGAGAGCATGCTGGCTGAGAGCAACCAAGGGCCCTAATGGGGGATATAGGGAGAGCTTGCTCTGCTCGTCATCCCAGAATTGCATCTAAGACCCCATGGAAATACCTGTCAGAGATTCAAAAGGCTTATAGATCACAGGACCACCATTGGGCATTTTCAAGTAGTGATGGTGACAGGCACAGAAAGGCAAACATCTTTCTTTTTCAAGAGGAAAGAGAAGTTAGTAAGAATAACCACAAACCAAATGCTTTACATTAAGCTCCAGAAAAATTCGAGATTTCCATTTCATTTAACCAATTACAATAATTGAGAAAATAATTCAGTAATCACATGGAACCAAACTAAATGTAATAAAATCACTACATGCTGGTTTCTTTTTCTTTTCTTTTCTTTTTTAATAGGAGCTACTACTCTGATAGATATGAATATTATATTTAAGGTAAATTCTGACTTCAGCAAGACATTTCACAAAGTCGTATAACATTCTCCAAGTCTCTTTCAAACCTAAGAATTATTGATTCTTTGAAAATGCATTCTGTTTTCTTTTGTTACTTCATTCTTAGCAAACTTTTATTACCACAGATATTGGAATATTCTTGTTAATTAGTTCCAATTAAATTGCTATTCAAAATAATTGTAAGAATAAACATGTTGATCAATGTAAATGTAATGTTAAGGAAATGTTCACTACATAAGAACAACACATACAACTAAACGCTTCCTAAAAATTACCTTAAAACTTAGGTCATACTTTAAATTTTATATGGAAAAGAGGATCAGTTGTGGAATTACCCAGCCTAGGTTCAGTTCTTATTAGTCCTGGGGCAAATTATTTAACCCCTCTGAACTTTATTTTCTTATCTATAAAGTAGGGATAATAATATCTATCTCAATGAGTCAGTATTAAATGAAACAATGTATGTAAAGCATGAGTATATAAAATGCTTAGTAAATGTCATTGAAGATGCCATTAGTGGTGGTAATCATTTAAGAGTAATTTCATTTGCTTCAGAGCAAGCCAATCAATAACTTGAAAGTGGTCTTCTCTAGCTGTATAGGGTAAAATTTTGTTTGCAAGCAACAGACCACCTAACTGGTCAATGTGAATTTGTTTTCCCCATGTAACAAGGTCACAGGTGCTGATTGTGAATTGGTTCCAAAGTTCATCATGCCATGGCTCTGGATCAGCACTGCCATGGTTCTCTTGGACTTTCTCTCATGGCCACAGGATGAGCCACTGCAGCTGCTCCAAACAGGAAGGAAACAGGAAGAGGCACTCATCAAAGACCTCTTACCCATGATCTGGCAGGAAAATCACTCTCAGACACCCTCCCCCATCCTCTGCAGCTTTTCCCTTAGGTCATTGTGTGGGACCCATGGCTGTTCCTGGCCACAAAAGGGGCTGGGAAATGAATATCTGCCATTTTTAGCTACAGGGGAGAAGAGATCTGCAACAAGAAAAAAGGTAAACCAGTGTTTGCCACCTTATTTTATCTTTGTTTTTGCTTTTCATTATCAATCAGATATATTTCTTCCAAAGACTCAATTCAGATGCCTAAGCCCAAATACAATACCCTACGTCACTTTCTACACAAATGTTCATTGTTAGAGGTAAATACATAAATAAGTACACCACCCCACCTCCCTAATACAGCAAAAGAGGTACCTGTTAACCTATTTAAAAATTACAAATATCTCCCCCAAAATTGGGCAGCACTGAGCCATATGGTTACTCATGATTGCTTCTGGCCAGATGACTCACTCTTTTGTCCCTTGTATTGCACACTTTCTTTCCCAGAAATCCTTCTGATCTCATTACCTTGTTTTCTTCCTCTTCCATTAGCTGGATCAGATGTCTCTCAAAATATCACCTTCCTCTTCAGCAATGCAACAGGAAAATGATGGTAGAAGCAGTATGACATAAAGGATTGAGTGTATGTATGTGTGTGTGTGTGTGTGTGTGTGTGTGTATGCACACGTGTGTGCACCTATATAGGAAATGTGGGCAGAGAAACTAGATTTGCCTTTGATCTTCACCCTCTTAACTTCCAAACATAAAATAAAAATATCCATCCACACTTCTCTGATTATTCCCATGCTTGGCTCTCTGCTTCTATCACACCTCTCACTCTGGTCTACGCACTCCTTGCTCCCTATCTCTCAAAAAAGCAAAAGTCAGCGTGTTAAAAGGTCTCCATATGATGAAGAAGTAAAGCAGAAATGATCAGAATTACAAGCCCCCCTCTCTATGACATAGCATGCAGCAGGCTGGGACAGATACTTCTGCTTCCTTTCACTGGAAGCACTTTGTTTCTTCACCCTCATTGTAGGACTCGCCTAACCAGCTGCTCTGGGCCGGTCTTATTCCAGAAAGATAAGAAATACTCCCAAACACAGAATAAAGCCTCACCCACAGCCAGTGTTGGCCAGCTGAGTTGGAGAGGACAATGCTTATGTATCATTGTAGAAGTAGTATCAAAATTGTTCTATGCCAGGCAAAACCAGTACAAAATAAAATTCTAGGGGGAATAAATGGTGGGTCCCATAGCATTGAATAAGGACATTGAGGCTTGGCAAGCACATGAGAAAGTCCACACTGTGCAGGGCAGGAAGCTCTGAGCCAGCAGCAGAGCGACCAACCTCCGAGAAGATGGGGTGTCTTTAGGATGATCTGGGACTCACCAGAAAGATGTAGGTTTTATGCCATGATGGGGTCCTCAGTCTTCAAAGGTTCTTCATAAATATGAAATGCTCAACAGAGAACTTAGATGAGGGGGAGGGGGCGTCACTGAAATACTACCCGTGAAGAAGCATTGCTAAATTGGTTGGGAGTATTATCCTAAAGAGGACGATACTTAAGCTTACAGAAGCATGACCTCTAGCACTGCCAGCTATAGTCAAGTGGTTAAGTGCTCTATTTCTGATGTCCTACTTTCTAAGTTCAAATTTTGCCTGTGTTGACTGTCAGTAAAGTCCCTGACAGCTCTGTGAGAACTAAGTGCAGTAAATTACCCACGCGAATGCATAGAACCTTTCTCATATTAACTGAGTGTTGGCTTGTTATTAAATTCCTCCCACCTTGATTGAGATAATGCTGCAACTTTCTACAAGTGCCTGAGGCTGTAAAGAAGCTTTTTCCAGGAGCTTCAGGTACCATTTTCAGGAAAAGTCGCCTGATCATCTGTAGATTGAGTAAGAAATGGGTGGTCCTCAGACCTCATTTCGAGAAATACCGTTAAAACATTCCATTAGGGGATAATCCCACTAAATTTAGAGAATTTGGTTGAATAGGGATTTGTAAAGAAATGTAATGTTCTGTGGAAAGTCTCAAGTGTCTCTAAAAACACTGAATAAATGTAAGAACAATAACTACTTGCATTTATGAGCTGCTTTCTAGATATCAAGTGGTTACACATGTGTTGTTTCATTTACTGTCTGCTGAATTATCAGTAAATCCTACCTGCTGGAGATTGCCAGCAGCCTACCATAACAGAACTTTCTGGCTCTGGGTTTGGTTCCAACAGGGTCGGCTTGGCGAGTTAACATTGTTAGTTACTTTTTTGTGGCTATTTCATAGGCAGCTGCCATTCCACAGTAATTCTTCTTGCCCCTTATGGAACAGGGTACACCCACGAAAATTACTATTTATATAATTCTAAAATAATATAAAAGCCCTGAAACAGAAGCTTTTAAGCCTATTTGTCACGAATGTCTCAAGCATGGTTTGTAAACCACCTGCATCAGAAACATTTGTATTTAAAACCACCAACATGCAGACATGCAAATTCTACCTCAGCATAGTAAATTCAAATTTTAGGAAACAAGGACTGGAAATCATATTTTAACCAAATACCCTAGACAATCATTATATACACTAACAAGGACAATTGTTCTGTCTCATGAACTCACTAAAAATAGTTAAATTCTGCCCAGCTGGCTGCTGGGCAAATGGCATATACATAAAATGCAAGACATTATAAGGACTCAGATGTGTGAACCAGTCACTGAGCCAGCAGAGTACACACTAAATCAGCACCAGGGAACCCAGAGCTAGGGCTAGGGTGAGGCAGGTAAGGCACTAACTTGGCACAAAATTTAACGGGAACCAAAAATCTCAGTAATCAAGATAAATAATATCTTAAAGAAATATTTTAAAAATCAGAATTAATGCAAAAAAAATCTAAGTTGAACAAAAGAAAAATTTTTAAATAAAGACAGAATCAGTATTACTCAATTTTTCCTTTTGCCTCAGGCTGAAATATGGCTCAGCACAGGGCACTGAGGATGGCTCTTTGCCCTCTGAGTAGGCATACTGACCGGATGGTCCTAGTCCTGTCTTTTGTTGTGCCTAAAGGTGGAGCCTGAGGAAAGAGGAATTCTCACCTCTCATCCTCATGTTGCGGTTCAGAGGGTTTGAGGTCAAAAACCTAATTTCATTAACTTGGACACATTGTTCTTTCCTTCAAAAATAAAAGATTGAGTTCTGTGGTCCTTAACCAAATGGAATTTTATTCCGGTGACAGGATTAACTTGCCTAAGACATATAGGCTCATAAGAAGCCTCACCTACTCTACAGACACTCAATTTAAAGGACCCAGCAGCAATTTGGACAGCCAAATAGGCCCCTCTGTGGGGTGTTACTCTGTCTCAGATGCTGCTTTCTGATAGATCCTTTTGGGTGTGTAAAATTTTAAATCCTTTATAAATATCAATGATTAGCATAATTGGTGTAATTATAGGTATCTAAAAGATAGAAAATGCCTGTGTAACAGCTGCCAATAGTTGGTTTCAGGAAACATGCAGTCACTTGTGGAGAACAAGGATCAGGGTATAAACGCTTAGGTAATATTATTTCCAGATGGACCAAATTGAATCAGGGATGGCACAGAGATAGAAAAGGTGGGATCAGCCTCCCCTGACTGTACAGTTAGTGTGTACAGGTTAGAGAACCAGTGGGCTTCAGCCACTATGTTAGGGAGAACTAGAAATAGTTTCAATGATCTTTTGTCAAGTTTATTTTTACATGTCCCACAGTTGTTAAGGCCCACATTAATGGTAGCAAAATGAAAAAAAAAAAAAATTGGCAGTCCTCATTTGCCAAGTTCCATCTTCTTACAAAAGCACATGGAGAAAATGGGAATACCTTGGATTTCTCTACTCCCTAAATATTTGGGGCTAGGTTTCATTCATAAAATGCTTGTGGTTTATTGAATTCTTTAAGCCAGTTTTGTTATTAATAGGCATCTGAACCTGAAACATTTGAACATTGCCCCTTAACACCCTTCCATTGTCAGAGGTGGGTTTGGAAGGGAAAGAGGAATAATTGGGTGAAGTTGAAACGACTTTGAGGAATTGTTCCTCCTGCAAATTTCCAAGGCCAGCTAACAGTGAGCCTGCCAAAATAGTGACCAAATACTAACCTGGAGTTTCTTTGTAATCTAAAAAGTTAAAAATACTATGAGCAGCTGCTCTGATCATACCCTAAAGCAATAGTTTGATTTTCTTTCATTTTTAAGCACAATTTTTATGTAAAATAGATGAAAGAGGAACTGTTCTGCTTGTATATTTATGTGCACATCTGTCTAAAGGAGAAAGAAAGAGAGTGGTGAATCTCGGGCTTTATGATGAGTAAGCAGGATGGACCTCCTTTCTTACTTATATATAAAGTAGCCTTATGCTCACCCCAAAATATCTGTTGCCAATTGGCCACACAGATGTCCCACCAGTAGAATATAGTGTGATAAGACTGATATCATGGTGCAGGAAAAATAAAATAAAACATCTAATGATACTGTGGTATAAGTCCATAAATTTCTGGTCACTTCTAATTATTAAAAAGACAATACAATTTTATTAAGATTTATCCTCAAATGACTTAAATGTTCTTTCCTCTTCTCTGCAGAGTCAACTTGAGTAGCTTGGAGTGGAAAAATACTTTCTCCCCATGCCACTTCACAGCTTAGCTTCTCCAGTGTGTTGAAGGGAGAAGTAGAGAGAGGAAACAACACAACTAACCCTTTACTGAACTGGCTGCTGCTGTAGTTCCTTGTCTCTGTGTTGATTCTCTAGTGAACACGTACTGGTCATTGCTGGCCTTCTCAGTGGCGGGCATCCAAATGCTGGTTTTCCCAAGGGCACATATGGGCACCTAACCAGCTCCAGGGTGTGAAAACTATTATAAGCTTATGATATCTGACAGCCCCAATCTCCCTTTCTTGAATTCTTCCTTACCACTTTAATTCCTGTTCCCCAGAATACTCCCCCACAGATTTCTTGGATTCCTACTTCAGTGTACTTGACTTGTGGATGCTCATATCTTTTCTATGTTAAATGAAAAGGCAGATAGTCAACAAACCCCCTGCCCACCATGCACGTCCCCCACCCCGACCCCCTCTCTTTGGCAGAACAGTGCAGCTGCCTGAGTGAATGACCAGATGGAATGCCAATCATCCTTCTAACGGACTCTAATCTCTGGGAGAATCCCTCACAGTTGGGAAAGTGGTGAGGATCTGCTGTGCTCCCCTCAAGGATGTTACAGGACCCTTCCTTCCCTTTCTCTATCTGTTTATTTGGACTTGGAGGTGAATACTTGATTATATTAGGGTCAATTCTGCTCTGGATTGGGTAAGGGCTTTGTCTAGCCCCCAATACTGTGCACTCTCTTTACGATGTGGTATACTTAATCCCTGCTGTTTATATCTCTAGATTTTAGAGCTAAAATTGGGGCTACTGGAACAAAAATTAGTTATATTCGATAAAAATCAAATTGATTTGAGTGAGGATATCGTGGATAGTGGAGGAGTAAGCGTAGATAAGTTTCATGGACCTAAGGCTTGTACCCCAGGGTATAGGAAGGCCCAAGAAATAATGTAAGAGGAAATGTGAGGGCTTTCACACCCCAGGAGCAAAGGCAAAAAAGAGGGATGGGAGAGAGAAGTAGAAACTCAGCTCCTCAGTGGGTGGAGATTCACTGACTGGTATAGAAGTGGACACATACCCAGAAGCAACCAATTTATTGCCTGGCAAGTGATTAATGAGGTAGCTGGACAGAAAATAACTGTCTTGAAATGTGATTTGAAGAATAAAATATGGAGAAAAACATCAAGAATTTGGTATTGGGAGAAAGTCAAGACACACAGGAAAACCAAGAGAATACCTTATCTAAATAATGTCTGCATGGTCTCGATGCTAAATTAGGCAACTAAATAACCTACTCACTTGAGCCATGGATTTTGAATTATATTTCTCCCAGAACTCTCATGAAGTTTCTAGTTCCTTTATAGTCACATATTTTCTTTGCAATAAAGCCCCTTGATTTCAGATTGAGTGAGCCTGTTTCTTGCAATCACAGAGCCTAACAAGAGTAAACCTAATAACACAGTAATGAGAATCAGCCAAGTGAGTTCTAATGAAAGAAAAAGACCAAAGAGAATTGATCTCTGTCCTCACATTCATTTCAGTAGTGCTAAAATCCCTATATACTTTGTGCCATATGGAGGTCAAGGCTATTTCTGTAATTGTTCTGTTTTTTTAATCATGTATGTAATCAGAGACTTGGGATAGAGAAATGATCTCTGAATGATTTGCAGATGTACCTATTTACATGCTAAAATAACCTATTCACCCTCTCTGGGGGGTAAAATGATTGTTTCAAAGTTTGGTTGGTTTAATTTTTAATCATAGCTCACTTAGACCTCTCACTATTTTTTTCTCCCCAACAATCACTTTACACCTAACCAGCTCCAGGGTGTGAAAACTATTACAAGCCTATGACCATAACACTAGGACCAAGCAATTACACCCCTAGGACCTACACAAAAACAAAACAAAACAAAACAAAACAAAAAACCTCTCATGTTTGCACAGACCTGTATAAAAATGCATTGTTGTAACCATAAAAATTGAAAATCTTAACTAGCATTTCTTTAATTTACTTGACCAGAAGATACTTCTTCACAGAACACATGGTAAAATCTCGAGGCACTACTGGGGAAATGTAAATTTTTACCCTTGGCAACGCCTCCCCTAAGCCCCAGTTTTTTCCCTCCAAGTTTTTAATTCATTGGGTGTTCACCCCCAAATTAAATTAAAACTCTTAGCAAATTCCCAAATGTACTTACACCCTCTTTCAAAGACAGGCTTCTGGACCTACTTCTGCCAGGTAAGGAACAAAATGCAATCTGTTTTGAGACTATAGCCTCACAAGATCCCAGGAACTTCAAATAAATTATTCAAAATCTGAAGGGACTGACAAACAAGAGAGATAAAAGGCCCACAATGGGAGTGTGGGAAAGAGAAGGGAAAAAGCAGAGACCAAGATTGATGGTCAGGAGTTCCAGAAGAGACTATTTTCACAAGTGTTAGGTTTTGGAGCTGGGGAAGTTAGGACAAGCACCGGTAAGAAAGTGGCAATTAACCAGACATGCAAGGGGAGCTAACTGATCGTTAAACAGGGCTACTCAGCTCTTATAAAAGAAGTTACATGCACCATACACTTTAGTGAATTATCACACTACACTGCTGGGCATTCACTACCCATAGAGCCCACTAAGGATGTTTTCATCTGCCTCTTGCCTGTCAACTGCATGGTATGTCAGGAAATAGCACATTCATTATGTGTTCAAGGACTAGTCTGAAGAATTATGTATTTAGGAAAACATCTAAAGAATCAACTGGCTAAATAAATATTTCATTTATTTATTCTTTATTTAAAAAACCCCAGACTCAGAATATCATTTGAATGTCTTTTGTGTAATGCAAGGCAAGTTTGTATACTGCAAATGAGTTACAACTTCGTCCTTAAACAAAAAATCTGCAGGTAAAAGAAGGCCCTACATGAAGCATCTTGCCCTGACTTGACTTAGGCCTGGCCTGTTTGGCAGCACTCCATAAACCAATTGCCCTGAATTGAAACTGTCAGAAGAAAATAAAATGGGCTAAATTTATTATCACCTGTATCCACTGACATATACACATGGAAGTGAAATGGTAACTACTAAGGCACAAACCAAAGTGCAGCAGCCTGGTCAACACAGCCCCCTGGGAAATACCGTTTGGTGATGTGAACCTTTTTTTTTCTTCTTCTTTTTAACATTGAGAAGGAAAACAACACATGCAGGAAACCATAAAACCCTTCAAGTTAACTGTAGCCAACGGTCAATCTCATTAGGATATAATGGGTAGGCTGTAGCCTTCTCTATAAAGCTTGAGTGTGTTCCTCTGAATAATTTCCAGTTTTCTCACTTGCTGGAATCTCTGCCTCTTAACCAACAAAGCAGAAGTTCCACTCACTACATTTATACTATTTTTATTCTCTTCTGCCTCATTTACTTCTTCCAAAACTCAGTCTCTGAGTTCATATTTTCTTTTAGAACACATTTGTTGAACTGAAATATATATATTCCACTCAGCTAATCACTTATGCTTTCAGTGAGGATGAAAGTAGGAAAGTGTCTTTGGGAGATGGATAGGAAGTCATAGGTCTGAGGAAAGTCAGAGGACTGCCAACTCTTGCCTGTGGGCCTAAGGCCTTGGTTGTCTGCACCTCTGTCACTGAAGTGTAGAAGACACCTATTTATGGAAATCCAAACTAGGGCTCAAGAGAAAGGGTTCCAATGTCCTTTCTTTCACTTTTGACCTTGTGACCACAGACCAGTCATGGAACTACTCTCAATTCCATTTCTCTATGTTATAAAATGGGTTTATAATCCCCTGTCACACATTAGGAGAACATGCTAAAATACCACGAGGCAGTGGTATCAGAAATACCACTTCAGTGAGCATTAGAAATATATGGGGAGGGTGCTTATTAGGTCCCCAACCCCAAAGTCTGTGACAATCTTTATAATTTCTGCCCTTAACAGGAATCTCCAGGTAATTCTTATGTGAGTACATGTGTGAGTACATGTCTCAGACTGGGAGACACAGATTCCAGAAATTCACTGTTCACAATTGAGTGTCTTCTATGTTCCTTCCACTGAGCGAGGCTTGTATATATGCATTACCTTCGTGAAACAATCCATGAGGTAAGAAATTAACATTTCATGAGCCCATACAGACCAGGTACTCTACATGTTTAATTTCACTCAATTCTCACAATAGCTTTATGTTAGAAAACATTCTGTTTAACAGTTGAGAACACTGAAGCTTACAGAGGCTAAGAAATTTGACTGAGGTTAAAGGTCCTTCATAGCTAGTTGGTCTAAAAGCCACTTTTCACTAAACCCCAAGGTACACACTGACCACAGCTGCAATAATACAGGCAGCATAACATGCAAAAAAGCATTTGGGAAGCTCTCAAGGCATCAGTGAACAATGTAAATATAAACTCAAGAAATAAGAATTAAACATGCAATATGCAATGAAAAAGGGAAGGCATATTTGGGAAACAACTATTTAAGATCTAGTTCCTATTCTCTAAGAATTCCAGTCTAGTGGGAGAGACCAGTTTTGCTGTTAAGAGTTCTGGAGAACAGGAAAGATGGACTAAAACCATTGTGTACAGGGCCTTGAATGGAGGGGAATCTGCAAGATTTTTAGCAGAGTCTGACACCATGCAGATGCCTGGAGATGCTTCTCTGCCCCACTCCCTCTCCACGTTAGCTTTCAGATGAAAGCCAGAATGAAGATATAAAAATGTACATGAAAATAATTTTCTGGGATGAATCAGAGGGGTATTGGTAAATATTAGTAACTATGGGTTAGAGAAGTATTATATAAGCCTCAAAGGAGAAAAGAGGGGCATAAAACTAAAACCACCAGAGAAAAATAAAGCATAAACTTTCCACCCTGAGAAACCCAGATGGGTAAGATAGAAGTGTATCCCTAGAATTCTTCAGGTTTATTATTTGTTGACATACGAAGCTTTCCAAATGCCTCCTTAGGATACCTAAATTATTTTAAATTTATGATTAAACATTCTGCTCCCAGCATTCTCCAAACCATGTTTTCTAATTGATGAGCACCCTATAAACACGGGAAATACAGTATTTGATAAATATTGATGTCCACTCCCAACCTTTTACTTTCTTATTTTCTTCAGAATTCTTTAATGCCTCCAGCACCCCAGAGCAATTAGCACAAATCCAGAAAGCCCTCTAGGCACTCAGCCCATCCCATCAGCTAACACACTATTAGCAGACTGGTACCAGTCTGTGGCCTACAAGAACTAGGCCGCAAGTAGGAGGTGAGTGGCCAGCAAGGAAGCAAAGTTTCATCTGTATTTGTAGCAGCTCCCTGGGGCTAAACTGTCTCAGCTCCACCCCAAATCATCAGGCATTAGATTCTCTTAGAAGCATCAGTTCCTGGTGCCAAAAAAGTTGGGGGCTGCTGACAAAACTTCCTTAAGCAAGTATTATTGATTCACAATGCTGATGGAGTACAGGGCCAGAAGCAGTGTCTTTAAAGAAAAATAGCTTGATATTCTTAAAAGAAAATCTGAAATTTATTTTCCCATTGATCCAAACTACCTGAAAATAAAAAGTCATACTAAATTGTTTTCTCAAGTTTATTATGCTTTGTGCCATCTAACATGTAGCTCTTATGAATGAAAATTGATTCAGAGAAAAGAAAGTACAAAAATGTTTTTTACATTTACTCTATTACTTCATAAGGATACACACATTTAAACTTTTATTTTTAAAGAAACATCAAAATTCTAAAAGAAAATATTTAAAGCATCCACTCTTACATGAAAAGTCAAGGGATAATAAATAGTTCTATAAGAACCCTAAAAATAAAATATGCTTTAAAAAATGCATCATATAGGCTTCATTTGTATCAAGGTTTTGATACTTTGGATATGAAAAAACTAAACAATCATGTTATCACTACAATGAACAAAAATTAAATTCAAGCACTTCCTAAGAGTTCCTCCTTCTTTTGTAAAGGTCTTTGTAGACTTAACACACCATGTGGTTTTAAGGGCTGTTTAAAATATAAGATAACACAATTGCAGAGCACAAATGCAATTAAAACTGTATTAGTGAAGACATGAAAATTTGGAAAAGGCAGATATAATGACCTTTAAAAGATGAAATTATATCGAAACATAACAGTTTTATTATTTTGGAGGGGGGAATTACTGCTTTTCATTTAAAAAATTTACTTGTTTAGGACTATAGGCTCCAAAATTATTCTTCCAGCTAGACATTCCGAGATGGCCACTCCCTTACCTAAAAGCAATCCCAACGACTAAAGAAAGGGTTATTTCCAAACACTTCTGTTCATTAACCCCTCCTTGTCAGTGTAGAAAAACAAGAAGGAATAAAAAGCACATTCTTAACATTTGGAAATCGAAGATGGATTTAGTGAATGGCAATTGTTAACTCTCAAAATTAACAGGAAATAGTGCTACTTAGCAAGTTTCAGGTTCCAAACCAAATACTACTAATGAACCTTAGGAAATCCAAAGGTACTTATTCTCCTCACATGCAGGTCTTAATACTCTGGGCCTCATGCATATTAGAAATGTAAATCTCCACGAGCTGAGTGTGTGCTAGTCACAGATTGAGAGAACTCTCCTAGCCTTCCGGGAGCCAGCTTCTCCAGGTCATCCTTATTGCATTTCACTGACATTAATAACTCTGCTGGGCATGGCACAAAATGGAGATTTTAGCACCACGTTAAGTTTTCTGCTTTTAAAGAAAAAATTTACAATTTTTACATTTTATAATTGGTAATGGCTTTCTCGATATATTGATAATTTAAGTCTTATATGTTCTTAATCTGTGGAAAACAATTCTAGCCACTGCTAGATGATAACTATGGGCAAGTCAAGAGGAAAGCAGCTTTAGGAACATAAAAGTTAAAAAAAAAAATCAGCTAGCTAGTTTCATCTTTAAAGAATTGTCCACAGTGCCCATCCCCCCTTTTAGAATTTCAAGACAAAGGGCGTTTTTTAAAATGTGGTAAACTCAGAAAAATTCCTAGAAAGCGGAGAGTTGACACATATTCAGCTGATGCCATCATTTCAAAGTCAGGGCCTGCCAAATTTGGCTGAGAGGAACTTAATATTCCTCAATAAGATGGCATTTAATATGTTCCTCTGAGAACTTAGTTGTTTCAATGCTAAGGCAGAAGGTATAGTTTCTATACACTGTAGGGCCTCCCTGACTTAGGCTTTGAGCATAATAATGACAAAAGTCAAGATTTAGGGTTCAGTTCCAGCTGATTTTATTTCCTTCTCAAAAAAAGTTATTTACAGAAGGTATATATCAACAATCTGACAGGCAGTGAACTTGACATGATTAGCTGGCATGATATTTTTCTTTTTTTCCCCCAAACATTTGTTTTTGTGGCCTTGAATTTTAAGACAAATATTCTACACGGCATATTGCACAGGATGGATGGCAAAAAAAGTTTAAAAACAAAAACCCTTAACGGAACTGCCTTAAAAAGCAGACGTCCTAGTGCCTGTCATGTTATATTAAACATACATACACACAATCTTTTTGCTTATTATAATACAGACTTAAATGTACAAAGATGTTTTCCACTTTTTTCAATCTTTAAACACAACAGCTATAAACCTGAACACATATGCTATCATCATGCCATAAGACTAAAACAATTATATTTAGCGACAAGTAGAAAGGATTAAATAGTCAAATACAAGAATGAAAAACGCAGTACATAGTGTCGCGAACTCAAATCGGCATTTAGATAGATCCAGTGGTTTAAACGGCACGTTTTTGCTTATAAAAAAAGTGCAAAAAAGATGTGGTTTACAAGTTAAAGCTACAGAATCCCTTTTTGCTGTAAATGCACCAGTTTTAAAGCCTCTGGACAGAACAGTATTTTATTCAAAAAGTATGTTTTTCTTAAAAGCATACAGTGTTTGGCTAATTCTCCTCCCCTTTTCATAAGACTGGGGTGGAAGGGTGGACACTGGTGGCAGGTTAAGGGATACTGTCACTTTAAGAAGCCTGCAGATTGAAGTGTAAACATGGAGAAATTAGGGGCTGATTTTTTTAAACTGTGAGATATTAACCAGCCGCCCTATTATAAAATCAGGAAATCCAAACAGCGATTTACACCGATTAACACCCCCTTTATATATTTTTTACAAAAATACACTGAGAAAATAATCAAACGTTTTCATCTCTCTTGTCTTTTTTGTTTTTTAAAAGTGTCAAAAGTCTACATTTAAATATAAAAAATTAAAAGTTAAAACTCTAGCCCTTCAGTGAAGGAGACGTAAAATGGCGTGGGTAACAACAACTACAAAAAAAAAAAAAATAAGAAAAAAAAGGAAAGAAAAAAAAAAGGTAGAAATAAGGAAGTACAAAGAAAAAAAAAAGGGACAAAATAAGAAAGAAAAATGTTTGGCCAGTATAAATACGTCCATATATAAAATGGCATCTGATTACACTTACAAGAAAAAGAAATACGAGGATGGAGCATCGGTGAGGGGAAAAAAACACGTCTTCTCATTTACACCTAGAAGGAATAAACACATACACACTGAGAAAAAATTTGGTCCTGAATTGTTTTTTAAAGTCCAGCACAGATTTGAGTTGCGTTTGAATCCTTTAAAGAGTTAAGAATGAAAAAAAGCTGGTGATAATTTTGTTGTAGGAATCAAACAGAGCGCCATCTATCTGCTTTTCATATTATCCTACCCTATTTTAAAAACTGCTCAACAGTCTCATACAGAAATCTTTAAAAGATAGACAGGAGAACATGCTATAGTAACCCCACCAGTGAAATAATCCAACACCATCACGATTCCGATTAAGAGAAGAAAAAAAACCTTTTTTTTTCCCCCGAAACCACTCGCCCTCCACTGCCCGGGACCACATCCAACAGTCGCCTCTCCTCCCACGGGCCCAGGAGGTCCCCTCGCTAGTTTCATCCACGAGGAAGACGGGGGCCCAGAGCCTCCGCCTTCTCCCCGACGTGCAAATCCGTCTCAGTTTATTACTCTCCCCCTTCCAGTTCGCGTCCTTGGCGCCCCCGCCCTCGCTGGCGTGGCTTCTTCCAACCAGGTTCTCAGGTCACTTCCCAGCGCCGGTCACTCCACATCTTCTCCTCCGGCGGCAGGGGCAAGAAAAAAAAAGAAAGAATAGAGAGAAAGAAAAAAAGAAAAAGGAGAGAGAGAAAAAAAAGACGGGCATTGGCCAGCGTGGTCTCTTCAGTCCCAGCGTTCGAGCCTGCGCGGCCCCAAAACATCTACCGTCGGTCAAACTCGCCTCCCAGAGCCTCGAGTCTTCTTCAGGAAAAGACCGAGAAGGGGGAGGGGAGGGTGCTGAGGACAAAATCCCTAGGGGCGCGCTGGATTTTTTTTTTTTTACCCTCTCCTCTCTTGACCAAAGATAAAACAAAATAAAATAAAAACAAGTGGGCGATGAGAGGGACGAGATTCCTTCAGTCTCGAGAAAACTCACAACTTGGCTTTTCGCTGGGGTGCACACCAGTCCGGAAGCCCGGGAGAAGGGGGGGGCGTCTCTTCACGCAAAAGGGAGGACACTCGAAGCTTTTTCGCCATCATCACAACAACATCAACAACAACAACAAAAGGTCGCCCGTCTCCCTCCGCTCCGCCGCATCCCCGGAGGGTGTGGGGGATGGGAGCTCGGGTCCGCAAACGCCCCGCGCTCCTCGCCAGCGACCGCCACGCCGACAAGCCGGCCCCGTTCATCACTTTTTTTTCCTTTTCCTTTTTTTAAAATTTTTTTATTTTTTTAAATTTTTCCCTTTACTCTTTCACTTCTCTCTCCGTCCACCTTTTCTCCCTCTGTCGCCCCGGCCCTCCTCTCCGGCGCGCGCCGTCAGTAAGTGAAGACCAGGTTGGAGATGCTGGATTCGAGCCAGTCTCCCGAGATCATCTCGCTGACCTCTGGCGTGCAGTAGTCCGGGAACTCGAAGTGAGAGCCCGAGCCCGGCTCCAGGGTGAAGTCCAGGTCCCGGTCCAGCGCCGACGACGAGCTGAAACTGCCCAGGGACATGCTCTCAAAGTTTGAGCTGGGGTTCAGGTCGAGCAGGTCGTCCTCGAACTCGTCGTCGGAGGCCGAGGAGCCCGCGGACGAGGAGGCGGAGGACGAGTGCGACGAGGCCGAGGACGACGCGTGCGAGGGCGCGCTGGACGGCGCGGGCGAGGCGGCGCGCAGGCTGGCGTAGCCGCGGTGGTCGGCGGGCGAGCGGCCGGCGGCCGGCGACGAGGCTGCGCTGCTGCGGCCGCTCAGGCTCGGCCCGTCGGGCGGGCAGCTCGCGCCGCCCTCCTCGTAGAGGCCCAGAGGGTCGCTGGGGTCGGCGGCCGCACCCACGCCGCCCGCGGGCGACGCCGTCGCGCCCAGGCTGCCGAACAGGTAGACGCGCTTCACCTTCTTCTCGGCCGGGGGCTTGCCCGGGGCCGCGAGCGCGGCGGGGGCCGAGGCCGCCGCGGAGGCCGCGGTGCCGGGAGTCCGCGCCTTGTACAGCGAGTGGTGATCGGCGGCCGCGGCGCCCAGAGGCAGCAGGGTGGCGGCCCCCGCCTGCTCCGCCGCGAAGGAGGCGGCGGCCGCCGCTTTCCCGCCGCCGCCGCCGGCCAGGATGAGCTTGGCGTGCGGCTTGTTGCCCCCGCCGCCTGCCACCTTGGAGCCGCAGCTCTTTTTCTGCGCGGGTTTGGAGTTGGCGCCGCCGCCGCTCGCGCCGCCGCCTCCGCCCCCCGCGTTGCTGCTCCCGCCGCCTCCGCCGCCCCCGTGGCCGCCCCCGCCGCTGCCACCGACCTTGTCGCCCTTTTCTCCGGGCTTGGAGGTGGCGGCGGCCGAGGAGCCGGAGTTGGCGTTGCCGGACTTCACCTTCTTCCTGGGCCGGTACTTGTAGTCGGGGTAGTCAGCCATGTGCTTGAGGCGCAGCCGCTCCGCCTCTCGAATGAAAGGGATCTTGTCGCTGTCTTTGAGCAGCTTCCAGCGTTTGCCCAGCCGCTTGGAGATCTCGGCGTTGTGCATGTCGGGCGACTGTTCCATAATCTTGCGCCGCTCGATCTGCGACCATACCATGAAAGCGTTCATGGGCCGCTTAATGTGCCCGCTCGGCGTCTTGCACCAGCTCGGGTCGTCGGCCTTGCCGCCCGTGGAGGCGGTGGAGCCGGGCGTGGGGGACGAGGCGATGCCCAGCTCGAGGCCGGCGCCCGAGTCCGAGCTCTCGCCCGCCAGGAGCGCTTCCGTGTTCTCGGCGTTGTTGGTTTGCTGCACCATGGCCCTGGCTCGGCGGGCGCCCACGCGCGCTCACAGCCTTGCGGCGGCCGCGGCGCAATCGCCGGGCCCTCCCGGCTCCCCGGGCCAAGCTTGGCACGCCAAGCGGGAGGACGTGCGCGGCGGCCGAGCGGACCCCTCCACTCCTGGCCGGGGCGGAGGTGGGCGAGGAGAGGAAAGTCTCCAAAAGATGCGGGGAAGGAGCCCTGCGCCTCTTGCAGAGGAGTTATAGTTCCCAGGCTGGAGAGTCTCTCCCTTTCTTTCTCTCGTTTTCTCCCCCTCTCTCACCGCGCCGCAGTTTGCTCTCTTGGCTCTGAGTCTGGAGACCGTGCTAAAGTGGAGAGGAGTTTCTTGAATGCTGGTTGCTGAAGCTTCCAATGCAAGTTTCTCGCCGCCTCCTAGGCAGGTCCTTTTTTTTTTTTTTTTTTCTTTCCTTCCCCTGAAGCAGTTGATTCCAGTTCACGAGCGCTCTCAGGAGCTCAGGAAAGCAACATCGTCTCTATCACTTAGTCCCTTTCTTACAATGCAAAGCAAAAAACACTCTGGCTCCAGGACTCTCTGTGGGCGGAATCGGCACTAAGGAGTTTGTGCAGTTATTTTGTTGCAAGGTAGGAAGCCAAAAAGCCTTCATGCAACAGACTGGCATGAATAAATGTATGTTTTCCCCTCCCTTCTGCAAGAAGGGAGCTGGTAATGGCAGAGTTCCTCCAATGCAGACTCTTTAAAGAGCGTGCAAAAACTAGAGACCCGGGAGCGAAACAGACCTCTTCCCCTCACACACAGTTTCTCTTGCTGCAGCTTAGAGCAGACCCCAATTCCGCCTCGCGCCTCTTTATCCTTTCACAGTCTTGACCGCGGCCAATCAGCCGCTGTAACCAACGCTTCCTCGTGCCAAGCCCCTCCCCTGTGCTTCCCATTGGCTTGGAACCCGATGCAATAATAATCTCCGCGTGCAATGAGAAGCTCCAAATCTGACCTCATTCCAATTTACAGAGCAAACTTTTTAAAAGGGCTGGAAGTACAGCTGAGATTTCTGCTGCCTCTTTTTTTCCTCCTTTTGCTCTGTGTGCGTGTGTGTGTGTGCGCGTGCGTGTGTGTGGTGTGAAGAGGATGTTAATGCATGAAATTATTAAGGGGAGAGACGGAAATGTATTCTAACCATTATGTTAGATAACAAGGGGCTTGGAAGGGGGGGATAAGGGTGAAATACTGTAAATGGAAGCTTTCTGCTTAAAAGCCAAGTGATTATTTTTATTAGTTCTTTTCAGTATTGGAATAAAGAATCAGTCTCTAGTGCAAAATCTGTTCCCCGGCTCCTTCATAAAGCCAACGATGTAAAAGGGGGAGGGAAAGCTACAACAATAAATCAATGGATATTGAAAACCATTAAGAAAGTGCTACCTAGACACCTGTCATCACAATTATTTTAACAACTCTAGGTACAGCACAGATGTTGATGTATTGTGTAAATCCCTTCAGAGCAATTTTTGTGCTCTTTGTGGAAGGTAGAAAAGAAGAATTTTTGCAATAATTACTTGCTCTCTTAACCAAACAGGGGTTGTCTATGATTATTTAATGATTTAAACTCCCCTATAAATCCTGGATAGCCCAAACAGAGGAGCTTTTCATTGGAACACATTAGGCAATGCTCCATAATTGACTCAGTGGGAGAATTTCCATAGAGTTTTGTATGAGATGATAATGGTGAGTAAAGGTTGGGAATCAATTTTACTTTCTAAATATCTGTTTTTCACATTTTAAAAATTAAAAATTGCCTCACTCTGCTTCCGTCAACTCCTAAAACCTCTTTTCCCTTATATATATTTTCTCCTGTATATTTCTCCTATATGTTTGTTACTTGAATCAAATGGAACTGAAAGGCCAAGGCAGAGAGAAACTGTAGAGGGACGTGGTAACTGGTGGTAGAAGAGAAGGGAGCCTCTGGATTTATATTAGACCTAGCTGTTCATCTTTCTTACTGGTTTTTTAACCCTGGGGATGTGACCAAGTCTCAGTTTTCCTCATCTGTGATAAGGGAATACTAGGAGCTACTTTATATAGAATTGAAGGTTCAGAGAGTTGAATGTATGGTAAATCCTCAGTGAATGCTATTATCCTTTCCTTGATAATTCAAATACCATAAACACTCCTTCTAGTAGAAGCAGCCTATTCAAGAGACTGTTGTTAAACATGGTCACTAGAGAGAAAAAAATAATCACAGATCGTGGATGTGAACCCTATCCACAGACAATTGTGGCAATCCTGTCCTCCCAATGATTTTTTAAAAAAAGGAACTTCGTGAAGAGCACTATGAAGAATGTGGCAAAGAAAAGGTGCCTAGGTAGTTAGAATGCATGTTAATATGACCACAAAAATTACTGTTGATCCAAGGTTATGAAAATTAGAATTCTAGTAAAAATTAGTCTTCCCTAATACCATAATAGTACACTGTACACTGTTTTTACACAGGCCATAATAGGTGTTTAGGTAGGGCCAACCCAGCACGGTTAAGTCTGCTTTTGATTCAGATCAAACTAGTGCTAGGCAGCAGATTTCTATTTAATCTTGTCAGACTTTTAAAGTATGTAGGCTGGCGAGAGGCCCAGGTTGTCAGATTTAGAATTTTACTGGAAAGAACACCCTATGGAGACATCTGAGTTGATCTCCAAGGATCAACCATAAGCAAGAATGATTTTGTGGGTAAAAGTAAAAAAAAAAAAAAAATTAATGTTAGCTACCCAAGTTATATGTTTTTTCTTTTAGAAGGGGGAAAAAGTGTTTAAAACAAACAAAAACTCACAGGCACCTTTTTTGCATATAACAACGTTGGCTGTGTTATCATGCATTTATTTATTTATTTTTTGGTATGCACACCAAAACACACCCCTAAATGTTATCAATCTGACATAAAAACCAGGAGGTCTGTTTTTTAAATAAAATTGTCACTGGAATAAAAAAAGGATAAATACTATATTTGGGGATTTGTACCAAAAATGATTTGAGAGTATAGCTATTTTGTAACAATTCAGTCAAGGTGAATATTAATATAATTGATTATATTTCTATAATCAATTATAGATTTGTGCCATTTAGGCTTCCACTGAATATGATAGGGGAAAAGTAGAAGTTAATCAAAGCAGTCAAAATAATTTTGTTTATGTACAAAGCACACAAATTTTAAAAAGTGTACCAGAAAAAGTCGCTGGTGTATTTATATTGTTAAATGTATTTATTGTAACAAATCCAATAAATTTTAATAAACACCATTGTTACATGCCACTAAGGAAGAAAAACTGCAAATGAGTCTGTGACATCCTCCAGTTGTAGGACTTATCCCTAATTCAGAGATATGAAAATGAAAAGTTTTTAGAAACTTTTGAAGAAATATGGTACTACTAATTTCCATTGATTTTATAGTATTATTAGAATGTATATAAATGCTTAGACTTCTGAAGTAGATTTGTTCTTAAGTGTTATTAGTTCCCTTAAAACGTAAGAAAACATTTGACAAGTGGTCTTTTATTCATGTCATCTCTCTCACCAACTAAGTATGTGCACTCTGGAATGTGTTAGGCCTCTAGACTTCTGAATACCAAATAATGAGAAAAGATTTCTGTGTTCTCATTACCTAACTTCATATGCTTTGTAACCAGTTCTCCATTACTGACATTTTTTCCCAAAATACCAGATATTTGGTGGCCCCTATTAAATCAGTACTCAGTGTTCCCTCTGCTGGCTTTGCAGTACATGAAGTAATACTTAATGCTACTCTTTAAACCAAGATAATTTTGCAAAACAAAACAAAACTTATTTTAGAATAATAGACTAATTGTCTATATTAATAATGAATTAAAATTAGCAATTTTTGAATTAAGGTAAATATTTTCCATTAAATAATGGAATTCTATTTGATGTAATGTGGTATGTGCTAATTGATTTCTTCTGCTCTCACACACCTGCACAACATAAAATCTCACATCCATAAAATAGTATGGGGTATAGATGGAAATAAGATTCTATCTCACTGCTTAATATATTTCTATAGTATAGGTGGAGGGGAAGGGAAATTAGTTTAACAAATCTAGATTTGTACTGATTTGCAGGATTTTGCCTTGTCTGGGTTAAAGAAACTATGATTGTAGGAGTTGGGCTGATCTGACAAGTATTCAATTCAAATAAAAATAAAGATGGAAAAAACCCTCTCACGGTTCCTTTCACAGACAGGGGAGAAGCCCTGGGAAATCTGATGTCTTTGGCCTTTGTCAACTGGTTCCACACTTCATGAAAAAGAACTCTCCATCCAAGGCTAACTTACTTCTCAATCAAGTAGACAAACTTGTACTTCATCCTTTTGGGCTGATGAAGTTGTATTGGAAGTGGACTTTCCTTTGGGGAGTTACATTGAAAAATAATAATCAAAATAATATGGAAGTAATTTTTATTTGAAAAATATCAAAATAGGATTCTGGAGTAAAATGAAACCCACGATATATTTTTAGTCTCAGAATAAATGGATAAGAATCCCGCATTTCTAATAATTTTTACCTTTTTCTCTCCCCCTCCTGAGGACTTGCACCCAATAGGCTAAAGTAAGCACTTAATACCAATGCCAGCTAATTTTCCTTTCCTCTCGATTTTCTGATGAGAACAAGCAGAAAATGAGTGTTTGCCTGGGCCCTGTAGATTCAAAGCATGAATAGGAGCCTCTGTTCCATTTCGCAAAGCCAAGGCCAGGCACACCCACGTGGAGCCCAGATTTGCTCTGCAGCCAGCCTACTCCCAACCTAAGGAGCAGCCGCCGCCAGGTGGCAGCGCTGAGCCTCCCTGCGTCCGCAAGGAGACGTGGGAAAACGTGGGGATCGTACGACTTGACTTCTTTCTTTTCCCCTTTGCCCCGCTACTGAACCCCTATCATCTTCCACTAGTCTACCTTCTTTAGATAGCATTTTAAAAGATCAGCCGTAATTAAGGTGTATCGGTGAATTCTGATTATTTTTTCCCCGCATAATTCAAAGACTAGGGCAGCCGATCGCCGCCTCCTGTTCATTTGTCATAAGCTCCCCGAGACTGGGGAAACCAGGCCAGCTCCCGTTTGGATCTAGTAACTGAACCCGAGAGATTATCAATTACCGCGTAAGTATTTTGCCGAAACCAGAGTTAGAACGCGGTTTCTCTGCCAGCAGTTCTCGGTTTTTGAGAGCGGTGCAGTAAAGCGGCGCGCGTTACTGCAGGACCAGCAAAGGCCACCCCTCCTCCTGAAAACATGGTTCCTTGGACCAGGACGCCTGGCCGAGCTCAGCGATGCAGTGGCGCAGGTCCCGCTCCTCCTGCCCGGATCTCGGAGCAAATTCGGCGGGATTAACAGTGCTCAGCCTCCGGGGCCTCGCCTCGCCTTTCGATTCCAGTTACGGGGAGGCAATAAATTGGAATCGACTCAAGCTGTGCTTTTTGGAGGAAAGTCTTTCCTACTGTAAACATGTTTCAGGCGATCCTGTCAGCAACACTTTAACACCCGTCTTCCTTTTAGGCTTTACGACCCGGGAAGGAGCTGAAGACACACGGACACGCTCACACACATTCAGGCCAAGTGAAGACGCCCCGCGAGCTCCTAGTCCCCCTTCAAAGTTGCAACCAAACCCCGGCTGGATGGGGGTCGTTTCTCCGGGCTTAGTTCTTCCATCTCCCCACTCCCGGAACCAACTTGGCCCGGGGCGATGGTGCCCAGTTCTGTCACTGACCCGCCACTTGTCCCCCTTCTCTGTTGGTGCTCACAGCTTGCGCTCTAGAAACCTAAATGCGCTCTGAGAGTTGTGCATCTGGGCCCCACGCTCCGGCTAGCATCCGACATTCGGACCCCGACTGGGCACCCTCCCGGGTCGCTGCAGGCGGAGGCCTCGCTGAGTGTGCAGCTGCCTGGGCTCTTTCAGGAGGGCAGAGCGGGGCGTGTGAGCGCAGAGGGCGGGGGCAGGAAAAAGCCACAGGGGGAAGGGAAGTTGACAATTGGTTGCACCCGAATCCTCATGCTTCTCCTCCCCGAGGACTGTGGGAGGAGGAAGAGTGCTGGGTGCTCACCCTCACCTTTCGCTCGTGCGGGAAAGGCGGGGTGGGGCGGGCGTTCTGGGGTCCGCGAGGGCAGCAGAGGCGCCTTAGGGTGCCAGGCGGACTTGCCAAGGGGTGTACCCGACGCCCCAGTGATTCCACTCTGTTTTCAGGTCTGAGAGGCGCGAGCTTACGGCAGGTGAATAACTGTTAGAGGCTGCGCCCCAAGGCATGTGGTTCCCTAGAAGCAAAGCTTTGTGGAGGGGCTCGGCTCGCTGTGTTCCCGTGCATTCTCCTGTCTCTGCCTTTCTATAAGTGCTGGGATGGGGCTGCTTACAGCAACCCCGGGCTCCCGAAGCCGTCCCAGTGATCCCCGCACGCGGTGTATTCCGTGGAGTACACTCCACGGAATCCCCACCCCCAACCCAACAGCTGAATAGAAGCAATTACAGTTGGAGCCCCGTGGGGAAAGCGGCTGATTTCACTTACGGAAAAGCCCTTAAACAAGAGCAAACCTAAGCCCACGTTAGCAAACCAGTTGACCTACAACTGGAGGATGTGCGAGGGCGGGCTGGGGCGGTGCGTCTGTGGGAAGGAGAACCCGCTGGGGAGTGGGCAGAGGAAGCAAAGCAAGATGTCAGATAAGTGAAAGAGGTGGAGAGGAGAGGAAGAAAGGCGCTTGATTACAGAGAGGGAGGTGGGAAGGCGCGGAGACGGCACCCGCTGCCAGGTGACGCGGGTCAGGGAGGAGAGGCGGGTGCGTGGGGGTGGGAACACCGGATCTCCCAGTTCCCAGCCCTCCCCTGCCGCGTCGCGCCGCGGTCCTACATCACGCGTGGCGCAGATGGTGGCGGGCAGCTCGTGGGGAGGGGAGGGTTTGGGTGGGGCAGGGACCAAAGATCTCAGCGCCCCAGGCCGTGCTGGGCGTGCAGCACACCTGGCATCCGGGACTCACCATCTGCTCCGAGCTCACCGCCGCTCGGGCTAGGGGTGTGGGCTTGGAAAGAGATAAGGATACTGCCTGGGAAATGGATGGCTTCGCGTCAACCGCCGCAGTGAACTCAGTCAATCAACGTTTATGGTGCTCCTACTGTGTGCCGTGTGCAGCCTCGGTCCCCTCCAGCTGCTGGGCTCAGGAAATGCACCATCTGTTCGGTTACACCCTAAAGCTAGAAAAGAATCCTTTGTATATTGCTGTATAATAAATTCACAATTTGAACAAAATTCTATAAGCAAATTTGCCATGCGAAGGAGGGTGGTTGAAGCAGTTTAGGGTTCCGGAGAACTGTTGGGTCTAGCAGAATAAGGTATGAATTTTTGGTGATTTTTCACTGTTTTGTGAAGCATAAATGACTCCCTCGCCTTCCTGCTCCACATTCTCACAACACAGATCAAAATTAACAATAATAAACGATTTAGTAACATTTCATCTGGGATATAAGGGTTCAGAAATAACTGAAGTCTGTTCCTAAACACTCAGACTTAACTCGTTAATTTTGCAAATATCAGACCCAAAACACTGTCTTCTTGTAGCAAGTGTTTTGTAATGTAACATTACTATCTCGAAAGAAAATTCATAGATAATATAACCTAATACATACCTAATATACTTTTTTAAAAAAAAAATCAACATAATGCTCAAACTACAAATACAGGAGAACTACAAGATACAAAATTT
Source organism: Macroglossus sobrinus (assembly GCA_004027375.1). NCBI lineage: Eukaryota > Metazoa > Chordata > Mammalia > Chiroptera > Pteropodidae > Macroglossus > Macroglossus sobrinus. The sequence goes on from PVKZ01000186.1 coordinate 632,865, forward strand.
ATAATAAAACTATATAATTTGATATATGCATGCTTAGGCTATATTTCAGTAGAACACACAAAATATCTAAAATGTCTAAAATTCTCCCTAAGGAGTACGGCTGCCCAGATGTGAATTATGCACTAGGTGTGCCAGGCAAGTACTAAGTAATGGGAATGCTATTGATAATCTAAATTCTTAAATTCACAGTGGATGTGGTAGATTCTTAGAGTAAATCAGCCTCTTGATATTGTTGCCTTTATGTGGACCTGCCTCCATTGACTGGATTTGGTCAATGACTTACTTTGGCCAATGGCATGTTAGAAAGTATGACCCAAACAGAGGCTTGATCTAAGTGCCACAAGTTGGGGTTTGTTCACCTGAAACCTTGAGAGCAAAGTGTTGGGAAGAAGCTAGTCTAACAGTGGAGGATGAAAGGGACTGTGGAGAAAGTGGAGGTGTCCTGCCAAGGCTAGGGTCCCAAGCATGTGACTGAGGCTCTTTTGGACTTCAGTAGGAGTGTCAGATGGCTGCAGCAACATGATTAATCTAGTAGAAGGATCACTCAGACTGACAATACAGAACTATGAGAATACACTGTTGTTTTAAATCACCGTTTTGGGTGGTTTGTTAGGCAGTAAGAGAGGACAAAGTATTAATTACAATACCATATAATAAATGCCAAAATACAAACCTACCCAAGAAGGTTATGTTTTCATAATAACTCAAGATCTTCATTATGAGTTCAGTCAATATATTCTCAGTGCCCGTGGTGGATATAGGGGTCAGCTAGACTTCAGTAATCCCAGACATTTTATCTACTCTAGTTGCAATTTGTGTTTCTTTTCCATTTCCTATATTTCCCTGAAATTCTTTCATCCCTCAGGTGGCCTGGAGCTTACCAGCACTGTTTTATTTCATCTCTGTCACTCCTTCTGTTGTCTGTGGCCTTTCCTGGATAGCTCTTTTCTCTCTTATCTCTTTTTTCTTTTCCTTTCTTCCTGGTTTCATTTCTCTCCATTTTCTGCTATTGCTTCAACATTTATTTACTTATGGTCAGTACACAGACCAACAATATTAAGCCTTCAATAATTTTTTTTTACCTCTAATAAAAATTTTATTTTTTATCATTATTTTTAAATTAAATAATTTATTTTTGATGGTGACATTGGTTAATGAAATCCAATAAGTTTCAGTTATACATTTTAACAGTAAGGCATATATGTGTGTGTGTGTGTGTGTGTGTGTGTGTGTGTGTGTGTGTGTGTATACATATATATGTATATATATATATTTTCTACATTGTGTGTTCACCTCCCATAGTTAGATTTCTTTTAGTCACCACATATTTGACACTTTTTACCCTGTCTACCTCTCCCTTCCCACCTCACCCCCACCCTCTGGTAACCACTAGTCTATTGTCCATGTCCATGAGTTTCTGTTTGTTTATCCTATTCATTTGTTGCTTTTAGGTTTATATCCCACATATAAGTGATATCATGTGGTTTTCAACTTTTTCTGTCTGGCTTATTTTGCTTAGCATTATTATCTCGAGGTCCATCTATGTTGCCACAAATGGAAGGATTTCATCTCTTCTTCTGGCTGAGTAATATTCCATTATATATATGTGACACAGCTACTTTAGCCAATCATCTATCATAGCATACTTCGGTTGCTTCCATGTCCTGGCCAACATGAATAAAGCTGCTATGAACATCAGTGTACAAATATCTTTTCAGATATGAGTTTTCGAGTCTTTGGGGTAAATATCCAGTAGAGGGATTGCTGGATCATATGATAGATCAATTCTTAGTTTTTTGAGGGACCTCCATACTCTTATCCATAGTGACTGTACCAATTTGCATTCCCACCAGCAATGTATGAGGGTTCTTTTTTCTCTGCATCTTCTCCAACAGTTGTTATTACTTATCCTATTGATAACAGTTATTCTAACAGGTGTGAGATGGTATCCCATTGTGGTTTTGATTTTCATTTCCCTAACAGATAATGATATTGAGCATCTTTTTCATATATTTCTTGGCCATTTGCATGTCTTTTCAGGTCTTCTGCCCATTTTTTGATTGGATCATTTGTTTTTTTGTTGTTGTTGTTGTTTTTGAGTTTTATGAGTTGTTTTTTTTTTTTTGTATATTTTGGACATTAGGCCCTTATTGGAGTGTTGCTTGCAAATATATTTTCCCATTCAGATGGTTGTCTCTTTATCTTGTTGAAGGTTTCTTTTGATGTGCAGAAGATATTTAGTTTGATGTAGTCCCCTTCATTTATTTTTGCTTTTACTTCCTTTGCTTTTGAGGTCAAATTCATAAAATCTTTTTAAAGTCCAAGGTCTTTCAGTTTAGTTCCTATGTTTTCTTCTATGCATTTTATTGTTTCAGGTCTTTATTCAGGTCCTTAATCCATTTTGAGTTAATTTTGGTGTGTGGTGATAGACAACAGTCTAGGTTCATTCTTTTGCAGGTGGCTTTCCAGTTTTCCCAGCACCATTTATTGAAGAGGCTTTCCTTTCTCCATTGTATGTTTTTGGCTTTTATTTGTCAAAAATTATTTGCTCATATAAGTATGGATTTACTTTTGGACTCTTGATTCTGTTCCACTGGTCCATGTGTTTGTTTTTCTGCCAAAATCATCTGTTTTGATTACTGTCATTTTGTAGTATAATTTGAAGTCAGGCAGAGTGATACCTCCAGCCTCATTCTTTTTTCTCAAGATAAGCGTTTAATAATTTGCTTCTTTAGTGTACTGTGGCTTTTTTTTTTTTTTTTGCCATTGCTTCTGCTTGTAAATTTTTTTTAGTTAATTGTAGGGGTTGGGATGACTATCAACTGTTTAGACACTAGAAAAGTATGATGTTCACATATAGAGTATAATTCTAATGTCATGGGATAGTGTATTAGCCAGGGTTTTCCAAAGAAACAGAACCAGTAGGAGATAGAAGATAGATAGATACATACATACATACATACATACATACATACATACATACGTATGTACATACGTACATCTCAATTACAGAGGTTGACAAGTCCCATGGTTTTCAGTCAGCAAACTGGAGAGCCAATGGTGTGGTTCCAGGAGGCTTGAGATCTAGAAAGAGCTGCTGTTTCTGTTAGAGTCCCAAGGCAGGAAAAAAAACAATGTCTCAGTGTGCAGGCAGTCAGGCAGGGGGAATTCCCTCTTATTGGGGAAGAGTCAGCCTTTTTGTGCTATATAGGCCTTCAACTGATTGGATGAGAGGGCAATCTGCTTTACTCAGTCTATTGATTTAAAGGTTATTCTCATCCAAATATCGACTTTACAAAAACATTCAGAATACTGTTTGACCAAATATCTGGGCAACTCATAGCCCAATCAAGTTGATGTGTAAAATTAACCATTACAGACAGTTACCAACAGTTTGCCTTAGATAAATAACTTTACTCAAGGATGGCTTTATGTATAGGTTGGATAATTAGCCGCTCAAGAAGGTATTTCTGCGGAATATCCTGCCTTCTGATATCTTACCACCTCAACCAATAAATAACAGCCAAGCTTCCCTAGTTAGAACTCATCCCTTTATTTTATAATACATATTTTTCTAACTAAAATACAGACTATCCAAGAAGACATGGTATTGATCTACTATTAGACAATAATAACTTACAGTAAAGTTCTTTATACTAGCTTTTCTAGTAGGTTCAAGGAGATTTTAATTTGGGCAGGAGGGGTTGGAAGAAGGAAAGAGGGCAGATCATTTTCAGAAGGGGAGGTTTGAATGTAGTGCTCTCAGCTAAAAGGTGTGGTATAATAAATGAGAAAAAGAGCTAAAGGCTAAAATTTGCTCTCCCTCTTTTTTTAAAAAAATAAATTTATTTATTTACATTAGTTTCAAGTATAGAGTACATTGGTTAGACATCTATATTGTTCATATGATTCCCTCAATTGCTCCCTCCCTCTCCTGGTGCTCCACTTAGCCATCATATTAATGCTAACTGCATTCTCTCTGCTGTGCTCTCCATCCCCATGTCCAAATACCAACTACTAACTTGTACTTCTTTAACCCTTCACTCAATTCTCCCAGTCCCCAAAGCCCCCTACCCTCTGTCCATCACCAAATTGTCTACTATATTTGTGAGTCTCTTTTGATTAGTTTGTTCTTTTTGTTCCTCAGATTCTGCATATAAGTGAAATCATATGGTATTTATCTTTCTCTGACTTATTCCACTAGCATAATAATCTCTAGGTCTATCCATGTCGTTGCAAATGGTAGGATTTCATTTTTATTAATGGCTGAGTAATATTCCATTGTATATATGAACCATAATTTCTTTATACAATCGTCTGTTGATGGGCATTTATGTTGCTTCCATATCTTGGCTATAGTAAATTGTGCTGCTATGAATAGTGGAGTGCATAGATCTTTACGAATTATTCTTTTGGTTTTCTTTGGATAAATACCCAGAAATTCTCCTTACTGTTTTCCATAGTGGCTGTACCAATTTGCAATCCCACCAATAATGTGTGAGGGTTCCTTTTTCTCCACATCCTCGCCAACACTTGCTGCTTTTGATTTATTGATGATAGGCATTCTGACAGGTGTGAGGTAATATCTCATTGTGGTTTTAATTTGCATTTCTCTGATGATTAGCGACCTTGAGCATCTTTTCATATGCCTGTTAGCCATTTGTATTTCCTCTTTGGAGAAGTATCTGTTCAGGTCTTCTGCCCCTTTTTTAATTAGATTGTTTGTTTTTTTTTTGTGGTTGACTTGTATAAGTTCTTTATAAATTTTGGATATTAACCCCTTAGCAGATGTATTATGTTGAGAGCCATTCTTGCTGAATGCCCTGCAGACAGGGTTGGAGTTGCCTGCAAGCTAGAAGTTTGCAAAGCAGGTGGGCTCGTTAATGGAGAGCTTGTTTCTGAAGGAGGAAGTTTGACTTAATGGATAGCTCCTTAGTGAAGAAGGAAGTTTGGCTTAATGGAAAGAGTTGAATGTTCCTTGCCCCAGGAAATAAGAGACATTCTTTGCCCCAGGGAATAAGAGATGAAAACAGGAACAAGGATGTTTTGAGAAAACTTATGTAAAGGTCAGCAATCATTTGCATATGTGTGGGTGTTGCTTCTGGTGCTCTTCCAAGGGTGTATATATGCTGTGCTAAATAAATTCCCGGCGCAGTATTCACTGTTGGCCCTCCTGACTCTATCTTCTGTCTCTCTCTCTCTCTTTCTTTTTTCTCAATCCTCACTCCCCCTCTCGGGAACTGTTCGCTCTTAGCTGGCTGGCTCTGGCAGTATCATTAGTGAATATTATCTCTCTGCCAGGTGTCTTTTTGTTTTGTTGATGGTTTCCTTTGATTTACAAAACCTTTTTAGTTTGATGTAGTCCCATTTGCTTATTTTTTCTTTGTTTCCCTTGACAAAGGAGATATATCTGAAAAAAAATTCCTGTTAGTAATATCAGAGAGTTTACTGCCTATGTTTTCTTCTAAAAGTTGTATGGTGTCAGGTCTTACATTTAAGTCTTTAATTCATTTTGAGTCTATTTTTGTATATGGTGTAAGAAGATGGTTCAACATTTTTTTTTGCATGTATCTGTCCAATTTTTCCAACACCATTTATTGCAGAGACTGTCTTTACTCCATTGTATATTCTTACTTCCTTTGTCATATATTAAGTGAGCATACAGGCATAGATTTATTTCTGGGCTCTTTATTCTGTTCCATTGATCAATATACCTGTTTTTATGCCATTACCGTACTGTTTTGATTACTGTAGCCTTGTAGTATAGTTTGATATCAGGTAGTATGATACCTCCAACTTTATTCTTCTTTCTCAAGATTGCCATGGCTATTCAGGGTTTTTTATGGCTCCATATACATTTTAGGATTATTCATTCTAGCTGTCAGAAAAATGCCATTGGTTTTTTGATAGGGATTGCATTGAATCTGTAGATTGCTTTGGGTAGTATGGCTATTTTAGCAATGTTGATTCTTCCTACCCATTAACATTGTATATGTTTCCATTTATTTGTATCTTCTTCAATTTATTTTTCAGTAACTTATAACTTTCTGAAATCAGGTCTTCTACCTTCTTGGTTAATTTGATTCCCAAGTATTTTATAGTTTTCAAAGCAATTGTAAATGGGATTGTGTTCTTAATTTCTCTTTCTGAAGTTCATCATTGGTGTATAAAAATTCCACTGACTCTTAAATATTTATTTTGTAACCTGCTACTTTACTGAATTTATTGATAAGTTCTAACAGTTTTTTGGTGAAATCTTTAGGGTTCTCTCTATATAGTATCATGGCATCCACAAATAATGAGAGTTTTATTTCTTCCTTTCCAATTCAGATGCCTTTTATTTCTCTTTCTTGTCTAATTGCTGTGGCTACGACTTCTAATACAATGTTGAAGAGGAGTGCTGAAAGTGGGCATTCTTGTCTTGTTCCTGATCTTAAGGAAAATGCTTTTAGCCTTTCTCCATTGAGTATGATGTTAGCTGTAGGTTTGTCATTTATAGCCTTTATTATGTTGAGGTGGGTTCTCTCTATTCCCACTTTTCTGAGAGTTTTTATTATAAATGGATGCTGGATTTTGTCAAATGCTTTTTCTGCATCTATTGATATTATCATATGGTTTTTAACTTTCGATTTGTTAATGTGGTTTGTCATAGTAATTGTTTTGTGGATATTGAAACAACCTTTGCATTCCAGGAAAATAAATCCAACTTGATCATGGTATATGATATTTTTAATGTATTACTGAATTCGATTTGCTAATATTTTGTTGAAATATTTTGCATCAGTGTTCGTAAGAGATGTCAGCCTATAGTTTTCTTTTTTTTTTGTAATGTCTTTGCCTGGTTTTAGAATCAAGGTAATGGTGGCCTCATAAAAGGAGTTAGGGAGCCTTCCCTCTTCTTTAATTTTTTGGAATAGTTTGAGAAGAATAGGTGACAATTCTTCCATGAATGTTTGATAAAATTTGCCTGTGAAGCCATCTATCTGGTCCAGGACTTTTGTTTTTTGGGACGTTTTTGATTACCGATTCGATTTCATTGGTGGTAATCTGTCAGTTCAGATTTTCTGTTTTTTTTTAGACACAGTCTAGGGAGATTTTATGTTTCTAGGAATGTGTTCATTTATTTCACATTGTCCAATTTATTGGCATATAATTGCTTGTAGTATTTTCTTATGATCCATTTTATTTCTGTGGAGTCTGTGGTTATTTCTCCTCTTTCATTTCTGATTTTATTTATTTGAGTCGTCTTTCTTTTTTCCTTGATGAGTCTGGCAAACGGTCTGTCAATTTTGTTTATCCTTTCAAAGAACCAGCTCTTGGTTTCATTAATCTTTTGTTTTGTTTTTTCTAGATTCTGTTTCATTTATTGCCACTCTGATCTTTATAATTTCCCTTTTTCTATTAATATTGGGCTTTGTTTGCTATTCTTTTTTTAGTTCTCTTAATTGTAAAATTAGATTGTTTATTTGAGCTTTTTCTTATTTCTTGCAGGAAGCCTGTATTGCTATGAATTTCCTGCTTAGGACTGCTTTTGCTGTGTCCCATAAATTTTGAGTTGTGTTTTCATTTTCATTTGTCTCTAGTTATCTTTTGATTTTTTCCTTGATCTTATTAATAAACGATTCATTGTTTAGTAGTATGTTATTTAGCCTCCATGTGTTTGTGTATTTTCCAGTTATTTTCTTGTAGTTGATTTCTAGTTTTATACCATTGAGATCAGAGAAGATGGTTGATATGATTTTAATCTTGTTAAATTTATTGAGACTTGATTTGTGTCCTAATATGTGGTCAGTCTTTGAAAATGTTCTATATGCACTTGAGAAGGATGTATATTTTGCTGCTTTGGGGCAAAATGCTCTGAAAATATCTATTAAGTCCATCTGTTCTAGTGTATCTTTGAGGTCCATTGTTTCCTTGTTGATTCTTTGCCTGGAAGATCTGTCCATTGGTGTCAATGGGGTGTTAAAGTCTCCTACTATGAGTTTATTACTATTGATCTCTCCCTTTATGGGTTTGTGTCCTCTCAATTTATTGATCCCTTTATTATTATGTAATGCCCTTTTTTCCTTTTATTATAGCCTTTGTTTTAAAGTCTATTTTATCTGATATAAGTGTTGCTACCTTGGCTTTTATTTTTTTTTCATTTTCGTTTGCATGAAATATCTTTTTCTATCCCTTTACTTTCAGTCTGTGAGTGTCATTTGATCTGAAGTTGGGTCTCTTGTAGGCAGCATATGCATGGGTCTTATTTTCTTATCCATTTGGCTACCCTATTTCTTTTGATTGGAGCATTTCATTCGTTTACCTTTAAAGTGATTACTGATAGGAACATTGTTACTGCCATTTTATTATTCATATTTATTGTTTCTATTTTCTTTTTTACCCCTTCTCTTTTTATGGAAGACTCTTTAACATTTCTTGTAATGCTGGATTATTGGTGATGAATTTCTTAAGCTTTTTTTTGTCTGGAAAGTTCTTTATCTCACTTTCCATTTTAATTGATAGTCTTCCTAGGTAGAGTATCCATGGTTGTAGATTCTTGTTTTTCATAACTTTGAATATTTCTCGCCATTACCTTCTGGCCTGCAAAGTTTCCATTGAAAAGCCAACAGACATTTTTATGGTGGTACCCTTGTAAGTAACCAGATTCCTTTCTCTTGCTGCTTTTAAGATTCTCTCTTTGTCTTTGACCTTTGTCATTTTAATTATGACGTGTCTTGGTTTCTTTGAATTCCTCTTGTTTGGTCCTCTTTATGCTTCCTGAACTTGTGTCTCTAATTCTTTTGCCAGATTAGGGAAGTTTTCTGTCATTATTTCTTCAAATAGAGTCTCAATCCCTTGCTCTCTCTCTTCCTCTTCAGGTACTCCTATGATTTGAATATTTTTAAGCTTCATGTTGTCCCAGAGGTCTCTTAAACTATCCTCATTTTTTAAAATTCTTTTTTCTTTTTGTTGTTCTGATTGGGTGTATTCAGCTACCATGTCTTCCAATTCACTGATTTAGTCTTCTGCTTCATCTAACCTACTGTTAAATCCTTCTAGTGTATTCTTCATTTCAGTTATTGTATTCCTCATTTCTGTCTGGTTCTTTTTTATTGTTTCTATGTCCTTTTTAATGCTTACTGTACCTCTGTTGAGGTTCTTATTGTGCTCATCCATTCTCCTAATAAATTCATTGAGCATCCTTATAAGCATTATACTGAACTCTGTCTCTGGTAGTCTGCTTGCCTCCATTTTATTTAGCTTATTTTCTGGAGTTTTCTCTTGTTATTTCATTTGTAGACTGTTTCTTTATTTTCTTATTTTATTACCCTCTCTGTGTTCATTTCTATGTGTCAGGAATATTTATTTCATCTCTCAGCCTTGGCCAGATGGCCTAATGTGGAAGGTGTCCTGTGTGGCTCAGTGGTGCTCTCTCCCTGATCCCTTGTGCTGGGAGGTCTGGACATGACCTTTGTGTGGATTGTGTGTGATCTTCTGTTGTCACCAAGCCTTTATTGTTGTTAGCAGATCAGTGGGAGGAATTAACATTCAGGCTGGCTAATTGTGTGAATTTGCTGCACCCTCAGGATAAGAGCTGTTGTGTGGGGGTTGACCACACTGAGTGAGATTTGCCCTAGCAGGCTTGTGAACTTGTAACCACCCTTTGTATGTATCACTACTGGATCTAGTCAAGAGTTGCTCCGTTGTGGTCTGGTGCCAGCCTCTAGATGCATTGGTTTTGTGGCCCCTTGGGAGGGGCTCCCTCATAGGACAAGGTTAACCCCTCCTTTTGATTGCTCAGGGATACCCAGAGAGAACTACAAAGCAATATGCTGATGTCTGTTGCCTATGCTGGATCTCTGAAATGAGACTCACAGCACTGGTTTCCCACTGGGAATGGAAATATAGTTTACGCTGTTCCTAGGATTGGAAACACAGCTTACAGCAATGTCCGCTCCGCTGTGAATACTTTTGGTTCTGAATCACTGGGAGCAAGGCTTGGCAATCATCTAGCAACAACTGCTCTGGACAGTCTGCAGGTTAGTTGGGGCACAGTCTCAGAGAGACATTGGCAGTCAGATCAATATAGCCTCAGTCTTGCTGCAAATTTGATAACTATTGTGAGTTCCCGCAGAAAACCCAGCTCACAGCAAGACCAGCTGCTGTCTGAGACCAGCCCACAGGTCCCTGATATCTCCCCAAGTTCATGGTGGCAGTAGCGATCTGCCTAACCGTATCTCTGAAATGTGGCCCGCAGCGCAGGCCGCTATTGCTGGGATAAGAAACGCCACTCATAGCAATGGCCTTTTTTCACAGCTGTGAATACTTGGTTCTAAATCACTGGGAGCAGGGCTTGGCAACCATCCAGCAATAACTTCTCCCAACAGTCTGCAGGTTAGGCGGGGCAGGCTGATCCCCTCAGACCAGTGCTTCCTAATGGCTCTACGGGAGGGGTCTGCACAAGCTAGCATGGTATGTAGATTATCCTGTAGTGGGGCTGGACTAAGGCACAATGGTGGCTGCCTTTCCATCCCTCCTTCTGATGTGAGGCAATGGAGACCTTTTCAGAATGAATTTCACGGGAGCCTCTGACCCACCTACGGGGTCTCAGGTGAGTGTCCACAGGTCAGAAAGCCTTTGTGCGGTCCTTCAAAGGGTTATCTAGGGGCTTAGTCACTCTCCATCTCACCCAGATGCCCGGAATCTTCTCCAGTTCTACAGTCAGAGTTATTGGAATGTCCTCTTCCCTGGGCTGGGACCCTGGGTTGGAGAGCCCCCAGATGTGATCAGGAACCCCTCAAGAGAGCCTCTGCAGCCTCACTCTCCCTCCCTGTGATCCTCTACCACCCGCAGGTGTAGGTCCAGCCCTATTCGGGACTTTGCCCCTTTTACTGGCTTCAGTGTGGCTCTTTTATATTATCAGATGTAGATGTTATGATCAGCTGGACCTCAGGTGATTCTCCACATTGATTACTTTATAATTTGATTGTAATTTCAATGCAGTCTTCCAGCTCTCAGATGTAAGTTTAAGCAGAGCTTGGTGATTTACAAAGAGTATCCTCAGCATGTCTACTTCTTCTGAAACTGTAAGTCCAAATTCCAAGGAGGTTTTCTTCAAAGGCAGTTCAGTAAAAGCTTGAGACTTCCTTTGCAGAGCCATTTGGTGGGGATATAAATAGAAAGGGCCTAAGATGGAAGGAATCTTGAGGAAAATGGTAAATCATTTGGCAACTCATTTCTACCTCCAAGACTTTTACTGGTTCTCTGTGCTTCCAAAAGACTTCCTCCATCAGGGTCTTCCTCAAGATCTGCCAACTCCCAGGCATGAGGCAGTGAAGCAGCAGACGTCTAACAGCCTTCCCCCTCTTTAAACATGTAGTTTTAATTTCTTGACACTGGAAAGTTCCTAATGTTAATATGCAAGATGGTATCACTAAAATTACTTCAAGTTTAAGGTATGATACATCTTAGCTCAGAAGGGATATAGCTTCTGTTTTCATGTATATGCTTCAAAGGTAAAATGAAAAAGAAAAAAAAAAAGATTCCAGAGACAACTCCATACCATGTAATTAAAGGCTATGCTTCACCAACCTTCCTTTAGGAGTCATTTTATTATGATAACTATTGCATATAATATCTAGTAGTAGTCTATACAACCATTTCTAGATTATTAGAATTTGGAAGATTTTTAAAAACACAAAGAAAACACTATGTCTTTATGTTAGTTTAGGTATTTCTTACTGTATTTAACTTAACAAAATCAACTATGCTGAGATATAGACATGTCCTTAAAACTTATTTCTTACTGGTGCCAAGTCCATTGTGAACCTAGTAACTCTCCAAAGTGGCTCCCTTTCCCAGCAGTGGCTTAGAGAACTAGGCACAGTGGCTCCATTTCTAAACATGTTAACTACTATGGTTGCCATGAAAAGGAGAGTGTAGAGAACTCTCTCATTCTTAAATGCCTCTTCCTGAAAGTGACACATATCATTTGTGCTCATAGACCATTGGATATAACAAAGTTCATGGCCGTATCTGAAGGCTTGGAAATATGGCCCTACTCTGTGCCCTGGGAAATAGGAATAATACTTACAGAATTTATATACCTCATCTAAATTTTATATCAGGTGAATTTATTTTAAGTGAATCCTATTTTCTTTGAGCAGCATGTAAAAATCAAAGTACATTCTACCTGGAAAATTTTTTACCTGGACTAATACTTTAGTATATTTTTATTTTTTAAATGACATTAAGATTTTTAAAAAGTCATAGAGACATCAACACTTCTGCTTCTGAGTATGAGGTGGTAGTAGCAGAAAGCTATCACGATAAAAAAAAGTTTACAAAAATCATATTTTTAAAGACATCAAATTGCTATAAAAGCATTTAAGACTAGAAATAACGTATTAGCTATATTTTTGCCTGGGAGCATTTGCTGAGTCTGGGCATAGACTGTCATAAGTAAATAAAGGGGAGAAACAGAATTTTGTAGATCCATGTTGATCAGTATGGATACATTGGAATCTACAGGATCATCAAATAGCCATCTTCCCTCAAAGGATATTCGCTGAGTGTTAGGGCAGCATACGAAACTAAGCTACAAAGACAGAGAGAAATCAATTGCATACCAAGTCATGTTAGAGAAAGGTGCATGCAATAAAAAACCAAAACAAACAACAACAACAACAACAACTAATACATATATACATACAGTCGTGTGTCACTTAGCAATGGGGATATTGTCTGATAAATGCATTGTTAGGCAATTTTGTCATCATGCAAACTTTATAGAGTGCACTTACACAAGCTTTGATGGTGCAGCCTACTACACACCTATATGCACAGACTATTGCTCCTAGAGTACAAACCTGTACATCATGTTACTACACTAAATACTGTAGGCAATTGTAGCACAATAGTAAATACTTATGTATATAAATATAGAAAAGGTACAGTAAAAATATGATATATAGTACTTTCACACAATTGGCAGCACAGATTTGTTTATGCCAGCATCATCATGAACATGTGACTAGTGGGTTGTGCTACTACTTTATGATGACACTAGATAATAGGAATTTTCCAGTTCCAATATAATATTATGAGATCACTGTAGTGTATGTGGCCTGCCATTGATAAAAACATCATTATGCAGCACATGACCGTGTGTGTGTGTGTGTGTGTGTGTGTGTGTGTGTGTGTGTGTGTGTGATCTTCATTATAAAACATATGCTGGATGATGAACCTGAATGAGGAGGGAAGCTAAAAAGCCAAGTCTCAAATCTTCGAAGATAAGAACTTTAAGGGTGGAGGGGACAGAGACAGAGACCCAAACCAAAATAATAATTCATAAAGATCTATACACTCCAATATTCATGGCAGCACAATTTACAATAGCCAAGATATGAAAGCAACATAAATGCCCATCAGTAGACAATTGTATAAAAAAATTATGATTCATATATACAATGGAATATTACTCAGCCATTAAAAAAATGAAATCCTACCATTTGCAACAACATGGATGGACCTAGAGATTATTATGCAGAGTGAAATAAGTCAGACAGAGAAAGATAAATACCATATTATTTCACTTATATGCAGAATCTAAGAAAAAAAAGAACAAATTAATCAAAAAGAGACTCACAAATATAGTGGACAATTTGTTGACAGAGGGGAGCGGGGCTGGGAGAATTGGGTAAAGGGTTAAAGAAGTACAAATTAGTAGTTGATAGTTGGTCACAGAGATGGAGAGCATGGCAGGTGGAATGCAGTTAGCATTTATAATATAATGGCTAGGTAGAGTGCCAAGAGAGGGAGGGAGAAATTGGGGGATTGTTTTATGAACTATATAGATGTATAACAAATGTACTGTATATTTGAAACTAATTTAAATAAATAAATTTAAATAAAATAAAATATAAAAATTCTTTAAATGACATAATTTACAAATTTTATACAAAAAGGAATAATAGTTTTATATCTATTAAAGAAATTGAAACTATAATGTAAAACCCTTCCACCAAAAAAAGGCAAGGCTTTCATCACTTCAGTGATGAATTTTCCAAAATTATAAGGAAGAAATACTAATTTTACAAGAAAAATTTCAAAGACTGAAAAAGGGGATGCTTTAGAACTGATTTTACAAGTCCATATAACTTTAAAAACCTGGCAAGGATATTACAAGAAGAGAAAATTACACTTAAAATTCCTCATGAATATAGATGCAGAATTATTTTTAAAATATTAATAAATCAAATCCAGTAATATATAAAAGAGATAATATATTATGACTAAGTAAGGTTTATTCTAGGAATGCAAGGTTGGTTTAACCCTTAAAAATAAATCAATATAATATACTACATTAACAGAATAGAGGAGAAAAACCATATGATAATCTCAATAGATGCAAATATTAAAAATAAAAAGCATTTGATAAAATTCAGCAGCCAGTTAGGATAAAAACTCTCAGCAAACTAGGGATGGAAGTGAACTTTCATAATCTGATAACCCTAAAATTATATTTACAGTACATTTTGAATACTTTTGGCCTGAAGTGTGAAGCAAAACAAGGATATCTACTCGCATCACTTATTCAGTCATTTTACTGAAATTCCTAGCGAATATGATAAAGCAAGAAAAAATAATAAAAGATATATGATCAAAAAAAGAAAGAAATCTTTTATTTATGGATGACATCATTTTGTACATAGAAAAAATCCAAATAATCTATAAACTATTAAAATTAATAAGTGAAGTCAATATAGTTAAGATGCAAAATCTATTTTATTTCCATGTATTAACAAATAATACAAAATGTAAATTACATACCATTTAAAAGAGTATCAAAATTATAAAATACTTAGGAATAAATCTAATGAAAGCTGTGAAATCCTCTACATTGAAAACTACAAAACTTTTCTGCAAATTTTAAAAGACCTAAGTTAAGATGTGTACCTTGTGTTTACTTTGGTAAACTGAATGCTGTAAAGTTGTTGATTTTTCCAAAATTGATCTATAGATTAAATGTAATCCCAAATAAAATTCCAGGTTTTTTTGTTTTGTACAAAAAATTAGTCAAGCTGATTCTAAAACTGATGTGATATAGCTAAGCTGATTATAAAATTAAATGGAAATGCAAAGGACCTCTTAGTTGAAAAAATCCTGAAAAAAGAGAACTAGAGAATTTATTATACTACCAGATTTTAAGAGCTATAGTGTGTTACTTATGTCAGACTACATATATTATATACCAAATGAACAGAATAGAGTCAGAAATAAACTCAGACCTATAGAATTACTTGATTCATAATGAAGAAACCACTACAATTTTCTGAGGAAATGGAAGTGGGTTTGTTTTTTCCCCAATATATGGTGTCAGGGAAATTGTATATATATATGAAGAAAAAATGAACATTGACTTCTAAATCACACCATATACAAAAAATAATTTATTATATACCACAGTCATAAATGTACAGAGAAAACATAGAACATATTTGTGACCTTGGAGTAGGCAAATATTTCTTCCACAGGACATGAAAACACTAAGCTTAAAAGAAACCAAATGCTGGTAGAAGATATTCATAATGCATACATCCAATAAAAGATATATTTTATTCCTATTTTAAAAATGGGTAAAAGACTTGAACAGGCACCTCACTATAGAGGCTGTGCAAATTGCCATTAAGCATATGAAAAGATGTGTATCAGGGAAATATAAAATACAACCACAATGAGAAACCTCTATGGACCCACAAGAATGGCTAAAATTAAAATAGTAACAATTACAAGTACTGGTAGAGAAATGGAACAGTTAAAATTCTCACATATTTGGTGGGTATGTACATTGGTATAATCACTATGGAAAACAGTCACCACTTATTAAGCTACTATGTCTAGCAAACCCACCCTCTTTTAAGATATACACTCAAAAGAAATGAGTGTGTATATGCCTACAAAAAGGCATATAGAAGAATGTTCATGCCCCCAAACTGGAAACTATTCAAATGTCCATTAATAGAGGATTGGATAAATATCTTATGAAATTTTCATCTGATGGACAACTACACAGAAACAAAAGAACAGAAATATTGAGCAAAAGAAGATAGCAAAAAAGTTTATGTGTTGTATGATTTCCACTTATATGAAGTTAGCTCAAGAATAGGCAAATCTATTGGAGAAGTAGTTATCTGGACATGAGGAGTTGACTAGAAATGGCCAAGAGAGAATCTCCTGGAATACGTGACATGTTCAATTTATTCATTCAAGTAATGCCTACATGTGTATATAACTATGTAAAAGTTTATCAAGCAGGACACTAAAGATCAGTGCTGTTTATGCCGCTAATATATGTGTGCCTCAATAAAAAGATAAAAACAAATCAGAAAAAGACAAAGATATTTAAAGAAAACCTATTTTTTGATACATTAAAGTAGGAGTTAACAAACATCTGTAAAGGGCCAGAGAACAAATATTCTCTGTCACAACTACTTAATGCTGCTGCTGTTGTACAAAAATAGATATAGCCAATATATAAATGAATGACTATGGCTGTGTTCCAATATACTTTATTTACAAAACTAGGTGGCCAGCCACATTTGGCCTGCCAGGCAGAGTTGACCGAATCCTGCTTTAAAACATTAGCAAACATATCACCCTATAGTTATCATAAGTCAAAAATACAATTTCTTCTCCTGCAATCTGGTTAAGGTCTCTTTTATTCCAAGTACAGAATGATTTTTTTTTTTAATATAAAGTATTCGGAATGTCAAAACAGCTGCATTTTTTTTTTTTGCAATTACAGAGTGGTATTTAGTTAACAGAACAACAATTATTTTATATAAGCTATATCAGAGACAACTAAGGACTGTAAGTACCTAAATAAACAGAGAAGTAAAGGCAAGTGAGGCTGACTGGCAAAAAGGAAGACATGGGGTTGTGGACTGAGTAAATCTTAACAAAATGGAAGATGGTAGAAGAGTGGGGTGATGGGTTGAATAAGCTAAAAGCAAAATAGTTTTATTTGAGAATGGGATGTCTAATTTTGTGATTTTATAGGTTGCCAAGGCAGAGAGTTCAATGAGCCAACGGCTTAGCATTTTGGATGGTTCATCTAGTCTATGGTGAAGTTGTGTAAAATGATCACAGGAGGTAAATAAGGTAGACTGGAAGATTGGAAGCCAGATGTTGAAATCTCAAGTGAATGAAGTGACAGCAGATGACAATAATGAAGAGGAGTAAAGTACAATTTAGCTGAATGATGAATCTCAAAAGAGAGGGATATTTACAAGAGAGAGCAGGTTTAGTGTCTGAAAGTAGGCAAACATTGACCCAACTACCAGACCTGAGGTGAGAATAATAAGTTCCCATGTAAGAGGGCTATAGGAGAAATGATGTTCTCAGACAGGCCTTAGGTTTCATTGAGGCAAAGAGGTGGAAAGAGTGGGGAGAGCAGAGGTGGAGAGTACAGAAAAGTTTGTTGAGCACAGAGCAGCCATTTTCAAGGGCATAATGAGGTCTAGACTTGGGTCAGATAGAGTGAGTGATAGATGCAGAAAGCAGGCTGAAGCAGAGAGTTGATGAGATAAAAGATTTCTGGAGAGGCTCGTATGTCTGGCAGAGGATTTACTCCTGAAAAATTTTAGGATGAAGGTAAGCACTTAGCTTAACACTGAAGTCTAAAGGTTTTTATTTATTTTTTTTAACAAAATATATAGTAACTATTTGGGACATTTTTATTTTAAAGCTATTCATTTTTAATTTGTTAATAAAAATACAGGTCAAATTAATGAGTACAGGATTTCTGCTTGGGATGATGACAATATCCTGGAAATGGCTGGTGGTGATGGTTGCACAACATTGTGAACATGATCCATGCCACTGAATTGCACACTGAAATATCGTTAAAATTGTAAAATTTATATTATGTATACCTACCACAATTTAAAAAATGCAAAAATTAGCAACAGTTATAAATTAACAGCCTGTTGACTAAATCTACTTTCGGACACATTTTGTTTGACCTCAAACTGTTTTTGACCATCACTGTGTGCAAAAAAAGAAAAAGAAAAAAAAAGACAAGAAATTAGTTTCTAACACTTAGAAATATGGAGAATTAATATAAAATCCCTTTTAAAAGTGGGCTATCTAGTAACATTCCTACTTGAGTCTGACCAGCTAGAGCCAAAGAAGACATACTTCCCTTCTGTGAAGCCTGCGCCTCTACTGCCCCTATCATGTTCTCGTCGGCATGGAGGCCTCAGTGCTCCTCTCATTCTGATTGGCACTGCCTTGTTACTCTTTTCAGAATTCATAGAATGGTGAAATGATTTTATGGCTGTACCTCTATGTAAATGAGAAAATAAAATGTAGAGTGAGCAGGAAGTATCAAGAAAAATGGTGGAAAACACATTTCTTGGTTGGAAATGAAGCTGGGTGTTTAATGTGTAAATAGAGTTGGTCCCAAGAATACAATCTGGCCAACTTCAGTTATTTTTATTACCTGTTCAGTTCCTGAGGCCAGTTGTGTTTGCCTCCCTGATTTACATAAACTGTTTATTACTTAACTTTTAAAACATTTATGTAAAGCTGAAAGCTTAACAGAATTTGAATGCCCTAGGAAATCTCTAATTTTCATCAAATCTTTCTTTGATTAATAAATGAATCCTGACTTTGAGCCTTTTGGGAACATTCGTAGGGTATAATTAATTAATGAATTAAACTATTGTTCTCAATATTTATTCATATAAAGAACAATGATCCATTTTCTATTGTGTGTGTGTGTGTGTGTGTGTGTGAGAGAGAGAGAGAGAGAGAGAGAGAGAGAGAGAGAGAGAGAGAGAGAGAGAGAGATATCACATATATCCATCTTATTTGTTGGCATATAAACCCAATGTTTGTGCCAAATCAGTCAGTAGAGATGGGAACATTAAATCGTTGTGTGTCAACATTACTGTGAAAAAAAAGTTTTAGGACACAAAATGGGCACGTACTGTTACCAGAAAAGACTGCACTGACATTTTTTGAAAGTAAAAATGTAGTGAACACCAGATATTTTGGCACTATCATTAACTTTAGTCTAAAATATCCTAACGTGTCTAAATTTACATACAAGGCATTTTGCCTTTTTTTTTTAGTTCTCTTTCAATTGAATAAACTTAACCTGTGGACATCTTTACTTAGTAACAGCAGCAAATTACCATATTGGTGAATGAGAGTTGAAAACAATACTTAATGAGAATTAAAATGTTCAATTTCTAGAAATAGAATATTGCCCCAGTAATATTGACCATGGTCTGACATCTGTAGGTGCCCTGTGACATTAGGAAATATACCCATGACCAGGCCAAGTCATATATAAGTTTACTGGATATATTAGTTTCCTAAGGCTTCTGTAACAAAATACCACAGACAGGGGGGCCTTAAACAGCAGAACTCTTCTCTCCAGTTCTCGATGCTAGAAGTCTAAAACCAAGTTATTGGCAGGGCCATGCTCTCTCTGAAGGCTCTAGGGGAGAATCTGTTTTATGCCTTTCTCTAAGCCTCTGCTGTTCCCAGCAATCCTTGGCATTCCTTGGTTTGTAGACATAGTGCTCCAATATCTGCCTTTATTGTCACACGGTGTATCCCTGTGTATCTTTCATCTGTGTATCTTTTCCTCTTCTTATAAGGACAGTCATATTGGCTTAGGGCCCTCCCAAATGTCCTCATCTTAACTTGATTACATCTGTAAAGACTCCATTTCCAAATAAGGTCACATCCACAAGAAGCAAGTGTTAGGATTTCAACATATCTTTTTCATGGCACAATTCAATCCTTAATAGAAGAATGGAAGACTGGACAGACCATGATCATTGAATTAGCTCTTAGGTTAGATGATGGTCCACCCATATCTCATATCAGCCATGGCTGCCCTGTTTTATTCCCTCACTCTGGTTTCTGAGCTATCTCCTACTTTATCCTTCTCTTGTGACAAACTAGTCAATACCTGTCAACTTTCATCAATTCACACAGGTTCCTGTCTGTGACTAGTCTCTCTTGTAGCATGCTGTTTCCTTACCTCAAACCCTGGAAATAGAATCCCTAGATTGGAACCTAGAACATCATTCCTGTCAGTCATTTCCATCTAGTCTTTAATTCTTCCCTATGCTGCTTAGATTTTCTATTTTCATCACTTCCATCACCTTGTAGCTCTCTTGCTCTATCATTCTTCACTTTCACGCACTTGTTGAAACCCAAACTTGAATAAGTCCAACTATTTCATTTCTGGGTTCACACCTGGGCAGCTGAGCACTGTCAGATGAAATCACACAACAGTTTACTTAGTCACCTATCTCGCAATTCTCTGCAGAGGCATTTCATTCTATCCATAAACTTCTTAATCCTGTGGCATCACCAATTTCCCCTCATTCACACCTTTCTCTTCAACTCTTAATTCACAGGGAAAATATACAGATACCTTCTTAATTTCATGCCACCAAATCTACAAATCAGCCTTGATCAGTATCCATCACTTTTCTTCTTCCCACTTGCAACAAAGGGAACAAAGTCCATGTCTGTTTAAACTGCTCCTCGCCACTTCTGAATTCAATCCCTGTCTGTCTTCTAGAGATAGCTATGTCTTTTTATCATTTCCCCCATACCTTCATGTTTCATCCTCTTCATTGGCTCTTTCCCTTCAAAATTTTAAAGTCTCTTTCATTTTCTATTAACAAACAATTCTTCCCTTACCAAAAACTCCTTCTTTAACCTGTTACTTACCTTTAGTTTTTAAAAATCATTATAATATGCTTTATACAGTATTTTATAGGCACTATAACTTCAGCTTTTATTCTTTCTCACTCTTCCCTCTCTCAATTAAACTTCCTGAGTTATCTATAGATATCTATATAGATAAAAATACATTTATACTTGCTGTCCACTATGACTCACACATATGTATAGGATGCAACAGAATCTCTTAACCTGACACTCCGGGATCATTGAAGACTTGTTGTTGCTGATTTCTTGTCCTTTATTTTCTTGCCTTCTCAGCAGCATGTGACACATGTTTTATTTATAACTTCTTGAAATGCTCTTTTTGGTTTCTAGATACCCAGAACTTCTGGTTTTCCTCAGAAGTCTCTACTGTGTCTTCTCATTTTTCTTTGCATTTTTCTCCTCTTCTCACTGTCCCTTGAATATTGATGTTCTTTGTTTTCTACCCTTGACCATCTTTGTTCCTCACTCTATACAATACTCATAGGATTTTTGCCACTCTCATGAATTTACATGCTGATGATTTTTAAATCTGTATCTCTAGATCAGATAGTCCTCCAAAGACTCATATTCACATATTTGTATACTAGACAACTTCATCATGTCAAAAATCAAACTCATAATCTATATGCTCCAGCATCCTTCTAATTTCTTTAGACCTTGAGTTTCCCATCTCAGTTAATTCTTACCCCATTTTCCCACACTGAAGATGGGTTTTATCTGTAGCAGATGTCCTTTGGGCCTGACCATGTGTTCCTGCCCATTTCCAACAGTCTTGCCTGAGGTCCTTTTGGGAAGCAACAGAATGCTGTTCTGACTTAGGCAGGCCAGGCTGGAAATGCTGTAGAATTAAACCAATCAGGCAAGACTCATGGGAATTGGTCTATAAATTCCCCAGCTCTTCAACCTCTTGGGCAGGATAACTCTGAAACATTTGTTTTATTCTATTTTCAAGGATTTCTCTTGATATTTATAGCACAGTTGACTTTATAAACCACTTTTCTGGCTACCTTTACTCCACATCACTTCACCGTCCTATGCATATTCCCTGTTCTTCTCAAATGAACAACTTGCACTTGAATTCTTGCCTTGAAATCTGTTTATGGAGGAAACCAGAGTAAAACATCATTCTTTCTATACCCTCCTTCCTCCTCTTTTCTGTCAATTTCCAAATTCTATTAATTCTACTTCATAATCTTATTGAAAAGGTATCTACTTTTTTCCAGCCCTACTGCCACCATCTTGGTTCCAACTGTCATCATCTCTAAACTGGATCACTTGACTCCCTTCAGTATTGTCCCCTTCAATCTCTTTCCTTTGATGTCTATGATCTTTCAAATATGAACATTTTAAAATATCATTACCACAGTGAACTTTTCAGGTTTACAATTGAGAAACTTGCTAACTTTGGGCTTCATTTCTTCTTTTTCATGTTCTTTGAGGTATAAAGTTACATTGTTTATTTGAGATCCTTTTTTTTTCTTTTCTTAATGTAGGCATGTATGGCTATAAACCACTCTTGGAACTGTTTTTGCTACATCTCATAAATTTTGGTATGTTGTATTTCCATTTTCATTTGTTTTAAGGTACTTTATTCCTTTTGATTTCCTCTTTGACCTATTGGTTGTTCAAGAGTATGTTGTTTAAGACTCATGAACATGGATGATAGACTAGTGGTTACCAGAGGGTAGGAGGGGAGGGTTGGAAAGGGTAAGTAGATGGAGTAAAAGGGGTCAAATATGTGGTGACAGAAAGAAATCTAACTATGGGAGGTGAACACACAATGTAAATATATATATATGCCTCACTGTTAAAATATACAGCTGAAACTTACTGGATATTATTAACCAATGTCACCATAAAAATCAATCAATCAATCAATCAATCAGTCAAGAGTATGCTGTTTAATTTTCACATATTTGTGAATTTTTGAGATACTTGGCATGATTTCAATCTTTAGTTTGCTAAGATTTGTTTTGTGGCCTAATATATGATCTAGCCTGAAGAATGTAATTGTGGGCTTGATAAGAATGTGTATTCTGCTGCTGTTGGATAGAACGTTCTATAAATGTCTGTTAGGTCCTTTGGTCTAAAGTATAGTTCAAGTCCAATATTTCCTTATTGATTTTCTACCTGGATGATCTATTTGGTATTGAAAGTGGGGCATTGAAACCCCCACTGATTATTGTTATATCATTGCCTATTTCTCTCCACAGATCTGTTAGTATTTGCTTAATATATTGAGATGCTCCAATGTTGGGTATACATGTATTTACAATTGTTATGTCCTTTTGATGAATTAACCCTTTTGTAATTATGACCTTTTTTGTCTCTCCTTTGCCTTAGTTTTTGACTTAAAGTCTGTTTTGTCTGATATCAGTATAGCTACTCCTGGTCTCTTTAGGTTTCCATTTGCATGGAATATCTTTTTCAATTCCTTCACTTTGAACCTATGTATGTTTTTAAACCTGAAGTGAGTCTCTTGTAGACAGCAGATAATTGGATTTTTTAAAAATTATTTAGCCACTCTATGTCTTTAGATTGGAGAATTTAATCTATTTACATTTAAAGTAACTATCAGTAGGTAAGGACTTACTAATATCCTCTTACTGTTTCTGGCTGTTTTGTAGTTTTTTTGTTCCTTTCTCTCTTGCTTTTTCCTTTGTGAATTGATGATTTTTCTGTAGTGGTATACTTTGATTCCTTTCTCTTTATCTTTGTGAATCTATTCTAGGTTTTTTTGTATTCTGGTCCCTATGAGACTTACATAAATCACCTTATAGTTATAACAATCTATTTTAAGCTGATAAATTTGCATATAAAATCTCTACCCTTTTGCTCTTTTACCCCCTCTCATTTTGTTTCTGATATTACAACTACAGCTTTTTATATTGTGCATTCATTGACAAATTATTTTAGCTTAAGTTATTTTTAATACTTTTGTCTTTTAACCTTTATGCTGAAGTTAAGTGATAACACACCACCATATTATATATAGTATTAGATGATTCTGAATTTGATTATATAGTTACCTTTACCAATGTGTCTAATACTTTCATGTTAATAATTAGTGTCCTTTCATTTCTTCATGATGAACTCTTTTAGCATTTCTTATAAGGTAGGTCAAGTGGTAGTGAACTCGCTCAGCTTTTGTTTGCCTGGGAAAGTCTTCTGGACATCTTTGCTGGTTAAAGTATCCTTGGTCAGCATTTTTTTTTAGTGCTTTGAATACATCATCTTATTCTTTCCTGACATACAAGACTTCTGCTGAACAATTCACTGATAGTCTTCTGGGAGTTCCTTTGTATGTGAATTATTTTTCTCTTTGCTGGTTTTAAATTTCTCTCTTTGTCTTTACTTTCAGACACCTTAATTATAATCTGTCTTGGAGGAGATCTTTTTGGTGACTCATGAGCTTCATGAACTTGAACATCCAAATCCCTTTCTAGATTTAGGAAATTCACAGCCATTACTTTTTTAAATAATTTTTTTCTTCTCCTTTCTCCCTCTCTTCTCCTATTGGTACTCCACTAAAGAAAGCATAGCTTGTTTTTCTTGATGGTATATATAATTCAGTCATTTTCATTCTTTTTTCTTTGTTCACTGACTTGGTAATTTTAAATGATGTGTCTTTGATTATACAGCTTCTTTATTCTGCTTAATCAAGCCTGCTGTTGATATTTCCTATTACATTTTTAAATTTTATTCTTCATCTCTGTTTGGTTCTTTTTAATGCTTTCTATATGTCTGTTAAACTTCACATTTTGTTTGTATATTGTTTTCCTGATTTCACTGAATTATTTGTCTGTATTTTCTTATAGCTTGCTGTTTCCTTAAAAATATATTTTAAATTCTTTGCTAGGAAAATTACATATCGCCACTTCTTTAAGGCAGGTTGGTTACTGGAAAATTATTGTGTTCCTTTGTGATATCATGTTTCCTTGATTTTTCATGATCCTTGAAAAATCATTTTCATGTTGTCTTCACATTTGAAAAAGTAGTTACCTTCTGCAGTCTCTACTGACTGGCTTTAGGAGAGAGATACCTTCTGTAAGCCCTGCTGAGCATTCTGAAGATTTCTCAGACATTTTTTTTATGGTGACACATGCTCCATATCTCTTGAGGGGAAATTCTTAAGATGGCATTCTCTCTCTTGATCCTGCAAAGCCCAGCTGAATGCTGATAGCCTCTCATTTGTCTTCTTTAGGGCAATGCTGAATGCTCAAGTTTTGTGCTTTCTCCCAATCCTGTAGAGTTGGGCTGGCTTCCTGCATATGCAAACTACCTGTCTGCAAAGACAGACAGACACTCACTGCCCTTGGGTGCATGAACAAAGAGCTGGCCACCTGATGGTAGGGGTGTGCATGGGTGAGTTATGCAGTGTTGGCGGTATCTGTTGTCCAGTTGGGATTTGCAGATGAGGCATCCCCAGGGGCTTCTGGTTGAAATTCCTCATAGTAGTTAGTAGGATATGCATCCCTTTCTGCCCTTCAATAGCCCTGGCTGCTCTTCTTCTAGCCCCTCTCTCATGTAGTACATCTCAGTATTCTGGATGGAACAAGAAGCAAGTGGCCTTCTTTGGCAGCATCCTTCATAGATGGGGAATCCAGGCACTCACTCATATGCTCTCAATTCCCCTTGGAGAAATCACCAGCATAGAAGGTGTTTTAGTACAGAGCTGTGCTGCCTTGGGAAGGGGTGACGTGGTAAAGTAAAAGTATTCCTTTTACTGTCTTTAATATGTCCAATCTCAAGTTTCTTTTTTCTTCAATGGTGTGTTAGAATTAATCTGTTGCACTCCTAAACTTAAACAGAGGCACTCTCATTCATGGGTGATTGTCAAAATTGGTGTGCTTTGGAGGGAAGACAATAGAAAATTTCTATTCCTCCATTTTGTTGGTTGCCAGTCGCTGCATTTTACATTGTGTAATGCAAACTGCCAAACTCTCTAGACTTTTTAGAAGAAAGTAAGTTTCATTTCAATGTAATGGACACTTACAGATTTTGTGTGGTTCTGTCCAAAACAGACTTGGGCTCAGAATTTTTGGTCCTTGGAAATACACTTGGAATTCTGCTGGAAAATGTTACTCTTCTCTTTGGTCTATGATATTGATATACCTGTCACATTCAAGCAGGGCCCATGATTAATCTTAATGTGCAGGTGTTCCTAACTGAGGCTGGATGTTTAAATTTGCTTCATTCTATGAAGTCTGTTTTAATTTTGATTAATTGCCATCAGGAATAATAACTCCTCAGGGTAGATCATTAGGAAGCTACAGAATCGATTATGGTTAGCTACAGAATATGTAAAGCTAGTCACCACTGCCAAAATGATCATAGATACCCTTTATGTTGCATGCACAAAGAAAATTTAGGGTATTCCAACTGGATTTCAGGAGCAAATTAAAATGGAATTGGAAATGTTATTTTCATAAATAAGTTAGCTTTCAGATTTTTCTCTTTATACCTCAGTAGATTTTCCTAATTCTGACATGAATATCAGTGACCACAGCTGGTAGTTATTGATGATAGGAATAATATGCTTTAGGTATATGCTAGGAATCATATCATAGTATATACCTGCAATAATTAATTGATGAAATCATGAGCCCTGAAGCATAAGAAAGGAGCCAAGCTTACATGCTATCCTGAAACCTAGACCACTGTCTTGGTTGAAGTACTGATTGCTTCACTTTGTGGCTAATTCAGTAGCCTCCTAAGTCCTTCATCTTCCTTACCTTTAGCATAGTTTCTCCTTGGCTCACTCATGTTCAACAATTTGCTTGTACTTTTGCACATGACTCTCCCTATGCATGGATCACTCTCACTCCCCTTTTCCATCTGGATAAGTCACATTTATACTTCAGAACTTCTCTTAAATGCCACCTGCTCTAGGGAGCTTTTCTTATTGCATCACTCCCCTCAGGTGGCTCTTCTATGTGTTCTATTACATCTTGGACTCATTTCTACTTATATCATATTTTATTGCCCCTAAATGTCCATTTCTTCTGTTAGATTATGAAGGTTTTATGGACAGAATTTTTTTCTTGTATCTCTGTAGCTCTAGTTCAGTGGATCTTAACCTTTTTGCACATACCCGCTTTGAGAATGTGATGAAAACTAAACTTCATCTATATACAAAGTGCTCCACATTTTGCCAATAATTTCAAGGAGTCTTGGATACTCTAAGTCCATCTATGGACCTGAGAAGTCCATGGATCCCTAGTTAAGAATCCCTTCACTAGCTCCTGGAAACATCAAAATAATTATCACCTCACAGATGCTTAATGTGTGTCACTTTTCTAAGAACTTCATATAATCTGCCCTATTTATTTCTTACAACAGTCCTATGAGGTAGATACTATACTTATGCCCAATTTACAGATGAAGAAACTGAGGAACATGTAAGTAACTTGCTCGAGGTTATTCCTGAGCCTGTTCTGTTAATCACAACACTACATGGTCTCTCAGCCTCACTGTGGTACTGTTCATAGTTCTTTGCCTAAAAGGTATAAATGTCTTTCAAATGTCTACTGAAATTCATAGGATGAATGCAAGCAATTGTGTTATATACCAAGAACTATGCATAAGTTTGAAATCACACAAAAAATAAAGAGGCTTAGCATTTCAATGGTATGTAAATGCTATGAGCTTTTTCAGTTGAGTAAATAGCATAGGGTATAAGCTACATCCAACCATCATTTAGCTTAATGGACAAGGGGTGGGAAAGTAAAGTACTTTTACTGAATTCTTGATACATGTCTGACAGTAAGTTTGATACTTCCTAAACAAACCACATCATGCAATAGTGCTAAAACACCTTGGAATATAATTGAACTTTGAGTCTAATGTTGACACCAGGGAAGAACCTAATGGGAAAATATAAAATGCCATATTCTTTAGAGCAAGTATCAATATAGTACAGTTTGTTAAAGCCTAGTTATTGGCTCTCTGTGATGTCAGTGAATGAAAGTTTTACTGTTAGAATGGAGAAGGGTTAAAGAGGTATGGGTGGGGTAAGATTTTTTTCTTTCTTCTGATAAAGATAAGTCTGTTGTGATAAGAAATACTTTTATAATTATAGTTATATGTGAATAGGCCTTCACTCAAGTGCAAACATGGCAAACTTCTGCTCTGGTTTCAGAAATGCAGGAATGGAAGGTGGAAAAGAGAGAGGAAGAGAGGCCAATAGGTGACTTTCATGTGCCAATAATCACATTAAATGATTTAAAATAGAGTGTCTCAGCTAATTTAGCTTATAGTTTCTACTATGGTTCAAAGGTCAGGCACTTGGTTGGGGTGGAGCCTGGCAGGAGAAGCAGCAGCAGGGAGACTTTTCTTGCTCAAGAAGACTTGCAGCCTTCTTCAGAATAGTATGAGAATACAATGTTAGCAATTCTAACACATTCCATAAACAATTTTAACCATACTTGGGAAAGCCTAGAAGCAAAGAGCATCATTCATCACCCGTGATTGCTAAGGCTGATCTTCCTATTTTTCTGCAGATCTGATTTGGGAGCTCTACTTCCAGTAAGCCTTGAACCACTTAGAGCCTATGTGTAGAGGTGGCTCAAGTCTTCACAGGGCCAATGTATAACCCTAAAGCTCTTGAAGATATGAAACTACATGTCTAGTGGGGAAGGGAACTCCAGATCAACCACAGGGTTGGGGTATGTGACATTGGTCATTGTCCAAGTTTGTGCCCCCACTGTGGAATTCAATAATCAAAGTACTTACAACTTTGTCTTGCAGATTGCGAGTGATATTTTTTCTATCAGTTGTTTTAATTGCCCTCATGCTTGTCCAAAATACTGATTCTAGATTTCTTGGTTTTTCGTGTCAATATATTTGGATTAAGGAGGATGATGTAAAAAACAAACTAACACAGGAATTTTGGAACTAAATTTTGGGAACATTTCTGGTTTCATTTTTTTATAATATAACAATATTGTCTTAAAATAAATTAGCAAGTCATTTAAAAACATTTGGTTGAAATGTTTTAAATTTTTTCTAATGTCAGCTTGAATATTCTTTGTAACTTAGCTATCTTAAACTATAAGCAGTACAGAACCCTTACTTCTAAATACAATCATTTCCTTTAATAAATCATGTGAAAGGGCTAAATCAAGTCAGCTTTCCACTGAGTTACAATAATGGAGACTCTAATTATCCAGTCTGTATCTCAAGTTAAGTTGTAATTCATTAAAATTGTTTTTGCTCTATTTTCAGATGGATGCATTTCAGCATTCTAAATTCTAGTTTCTTCCTTTTTCAAAAATGTGGACAGTTAACAGAGTATATTTGTATCTCATTTGTTTGTTAATTTGATTTCATAACGATCTCTTTGTCCCTTTATTTCTAAAACTTGTGGTGGTGCCTGAATTACCAGTCAAAATGCAAATTTTCTTAGAGGCTGGCCCCTACAGTCCATAGCAGAAGAATTTTGATCTTGCAAAATAATTTGCATTTGGATGAAGGATTCCCACCACATGTATGAATTTGCACCTGGATGCAAATCCAAGCAGAGTGAACTTGGTGGTGGGCTCGGGGAGAGGCATTGGAGTCATTGGGGGTGAAGGAAGGTATTACATTACATGAAGAATGTAAGCCTGTGGTACAGAACAAGACTGAGAGTAGAACCTTTGATTTTGCCCTTTTAGAAGGTCTGCATAGGTGTGTAGCCATAAGATGTTGGCAGGTCAATTGCATATTGTCAGGGCAGTTGAATTTATGTGAGTAGTCTGCCCTTTGATTGTCAAAGATCTCTATGGGCATATTGACTAGGAGAGGTTATCAGATCCCCTGTTTGCTTGATGGGGATCACTCTGTAACTTGTATAAACTCTTATGAGAGTGTGTGTTTTTCTTTACCATGGACCATATTTTTTTTTAACTAAGCACCCAGGAAAATCTCAGAAGTATTCCACCTAGGGATGTATGGCCTTGGAGCTGCCCATGTGGGGTTTATCTTTGTTTGTTCTAATATTTGCTAACTGCAGAGTCTAGTTTGGCTTAGGTGTGAGGTTGATCCTTTCATTTCTTCTCACCCAGTGAAAACATCATGTCTTTAGATTACAAACCAAATGTAATTCCATCAGGATAAGTAGAGTCCAAGGAAAAAATAGGAAAAGTGGAGGATTACTGAGAAATAATTAATGAGATACAGTATGTTTTTTCCACACTATTTAGTGAAGCAAGGACTATAATTTAAACTAGAATTATGCATTGTGTTTTAAGATGTGAATTTCCTAATAAAAAAAATGAAGCTAGAAATAACTTTTAATACATATCCAATTACTTGAATATTTTACAGGTCTGAATAAAAAGAGAAAACATGATTTTAGATTATATATGATAGCTCAATATTTATTAATCTCCTATAAAAATTAAATCAGATTGTATATCATGCACTCCATATTTTACTTAGTATAGTTTTTCTAATTAAGAATTCTCAAGCATAGTTCACTATAGCTAATGTGCAGTGATTATACTGGTTAAGGGCTATGTGCTATAGGAACATAAACATTTTTGAGCTGATTAAGAATTTTATCTAATTCCATTGGTCCATTAAAAAAATATAGTATCTATAGGGTGGCTAAATGGCAGAAGCATAACACCTAAAGTTATTGCTGGAAATTCAAAAGCTATCTTCCTGGCTTTTGATTCTTTTGTTCTATGGAACATGGTGTATCAAAGATCTTATTCTGTAAGTTTTTTCAAGGTGCTTTCTAACAGCCCTCCCTTTAAATTTCTTCAAGAGTCAATTCCTCTTTAGAAGTTAGAAGAGTAATTATATTTATAATAGAGGTGTTGAACCCCTGGGAACCCTTAGAGTCACTTTAAGGAGTCCTAGAATTTATGTTTATACTAAGTATTATTAAGGACAATATACAATATAAATAATATATTGGAATATATGCATTACTATTTTTCATGTGTAGGTAGCTGTTATAATGATTAATAAATACAAAATATGCTGCTTTCATGGTAGCTTTTAGAATCCTCAATCAACAGAGACTTATATAAACTACTATTATTAGGTAAAAAATGGGCTCTCGTACTCGAAAAGGTTGGAAACTACAGAAAACAGGAGTGGAAACTGTCACTAATATGGCAAGTTTCCATTTTAGTGAAAGTTCCTTGTATGCCTTTGAACTCCACATGGTCAAAGGAGTTATTCAATTCTAAGATTGAATTATGCTTGTATAACATACTGGTAACAAAAGTGTAGAGCATTAGAAATTTTGAGGGAAAAAACCGGAACACATTTAAAAAAAATCTGCTAATATGGAATCTGCTTTTTAATGGTCTCAAATTACTACATTGTAGCTAAGTAGATGACAGCTGGCTGTAGAGGTCTATAAACTCATTTTAATGATGCTTTCAGCCATCCAGGATCCACTGAATCATAATGAAGGAGAGGACGCTATGAAATGCACCGAACTCCACCCTATTTCTCCAGCTTAGCTACGTTTTCCCCACCTCAAGAACAGTGCTCAGTCAGGACAGGCGGAGTGGTGAGAGTAGAGGCAAGCTGGAGGCAGATCTATCAGAAAGCAGCAGGCAAAGTTATGCAGGGAAAAGGTCCTGCTTTTTAAAGGGTAAAATCACTAACCAGCAGGCTGAGTACACAGTCAATGAGTCCACTCTTATCACTCTGAAAGAAACAAAACCAATAGCCTAACATTTGAATGTAAAGGACAAGGGGAAGAGGAGTCATGTCTCACCACAGCCCAGAGTTGTCAACAACCAGGAAAATGTGCTTCCACTCTTAGTAGGCAAATAAATCCATTCATTTTATAAACTCCACAGAAGTTTTTATTGTTTATAAGTAATTACAGCTCTCTTTCATGTTTACATGTTCTGGGTCTAAGGAGAGAAAGGAATTGGGCCTGCTAATCTTCCTATGCAACTAAGAGGCAGTTTATGGCTGGCCAGGTGCAAAAGCTATATCTAATCTCTCCCTGTGTCTGTCGTGTAGCAGCTGCAGCAGTTGGAGGGAGTTAGGGAGTTATTAAATATCAAGGAAATGTTTGTGCCAATATCGTCCCACTTCAAGGTGGTAAGAGAAATTCACAGTTGTCTTCCATTTAAAATGCATGATCATCATTATTGGGGAAAAGCTGTTTTTACAGCTTTCCCAGTATTGGGAGTGAGGGCAAAGAGGTCTACCCAAGTCCCAGGGAAAATTTAGACCCTTTTCCAGCCTGTTTTCTTTCTGGCACTGTGGCCTCTAAAGTTGCAAAGGCCTTTAAGTACACTTTCCTACACCACTGCTTCTCTGTGATTGTGGACAAGACACTCAGATACTCGGAGCCAAAGTATATTCAAAACTTTAATTCCCCATTAATGCCCAAGGATATTTAAAATTTGGGGTAAAATAAAATGAGATGCTGAAGAGAGAGTATAAGAAAAAAGAAAGGTTTGTGTAAATTATTCAAATGTGTTGGTACAGTGCAATAAACACAGCTGTGAGAATATAAGGGCGAGTGCCAGCTCTAGGACTCACTGGAAACATGAGTTAGGACAAGACACCTGAGCCATTTCCTTATCTGTACCATGAGAAGTTGATCATTGCAAGACCCTTTTTAGTTTTACAAATCTATAGTGAATGTATACCACATATCCAGGAGATGGGTAGTCACTGTGTCAAATAGAAAGAAAATAAGATACAACCTATATGGTTTAATAATGGAGACGAGATTAATACAGATGAAATAATTAATTACCTATTCACATGACATTTTATATAAAGTAAGATACTAATGTAAAAATAATTTCTATAAGGATATCAAATCATCAGGTTGCACATCTTAAATTTATACAACATTATTTGTCAATTATATCTCAATAAATCTGGGGAAAAAAATCCAGCCGGAGGATGGTTGGTAATGATATGCCATCATATCCTATCTTTAGCTCTGTTCTATTTAGGTTTCTTTTTTTCCCAAAAATATACAGATGAGACTACAGATGGCATTTGTAGCAGGTAAAAGTTGTATTTTCCAAAGGTAAGTGAAAATGATTACAGAGGCCTAACCAAATAAGGGTAGTTTTTGTCACAGGACAAGGACTTCGGTGATTCACAGTGAAGGGCCTACACAGCAGCTGCACAAGGGCATTAAACTCCAAGCTGTTTTACTTTCTTCTCAATTTTTCTTAGAATTTGGCTTTCATTTTCATGGATTTGGCTTCTTTAAGAAACTTACCTAGAAGTCTACCCAGAGACTTTTGCTTTTACCTCATTAGTCAGAACTGTATCACATGACCATCCTAGCTGCAAGTGATGCTGGAAGATAGTGTGCTTTAATTGAGTTCATTGCTACAACTGAACCAGACCAAGCATTTGTCAGTAAGGGATAAGGTGAAAATGGATATTGGGTGTTTAATAGCAGTGGCTGTCACAGGATTCTCATGAGATTCACAGATCACACAGTCTTGGGAGGACAATAAATACATTGAATAATAGAGTCAGAACTCGGAAGGATCTAAGGAAAATGGAATAAATAAAATGAATCTAATGGGAAAACTCAATAGGGTTAAAGTCTTTCCTGAGTCTAAAACATCACTATACATAGAATGGGGGAAATGTTTCTTAATAGCATCCTATGAAAATGTCTATTAATTTTAATTCACTGAAAGAGTAGTAACAGCAATCAAAATAATATATAACATTTTTTAATGTTTCTGTTAGTCCTCTCTTCTAATTCTCACAGTAATTCTCTGAGGTAGATAGGTATATTATTATTATGATCCCTATTTTATTTTTGAGAAAGCAAAGAATTTTAAATGACTTGACCAAAATTCTATAGCTGGTAATTGGATAGGTCAGGATTTGAACAGAATGTTAGAGCCATTGTTACTTACCTCTCTATTATACTGTTTCCCAAAGAAAAGTGATCTTCTGTTTAAAAAAGCTAATTCAATCTTGGACAACATTAATTAGTGTCACAGTATGTATGTCTAGGCAGATAATAGTCTCAAATATTTTTCTGAGTGAAAAATATTTGCAATACTGCTCTTAACTCTAGAACCCACATTAATATAGACAGGAACAAGTAATTCCTTCCTATGCCCAATATCATCTTTACTTCTGCTTCAGAGAATAAGGAGAATTCTGCCACCTTGCTTTTGACCCTATCCTGTCTCCTCTGGAACTCCATAAATTGACTTTTTCTCATATCTCAGCTTATCACTTTATGCTATTTTTTCCCCAGCCAATAAAATCATTTTAAAAGTTTTCATTCTAAATAAATAACTCTTCCAAAACCCCATTTGTAGAAATATATACCTTTTTAACTACAACTTCTAATAGGTTCTTGTTAACCACACTTCTTAAAAAAATACTTAACATGTGCTGCCTTCACCTCTTTACCTCCTTCCTCAGTTTCTGACTGTATTGAACATCCTCAATAATTGCAAAATACAAATCTCTCCTCGGTGGCAGCCATCTTTACAAGTCAAAGAAGTTGACAAACTGGATCTTCTTAGATGCTTATATCTTAAGGGCTGATCATTTATCTGATGTGCATCCAGAAAGCCTCCATAAATCTGTTAAGTAGTCTAGTTTTCACAAATGTGTTCTCCTACTAAATCACTTTAATGCACTATGAAATTGTGAACCTAAGCTCTGAATGATTTTATTGGCTCTATATTGGTTTCCTTGTTATATCATCCTTAACATAAGAATGCTTACTTCTTCTGCTCTCTTTTATACTTAGGAAATAACTTTGGTGGCTATAACAGTATTTAACTTATCATGGAAACAGTGGTATGTTGAGTGATAAAGTAAATGAAGAATGGCTGCTTTCATTTTGAATTATTAGTGGAATAAGCAGTAGTGACATGAAGGATCTGAGAAAAGAAAACCTATTATCAATCTGCATCTCCCCTGGGACTGTCATTCTCCAGCACCACATCCTCTGGAAATGAAAGAGACCCGAGTCATTTTGGCACAACATTTTGGAAGTAGATAATTTCATGAAGGCACGGAGCAACCATGTTTCAATTGCAAATGTAATGTAACTATGATTCTGAATTTCACTACATAGACTATATTAAGAACACTGGTGGAATTGGAAAGTTCTAATTCTTGCCAATTTCAACTCAGACTACTTCTGTAACCAGTGGATTGTAGCAAATAATATTCTTTAAAAAAATGCTAAAATTTCTTAAGATGGAAGTGAAACAATAATGATCTTAATCTGTTAAGACACATAAAAATAATTTTTCTACCAGATACTTATTTTGCTTTTTGCAGTTTTTTGTTCTTGACCATTTGTAAAATATGACTAGAAGAAATTGCCAAAGACAGGATGGAATGGGAGCCAGGGTTTAGGAGCAGTGGTGGTGGTGGGTGAGCAGTGTATATACAACTAGGTCATTTTATATTTCTAGAATTACTCAAAAATTTAAAGAATACAATATATTAGTGGTTGTATTTAAAAACAGTACTTCAAACTTCTCAAAGTACATTTGCATGCAAATGTATTTGTGTGCATTACTCACAAACGTTTTTATTCTCAGGTTAATTAATAAGCCTGAGCTAGAGAAGGTAAGTGATATGCCCAATGTCTTCTATCTCTTAGCTCAGAGATCTCTCTCCCATGCCACATACATGCACATATTTACTTTTTTCTTTGACCATTAGTAATTTCCATTCCTGAAGAGAGAGAGAGAGAGAGAGAGAGAGAGAGAGAGAGAGAGAGAGAGAGAAATGCAGCCAGACTTGTCATAATGGAATGAGAAGTTAGTAATACTCTGAAAGCATTTGGCAAGTACATCCGGATACTAGAAAGAGCCCAACATTAATAAACAAACAAGAAATTTGTACCATTAGGTATGTTTCCAAACTAGACTGCATTTACGATGGATTTTTAAAAGAGAAGAACCTTCGATCTATGTAATGTAGGAAAAAAGTCAAGCTTCATACCAGTTTTCTAACCTATGCTTAGAGCCAACACTTAAGTATATTTTACCAAATAACATTACTGAAAGAGTTAGCATTAAACGGAACTAAGGAAATAGAATAACCTTAAAGTGTTCCACAGGTATAAGGAACAGTTTAAAAGAATAGTCTTTTAAACATTTTCATGGAGGGATCAAATAGCATGCAATTATTTTGTAATTACCTTTCAGCTCCTTGCTATGTAATTATTCATTTGGTTATATGTGCTGTACAAATTAGTGCCCCAAAGATCTAAAAAAAATTACACAGAACATGGTTATTATCCTTACAGTTACATAGTTTCTCAAAGGGTAATTGCCATTTAATTTGCTAGGTCTGAATTCATATCATGACCTCATAGTAATCATGTACTTATGAGTGGCTCATGTGGCTGTTGGGGCCTCAAAATATTGTGCACAGCTAACATATGAGAAGGTACAGAACAGGTGCAAATCCAAAATGTTGAGTGCCATTTGTTTGTACATGTCCCTGGCTTTACAGGGCTCACAATAAATATTGTCGAATGCACCTGTGTGTGTACGTGCACATTTGTAAACATACACCTGCAGGTTCCTTAGGTCTGCCAAAGGCTGACCAACTTCATTTTACCAGTCAATCATGGGTCACTTAAAAAGCCACAAATATTTGTTAGATGTGTTAGATGGTCGATGGAAGAGAAATATAAATGTCTCGACTTTCTTTTAAAATCAGGAACAACAAAAGTAAAAACATCATTCATTAAATACAAAAAGTAAAAAGTGCACAGTTTGGGAGGGAGAGCAAGAAAGATACAGAAGACTATGTAAGGTTTTGAAGCATCAGAGAGCTGTGTGTACAGTACGAAGTCTGCCTGTATATATAAGTATTATAAATATGTGCTTTGGGAGGGGGCAGTATAATTTGCTACTCGTGCCCAAACTGTGGTGTGCTGAAGCCATCTTCTACTTGCTTGAGACAAACAATTGTTAAATATTCAGGAATTTCACGAACAGGTTGTTAAACTGTCGGAATCTTGAAATCAGCCATGGTGGGAGTATTTACATCATGGACATTGGCAAATGCTACAAGCAAAGATTTCCCCACCACCTCCAGAGAGCCAATTCACCAGCATACCACAGAGTTCAAATATCACTAAAGGAACACTTTAATGAAAAAGCTAGTTTTCTAATAATTTTGAGTTTTCTAATAATAATTTTCCCTACTTACAAATGCTTAGACTTTAACACTTCCCGAGTGACTCCGAGTCTAGTTTCCATTTTTCCTTCTTTCTCTAGGCTTTTCCAACCCATGCAGAGACTATTACAACTGAATACTAATTTGTAGGAAGCCCCTTTTAAATATTAATAGTTAAGAGCACAGATTTGAATTTTAACCTAGATCAGACAATCTGGGTTTGAATCCATCGCCTGTGTTTACCATATATGTGATTTGAATCACACTTGCTTTTTCATGCTTCTGGTTTTCTCTTTGTAATAGGGGCATAATTATTCTTACCTAACAGAGTTGTGGGATGATTTCTTCCCTCTAGTGTTGTATGGATTAAATGAATTATTATATGTAAAGCATTTGGAACTCTGGTCATAGAAAGCCCTATGCATATATTTATTATTATATTTATGATTCAGAAGATTAAGATTATCATGCCTACCTGGCACACTGTAGACACTCACTACAGGTAATTGTTTCTTTTCTTTTTGCATTTCTGTTATTATACAGAATTGGTATTTGAGTTAAAACAAACACATTTTTCTTCAGGGACTGGAAGGCTGATATCTCCTGGGCTACAGCCTGGCCATTGAGAGAGTTCCTTTTGTCACATTTGATGTCATTTTCTGGAAGTAGACCTTTAGCTCTGAAAATTAGTATTTCAAAGTGGCGTGCCAGGTGACCAACAACTTGTGGAAAGAGGCGGGACGAGGAAAGCAAGGTGACCTGTTCTTTCTTTGATAGAACATACTGCCTTTAAAACTCAGTGTAGAAGAACTGCATGACTTTATTTTGTATTCCCTCAGGATTCTTTTTGAGCCTAGGGTACCATGGTAATAACTGGATGGGAGTGAAGGTGATTCTGCCCCCATCTTGTCTCAGCTACTTCTCTACCCTCTCCCTGTAATAGTGGTTCTGCATTTGGTAACAGTGTGATTGCAGAGAAGCCCAAGAGATGGGACAAACCCTGTTGGATCCATGCACAGGCATGCCAGCACTTACAGAAAGGGGGAAAGAAGGTGTCTCACTGGCTCATACCCAAGGGACAGAGCTGATTCGATGTTCCAACTCCTTGGCCTCTGTGGACTAAGTCCTCTGGGGCCTCCAGGCAAAGCCTCTTTCTCTGAAGCTCAATCTCATTAAGAGAAGAATTCTTAGGACTGAAAAATAGAATATGTTCTAGCAGGTGTGCAAATTGGCCATTAGACTCCACAAGTGAAAATATATTCATGAATGAGACTATGTAACCATAACAGCAAGAGGTCTCATTGTATGTTTTGCACAGCATGTCCCCTAATAAAAGTGTATGATTTTAACTTGGCATATCTAAAATCATGCTGAAAATCTGTCCATCAATAATTTCTCTGCTGAATTGTAATGCTCTTAGATTACAGAATTTATGAAAAACAACATTAGCCCTTCAAATCTCTACTATCCACAGGAGTCAGAACCACTGGGTAACCATCCATTCTCCAGAATCCCAAGTTGGTTATACATAGTTTTTCTGTTTTTGCTTTTTGCATGTAATCTCTTTAAATCACAACAAAAACAAAAACTTTACTTGTTGCAGTGCAAATAACATCAACCTTCCACAACGGCCAATTGAATAAGAGAAAGAAGGAGGAGGAGGAAGAGGAGGAAAAGAGTCATGGCTAACAGCCTTTGGGAGCTTATGAGTGAGAATGCATATTAGTAGTTTATATATACCACTTCATGAATATACATAACAACCTGTGAGGCTCACAGTATTATCAGCCCTGTTTTATAGGAGAGGAAGTTGAATTCCAGATGGGTGAATAAACTTGCCCAAGGTCGAAGAGATAATCAGTGGTATAGGTTCCAAAGAAAGGCCCTTTGACCTGAGAGCTTCATGCTTAACCATTGGGCTTTATATTCTTAAGCATTTTGTATTCTGAGGTTGAAATCAAGGAACCTGATTGGTATCATTAAAGATATTGCAACACGTAAACCAGGTCTCTGGAAAAAAAACAGCCCTAATTTTCAGTGTTTGTTCATTTCCATGGTATAAATATTCCTACTATGATTGATTTCAAGCTGTCAATTGTTTAAACCCAGTTTTTATTGTTTCTGCACATCACTGACTAAATATGTAATAGGATGTGTTCTGAGGTAGGTTTAAGAGACTTGTGTCCTGGGCTCTGATACCTCTTTACTTACATGCTGCTGTAGCAAGACTCAAACTTTTTGAGCTTCAGTTTCCTCTCTCATCTGTAAAACAAAATTTGAGAATCAATTGTCTTCACTTTTTTTCCTTAAAAGTTTTAGGAAGGACCTATAAAATGTGACTTGACAGTTATTATAGTACATTCTTTTTAAATGTGAAAATGAGGAATCTGCTAGTCACTGAAATGGTCACTTCTGAGAAATATTCAGTTGCAAGTTTACTGAAATTCAGTAAATATAGTCATCTATTTCCCTTCCCAGCCCTTTATCTTGGATAAGCTCTTCTTGAACTTGCTTTTTTATTAGGTAACAGTTGGAAGAGAGATAATCAAAGTCACTTTGCAATTTCACCTTGGAAGTATTTTGATTTTCTAAAACAAAGGTTCTTAAACTAGGATATTTAATATAAATTAGTTTCCTTTGTAATCCTATTTATTGTATTGCATATGCATACAAAAGTATTACTGAGAAGTAATCCAACTTCACAAGACTGCTAGCAAGTGCATAGCCAAAAAAAAAAAAAAAAAAGAAAAGAAAAAAGATGTGCACCTGTCAGAATGGAGATTTACAAAGGCCTTGGGAACAAAAACTCTTTTCCCCCTCTTCTGTAATAGAGCAGGCAGATTTCTAGCAAAGGAATGGAGAGCTGCCACCTCATTGGCTTCACTCTCCAAAATGCAAAGGAAAATAAAATGTATGCCTCATTTTTCTAAAAAAGAAACCCAAAACAAAACAAAAGAACTAAACTAAAAATAATTTATTAGTCCTTGAATACATAGTTTTGATTGACTCCCACACAGCATGTCATCCATTTTGTTTATACACAGACCATTTTAAAATTCTTAGCTACCTAGGCTTTAAGTCAATATTTATAGTTGAGAATTAGCATACTCTCAGTCATTTGGAGCTCTGTTATTTCAGGATAATCTACAATGAAAGAAAAGTTTGATGTTCTCATGTTGGGAACCTGGATATCTCTACGCTTTTTTCTCCAACAGGAAGATGTCCTTTACTATTCTCTTATTCCTTTCACAAGTACTGAAGACATGCCACGTTCCAGGCAGAGCGAAAGAACAGGGCCATCAAGATGAATGTATTATACCTCTGCCCTGGAAAAGCCCTTGGGTTCACTAAGGAGGACAGTAGGAGAACAAAAAAGTCACAGTACAAGGTGGCCAGTGCTGTAAGTAAGAAGGAGCTATGGCATGACTACCATGTGTGACTACACTGGCCCCAATTACAGAGGATATGTGGTTACAACATGGCTCTATAGTTTTTCTCAATTAAAATCATTTCCTTCGTATTGATTTGTACAAAATTTTAACAGTAAAGATAGATGAATTTAAGGACTCATTTTTATTTTTTCATGCTTGTAATCAACCAAAATACATAGTATGTTTGAACTTTTAACCACAAATTCATATGTACAAAAAGGAATACATTAAATACATATTTAATCAGTATCTCTCCATCTTCAGTATATGGCAGAATTAATTACCTGGGAAACTTTTTAAAACTCTCAGTGCTTGGGCCACTTTTTCCTTGGTGAGCAAGGACCAGAGAGAATTCACCATCAAAGATGGGATGTCCTGAGGAAGGTAAGAAATGATGCCAGATAACATCTGGTCACTGCTGCCCAGTGACCCACGCTGACCACCTACATTTGTGGCACATGCTGGCTTTAGGGGCTTCCAGGCCGAGCCTTACTACCCCACAAAGAGGTCAGCACCATGAGCCCAGAACACCTGCCATTTGATGAAAGAAAGGAATTCCCCTCTAAGGTCCCCTTGACCCTCAGAAATGATTTCCCACCAGAAGAGCTGGTGCTTGAAATCCCCCAATTAGATAGCTATACCTTTTCAAGAAGCTTTATTTTCTTCAAAGATATAAGTACCTCTGAGGAATTATACTAAAAGTTATTGGTTATTTGTATCATTTGGGGCTCATTTCCTGACAGCAGGTTTTGAAAGATGGTAGCAAGGTGAATCTATGAGACTTGGATTCTCTAACAAGATCTGGAAAAGGTGCAGAAGAGAGGCCTGTGTGTGACCTTCTCCAGGTAACATTCCTCAGCAGCATCCAACAACTCACTCCTGCCAGCCCACTGCCTCAAAGTAGAATCAGTCCTTTATTTAAATGTCACTTATAGTACTTCTATAATTCCGTGGGTGATGCTCTTTCATTCAATTCTGACCTCTCTGTTGGCTATCTACAAACTTCCTCTTTGGAGCAGGATTCATGTCAAGAGAACCAAATAAGAAGCAAACATAAAAATAAGATTCGTAAGACACAAATGGGAAAAAGCATCACTGAATTCTTATAGAGTGACCAGCATAGGTCAACACGGTAATCCTCTGTATGCTATTCGTACAATGTGTACGTGTCATTCCGGCTCAGAATCATAAGCTCCTGTCCTCAGAGGGACTGGCCATGGATTGTTCTATAAAGCACTTGGCACATTCTGAGTGCCCTGTAAATGTCGAGGATATGAGCTTATCTTCAGAGGATGTCTCCTCCGAGGAAGGTGCTATGCAAATACTAGTATTGTTATCCTTTTAGCACAAATTTATAATTGACTTTCTGTTAAACATTGCAGCAAGTTAAATTAATTCAGTATGATTACAGTCATTAAACAAATGCCTGGTAATGACTGCCT
Source organism: Macroglossus sobrinus (assembly GCA_004027375.1). NCBI lineage: Eukaryota > Metazoa > Chordata > Mammalia > Chiroptera > Pteropodidae > Macroglossus > Macroglossus sobrinus. The sequence goes on from PVKZ01000186.1 coordinate 674,599, forward strand.
TCTTATTTTAGCATTCCTCAACCCACTGGGGTAATACCATATAAGGCTTTGTCTCCATTGTTAGATTAATTGGGATGCACAACCTGAATTTTGCAATAGAGCACGCACACCGCTTTATAGCAACCGGACCATGATTGAAGACTATTGTTGAACTAATTTACCTTCCAGTTTTTCCTATTGCTCTTGCCATTCCATTAGGTACAATTTACTAGTTCATTACAGCATAGAAGTAGCTTAAGGCAATTTCTACCTGTTTAAAAAAAAAAAGTGTGCTTTTAAAACCAAAACATGGGCAGGCATTCTCCCACAATTATTCTTCTGATGCTGAAACTAACCAAAACAATAAGGACAGTGATGATTTAACCTTATATTGGCATTGGTATGGTCACCCCAAGAATTACCTGCCATCTTAGCAAATAGGATAGAAATAGTTAAGTCCCGAAGGCTGTGAGTTGAAAACTCTGCCTGAGAGAAAAGCAATGTTAAGATGTCCCAGCCAGGTGTGCAGGATAGCTGCCAGGTGTAGTCAGAGAAAGCCTGCCCTCCTTAAATCACGCTTCACAATCCCGGTCATCTGTCTGGTGCCACCTTAGCAACTGGCCTGATTCTGTAGAGGACATTGAATGATAACACCCCGTGAGTCAGCTGACTGCTGTGTCATAGCTGCTGCTTTCTGCAGTATCACAACTACCAGAGCTCCGGTCTTCAGCATCCCAGTCGCAATGCAGCAGAGCTGAGGCAGACAACCAGGCACAAAGCGACAGTTTTAAAGTGTTCTTTTTCTGCTACCACTTAGCATTTCTTACTTGAGGAGTATTTACCTTTGTGTAGCCAGCAGCAGAGAAGCAGACTGAATGTACACGATGGCTTCTAACTTGGCAGCGTGAATTTTCAGCAGAGCAGGTACTGCTGGGAGCCTCGTAGCCAAACTGTCTGGTGGAGTACGGCTTGTTTTCCACCACTGGTGGGAATAGTTTGGGGGCTTCTTATGCTACGCTGCTAGATCTACAGGAATTGACCAAAAGGCTAGGACAAAGGAGACAATGCTTGCCATGGTTGGTCTGGCCGGGGCCTGTGCAGGCAACTCCATCGAACTGATGCTGTGTGACTCTCCCAGCTCACAGTTAAGGCTGGCCACAGGGAATGGCGCAGAGTCCCAGTCCTCAGTTAGAACACAGTTTAAAGGAGAAGTCAGACTCACTGACCTAAATCAATCCCAGTCCTCTCTGGATGCGGGGACAGCTGTCGACTAGCAGTGACACAACCAGCCATCAAGTGGAGAATCGCTGTGACTGCAGTCTGGGTGCAGGTGGAGCCTGGGAGAATGGCAGTCTAATTTTGGTCATCCGATGGTTTCTTCTTATTTTCCTAAATAATCGTGCTTGCTAAATATACAGTTGTCTGGATTAGTCTGCCTTCCGTGCAGTCTTCATCTGCTCTGGTTGGAAATCAGGGTGCCAGGCAAGCCTGCTTTAGTACTGGCTCCTTTCTGCATGATTTTTTGCTATGCAACTAGGATGGGTCACACTGACAACAAAGAAGGAAGCAGAAAGCATCACTGCATCTTCTCGTGTGATGTTAGCGGAACATAACTCTTCGCAATGATGCCCTCCTGTGTGTGTATGTGTGTATGTGTGTATGCGTGTGTGTGTGTGTGTGTGTTTTAATTCATCTGATTGAACAGCCTAACAGATATCATCATGGATGTGGTTTTTAATGATTTGGAAAAAAAGACAGCCTGTGGAGACAGCGATTCAGTACAGCAGCACATTTAGGTTATTGCCAATTCGAAATACTTTGGTTTGTGAAGCTGAGCCCTAAGGGACAAGCTTGGTAACTGAGAAGCAGATCGTATATAAAGAAATAAAAATGACAAGCGTAATGGAGGCTCTGCGAAAGGACTGTCAGAGCATCAGTTCATGGATTGCAATTGCGCCAGGCTGAGATTGAATAATTCATAGATTGAAATTACCCTGCTTTCACCTTTCCATTTAAACCGGCATGATCTGAATCTCTAATAAATTTTCAAGATAAAGTAAAATGCCAATTTGAATCTGAAGAGCTTTTAAAACCAGATGCTGCATCTCTGAATCTTTTGGTATCTTTCACAATTATCCTGTGAGAACTGCACTTCATCACGAAGCACCATTACCAGGGAAAATTACTGTGATTACAAAAGCAACAATAGAATACCATCAAATGATCTCTAATTTACCTAATTTTCTGAGACCGACGGTGTGGTTTTAATGCCCATTGTATGTCACCATGCCTGACACCCGTGGATCTATCTCACACCGGAACAAAAGTGAGGCAGTATGTGTAATGCCTTAACTCTGAAAGCCTAGCCAAGAACCTTCTCCTAGGTTACAATGTTTCTTTCGTTTGGTCTGCATTTTTGTGTTATTTTTTCCCCCCAAAGCCTGTACCCCAAATGCCTGTTTGAGGAAATGGTGAGCCTGTCATGGATTTGGGGTTGATTCATTGATACGGGAGAGCATCGTCTTGTTAATTTATACACCCTCTTTATTTTAATATATACAAGCATGTATGTACCAGAAGGGAGGAAAGATTCTGTTCTGGGAAAGTAGTTCAAAAATGCAGCCAAGATGAAGTGTATATCTTTGTCTCTTTTTTGAAACTCCTGTCTGCTTTTCAGGTTAGAGATCCTTTCAGGGAATTATAATCCTGGTATGATGTGTTAAAAAAAATTCTCTGATTGAAAAGCAGCTCAAGAAACACATTCAGTAATAACTCTTGTGCAGCCTTTATGAAAAGCAGGTATGTTCGACTGAGTGAGTAAATGAAACTTTGGTAGAACTTTGTGTTTGTGTCTGCTCGCTCTCTAGCAGAAGTCTAACCTAAAGAGAGAGAACTTTTTCTCTGACAGCCTGCACGGTTCATCTCATGGTAACTGTGCCACCTTGAGAAAGTAATATGGTTCATAAAGCTTTACTGGAGAAGAGACTGTAATCATTTCATAGGTACAATGACTTCTGGAATTACCCTCAGTAGCATGAAGACAGTACCTGAGCTCCCACTAGTCAGGTGATTGGGGTTTCATATCTAAAGTAGGATTTCTGAGGGATGCTAATACTTGGGGAGAAGGTAGGTCTGAAACATACCTGTCTTGTGAGTTTTTTGCTTGAGTCCCTAACCTCTGATAGGCTCCTTAATCTGTTATGATAGCTTTACCCCTTCCTGCACCTCCACAAATACCTTTGTCAGAGAAGGTAAGTGTATTTCTAATCATTGTTTGTATAACTGATTATGCTCTTTATTATCTCGTTTCACAGGTATATGCTTTTTGTGCTGTACATTCTTTCTACTTACTTTTATATACTCACTACCCTCAAGATAACTCATAATTTTTGTCTGTTTTTTTCTAAATACAAATGAAAACATGGTATTTTAATAAGTAATTTTACTATAGTTTTTGCTCCCTTTATCTAAATACATTCAAGGTTTTAATGCTTTTCTAAGGAAAAGGAAAATAGTTTTACTTAGTAAATCATTTATTTAAAAATAGTAAGCAATTTACTAAATACCAATTATGTTACCACATTGTTTTCTTTAGATAGCCCACATTTCTAATACTGAAATTATTATTCTTATCTTTCCAGAAAGAGGCTTGGCTGTTAACGACAAAGCGCTTTTCACAAACACAAACTGCCTAGGTGCAAGCTGTTTTTCTTTTTCATTAAAAAAAAATAGCCTGGATGTTCTGCAAAGAGTTTTTAATTTCTGGCATTTTAAAGCTCTTCCATAATCAAAATTCGAGTAGGGTAACTAATCATAGATTGAGTAAACTGGTTTATGTGCCTGATATTTAAGTAATACAGGTATCCTGAAATTATCTAAGAATAATTAGAAATCAGATGTTTGTTACTTTTTTGAGACTCAAACTAATTGTATTCACTTGATAAAGATAGCAAATTTGAAACTGATAGTTTTTATAATTCAAGCATTTATACTTCATATTCTTGGAGAATCAGGGGTTTGCTTTATTTCTTTATAATGTAAGTGCCTCTAATCAGGTGTTAGTGCTTGCTGAAATTGAAATTCACTTGTTTTGCCACAAAAAGGAAAGAGTCATCATATAGAACAGCTAACTAACTTAAATGTTTCAAACTGCAATAGTTCCCTTAACCTAAATTTTCTTTTCAAACTCTATTTAAGTGATTAAATGTAAACAAGCACAATATTTTAAAGTAAGTTTATTAGATCACTTTTAATCTATTATTGATGACTTTTCCCACTATTTATGCATATATCTTATAATGCTCTATGTAAACATAACATAGGTGCAAAAGGCTACGAGGATAACTACAGCTGCAGGTAATTTGAAAAATCAACTGTGAAATATACTATTATGGGTTAACTTGGACAAATATGAGACAATCATGGCTTAACACTCTTTTGTAGTTTTTTTTTTTTTTTTGGGTGGACATGAGAAAGATAGGAAAAAAATGATCTCCTCCCTCCTTGTTCTGAACATCCAATCACTGCAGAGCAACAGCTGCAGCTGCAAGGAGTGATTTAAATTTTAAACACCCAGAACCACACTCATAGACTCCATAAGACTGCTTTGTGCTTTAAGATAGAATGTGTAAATTTTATCACTTGATAACTGCAGTCTTTTCTGGACATTAGTGTATTTCAGATTTCATCTCATTGTTAAGGTCCAGCTTAGAGTAAAATAAACAAGCAAACAAACAAAAACAACCAACCAAACAAAAAGCCTTTCAGGGACAATATATATTAATCACTACTTAGTATTTGTTAACTAGTAAACCAATCCTGTGGTGAATAGATGCATGTAGTCAAATGGAATATTCATAGTTCGTATGGCATATCTCTAATTAACATATGTTACAAGAACTGTGGCACAGTATAGTTCCCCCTAAGTTTTAAATGTGTGGTGATAAAACATGCTTTTATCAAGTACTGATATTTGTGCATACTAGGCTGTCAAAGAGAAAAAGGCAGATGAGACAAAAGAAACAGGTAAAGATAAAAGAAAGCACTCTCATTATTCAGTGAGCCTCTTTTTAAAAATGGTATGATAAAAAAAGTTGAAAATCCTATGTCAGTGTACTGTCTTTTTAAACAGACTCTTCTCTTAATAAGAGAATCTCTCCATTTTATTATGAAAATTTGCAAACACAGAAAAAATGAAAAGCTGTGAACACACATATAACAACCACCTAGACCCTATAAGTGACATTTTACTGTCCTTGCTTGATGCTATATCCAACTCTCCACCCCTCTGTGCATTTCAAATGCATTTCAATGTAGACATCAAGTACCCTTTACCCCTAGGGATATGCCTGCTGAAGTGTTTAACTAGAATTTAATACCTGTTTAGAGTGCTTTTCTTTAAGTAAAATTTATATATAATGAAGACAGAATTTTGAAAAACAATATACTTTATTTCTTGTGAGGTATTCACTATTTCAACATGATGAGTGGCTAGAGGCAAACTCTCATGTTCCTATGTTTTAACCTGGAAGGCACAAATCTCACATTTATGGTGGAGAGAAACTGGTCCCTACCAGTCTCAGTCCCCATTACCACTGATAACTCAGCATCAGTATTGAGATAGAGGGGCCAGGGCATTACATAATTAATTCCCAAAGTCTCTTCTCATTCGTGAACCAGCTTTCCTTTCTTTGTCTTGCAGGCCCTGAAAAGTTACCCATTTGTTTTCGAACAATCACTAACTATCCTCCTACTTGGGTTCTTTTCTGCCTCTTCCCCTTTCCTCCCCTACTTTACTCCATCAGCTTTCTCTTTTCCATTTCATCCCAATTACTAAATTTTTTTCTCAGAACATTTTTCAAGACATTCTGCTATATTCAGTGTCATGGAAATGGTTATGGGAAGCAAAGACAGGGATTTAAAGAATCACAAGAACTAAAGGGCTCAGATTTTCATGGTCTTAATAGAAACATAAATGAGTTAAGAATTGCCTTCTCATGAATTCATCTCTTAGATCCAGTCTTGTGGGTGAGATTTAACTGAACCCTAGATCAGGCTTCCCTAAGATTTGTATTAGTATAGCTCCTGGGAATGAGTACATTCTCGAGGTTTCCAAAATCTAAGTTTTGTGGACTGCAGCATCCAATCACTAGCTCTGGTCCATTGCACTTCCAGGCAGTAGGAGCACAAGACCTGCCTTTTAAGTTATGCTCCTGGCCCTGACCCCGGGGTGAGGAAATTCTCAAAGCTTTCTTTCCAGAGGCTTCGGTCCATGTGCATGTGACAATCGCTTTCTAAGTGGCTTCTCCCTCAGGCCATATTTCTTCATTCAGTTCAGCATGCCTAAAACGTTCATTAGACATTAGATAAAGATATCATTAGACACTTATAGCTAGATTTATCTTTGGCTAGAATTCTACTAACTTACCTATTTTTATTAAGCACTAATTGGTTATAACAGACTGATTGAGTTTAGACTCTGTAGGAAGACAAACCTGGATTCTAATCTGCGCTGCCATTTAACTTGCTCATTACTCCAGGCCAAGTCACTGAACCATTTTAAGTTTCACCTCTTCAGAGTTGCTGGATTAAATTACACACACACACACACACACACACACACACACACACACACACACACACACATAAATAAAATGTATATGTTATATAACATGTAATTATGTGATATTTTATTAGATATATGTTGGATGTATTTATCGTAGTGCCTGGCATCCAATTGGTATGCATTACATATTAGTGTCATTATTATCATTAATGACAGTAGTAGCACCGGCAGCATCGTACCAACAGAAGGTGCCATCATCCTAGAACCCAACTGGCCCTCCATTAATAGAGGCTATCTAATAGATCTTAGCAGACCACCTCTCTTCCTATATCCAAATGTGCTTATCTTGATGGACTTCCCATTAAAGTTCCTTTTTTTTGTTGCTTTTAAGTTATAAAAGTTCCCTCAGAGTTCAGCTCAGGATGGAGCAGAAACAAATAAAACTCAGTGGATGATTAAGCTCTATGTGAGTGCTCTAGGCTTCCCTCCAGTATCACCCATGAGAATACCCTCATTTTTTCAGAATCCTATATTGCAAAATCAAATTGTAGAATATGTTCAAGCTTAAGTTTAATTTAATTTTAACAAAAGGCGAGGAAGGGGGTCTTCCCTGTAGGAAGGCCATAGAGTATCAGCATCATGGTAGATTAATTTTCTACCACATCATCTCCTAACTCTTTCTACCTCACAAGACATAGCAGATGATTGAGGATCTAGCAGAGACATATAATAAGAAACACACAATTTCAAACCTAGCAAGAGGAGCTTCTGTTCTGGGCCTCCCATTTTTGAGAGATGTATTTCAGAGAGCTGTGCTCTGCCTCTACTGTCATTCCTTGTCACAGTCCCCACCATGGGACAAGAAGTCAAAGGGTTGAAGGGACATATCTACCTAGAGCTGTGCTTCACCCTGCACACTCCAGGTATCCAGACCCTGGAGTCCTGTATTCCCACACACACATCCCTACACCTTTCGGCCTGCATGGCTGAGGGTGAACTGTGCTGCCAGTGTGTGTACTCTTAGGCCTGAGAGGTGAATAGAGGAAGCTATTGCAGAGCGGCCTCAGGTAAGCTGGAATATCTACATGTGTGGGAGAAGCCTTTCTTAATACAAAAAAAGAGCTAGGAATGGGCAGAGGAGGGCGACAGGCAAGAGGCTACTGCTCTGCTGTAGCCACATTCTGGCATGGAACATCAGACCAGAGCAGGGGAGAATCCTAAGTCCAATTCTGGTCTTAGGAAGTTATCATTTTCAAGGTAAGAGAATAGAATTTATTTTATTTAACATCATACTGGCATGATTTGTACCTTTTAAATATTTAGAAATATGGTGTGGAAGCCTCCATGTGTTCTCTTATCCAGGCCCTGCAAATGCTGGGTCAGGCTTACACCTGAGCTAGCTTTTAGAGGTCTCAATTCTCCAAAAACCTAATTGGTTAGTCACTGTTATATTGGTGGGCAAGTAAATCTTTTACTGTTAGTACAAAGAAGGCTATGTATTCACTAAAATCTAGGAAGCCCATTCTCTACTTGAGATTTTAAATTAAAAAATTTTCTTTAAGTTGGTAAATTCTAAAAATTTGGCATTTCCATTTCATATTTTCATGTAGAATGTTCTATTTGTAAAAAAGTAAAAATAGTTCTCTCTCTCCCTCTCTCCCTTCCTCCCTCCTTCTCTCTCCTCTCTCTTTCCCTCTCTCTTTCCCTCTCTCTTTCTCTCTACTAGCATATCAAAATGGTAAACTGCTTTTTGTGCTTGACCTAGACAGAAAGCCAGCAGCTAGCTAAATTAGGTAGGTGATGGTTAGGGCTGCCACACTGAATGAAGGATATGGACTAAAGGTGCCATTTTATTGAACTACCTGAAGATGCTATGCACTTCCTTTCACTGCACTGAATTCAATATTCTGTACTAAATAGGCAAGTGTAAAACAGAGAAGTTGAGAAATTAATGCTCAATGGAAGGAGAATCTTTGTTTCATAGCATAAATCCTGGAGTAAATATAATTTCTCAACTGGGTTTCCAAAGAAAATTCTAGTGGCAAACAAATGATGTAGGAAATATGGAGAGGGAATGTGCCTGGGGCTATTCAGGTGTTTTACACACAAGAAATGATAGACATGTGAATGTCATTTACTCCAGCATAAAAAAAACACAGGAGTGAATGTAACAAAATCTGTTATTTGAATCTTGATTTTGATGCTGTGTGAAATTTAATGAGTTTTCATCTCCTCTTTGTTTTTCATACATAAAGTATGCATAATCAATTGTGAGCAGGAATGAAGATTAACTTAGTTAATATTTGCAAAAACACTAAAGAGTGGCTGGCATGTAGTAGGTGTTATTGAAGCATTTGTTAAATAGAGTAAAAAGGAAAGATGAAGAAATTAAAGTCCAGAGAAGTTGTTGAGCTGTTCCCAATCACCAACACAGACATTCAAACATTAGGCATATTTCTAAAAGTTGTACAATGCCCAAGAGCTCATTTTGGTCAAAATAAAATATATTTTTGTGTCACTTATATCGCTAAAGGAGAAACAAAAAGAACTTTAAAAAATGGTACAGTACAATTGTCCTGATAAATGTTTAAGTTTTTGTCCTGCCCCTCCTATATTTTACATGTTGCCTTTCACTTATTTCATTTTCAAATTCTCTAAAAAAAAATTTGTATTAGTTTCAGGTGTACAGTACATTGGTTAGAAATTTATGTAGTTTAGAAAATGATCCCCCCAATTAATCTAGCACCCATCTGGCTGTACACACAGCCATTATAATACTACTGACTGTATTCCTTATACTGTATTCTACATTCCTGTACTATTTTGTAACTACTAATTTGTACTTCTTCATCCCTTCACCTTTTTCACCCAACCTAACAGATACAGAGGACAGCCAGATTGTCCTCTGTATCCGTGCGTCTGTTTTCATTTAGTTTGTTCACATATAAGTGAAATCATACGGCATTTATCTTTGTCTGATTTATTTCATTCAGCATAATACCCTCAAGGTCCATCCATGCCATTGCAAATGGTAGGATTTCATTTTTTATTGCTGAATAATAGCCCATTGTATATATGAATCATAGCTTCTTTATCCAATTGTCTATCGATGGACACTTAGGTTGCTTCCATATCTTGGCTGTTGTGAATGGTGCCACTGTGAACATAGAGGTGCATAGATTTTTACAAATTAGTGTTTTGATATTCCTTGGATGTGCAATTGCTGGGTGATATGGTAGTTCTATTTTTAATTTTTTGAGGAACCTCCAAACTGTTTTCCATAGTGTCTGTACCAACTTGCAACCCCATCAACTGTAGGAGAGTTCCCTTTCTCCACATCCTCACTGACACTTATTGCTTGTTGATTTATTGATGATGACCATTCTGACAGGTGGGAGGTGATATCCCACTGTGGTTAAATTTGCATTTCTCTGATGATTATTGATCTCGAGCATCTTTTCATAAGTCTATTGGCCTTCTGTATTTTCTCTTTGGAGATATACCTCTTCAGGTCTTCTGCCCATTTTTTAATTGGATTGTTTGTTTTGTTATTACTGAGTTATAAGTTCTTTATACATTTTGGATATCAACCCTTTATCAGATATATCATATAGGAATACCTTCTCCCATTCAGTAGTTTTTCTTTTCACTTTGCTGATGTTTTCCTTTGCTGTGCAAAAAAAAAAAAAAAAAAAAATTGTAGTTTGACACTTATTTTTTTCTTTTGCTTTCCTTGCCTGAGGAAATATATGAGAAATTACTGATAGTAATATCAGAGAGTTTACTGCCTATGTTTCCTTCTAGAAGTTTTATGGTTTGGGTCTTACACTTAAGTCTTTAATCCATTTTGGGTTTATTCTTATACATGGTATAAAAAGATGGCACAGTTTCATTTCTTTGCATGTATCCATTCAGTTTTCCCAACACCATTTGTTGAAGAGACTGTCTTTACTCCATTGTATATTCTTACCTCCTTTATCATAGATTAAATGACGGTATGGGTGTGAATTTATGTCTGGGCTGTCTATTCTGCTCCATTGATCTATGTATCTGCTTTTATGCCAGTACCATGCTGTTTTGATTACTATAGTTTGATATCAGGTAGTGTGATTTCTCCAACTTTGTTCTTCTTTCTCAAGATCTCTGTGGCTCTTTGGGATCTTCTATAGTTTCATATAAATTTTTGGATTATTCTAGTTCTGTGAAAAATGCCATTGGTATTTTAATAGGGATTGCACTGAATCTATATAGATTGCTTTGAGTAGTATGGCCATTTTAACAATGTTGATTTTTCCTATTCATGAGCACAGTATATGCTTTCAATTATTTGTATGTTCTTCAATTTCTTTCTTCAGTGACTTATAATTTTCCAAGAATTGCTCTTTTACCACTTTGGTTAATTTGATTCCTAGATATTTTATTGTTCTTGGTGCAATTGTAAATGAGACTGTTTTCTTCATTGCTCTTTCTGAAGTTCATCATTGTGTATAGAAATGCAGCCAACTTTTCAATATTAATTTTGTGTCCTGCTACTTTACCAAATTTATTGATCAGTTCTAACAGTTTTTTTGTGGAAACTTTAGGGTTCTCTCTATATATAGAATTATGTCATCTGCAAATGAGTTTTACTTCTTCCTTTCTAATTTGGATGTCATTTATTTCTCTTGTCTGATTGCTGTGGCTAGGAATTCCAATACTATATTGAATAGAAGTGGTTAAAGTGGGCATCCTTGTCTTGTTTCTAACCTTTGCCCTTTCCTTTTCCTAGAAAATTCTCCCATCCTTCCAGATTTTGCTCTTCTGTTATCTCTCCCCACATAAAGCCCTTTGGTCTGAGCTGAGCTCCTTTCTGATGTTCATTTATAGATTTAGTAGAGTATATTTTAATTTCCCAGTAAGGCTGCTGTACCCCACCCCCAGGGGAGCTCTGAGCTCAGAGAATGCTAGATTTACTGTTGTTTCTCCAGAGCCAAGCCCAGTGTGGCCCATCATAGATCCTTAGTAATTACTTGCTGAATGACTGCATTTGCCATAAGATCATTAAGGGGAAAATGGGACTATTTGTATTTGTAGAGTGTTTTAAACTATTTCTACAAACATCTCATTTGATTTGTATGGAACTAGGAAGCAAGAATAATTCCTAATTTTATAAATGTGGAAACTGAGGCTCAGGGAAATAAAAGACCTTTCCCAAGATGTTGTGGTATACAAGAACAGAAGCCTAGTTCCTCTCACTCCCCTCCTGCTAGCACTGTTTTTTGCATTACATGACTCCATCTTTGTAAAGCAGTCTCTAGAAGATACCATGTGTGCTTTTGACTTAGGGCTGATCTCTCCAAGTAAGAGTTATAGGAAAATTAGAAACAGCAGTATAAAATATGGAGGCAAATGAGCTGGTCAGAAACATGAAGTAGTCTGATTAGGGAAAGGAATAAAGAAGATTTGGGTTTTGGAGAGGTGCTTTGGGAAGATGAGAGAATGGGCTAGGGTGATGTGCCCTTTCTCTGAGTTGGAGAGGTGAATCAGAGTTTTTACCATTTTACAGAGGGCTTTAGGCCAACACCAATCATTCTGATCCTTTCCTTCCTTCTGCCTCTCTAGGGCTCAAGACACTTCAAAACCTGCTCCTGTGATTCTTGCCCACGACGCATGAAGATGATTTAGTGTTCACCAACCAAGTGGAACTCAACTGCCTGCTCTCTACTTTTGTCCGATCCACTGTGAACTTTCCGTTCAGAAGCTGTGATCAAGATGCCACTAGATATCTTTCTCTGCTAAATTATCACACTTGTTTTTTAGAAAATTGGTGAGGCAAGATGAGTCCATTCTTGACAACAGTTGTGCTTATGCTTAAGAAGAATGAACACTATTCATAATTTCATGCTTCAGATACCCATAAAAAGGGGTGACAGACAATGCATAATTTCCTTATTCCTCCCTGGAATCTTTAATTAAATGATGTTTTATTAGAAATTTTGTAGAGTTGGGCTGAAGTATTCTTTCATGCTGCCTTTAATTTTCAGTCTCTTCTGTTTCACAAGCTAGATAATGGTCATCCTTTATATATTTTCCAATTTCAAACCACTCTCATATGTGTCATCTCATTTGTTGCTCACACCCCCTGAACTTGAAGCATACAGAATTTAAACAACTTAAAGTTATGCAGATGATGAACAAGCAGATCAGAAACTTGGCTCCTGACTGCAGACTTGGGATTCTTTCCTCACCTCTCTGAGGATATTCCGACCAGGACCCATATAACACTTAATCTCAGGCTAGCCTGGAGGATAATTACTGGAAGCATGTGTTATCACTTCCTATAACTTAAAGGCTTTGGGCTTCTGAAACCAAATTTTGAAGATGAATAGTTTCAGGAGATAAAGACTGAGTGAAGTTATAGACCAAGTTAACAAAGGTAGAGTCCTCCTTTTCATTCTCATATCATGAGAGATAACTATTTCGGCATATTAACTGTAAGTGATCATGAATTACAATCTCAAAAATGAGTTTGTGCATTTACAGTTATGGGCCTTTATGACAGTGCCAGTAGATAACAGGAAGGCATACCAAGTAAAACACCTGGAGTAGAGAGTAAACAGACCTGGCTGTCTACCCAGCTTTGCCAAGGACTGCCTGTGTGACCTTAAGTTGTTTCTTTTCTTTAGACCTTAGTTTCTTTTTACAATGTAGATAATAACAACTACTTTGTATATTGTGAGGATTCATGATAGCATATACCTCCAACATTTAGAACACCTTGTAAGTAGGAGCTCAATAAAAACCTGTTGAATGGATGAAATGAATTTGAGGTAACTTATGGTATGCCTTGCATAGAGCCTGGTGCATGGTGAAAACAAAAGCTTTCAGCTATCAAAACTCTACAGAAGCACTAAGAGCTAATAAGTTTCCCTAAATTAATCTAGCAATGTAAGAAAAATACATGTGCATGAAAGAGATGATTTGTTTGATTGCGAAACCAGTTCCAATCCTCATTCTGGTCATTTAAAAGACCACAGGAGAAAATATCTTTTATATCATCTTTAAACATGGTTAAGAAAAAGGACTTGACCTTAGTCTTCCTCATGCTTTCTGGCTGACAAGTATAGGCAAACCGGAATCTTGGGTGGGTTTGTAAAGTTCAGGCCACTGGTACATCAAAATTGCATCACAGTTACGAATCTTGTGCAAGTTCACAATGGTACATTGTCTTCTTTGCTCCGGGGCATGAAGGATTGCCTGGAAAAGGTTAGTTGCTGCCATTATGGAACCTGGTGCAGCCAAGGCTACAGTGCAATGTGAAGCAGAAATGAACCCTGGGCTCTCTACACATTTGCCAAATGATTTACAAATGTGTTTACTTAAGAAGTAAGCATAACACATAATCTTGTATAATATTATGTCTAGGGAAGTTTTGTGACTGCTGTAAAATGCCCACATAATATTCAAGAAATTGCTTCACATCTACCTAATAGGGTCTTAGATCAATTTTTAGCTTTATCCAAATACATTTTGGCAAACAAAACTAATCTTGATTTCCTGATCTTTTACTGACACCTCATTTATACAGTTCTTTAAATTTTTTTTGACATACCTGAATTTAAATAAGAGGAATAGCATTACCCTTAGAACCTCTAAAAGCAAAGCACTGTTGGAAGTTTTCCAGTGAAGTAGACGGAGGGGAGAAGAACAAATGAAGAGGGAATAACCATCTTGTATTGTTTTGTATTGTGCAGTGTTTTGAGAGGTTGGAAATGTATAGCTTTGAAATAGTAAATCAAACAATCATAGGCCTAATGAAGTCACCTGATCTGGGCTTCAGGCAACTGAATGTCTAAATCTTCTAAGACATATAATGTTGAATATTTCTCACCTTGGAGATTTTCAAAGAGGCATCATTCTCTGACTGGAGGGTTAAAAATATTATTTTTTCACTAATTAACACAGACTAAAGTATGGTGGTTACCAGAGAGGGGTGGTGAGGGGGATGTTGAAGAGGGTAAAGGGGTTTACATATATGATGATAGAAGAACACTAAACTTTGGGCGATGAGTACACAATGCGATATATGAATGATGTATTATAATACTGTATACTTGAAACTTATATAATCTTATTAACCAATGTCACCCCAATACATTTAATCAAAAATTTTTTCTATATCCAACTGAAACTTCTTATGTCATTTAAATGATTAATGGAAAATAATTGATCAGCTTTCTTGTGGCAGACAAATAGATCGATAGATCCAACACCCATTTCTAATCACTTTTTCCCTTTCCATCTCTATTACAGAATCTGGGAAAGTTAACTACTCACTTTTCCAGCTTTTTCTGAAGATAAAAATGATGATGTGAAAATTCAGGTTAATGTTCAGTGGGTGAATGTGTGCTGAGGGTGGTGATGGAGCAGGGCCCTAGATAAATTTTTGTTTTCCTAATAAAACATAACAAATATGTCTTGCAACACTGCTTTTTCTTTCTTCTTGTCTTAAATACATATGTGATGCTAGGAGCTAAAGTAGCCACCTTGGAACCATGAGGGAAAGGACAAGAGAATCACAAAGACATTGATCCTACATATTTGAAGTATTGAACCACAGCCAGCAACTACTAACCAAACTTCCAATAAGAAAAATTCATCCTTATTCTTTTAAGGCACTATTGTTGAGTTCTATTATATATACAGTTGAGCTCAATGCTATGCGAAATGCATCATCAAACAACTTCATGAGGCTGAAGAGTCATAAATCCATCAACTTCTCAAGGTAGGTTCTGTTCTCCAACTGTACTTTCCTAAGTTCCTAAGTTCCTTCCTTCTCCAATCAAATAAGCTCATGAAGGCATTGGTTCCTTTGTTGCTTTTCTTTCTTTATCCTGGGTTTATCTATCTCTCTGCTGCCCAATCCCTAAATCAGCTTCATCTTTAAAGGCACATAATTATCTATAGTCTCTGCTATAGGCCAAGTCCTACAAGATTCCCCAGTAAAAAACATGTGTGGTCATTGCATTGCTTATACTTTCCTGTGTGGTCTCATTGTAGTTATCTTTTGCCATTGTCTTTGAAAAGGCATTTACATGTGTAAAATCACATGTCTTATTTTGTTGTGTGTATATGTGTATATAGGAGGGGACAATAACAAAATTAATTCAGTTTCTCTCAGTTTAATATTAGTTTGAATTGTGAGCTGTAGGTGCAATTCATTTGTTTCTCCAAGTCCCTTTACTGGAAATGCAGAGGAGGGACAGGAGAAATACACTGAATGGGATGAAGAAATGACATTAATAGCTATTGGTTACTTAGAAAATGCTATGTAGCATTAGTTCTTCTATCATTCCAGGTAACCATGGAACTTCTATGAATAAAAAGGAATTTCTGTAGAATAGTGGTTTTGATTCTAGAAGCTTCTTTATAATCATAGCTCCGCATTAATGCAACTTTTTTTAAGACTCAATTGTTCTTTAGTCAAAGTAAGAAAAATCACCCCTAGAAATTAAAAAGTTACTAAATAAAATAAGATGATTAAATTAAATTATCTTTAAGGTTCTTTCTAGCCTCAAATATTTGATTATAACAAACTTTTCAGACTTTTGCTTGATATCTCTTCAAATGATCAAATGATACCTTAGGGAACTAAACAAAATCCATTTCCTTCTCTTCTTGAATAATTCCATCCCAAAACCATTAGATGAAGCAGAGGAAAGTAGAATTTCACAGTTGGGCAGGGGGAGGAGAGGAGACGTGGGGCCCAGAAAGGAAAATCAGAGCCTGGTTCCGGTGAGGAGGATGTCCTAATGAATCCCTATGAGGCCAGGGACCATGACAATCTTGTTAACTGATGCTGGAAGGCAGTTAGCTATTAGAGGTATTTGTTACACAGATAAAGTTAAGAAACCCATGACTACTGACAAAGATTACAAAACAAACACAGAAATAAGAATGCAGTTTTACCAAAATGAAAGACTTGCTTTAGCCAATCACATAAAGGACTGTCAGTTGAGATCTGGTTGTACAATCATAACAAAGTTGCATAGCTTTATCTGAAGTCTAAATTCAAAAATAGAAGATGATTCCTTCCTGTACATCTAAGCTGAATCTTAGGTTTTTCTGTTTTATGCACACTAATATTAATAAGAATTCTATTACTATTACTAATATATACTAATGGTGATAGAAGGCATTTAAATTTGGAGAATTCTGTTTGGGGAGGTGCTAGCATCTCAACTTGGCCTTTACAAGTGGGAACAAAACTCAGTTGAATGAGTAGTGGACATGTACTGGAAAGCAAATTGCCAAGGTAGCAAGAGGCTGTTTGAGGAAGCACATGTTCCTCTTTGAAGGATATCACCTGGCTCAACACTACCACAGGGCGACTGGACTATTAGAAGTATTCATAGTTTTAAAAAATAAACAGTTCTTTATTTGGTAAGTGTAATTTCAAAGTATACCATCATTCCATAGTGAAAGTAAAAGAGAAAAGTCACCAGATTTAATCAAGTATATATGTGTCTGTGATAGATATTATAAAAATATGATATATCATACACATATAAAAGTGTGCTGTGAGAGTTCAGCTCTAGGAATCTACAATTTGCTGTGAATGTGACTGCTTTCTTTTGCGTTAAGTCAACTCTGAACTCATAGATCGATTTCCTTTCCTTTCTGCAGTTAATTTTTTAACATGTGTGTAGTGTTAAGGAGAGGTTTAAATACATGCTTTGTCCACTAGAATCATAAAGAATGAAACGGTGGTCAGGAACAAAAGTATGTAATCACCTTGTGAGTTTCTTATAGGCAGAATCCACATCAGGCTGGTTCTTAAAAATTCTTATAGCACTTGATCTTGCATCAGTGTCTAGTAAGTACTTGTCAGTAGGCTAAGTATATATTTGTATAGCGTAATAAGTGAAGTTTATATTTGTGCAAACTCTACAATATATAGGTTTACTGCCCTCTTTTTTAAAAGACTATTTTTAGAGCAGTTTTAGAGTCACAGCAAAATTAAGAGGAAAGTCAGAGATTTTCTATATACCCTTCCCCCCATACAGGTATAGTGTCCCCCGTTATCAACATCCTCCACCAGAGTGGTATATTCATGGCAACTGATAAACCCACACTGAAACATTATAATCACGCAGGGTTCATAGTTTATCTTAGGGTTCACTCTTGGTGTTGCACATTCTATGGGTTTAGGCTGTCTACTTCTTCATAATTAGAAACTTGGTTTTGCTTTTAAGATTTATTGGATTTGGTTTTAGACTCGTCATTAAAAAAAATGCTTTATTTTTAAATTAAATTGAAAAATAATCAATTCATAGAAAAATTAGAGCTATAGCACAAAGACCTTTTCTTTTCTGAACCATTTGAGGGTAAATAAATGCTGACACCCCATCACCCTGAATGCTTTAACGTAGGTTTCTTCTTACGATCATGGGCATTCCCTTAAATGACCCCAATACCACTATCAAAGACAGGAAATTGACACTCATGCACTGCTCTACTCCAATTCTCAGAGCCTACTCAAGATTCTCCAATTGTCTCATCAACATCTAAACTTTACACAAAAGGATCCCCTTCAGAATCATATGCTGCATTTAGTTATCACCTATTTTCCCTTTGCTTCTGTTGGAAACAGCCCTTCAGTCTTTCTTTGGTTTTCCTTAAGGGGACAGGACAGTTACTTTGTAGAATATCTCTCAGTTTGGACTTATCACTAGTCTCTTGCAATTGTATTCAGGTTCTGCATCTTTGGCAGGAATAACACAGAAGCAGTGCTCTGTTCTCTGTTTCCTGATAGCTGGTGCAGAGTTTCACCCTGTTCCCTTATAGGCACTGTTCAGTTCAATTGCTTGAGAGAATGTTTGCCAGCCTTTTCTACTTTTTCCCTTTCTAAAGAGTGAGTATTTTGTGTGGTGATATTTCAAAACTATATACATATTCCATTTCTCATTCGACTTTTACTTTATTAGTATGTAAAGGTTTCTATTTTCCTATTTGCTCTATTAAATCCATGTAATTATTTATCTCAAGTGAGATTATCCCACAATTGGCCCATTTGAGTGTGATTCTGTGGTTTTTTTTTACATCATCCTTCACAAAAATGTGTTTCAGGCTCATGTTGTACTTTACAAGCCCCCACCCTGGAATTAGCCACCTCTCCAAGGAGCCATGCTTCCATTTAGTGGAGAGGCCAAGATCTGGACCCTAAGTGTGTTCATTTCTGCTAGTTGTGCTGTTCCCAGGCACTCTCAGTGGACAGAGCTAGGGGATATAGATGCAGATACACATGTTTACACATAATTTTATATCTATATTTAATTCTATTTCTATCTTTGTAGTGAAAACCATGAGTGCATACTAATTTCTGCACTCTCAATTCAACTCCTTAGGCTCATTCTACTTTTCTCCCATTATATATTTGTAATTTGTACCTCTGTTCTCTGACAGTGAAAATCATGGTACTGTAAACAGATTGTGTCCCCCACCAAATTCATATGTTAAAGTCCTACTCCCTATGCAATATTATTTGGAGATAGGACCTTTGGGAAGTAATTAGGTTTAGGTGAGGTCATGAGGGTGGGACTCTTGTGATGGAATTAATGCCCTTACAAAAGAGAGGAAGAGCCACCAGAGTTTCCTGCCATGTGAGGATACAATGAGAAGCCAGCTATATGAGAGTGAGGAAGAGGCCCTCATTTAAGTTCTAACTCTCCATAGGGATTCACTGTCCTATCTATAACCCTATGCTGGACTGCAAGGCCGTTTGCAAATTTGGGGTGTTTATCTTTAGGGGTACTAGCAAAATAAATTATATATGAAATAAGCTAAAAACTTTATTGGAGATCACTGAAGTTAGAGAACTGATAAACACTTATCTCGGTTGGGTTACAACTCCCTTTTCTAGAAAAACAGAGTGGACATCCTTTTTAGAGTTTTAGAAATTCTGGATTTTTTTTTTTTGTTTTCTATATATATTATATACAAATCTTGCTTGATAATTCTGTTGGCCATTTATCTGGTTTGTTTTTTCTAGAAGTTGTGATGAATTTGCCCCATTTAGTTTACATTTTTCTATCTGATTTGACACTGCACCTATCAGACACTTGATTAAGAATTCAGAGTAAATATCATAGAAAAAAAGAGAAGCTAATTACCTGGTCCATGTGGGCTTTAGTGAATATAAATAAAATAATACAACCAGGAGGGACCAATCTAGATAAGCAACCTGGGAGGCAGAGAGGATAAAGGAAAAAAATCTGGGCTCTGGTATCACACTGGCCACTTTCATGTGATTCTGGGCAAGTTGCTTGAACTCTGTGATTCCCCTCTGTGGAATGTGGGTATAACATCTAACACATAGGGCTGCTGTGAGAATTAAATTGAGATATTCTGTGTGATGTGCTGCAGGTCTGTATGGAAAGGGCCTTAGCATGCACATAAATACCTTAAGATGACTTCTGTTTATCAGTCCTACCTAGAGTGTGTATGATCTAATCTACTCCAATCTCTTACATGTTAACAGTTAATAACAGTTAATCGTTGCTGCATTAGTTAGGATGGGTAGGTTATACTGCAGTAACAAGCAACTCCTAAATCTCAGTGGCTTTCAAAGAAATTTAGAAGATTTTTTTATTTTTGTTTTACACTTAGCAAAAACCACTGGAAGTCTGTGTGACTGTTGAGGGAAGTCAACCTCCTTCAGATGGCACAGCAAGACCTCTCTTTATGGAAACAGGCTTCCATGAGACCGAGGCAGAAGGAAGAGGGTTGTGTAACTGAGCACTGGTGACATGATGCTTTCACTCAGACAAGAAATGCCATTTCCACTCACTTTTCATTGGTTAAAGCAAGACATCTGGCCATGCCTAACCTCAAGGAACTAAAGAAATACAATCCTTGTTTCCAAAAAGAGATCCAGAAATATTGGATCTCTTTGAAGATATAGGATCTCTATGAGGAACACTGGGGCCTCCTAGTCTACCACAGTGAGTGATCTCTAATGAAAAGGGGGATGGGGGTGGGAAGGTAGTGGTGGTGGTGGTGAAAGGGGGTTGCTAAAAGTTACTAGAAAAGTTATTAGAATTCTAAACTTTGCAAACTACAAACTTACTGGCCATTCCAGTGATTTCTGAAAATGATACTCTGTTTTAAAATAACAAGGCTGTTTCTTTACTTATATATTGCCATTAGCATGCTTTCTATTCCTATTTTTCATCTTTGTTGCACTTTGGTGACTCAGAGAAGTGGCAGTGAATAGTACCAAGCACATAGTAAGTGCTTACAACTCATTTGTTGATTGATTAACATCATAAAGAAATCACATTTGTAAAGGCAATGAATTGATATATTATGTCCAAAGTCACAAGGCAGTGAGGGAGCCAGAAAGAGACTTTCATGCTTACTGACATTAGCCACAAGAGTACCTTTATTACTTCCTTGAGAAAAGTTGGCCCCAGAAGAGTTATTCATGTTTGTTAGCAGTTTTCAAAGGTGATTACCGCTTTGTAGCCTTGGACTGCAGTCATGCACAGAATGTTAGGAGCAATAATGGTGCAAAACAATGTCAGGCATAATTAAAGAGACGATCCTCACTGCATGCAACTTCACAGTATTTGCCCAAAGAGGGAAAGCACAAGCTACCACTCTTCTTTCAAAACTCAGCACAATGCCACTCCCTCTGTAAAGTTATTGCTAATCCCCAGTCGGTAGTTTCTGTAGATTTTTTTTATAATTCTGGTGCTGGATAGTCACATTCATATTAATAGCATTTCCAGATCCTTTACAGGATTTTGACCTCCCCGAAGACACAGATCTGAGATTATTCAGACTTACTGCCCTAGCATCTGAGAGACTTCTTAGACAAAAGGACAAAATAACTCTTTGCTGAATGGAATAGAAGCCCTGCATTCACTTTCAAAAGCCAAACTGCAGTAATTGCCTCAGCCCTTGCTGTGTTTTAAAATTATAAATCAACATCTAGATGCAAAGAAGAAAGATGGAGACAGTATTCTCAGTCCAATACAAACACTGAGAATTTGGTTCCATTTTAGAGCCAAGGTCTCTTGTACAATTCAATTGAATCCCCAGATGACCAAGCTGATTAATTGTCAGCTTCAGCCTTTCTTCGCAGTAAACCACAATCCCTCGTAATTTGCCATGAAATTAGTGGGTGTTGGCTGTTTTAGGCATGAATAACGTGGGTCTTGTTCAAACCTCTCCAGGCCTTATTTAGGCAGGGTGGGGATGGGACTGCAGCCCCAGAGAGGAGCAGGTGGAATGAGGATTAGGTCACATGGTAGAAAGGGGGCTGCAGTGGGCAGGCAGCTAGTGAAATCCCAGGTGTGTGTGAGTTGGCAGGGGTACAAAGAGAGGAGAGCTGCAAACAGCTCAAAGTCCCTGGGCTCTGCAGCTGCTTGTTTGGCACTTTCATAGGACCCACCTGTAGTGTTGATGGGCACAACCCACTTCTACAAGCCAGGAAACATGAAAGGTCTTGGTGAGCTGTGGTGGCCCCACCCCTCCCAGGCAGAAGGCTGGAGGAAGCAAGCTTACCCAAGGACAATCAAGTAAAGAATCTCTCTTGCCCTTTGTGACCGCCACAATGCTTAAGACTGGGCTGGTCTGGATTTTCTTTTCAAAAGGAGGCCTTTAGAGTACTAAGATAAAGATATTTATTTTCTTTCCAATCTGGGGCCTTTTTCTCAAATGCACATAGAAAGCAAGTGAAAAACTCCCTGAGCTGGAGAGTTAAGTCAACATGCAGAGATACTCAGGAAAAAAAAACAGGCTCAAGGCCGAGAGGCAAAAATAAATGATGATTCCTTCTCCTGGGCTGCGGGGAGTTCATGTAAACAAACTCATCATAACAAGCATTTCTTAATCTGTTTCTGCCCCACTGCTAATCGCTTCTGTGGTTTTTGCAGGATAGAATACACTCTCAGTGCTGAGACTAGTGTTTCAGAATTAGTTATTGTGAATTATGGATCCCTGATCCCTGAGGACAAAACGAAACTGCTGGCCGCAAATCCAAGCAACTGTTGTTGCTGCAAGGTGAAAAAGCAATCTTTCTGGAGTGTATGGCATTATAAAAGAGTGGTCATCTCGTCTCTGTATTAAGGCCGGCCTCCAGAACAATTATGAAGCAGGTTAAGTCCTTCTTGACCACTTGCTGTACTATTTTGGCTTCTCTTAGCTCTGATTTTAAGCGCAATTAATAGAACCTGCTGTTCCTGCACATGACATCAATTCCCCCCAATCTTCGTACAAACAGAATCCCAGCCTGGGGACAAGGGAACATTGGCAACGTTCATAGCACTCGCTTGTCACCAGACTCTGCAGCATCTGGGTGTGGCTGTGGGACATTTACTGTCGAGGAGACACAAGCAATGTCTGAGAAAGTTTCCTTTTCTCGATAAAGGCCTCACCCGTTCTAGATTCGCCCTTCTTTCCTACCTGGAGTGCAGATGTGGCATCTACAGTGCATCTTGCTCCCATGAAGATGAAAGCCATATGCTAAAGATATCAGAGCAGGGGAGAGGATGAGCCGAAGTCCTTAGTGGCATCACTGAACCATATTCCCTAGCCTGACTGCTTAATCCTGGACTTCCTATTATAGAGGTTCCCAAATTCCGGTGGACATCAGAATCCCCTGGAGGGCTCATTAAACACAGGTTTCTGGGCTTCTCGAACTCCAGAGTGTCTGATGCAGAAAGTCTGGAATTGGGGTCTGAAATAAGTTCCCAGGTGATGTTGATGCTGCGGCAGGAGACTACCCTTTGAGAACTTAGAAAACTGAATTGCCGTCTGTCGTAGCTACTGTTTTCATAGATTCATAGCTGAATACAGTCCCAGCTGATACACTGCCCTCTAACCTCTCAATAGCTGTACAGCTCACCTAATACTTTATTTCCAGAAAGGGGCTGAAAACTCATTTAATCACAAGGCAGAAATAACCAATGAGGTTCACAATCTATTTGGATTTTGATCAGAGAGAAATGATTAAGTCAAAGAAAATAATCGCTGCTTTTAATTTTGGGGCATCATGCAGCTGAATGGAGGTGACATTTTGGAGCAGGAGAACTTATCTGGAACCTCTAAAATTACACCACAGAAGACACTTACCTTTTATACTTGCAAATGAATTTTTTTTTCTGGTACTCTTTCCTTCTTTCTAGAAGTCATTAGTCTAAGGCAGTAGAGTACCTTAACTATAGGTCTTGGGACAAATTTTTAAACTTCTTTGAACCTCAGTTTTCTCATCTGTAAAAGTGGGACAACATTATGCCTCACAAGGCCTCATTGTGAGGTGTAAGTGATGTTGAGGAATTAGAGGCAACCTGAGTGTCCACCATTGGAAGGACAGACAAATAAGATGTGCGAGTGAATATAATAGATTATTATGCAGCAGTCAGAAGCGATTGAATGGAGCACAATGGCTACATGAATGGACCTTAAAAACACAGTGCTTAGTACAAAAAGACATATGATGCAAAATTTTATAAATTAAAAATTAAAAATAAATATATACTGAAAAATACCCATTATGCACATTATAAACAAAGATATATATTAAATACTTTTGATTTGTTGTCTGTGAGGGGGCAGGGAATGGAAGGAGGATATGGATGTAAAAAATTTTTTTAATGAATGAATGTCTATTAGATTGACAAAAATGAGTGTCAGACAATACAAAATTTTAAGGAAAACTTTAATGGAAAAAAAGTAGCTCTTATAACCTGTTAACAGGATTGTAAATTGGTATAGGCCTGTGGTACAGCCTAAGATTATTCTCAATAACTGTTTACCTTTCTACAAAGCTGAACCCTGATTCTTTAACTTGGCACATGGCCACTCAGAATAACTCTCCATGTCCTAGCCTTCCTTGAAGCTGGTGTGGCCATGTGAATAAGTTCTGGTCAATGGTAGGTGATTGGAAGTGTCATTTGAAATTTCTGGGGAGTATCCTTAAAGGGTATCAATAAATGATTGGGGACTAGGGGGGTTGGCAGAGTGAGGTGGAAATGATCGGTAATGTCTAATGTCTCCCCCTTAGCTGACCCGGCCCAAAATTGTGTAGCAAGTAATCCAACATGCTTATGCTATTCTTAAAGGAAGAGAAAAATATCCCTAGGATACATAAAATGATCACACAGTATATAACCTAGCATTAGCTTCACTCTACCCCAACAGGATGAAATTGTTAGAAGGGAACAGCCTTAAGCAAATTTAAAGTGGAGAGATGTGAAGCCTTAACACAATGGTAAAAGAAGTTTTTATAATTACTTTCTAAACCTCTGCTTCAGCCTGGAGATAGTGTTAACAAAAACAGTGCCCCCTCCTTCTGCACTATTCAATAAATGCATAAATAAATATCTTAGAGTTTGTTTTTGATGACTGGGTGATTCCTTGAAGAAAAGGATTATGAATTCAGTTTGTTACTATTTCTCTTTCCTAAAAAAAAGATGTATGGTTCTTAGTCAGCTGCTTGTTTCAATAACAGTTTGTCTACCACTAAATACCACAGTCCCACATCTGTTCCTAATAAAAATCTATAATCAGCAATGCCCATTGCCTTTCAAAACTTATTTTCTTCATCCTCCAACTATGCACAGACCTGGCCAAAGCTTATTTCTGTTGTCACCAAGACATAATGGCATTGCTTTTATTCCAGGATAAATAAATCAACCGTGATTCCAAGTAGAATCAGTGTCAGCCACTTAGGTGATTGAAAATTTGAGCCTTAATTACAAAACGACATTTTCACTTATTAAAATGCTGGAGTATGCAGGTTTTTTGTTTTTAAGTCTATGACATTCAAACCTTTGTGCTACTTTGTTTCAGGTCACAAGGCTGAAAGATATTTGATAATAAAAACAGTTCACATTTTCTGGAAAAACAGACTCTTGGAACAGCAACCTTAAAACACCCTCTCCACAAGACACATTTATTTATAAAAATTGTGTACTTCAAACTGAGCCTGAAAGACAGCAGACCAGGCCACTATCTAGTGAAGAACTTCAACTGGTCCTGGCCAGGGGCCTGCAGGTTCTTGGATAAGAGATTTCAGCACGGTCTGCAGTCCCACTTGAGCAGACTATCTTGTTGCCATTTGAGAATCAGCTGGGGTTTTTAAAAACAGCCCTTAGGAAAGGATAGTATATAATTCTGGGTGAAAGTTTAGTGCCACTTTTTTTCTGGCAGTGACAAACCTTCCCGATTTTCTTCTTCTGAGAACAGTTACAATGTTTTTTTCAGCTTTGAGCCATTTTAAAAGAGAAGCACATCTTGGGAGCTTCAGCACGTTTCAGTTTGTCCCAGAGCTACAGCAAAGTAGGGTAAGTGTGTAAAGCAATGGTGTAAAGTAACAGGAGACTCAGAAGTCACAGAGCACAGTGACACAGGCGGAGAGAGGTGAGGTCTGGAAGTGGCTGCAAGGTCTCATAGCCTCAGGAGCAGCTATTGGGGGCTCACTGCTCAGGGTTTATAACTCTGGGATGACTGTTCTTCATGATTCAGAGGTGGGCACCAAACACTGGTCACTTTAGACAACATCTCCTAGTTCCACTGCTGACATCCAGTTGTCATCTATCTTTTAGCTATGACTAAATCATTAAAAGATGCTAAAAATGGCATATTGCCTTGTGAAGAATGTGCTTTATTTTGTTAAAAATTCGTAGTGTTCAAACTCAAGGCCCGTAGAGCGTCACACATTGACCGAGGCTTTGTGTGGGTGACAGGAGGAGGAGTAAATGCAGGGAGAGATATGGAAAGGGCATAGTTTTGGATCTTAAAAGTAAAGAAAGATACCATGGATGGATGACTTAAGGATTTTTTTTTCCCTCTACCAGAAAACTCTTAATTGTGAACATTAATTTTTCAAAAGGCAAGTGGCTCTAATTCCATTAGGACGGTGCTGGTTTGTGCTTCATTCAATGAGCTTATGTATAACGAAAGAAATAAGTGGGTTTGTGTGCAGAAATCTGCAGCAGATTGTCTCAGAAACCTCTGAGAACTGGGATTGTGTTCCCAGTGAGGGCAGACTTAAAATTGCCTTCTGATCCACCATGAGTGAATTTAAAAGTCAGAAATAGGCAGTTGGCTGACCCAGTATGAGATTTTCAGAATTGAATAAAGATGAGTTACAAGGTATCCTATAAAGCCAGAGACTGGAAGCTCCTGGCCCATGGCAACAATTCCAGATGCCCTATTCCTAGTCTCTGTTTGCACAGGGACATCTGTGTTGAGCACATGAGTTGAATAGTGTTATTTTGAACGAGCACCTGGAAGGAGAAGGGTAGAGAGAGGAGGAGGGAATTCTTGACTCCCCACCAGCCTGAGGGTTTGCCCATAAACCATAAAATCTGAACCATGTGTATGTAGACCCAGGCCCGGATGCAGCTGTGGTCACTGAAGTCTTGAGCAGAAACAGAGCTGCTTGCCCTCCTTCCCTCATTCTTCAGAGCCCAGAGAGACGCTGAGAAGAGAAGACCCCCAGTGGCTCAGGGACCTTCTCAAGAGGGCACTGGCAGCAGAGATGGTAGGCAGGCACCTTGGCAAAGTTAAAATGGAAAAAATAGAAACAGAAATAAACTGAGGGAGATATGTATAGGTCCTGCAAATACAGGAGGTGGAACAGGGTAAAAGCTAAGAGCTCTTTTAATTTCTAGTTCAATGCACATGTATGTATATAATCTCATGTGTACCCACAGACAGGTGACACTTGAAATACTCAATTAATGAATACAAAGAATGAAGGAATACCTTCATGATTTCTCTTTTGTCCCCTCTTGGACCTCATGCCTCCTGATCCACCATGATTTGCACCTCTGGCCAGGTCAATGACCAATTCAGAGATATTCCAGTAGACTTCAGCCTTTCAGGGGCACAAACAAAATCTGCAGAGGTGCCATCATTGAGAACCATGTGGCCCTCGGAAAAGAATGACCTGGGTGTCCTTGGCTCAGGGTAGTCTGGAATGGCAGTAAATGACCCTGGACCTGCCTCAGTGTGTTCTTCACTCATGCATTCATTTATTCAACAGATGTTCACTGAGCACCTAATATGTCCCCTGCACTATTCTAGGTGCTGGAGACACAGGAATGCACAAGTTGGATTAAAGATCCTGCCATCGTGAAGCTTATGTTTTAAAAAACAGGTAGATCATATGTTTTCAAACTACACATTACTTTAGATAGTAATGAATACTGAGGATAAAAATAAAGCAGAACAGGAGGATGGGAAGAGTGTAGAGAATTATATGCGTTATTTTAGACAGAGTGATCAGGAAAGGTATCATTTAAGGAGGTGGCATTGAGTGAAGACGTAAAGGAGACCACAGGGTGAGCTGTGTAGACACGTGCAGAAAAGTGTTCCAGGCAGAAGGCAGAGCGTATGCAGAACTGAGGCAGGAGCATGGGATGGAGTGAGAAAAGGGAGGCATGAGGTCCAAGAGGGAGCAAAAGACAGACAGTGCAGATCCTTGAGACCATTCTAATTATTTCTTTTTTACCAACATGTAAAATTATGGAAAAGTATGAAGCAGAAGAGTGAATCACCTAATTTGGGAGGCCTTTCTTCCTGGAAGGGAGAGAATTTGCCGTTCAAATCAGAACTATGCTCTCCCATGGAATGTTTGCAAGCAGAGGCTTATTAGGAACAAGTGCTGGAACAGCAAAATCTTTGGAGTTTGGGGAACTTGAATTTTTAGAGAATCTGAGCACTTATTCCACATTCTCTCTCAGTAGAAAACCATCTAAAATGAAAGTTTCTCAAAGATGGAGCAGTTTCCAAATTGTACTTTATAGAGAAGCCTGAAGATAGTGAGGAATCAGGTTGATCAGTCTACTGAAGCCCAAGAAGATGGGGACTTGGAGTCACTAAGCTGCCCTTTCGCCACCAAACGTGAGCTGCACAGAGGACTTCACAAAGAGATACAGGTAATACTCCTGCTAGGTATCTGACCAATGCCTGCAGGCCCACAGCTGGCCTCTTAGGAAACTGTGATGAGAATGAACAACAGGGAAATTGAGTAAGTGTACTCCTGGCTCAGACTCTGAAGCTTCAGTGAGCTGCATATTTCCTTTAAAAGTGGAGTGATATTTCTGGACTTACTCTTTTTTTCCCTCATTTTTAAAAACTGTGGTAAAATACACACAATATAAAATACATAAAAATTGCATTTTAAGCATACTCTTCAGTGGTATTAAACATATTCATAATATTGTGCAACCAGCCATTTCCATAACTCTTTTTGTCTTGTGACACCGATAACTCCCCAGTCCCCCTCCCCACATTCCCTGGCACCTACCACTCTACTTTCTGTTTGGACCTCAATCACCTTATGAGTTCAGGGGAAACTTCTTCTAAATTGATGGATTAATTCTCCAGCGCTCAAATCAGGATTCTAATGTAGAGTGCTGCAGGGCCCACACCTTGACCTAGAGTTGCCAGTTTCACTGCTGCAGGAAGGCAGGTAAGAGGTCTGCGGGGACCCTCAGAGTCCTCCCACTCTGCTTGTCCTCTATGGAGAGTGGCCAAGGCTCCACAAACTGCAAAGAACTCTCTCTGAAGGCTCTTAACAGTAAAATATGAGCGTATTACAATAGGAGATACTTCTATTTTAAAAAATTCCTTTTTACTAGAAAAGCAAACAGTTTGGGGAAAATTGTGTGGCTGATAACAAAGGATAAAAATATTGGGCTGTTAGAACTTAACTTATATCTACCACCAAGCAGGATGAAACTTGTCTTTTTTGAAGAGGGAACTGAAGGTTAAAGGTAACGTTCGCCTACAGGTTGAGATTTGCTCACAGAATTTCCAGAGGGCTGAACTTCAGCAGGATAACTGGGAAGAAGTTGTGACTCATCTCATGAGAACTTCTCAGGTGAAGGGGGACTTGACCACTGAGACTTCACTGATAAGTGACAAAAATTATGTGGGTAATAATTTGACATTTTTAGTGTTAAAATCTCTAATGAAATAGAATGCGTAAATTAATACTCTTAGGAGAACTGCTTAGAGGAAAAACAGAATGAGGATCATAAACCCTATTAAATCACATGTCTGAAGCCTCTAATGAAAAATTCCTGAGGGAATGGGGAATGAGTAGTATGCTTTGAGTATATAGAATCTTTTTAAACACTCAAGCATGTGCCTTATAAAGTTGCATGGCAGTCTTCTACTAATTTTATAACTGAGATTTATATCTCTAACAAAATAAGATACATAGCAAAAGAATGACTCTGCTAGTCTTTTCTGGAGAGGGAGGGAATAAGTTCTCTAAAGATATTGTTTACTTTGCTGAGTTATCTATTTTTTTTTCCTGTAAATTCTCCACATTGCCCTAGGTTGGAACTCTGAATCTATTGTTCCCATCAAATTGATTTTTCTATAGAATGAAGAATGTAGTAGATACTATACTATGCTTAAAATTTATTGTTATCTCTTAAGAACTAAATTCAACAAGAATCATTGAGATTAAGAGGGTCTATGTAGTGAACATGGAGAGCATGTGTAAGAAAAAGAATGTCCATACTGATTATTTTCTAATAAAACTATGTTCTATCAAAAAGTGAAGGGAATTACATATAAACAGATTTATTTAAACCTAATTTAACTACTATTCTGTAGGTTGATTTAACCCCATTCCGACATCAGTTATTAAATAAATGGTGATTTTTCCCCCCACAGATATGAAATAATAGCTGAAGTTATCTGTACCTACAGGATTATTATGTATTTAATTTTAATGTGCAAAGATTGAAAAATATGTGGCTATAGAATATATTCATAGATTGTACCAACTTAGAATTCTATCCAATAAAATGACAATTTATAGAAAGTAACAAAAATAGCAAAAATTTATTGAGTGCCTCCTATGTGACAGGAACTTTACACACAGTTTATATCTCTAATACTTCCAACAATCCTGCAAAGCAGTATTAACATTCCTATGTTATAGTTGAGGAAACTGAAACTTACAAAAATTATCCAAGGTTAAATAAAGCCTTATCTATAGTTAAATAAAGCATAAAACTAAGATTTTACTTGTCTAACTCCTAATACTTGTGTACTTTCCACCACTGTGCTCTAATTATACAATTATACAATTAGGTAGCTGTCAATTGGAAATTTAAAGACTTTAGTTTTCAAAATAAAATTTAAAATCAAAATTCATAATTAAGAGACATAATTCATTTCAAATACATTTGTGTACATGTTTGCTAATCAATGTCCTTGACTGAATTCAAATTTAATAGACCTCTTCACTCTAAGTGAAAATGGAATAGATTTTGTTTCCTTCTCATTTATTGGGTGCAGGAATTATTTCAGATACTGGGGATGTGGAGGCACACAGATTTCAGCCTTTATCATTAACATTTTAACCACTGCAGTTGGTTAAAAGCACTATAGCAAATTTTCAAACATATTGATTTAAAAGGACCCATAATACAATTTTTAAGTCTTATTAGGTGTTTCAACTTACCTCTACTAAACCCACATGGCAATTGACCAATAATGCAGAAAAGCATTTTATACAGCATTTTTGTTTTATCTTTCTAACAGTTATAAATTAAGAGTAAAAATATTATTGAATTAGAGGCCAGCTCTGCTCTATATCCACATTATGACTGACCTTCTCTGAGTCTCAGTTTCTTCATATGCAAAGTGTGGTTGGTAGTATTCGTCTTATAGGTTGTTGCTCAGACTTTTAGCTCAATATCTTAGAACCTTATGATCTCTGTTCCAGTCCAACCTATAGCTATTTCTATCCCTCTGAGTACCCTGGCATTTTGCCTCCTTGAACTATTTTTTTCCCCCAACACATCAAATATTTCCCCACACCTCCATGGCTCTGTTGAGTTCCTTATTCAGATGGCCCAACACTGCCTTGCCTATGGAAATCTCCCCTACTTGGAAACCCCCTATCTGTACTCCAGCCTGAACTAAGAGCTCCCTCCTTGAATCAAACATTATCATCTGGACTATGTCTTAATCCTGCCTGTTTCTTCACTGTGCTCTGAACAGTGCTCTACTCAGAGTGTCACTTGAATGCTGAATGAGTGAATGAATCTTCTACATTAGCACAAGGTTGAGGAAGGTCCTCTTCCTTAGCCAGATTCCATTCAGTAATTAACTTACTTGCCAAAAAATATATATAAAAAGTAATTTTAAACAGTACATTTTCCAGTGAGAATATGATTCTCCATCAAAACTTGCAAAACTTCAGTAAAGAAATGATTTTGACAGAGGATAAGCAGTGATCTCCAAATGTTTTGATTGTGCACTCATACAATAAAAAGATTTTCTAAAAAATATTGTTTTAAAAAATATTTTATATTTTTTGTGTAAATACACATAAAATTTTAGTAACCTCAACATACATACACTTATTTATTTATAAAATATGCATATATCCTACTGTATTAATTAACATATAATATATATTATAAGATATATACAGAAAATATAATTTTTAAATGAAGAAATAAAAATAAAGTTTTTATATTTTCTTTTTGTACCCCAATAAATGGTTTGGCACAAGAAAAGTCTAATCTTGGCTGATCAGTATATTTTCTGGTATAAGAAAGGAAATCATGTTTTTCTATTCTTAGGCTATTCCCTGATGTTGGCCATTTCCTCTCCCTATTCTGTTTCTCTCACAAGACCACCAACATTCTTCAAACGTTAGTGAAATAAAACAGGAGGAGGGTTTAAAGCTCTGGATTCTCAGTCTGGAAATGTCACAATTTAATCTCAAAGGTTTGCTGTGAAGTAGTAAGCATGACAATGTGAAACTCAACAGATTATCCTTGAATTCCTTGTTTATTTTCAT
Source organism: Macroglossus sobrinus (assembly GCA_004027375.1). NCBI lineage: Eukaryota > Metazoa > Chordata > Mammalia > Chiroptera > Pteropodidae > Macroglossus > Macroglossus sobrinus. The sequence continues at coordinate 706,974 of PVKZ01000186.1, forward strand.
TGTGACTTGACTCATAAATTCATTTTATTTTTTTCTGCAAAATTCTCAGGATATGTGGTCATAATGGAGAAAAACATGTTAAAACAATTATCCAGGAGTTCTCACTTTTACATGATTTTCATTAAATAAATAGCCCTAACATTTAGATAATCTAGTACTATAGTAATTTTCTGCTTCTTAAAGAAAAAAGTCAATAAATAATAATTTTAAAAAAGTTTGTTTTAAAAATGTATGCAGTGCCCACAGTGTTAAAACCACTTAAATTGTATGTATGCACACATACACAGAAAAAAATATTGGCTACATATTCTCTGAAAAGTTAACAAGGTATATACTAGGATGGTGAGATTAAGATTAATTTTGTTTTCTTTGTGCATTTCTGTAATTTTCCAAACATTCTATAATGGCCTAGTAATTTTTTTTAAAAAAAGAATATACATATATAACCAGTTATAAATATTTTACACAGATTTCTATATTAGAAACTTCCCATAACTTTTTTTAAAAACATTGTTTGGAGTTATTGGTATTGAGAAGAAAATTGTATATTATTTCCATGTTTTATGATGCATTTTAACACAATTTTTAATGTTATTTTGGTTTCACATAAGAAAATTGCATTTTAAATCAAATGCTTCATAATGGAACCTCACTTCTATAGATTTTTAGACACATTTTAAATTGCAGATAAAAAGAGAGGCAGAGAATGCATCCACAGGAGCCTGTAAAATAATGGAATCAAGGCAGAAAGAAAGATACTAAATTAGAAGTTAGGTCTATCTGGAGGAGATTAAGACGGCAGAGAAGCCATACAAACCAAAAATGTCATATTCCTTGTAAGGAAAACCATCATCATATAGTCTGAAATCTCAGTTTTCCCCCATATTTTTCTAGCAGAGTCTCAATTTGGCTCAGATGTCCTTTCTCCCTTGTGCTTAAATATATCTAAACTGTATATGGTGGTCTCATTCCTCTGTCATGGACTCTTTTAAGCATTCCCTGTCATTGGGACCTAAAGAGCATTCTTCTGGGGACACGCTGGATAGATACAGATTCTTCCCTCCTCATGAAGGCTAAATAAAATATTTAAACCAACGACTGAATGGCCATAAAAGAACTAAGGCAGACAAAACTTGAGTGGCCAAAATCCTGGAGAGATGACATACTGAAATAAGCTTCACATTTGCCTCTTCCTCTACCCATTTATGGTGTAGGGAGTATAGATAAAGAAAAAAGTGACAAATGGGGACAGGGCCATCTCACTGGGCTGGGAAAAGTTGGGGTACGCAATTTCTAGAGATGAGCAGGTAGAGGCTGAAGTTTGGGGCCTAAAAAGATTGAGGACCTTGGTACAGTTGAGGCCCCAGAGGACTTTACCATGGAAATAAGAACAAAGCTAAAAAGATTAAGCTTAAAAAATTCTCAAGTAGATCAAGTTGATCTGAAAATATTCTATCTGCCTTCCACAACAGAATTAAATCCTCTTTGGATGAAAATATCATCAGCCAGAGCCTTACAATTAATTTTTTATATACAATGTCTGACATTCAATAAAAAATTTACTAGTATGAACAAATTGGGATCAAAGTACAAAAACTAAAAGAAACAGACAATGCACATAGACCTAAGGGTGATTGATATATTGGAGTTATCAGACAAGGACGAAAAAGTAACTCTGATGAATGTGTTTAAGAAAATAGAAGAGAAATGAAGGATTTCATCAGAAAAACAATGGGAACCTTCGAGGGGGTATGAAGTACTAGTAATGTTTAATATCTTGATCTGTATGGTGATTAATTGGGTGTTATGATAAAAAATTATCAAGCCATGTGTATATATGTTATACTTTTTAAAAAGTTAAGTAATAAAAAGTTCTGAGAGAGAGAAAATGACTAAATTTTTCTGTGGACAGATCTTTCAAATTAATAAGATTGAAATTACCTATGTCCAGGGATATACCAAATGTTAAACCCAGTATACTACAGGTACTAACCAATCAGAATGCATACCAACTGTAAATCAATTGGTATGGTTGAACCAGTATTTTCCATTTTTTCTAAAGTTATTAAACCATTAAATTAACTATATGAGAATAGCCCTACTATAATAGTTAAAAGAATAGGATCTGGAGCAGAATGACTTGGGTTTAAATTTGGATCTATTATTATTAATATGATTATTATTTATGAAATAATAAACCCCTTCCTGTTCAGGCTTTAATTTGGGTCTTCTGTTACTTGCCACAGTCAACAATGCATTCATATGACCTCCAGTAAAGACGAAGTATGAGGCAATCACTCACTGGCCTTAAGGCAAAAATCTTTTATGGATGAACATTTTCTAAGAATTGTCTCAAGCTAGTTCTTTTCCTTTTTCCTTCCCAAGAGTGAACCTGAACACAGATATACTGCTACCATAATACCAATTCCCCACATGGCTGCCCTATTTCAACAATGATACATATACACATATGTATCATTTAGAACATTGCAAAGCCCAGGTTCCCACAGTACAGCAGCTCATGTATTTGAGAAGGCAGCAGTAGAGTTGTGAAACATTTCCCTAGCCTAATGCCTCTCATCTCTGGGAGCTGTGCCAACTGTTTTCAGAGTTGCTCTCAGTTGCTATCTATGGCTACCAATACCCATCTATAATTTTCCTTTTCTAAGACTTGGTCTTTTCTATGTAATTTTCCTCTTCTAAGACTTGGTCTTTTCTATGTAATTTCACTTCTGGGACTTCTAAGGATATAATCCCAAGATGATCAATAAAGCAAATGAAAGCTACATTTAGGAAGATGTTCGTTGCAGTGTTGTTGTAATAGCAGAAATTTTAAAATAATTTAAAGTTCCAATAATAAGAAAATAGTTAAGTAAGTGGTTAATAGCTACTCAGTGGAATAGTCTGCAGTCATTAAAAAGATAGCCATAGGTAGATAAGGGTAAAGGGGGTCAAATTTATGATGACAGAAGGAAATTTAATTTTAAATGATGAACACACAATATACATATGATGTATTACTGAATTGTACACTTGAAACCTATGTAATTTTATTAACCAACGTCATCCCAATAGTAATAAAAAAGGACAGCCATAAATATATATAGCAATGAAGAAAATAGTTCCTAGATAGTACATTTTAAAAACAGGATAAAAACTTGTATAACTATGTTTGTAAAAGTGTGTACAAGAAAAAGATCAAAATAAGTAAACCAAAGTGGAATGTGTGGCAGTGTTAAGGTAATAGGACTGTGGATATTTTGGTTGTTCTTTATTCTGTATAATATATTCTCTGTCATAGAATTGTATTCATTCTGTTAGGGGAAATTTAAAAAATTAAATTAATTAAAAGTACATATGATTTTAACATATTGTATCATTGGAAAATATGAATTAAAGCCAAAGAATTGAAATAAAGTTATGTGTAATCTGAGCATCTCATGTAACTATCAGATGTCTAAATTCTATGCCATAAATTCACCTTTTATTAATTTCAGTGGTACTCTGTTTATATAGTTATTTCAAATCTCTGGAATGTGGCCAAGAAACAGGTAAAGGTAAAAGTAAACGGATTCTAGTAAGCAAAATGCATGTCAAAGCCCACACACTTTATTCATAGGCTTCTCCTAAATAGCCAGCTAGGCTTATTCTTGCCACAATTCTAACAAGCCAGAAGAATTTTAGGCATAGCACATGAGATGCCGAGAACTGAAAAGTGAATAGGGCTGCAAAATGTGACATCTGCCAGCCTGACAGTAAAGTCCAGAGGGGAGAAAACCACCCCACAGTGGACCAAAACATTTTGAAAATGATTTAATATTGGGTGCCAAGCATAACTATATTCCAGCATTTTCTATGGTAGTTGGCTCTAATAATGACATTGGAGCCCTTAATAGCAAGACACTTACCATACTTGGAATACTGCCTAGTCAAAAAAGCATGTGGAATATACATTTTAGAAAGAATTATATTTAATATGGTTTCTCTTTAAACTATATTTTTGATGCCTGTTTTGCCTTTCTCTCTCTCTCTCTCCCTCTCTCTCTCTCTCTCTCTCTCTCAATCTCTCTCTCTCTCTCGCACACACACACACGCACACGCACACGCACACGCACACACACACACACACACACACACACACACACACACACGGAAATGCTCGGTCCTCCATTATAGGCAAAAAATAAAGAGTTATACTTGAATTTTTCTGAGAAAAAGTGGCAATTTATTGAAGTGACTCTCTCCTCAAATTTCTCTCATTTTGCCCTGTTACTAATGAAGTGCTCAGAGAATATTTTTCAGTCTCAAAGCTTGCAACGTGTCCTTTTGCCTCCTTTCCATACCCTCCTCCACCCACGCCTTTTTTCTCTCTACACTCAGTCCCCCCACTTACTTATCACAGACTTGAGCTGCGCCAGTCTCCGGGGAATTAAAAATGAGATATGTAAATGTCAATGTCTATTACAGCTAACAAGAAACCCTTCCGCCAGAGTTTCTGCCAGCACCGTTAGCTCTGGGAGGGGTGTTGCACAGGACCTGGGCTGCCTACGATGGCAACAGTTGGGCTGTTCGGAAAGTTTTAAGGCTGTTTGCTTTAGTGGATTTGTTCCAAGTGAAGGGTATGTTTTTCAAAAATGAATGCCAAAGATAACAAAAAATGCAAAGGAGAGGGAAAAGGGGAGACTTATCCAGAATATCCCTGTGAACCAGGATAAGACTTATTAAACAGCAGAGTGTTCAAGGGCGCTTGGCTCTCCACCCCATTTAGAATGACCCAGAAACACTGAGGTTAAACACAATGTACATAACCACTTGGAAGACTGTGATTTGGGGTGTTTTACATCTTCTTGTCACTTGGGGCGTAGGCCACTGCATTATTTTGTTATTTAGGCTGTTTACAGCTATATTTGAATGGTCTTTGTTGACAATTTTGTTTCCAAGTAATTTTCTAAACACATTCTAATTGCTGTTCCCTGTCATTAGCTACTGTAATTTGTTTTCAGGGCTGATGGTCAGCACTATAATTGTGTTTAGAGCGCTGAATGGGTTTGCATCATCATCTGGTGTACCTCCCCCTGTTAAACTTACTGCTGTTTCTTGAACCCACTTTAGATTAAAAGGACTATGCCATACACATCTTTGAAGAAGATAATGAAAGATGATTATTTTTGTATTATTCTAATTTAGTATTTACATAGCACTTTGATTTCAAAAGGCATTACAATCATTTATTTATTACCCAGCCCTGTAAACCTTGAGCTCTAAGCCATTTGGAGTCTCCCTGATTTCTAGATAAGCCACTGGGGAAGAGGAGTTGGTTGGTGAAAGATTCCTCCCTTCCTGTTAGGGTTCCCACCCTTTTTTCAGGCCACCTCACCCAGATGGGATCTGCACAGGCTGGCTTCATCGCTGTGTTTGAAGTCTGTGTTTGATGTTCTCTGACTGTGTGTATAAAATACACTCCAAAATCACATATAGATTATTTTTGAATTATGTGGTGTTTTGGATTTTTTCTATGAAGATACAATTCCATTCATTTATTTACCCCTTCATTAAACCCTGTATTGAGTTCCCATCTATGGTCTATGTCAGGCAAAGAGCAAGGCTCTGGGGAGAGGAGAGCTACAGTCTCACCATGCAAACAGTTATGAAAACACCTGAAAATACTGTCAGTGGGGGAGAAAGGGTGAAGAAGAACTGGAGATAAATACCATATTTCCTGGGAGACAAAACAACATGGAAAATAGGAACTCAGGAGAAAAGTGATTCATTTATTTGCCTTCATTGGAGGGTTTGCTGTAAGGAATGATGGTAAATGAGGCTGGAAAATGGTTTAGAGGAAGACTGGATAGTGCTGAATTCTCTGCTAATCAGTGTGGATTGCTCTAATAAAGCCATGTCTTCCCATGGACTAGTTGTAATTAGAAGTAGCCAGAAATATAGAGAAAGCAATAGGTATAGTAGCATACAGTATATGAAGGTCACACAGAGAGATTAATTATATGAATGAAAAAACTGGTGACCAAGCAACCAAGAGAACAAAAGCAAGGCCAAGAGAATGGGATTTAGGAAGGAAAATTGGTAATGGAGTAAGGGATAAATTATATTGAACAATGTTGAAAGCAAAAAGATTGACCAAAGAGAGTTTCCTGATTTTATATCAATAGATAAGTGGTATCTTAAACTACATTGGCTTCACTCACTCCTTTGTTCACTTTTTTTAGGTAATTAAAGGGCTTAATACTCTGTGAGTTTTAGATCTTATTTACTCATAGATTTCTCTGTCTCTGCTCCCTTCTGACTTTTTGTCTCCACCTTGTTCCCTATCCCAGATTTATGCCAAGCTCCATTTTATGCCAACTTCCATAGGAAATCCAATCATATCAATGATTCTGTGATTTCTGCAGTTTATGGAGATGTGAAAGATGTTGAGAATGTGGGTAATATCACATCTTTTTATGATTTCCCCCTCCTCACCCTCACTCTGCTTCTAAAGATTCCCTCTGACTCAAAAAGCAACTCTTCATGACAAATGGGATCCCCACCTGCTCTCAGCCTGAGGACTCTGTATAACTGGTCCCTGAGCCACACTCTTGGTATATAATGATACAAAATATAATAATAAAGTAGGAGCAACTACCATTTTTTGAGCATCTACTAGGTCTCAAACTAGGAGTTACCCACATTATCTCATCTAACTCTCCAACTTTATGAGGTAGGTATGTTACAGATGAGGAAAGAGAAATGCAGAGAGTTTAAGTGATATGCACAAAGTAATCCAAATTCTAAGAGGCAGATAATCAGTCCCCAAAGTATGATGTATTAACAAAGTGTCACAGTAAAATTTCCTTCAGAGAGAAAAAAATGGCATAAATGATAGAGTCTCTGTTCACCCCTCTGGTGACCGACCATATTAAAGTTGTGACAGAAACAAGGAGCAGCAGCAAGGAAATATCGCCTAGAAAAAAACAAGCCATACAACTAGGGAGATATCCAAGAAATCACCCTGTAACAGCAGAAGATAGGATGGGGTAAGGATGCTGGGCTGCCCAGTCTCCAACAGCTGAATGAGATGGAGACTGTGGCAGCGGCAGATGCCTCTGAGAAAGGCCGTATCTGTGAATGGATTTTCGCGGTAACAGACTTGCTCACTCTGAGCACCAATGCCGATTTGACTGTGTGCAGGGGCACTAGAGACTTACAGGAAGACATTGTCGGAGTGAGGGCCGAGGGGAGACGTACTCAGTATAGAAGTACCAGAGGTATCTGTTGTTCCCTGTTGAGCCCTCCCCTTTCCCAGTGCTCCGAACATAGCAGAACCATAGCCGTGATGTCATCAAACCAGATAACAGAGGTCACTCTGCCCAAGGGATTCCCTGAAACCCCTCATACCCCAACTTGCAGCCCCACCCAAGCCACATCCAGGTGTATCCTCAGTGAATCAGGTGTTCCTTGCTAAGCAGTGCCTAGACACACACTGGAGGTAGCTGGCCTCAGTTTCTGGTGTGGCCTTTTGAGGCAACTATAAGCAAAGCATCTGTGGATTGTTTGCTGAATCTTAACAGGTGGCTCTGGAGGGGTAGAGGCTTGGGCTAAGTTTGGCCTGCAGCTGTACCCCTCTCAGGACTGTGCCACTGGACACCTACTTTACAAATCCACACTAATAAGACCAGGAGACTTAGGAGCTTTGCTTAGTACATAGAAAGAGACATGGAAAGACAGCTAAAATGGAAATACAAAGAAGCAGAAGCCATATAAAAGAACAGTACAACTATCCAGATATAATGGAGTCAAAGAATCTAACAGATGCAGAGTTCAATGAACTTTTAGGAAGTGTAGAGAACTTCATCAAAGAAATAAAAAAACAAAAATGGAAATGGAAATTATAAAAGGGAACCAGTCTGAAATGAAGAATACATTATCTGAGATGAGAAGTATGTTAAATGGAATAAACAAAGGAATAAACAAAGTGATTAAAGAAGAGAATCAAATGCCTTATCTAGAGGATAGGAAAGCCGAGGACACACAATCAGAACAGCAAGAGATAAGATGCCAGGACTTTAAAAATAATTTAAAGAGAATATGGGACACTATGAAGCGTCCAAATATCCTTCTGATTGGTGTAACTGAAACAAATCAAGATGTTGAACATCTGTTTGAAGAAATAATGATGGAAAACTTCTCTAATCTGGTGAAGGAAATGAACATAAAACCCCAGGAAGCTCAGAGAATTCCAAAAATCAGAGATCCAAAGAGGCCCTCATCAAGGCACATCATAATTAAAATGCCAAAGGTTAAATACAAAGAATATTAAAAGCAGCAAGAGATGAGCAGTTAGTTACCTACAAGGGAACACCCATAAGACTGGCAGCTGATTTCTCAAAAGAAACTATGCAGGACAGAAGGCTTGGCAAAAAAATATTAAACAGAATGAAAACCCAGGATATACAACCATGAATAATTTATCCAGCAAAGCTATTATTTAGAGTTAAAGGACAGATAAAGAGCTTCCCAGACAAAACTAAGCTAAATGAATTTACCACCAAGCCAGTATTATAGGAAATATTGGAGGGAATTCTTTAAGAAGAAAAAACATGTATCAAAACAGGAATAAGGAATGGTAACAACTACATTCCTATCAATAAGTACCTTAAATGGAAAAGAATTAAGTGCTCCAACCAAAAGATAGAGTGGCTGAAAGGATAAGATAACAAGACCCCTACATATGAAAAGGAGGGGGATAGAAAAAGATATTGCTTTGATGGACCTAGAAGGTATTTAAGTCAGACAGAGAAAGATAAACACTGTATGATTTCACTTAAATGTGGAATCTAAGGAATAAAAAGAACAAACTAATAAAAAACAGACTCACAAATGTAGTGGACAATTTGGTGACGAACAGAGGGAATGGGCGCTTGTGGGGTTGGGAGAATGGGGTGAAGGGTTAAAGAAGTACAAATTAGTAGTTGATAGATGGTCATGACGATGGAGAGCATGGCATAGGGAATGCAGTTAGCATTAATATGTTGGCTAGGTGGGGGGCCAGGGGAGGGAGGGAGCAATTGGGGGATTGTTTTACAAACTAAATAGATGTCTAACCAATGTACTGTATACTTGAAACTAATTAAAATAAATAATTTTTTTAAAAATTGCCTTCAGTTACTCAGTGCTGAAGACCCATTGTCCTAGGCATCCTCCAGATACGGATGAAACAGGCCATAGTGTGATTTTAAGTACAGAAACCTCAGTTATTCAGAATGAAAAATCAGTGAATGAGGTATTGATATATAAGTTAATACCTCTGATAATTAAAATGATGGTCCTTTAAATAATGAACCTTTTCACTCTTTATACCTTTTGGTGAAAATCTTTCCAAAAGGTACTAAACACTTTTATGTATTGGTTCATAGAGCACAGTGAACTTAATCTGACTGCTTCTAGGAAGTTTGTTTTCAAAACACCGAAAGCATTTGTTATTGTACTGAATGTATCAGTGAGGCCACTGAAAATCAGTGCCTTTACAGCGGTGGGGGTCGTTCTTATATAAGTTTTCAATAAATGCCACACCTCCCTCTCATTGTGGGTTGAATTTTGTGCCCCATAATTCATATTTTGAAGTCCTACTACCTTAGAATGTGACCTTATCTTTACAGAAGTAATCAAGTTAAAATGAGGTCACCATGGTGGGTTTTAATCGAATATGACTGGTGTCCCTATAAAAAGAGGAAATTTGGACACTGAGACACTCATTAAGGGAAGGCATAGGAAGAAGATGGCCATCTATAAGCCAAGGAGAAGAGACCTGAAATAGATCCTTCACCCATAGCCCTTGGAAAGAACCAACACTGCCAACACCTTGATTTTGGAGTGACCAGCCTCCAGAAATGTGAGACAATAAATTTCTGTTGTTTAAGGCACCTAGCTTGTGGTTCTTTGCTACAGCTGCCCTAGCAAATTAATATACCCCCCACCCCAATGCTATGACAGTTGGAATTTTCTCTTCCTTCTTTATATACACCAACATAAATAAGAACCAGGAAAACTTACAGAACTTTGATGAGCTGCCACATTTTGCACAAGGAACTGGATAGGGAGCTGTCCTAAAAAAGTTTTCTATGAGTTAAGATGCTCAAATGATTGAGTATATAAGAACAAGTATTTGAATATAACTTTTCTTGAATTAAAAAAAAAAGACTGGGTTACTTTAGGGTCTGTAACAACTTTTAAGCCTGACCTACATTGTAGCAGGTGCTGATTCTAACAGAGATGGACTCTCCTATAAAATTACCAGAGAGTAGCTGTAGTATTCCAAATGGATCTTAAAACAAGTATATACAGCTTCTTCTTTAAGACGTGTAAATAAACTGGCAGCCAAGTCAGCAACCCCTTGTCTAGTCCTTTTTTCAAGTAATTTTCAAGACAAGCTCAAACATAACTCTCACAGTTGGTTACTAGAGGAGTTAATGACTCCAAGCTCAAAAGGAATGACTTTTTTGAATTACCCATTTGACAAAAGTCCCCCTAGGGCGACACTTTTCACCCCCTGTCTACTCCCCTATTTGAAGTAAGGGACTGTGTATTAATTAGTTGAAACTGACTCTCAGGAAACACTAACCCCTGGGCTTTCCTTTTTAAGAATACCGAGTTCATGTTAGAAGACAAGTAATTCTAAATTACCTGGAAGCTTTTTGTTATGTGAACTGAGTTTCCTGGTAAATATTTTCTACAAACTACCCAAATTAAGGATCTTTCATCTCAGTGGGACTGATTTGCTACAAAGGCAGTTAGTTGCCTACATAAAGTGATTAGAGAGTTGACAGAACTGTATTCCTCTCCAAACCTTTTCCTTCGTCGGCTTGTGACAGATGTCTGAATTTTACAACAAATACTCAGTTTTAGAGTTAATCATTGTTTTTACCTTTGCATCAAAATGTAATACACTTGGAAGAGGTAATTTCTGGTTTCTAAAGGAACCTACTTATGTGAACAGGGATTCAGCAGGAACATGTCAGAAAAGCCATCCATGCCACATCCTGGAGCATGAGGCTTAGTTGTGTGGGGAGCGCTGGGACAACTGGTAACGGAAGAACCCAAAATAGAGCACCCTGCCAACAGTGTTGAAAATCAAATCAGGGCTGGTATCCTCTTTTCTGAACAGTGTTGGGCTTCCTCCTATTGCGAGTCAAATATATATAGTTATAGTTCAGTGGTACAACTTGGGTAAGAAACCTACTATTGGATGGATGGACAACATTTCAAGTTGCTTGCACATTAGTAAGAATTAGGCTTTTTTAAAAAATTAAAATATAGCCAATATAAAATATTGTATTAGTTTCAGGTATATACCATAGTTATTCAACACATATATCTAAAGAAGTTATCACCACGATAAGTCCAGGAACCATCTGACACCGTTCAATGCTATCACAATATTAACTATATCCCCTATGCTGTATACCATATCCCCATGACTTATTTGTTTTATACCTGGAAATTTGAACCTCTTGCTCCCCTTCACCTTTCCTCACCCTTTTTGAATTTTCAATTACAGTTGACCCTCAATATTATTTTATATTAGTTTCACATGTACAACATAATTGTTATACATTAATATAACTCACAAAGTGATCCTCCTGACTAATCTAGTACCCACCTGGCACTATACATAATTATTCCCATATTATTGACTATATTCCCAATGCTTACTTTACATCCCCATGACTATTTTGTAACCACCAATTTGTATTAATGTCGTCACCTTTTTCACCCTGCCTCCCAACCCCATTCTCCCATCTGGCAACCATTAGCTTGTTCCCTTCATCTATGAGTCTGTTTCTATTTGGTTTGTTTATTTTGTTCTTTAGATTCCACATATAGTATTTGAGATCATATGGCATTTGTCTTTCTCTATGTGATGTATTTCCCTTAGCATAATACTTTCTAGGTTCATCTATGTTGTCGTAAATGGTAATATTTCATTTTTTTTTAAGGTCGAGTAATGTTTCATTGTATACATATACCACCTCTTCTTTATCCAAATGTCTGTTGATGGGCACTTTGGTTACTTCCATACCTTGGCTATTGCAAATAACATTGCAATGAACATAGAGGTGCATCTATCTTTCTAAGTTAGTGTTTTGAATTTCTTTCGATAAGTACCCAGAAGTGCAATTGCTGGATCATATGGTAGTTCTATTTTTAATTTTTTTGAGGAAACTGCACACTGTTTTCTATAGTGGCTGCATGAATTTGCAATCCCACCAACAGTGCATGAGGGTTCCTTTTTCTTCACATCCTTGCCAACACTTGTTGTTTATTGATTTATTGATGATAGCCATTCTGACAGGTGGGAGGTGGTATCTCATTGTGGTTTTAATTTGCATTTCTCTAATGATTAGTGATCTTGAGCATTTTTTCCTATGTCTATTGGCCATCTTTATTTACTCTTTGGAGAAATGCCTATTCAGGTCTTCTGCCCATTTTTTAACTAGACTGTTTGTTTCATTGTTATTATTGTTGAGTTGTATGAGTTCTTTACAAATTTTGAATATTAACCCCTTATCAGATGTAGCATATGTGAATGTCTTCTCCCATTCAGTAGGTTGTCTTTTTGTTTTGTTGATGGTTTCCTTTGTCGTGCAAAACTTCTTAGTTTGATGTAGTCCCATTTGTTTATTTTTTCTTTTGTTTCCCATGCCAAAAGTGACATATCAGAAAAAATTTTACTAATATCAATATCAGAACATTTACTGCCTATGTTTTCTTCTAAGAGTTTTGTAGTTTGGGATCTTACATTTAAGTCTTTAATCCACTTTGAGTTTATTTTTGTATATGGTGTAAGAAGGTGGTCTAGTTTCTTTCTTTCTCTTCCTTCCTTCCTTCCTTCCTTCCTTCCTTCCTTCCTTCCTTCCTTCTTTCCTTCTTCCTTCCTTCCTTCCTTCCTTCCTCTTTCTTACTTTCTCTTTCTTTCTTTCTTTCTTTCTTTCTTTCTTTCTTTCTTTCTTTCTTTCTTTCTTTCTTTCTCTCTTTCTTTCTCTTTCTCTTTCTTCCTTTCATCCTTTCTTTTCTTTCTCTCTCTCTGTCTCTGTCTCTGTCTCTGTCTCTGTCTCTCTCTCTCTCTCTCTCTCTTTCTCTCTCTCACACACTCTCTCTCTTTGCATATATCTGTTGTTTTCCCAGAATCATTTATTGAATAGACTGTCTTTACCCCATTGTCTACTCTTGGTCACCTCCTTTGTATAGATTAATTAACCATATAGGCATGGATTTATTTCTGGGCTTTCTATCCTGTTCCATTGATCTATGTGTCTGTTTCTATGCCAGTACTCTGATGTTTGGGTTACTGTAACCTTGTATTATAATTTGACATGAGGTATTGTGATATCTCCAACTTTGTTCTTCTTAAGATTGCTATCGCTATTAAGGATATTTTGTGGTTTCATATAAATTTTAGGATTATTAGAATTCTTTGAAAAAGCAGGGATTGCATTGAATCTATGAATTGCTTCAGGTGTAATGGATATTTTAATGATGTTAATTCTTCCAATTCATGAACATGATGGAAGGACTGGCCTGAGGGAATGAAGTCACCAAAAAAGATAAAAGTGGAAACTGAAGATGAACTTCTAGCCTTCAGAACTGTGAAAATATATATTGTTGTTGTTTAAACTACCCTGTTTGTGGTACTTTGTTATGGCAGCCCTATTTGCCTTGTTTTAGTCTCTTTATTTGTGTGAAGTTCTATAAAAGATTAGAAATTTCTTTTATTAAATACTTTGCTTCTTTTTGTGATGAGCTAGAACTATAAATTTGATCCACATCCCACCCTCTTGGAACACTCAAAGTAAATTAAAATCTATCTGTTAGGTCTTGTTCTTGGTAAGACACTGGGGTAAGTAACCCAGCCCACCAATGAAAACATATACTGAGAAGAAGTGATCAGATAGTCCTAAATGTAGGAAGAGTTCATGCAAGTTCAAATGTAAGGAGCTAGAGATGATTATAACTAGTAATCATTGCTTACTGTGGGTTGGCATTTTAAATGGAGAGACTCAATTCTTATGACATTTCTATGACTTAAATTTTAATGCACCAATGAGGTAGTTACTATTGTATCACCCTTTACAGATAAAAAAAAAAAGTGAGACATGGAGAAATTAGAGAACTTCCTTAAGATCACATAACTTGTAGCTGGAGAACAGGAATTTAAAACCCAACAATTGGACTAAAGAAGCCTGAACTTGTAATCACTCTGATATTTAATTTTAGCAATAGAAAAACAAAATGAAGTTGGAACTCTACCTCACACCATATACAAAAATAGATTAAAGACTTAAATGTAAGAGCAAACTATAAAACTCTGAGAAGAAAACACAAATATAAATTTTTTTTACCTTGAATTAAGCAATAGATTCTTAGATATGAACATAAACAACAACAACAACAACAAAATTAATAAATTAAACTTTATTACAATGAAAAACATCTGTATTTCAAAGGACACTATCAAGAAAGTGAAAAAACAATTCTCAAAATAGAAGAAAATATTTGCAAATCATATATTACAGAAGGGTGTAGCCTCTGGAATACATAAAGAACTCTTAAAACTTGACAACAAAAAGACAAACAACCAAATATTAAAATGAACAAAAGACCTAAATAGACATTTTTCCAAAGAAGATATACATTGGCCAACAAGCACATATACAGATGCTTGATATTATCAGTTATTAGAAAAATGCAAATAAAATCCACAATGAAATATCACCTAACACCCACAAGGATCATTATAATTAAAAAGTAAAATTTAAAAACCCAATAACAAGTATTAGGGAGGATGTGGGGAAATTAGAACTGCATACCTTACTGGTTGGAATGTAAAATGGTATAGCTGCTATAGGAAACAGACAATTCTTCATAAACTTAAACATAGTTACCATATAAACCAACAAATTTCATTTTTAGGTGTTTATGCAAGAGAATTAAAAACATTTCTACACAAAAACTTATACATGAGTGTTCATAGCAGTTTTATTTATAATAGTCAGAAAGTAGAAACAAACTAAATGTTCAAAAACTGATGAACATATAAACAAAATATAGTATACACACACACACACACACACACACACACATATCCATATAATGGAATATTATGCACCCATAAAAAGGAATTCATTACTGATACATTTACACCACAGATGATCCTTAAAAACATTATGCTACATTAAAAAGCCAGACACATAAGGCCAGATACTGTATCATTCCATTTATATAAAATGTTCAGAATAGGCAAATCTATAGAGACAGAAAGTAGATTAGTGGTTGCCTAAGGTTGAGGCCCATAGTGGGAATAAGGAGCGACCATTAATGGGCTAGGGTTTCTTTTTGGGATAGTGAAAATGTTATGACTGCACAACTTGTAAATATACTGAAAATTACTGAATTGTATACTTTAAAAAGGTAAATTTAATGGAATTATATTTCATGGAATTAGGTCCCTCAAATAAACTTTAGCCAAGATAAAAACCAAATGATTTTTAGATGTACTTTGTTAGGAAGTACCTTTGGAAGAACAAAAGTTTGTCCCTTGCCATTAATATAAGTGCACATTAAAAATAAGTTTAAATTTCCAAAGATGGCTTTCAAAATGACTTAAATGATTCACAAATGATTCTGTGAAAATAGTTGAACAAATATCTAAGTTGTTTTGTGAAAAAAGGAAATCTTAGCTTTGCTTTGGACTAAAACTTCAAAAGAATTGAGAACTAAAGATTTAACATAGATTTTTAAAAACTCAGTAAATTCTAATAAGATTTACAGATATTGAAAATGCAGAATTTTTGGTTTTGATTTTAAGAAAGATAGTTTGTTGACTATTTGGGCCATGATAATTATCTGAGATCTGACCACCTGTTTTGAATTTCTGTTAACTGAACAATGAGATGCAAATGAAAAATGTTGATGATCTATCCTCTTGATCTGTATTGCAGTTAGGTGGTCCAGAAATCCCTACAATTGCCCCAGAGTTAAATGGTCCAGAAATCCCTACAATTGCCCCAGAGTTCAACAATCTATATTTCATACAAACATGTGTTAATACGCTTATGCTCACACATTCAATATGATATATTGATAGGGTTGTGTGGTCATACCTAGACTTTTCTCTTTTGACTCTGCCACTGGTAAAAGACTTTGGGCAAGTTTCTTAATCTCATAGAATGTGAGTTTTCCTACTCGTAAAATGGGCAAAATAACATCCTGTGTGCAGGGGATTTGCCAATATTCAACGAAAAAAAAATTCAAAGTGCCTGATGTACCTTTCATTACACAGGGCCTATGCTGCTGATGGTGATGGTGATGATGAGTGATGTAAGGATCTCAAATGAGATATGTTCATACAGACCTAACTCCCGAAGCATAGGGCTAGATGTGGCATAGATCTTAAATAAAAACATGTGAGTTGATTAGTTATTTCCTACTGGAAACCACACAGATAAAAACTATTTGTCTTCTGTTTGTTGTCTCTTTTTAAATGAACTCCCACCCCTAGGATTAATTTTATGAATCCTCTTTAACTAGCAAGTCCACCTTCCCCATTCATAAATACTGGCTAAGGGCAGGCTACTCTAGGACATTATTTTCTTTTTATTATATTTTCCTCATCTAAGAAAGTTTATTCATTCTGTATTATGCCAAACCACATAATGTGGAAAAACGAACTACAACTCCAGTTGGAAAGATCTAATTGGGTTGCAGCCATTGCTGGGAAAGTTGTAGGCTTTGTTTAAAATTATTATTTTACTGGCCAAATGTCTTTTGTCCCCAGATTAATAATCTCTGCATCATGCCTGAAACCTTGATGTTATTTTCACTTTTATGCTGAATTTCATCAGATTTTAAAAAAAGAAAAGTACATCCTTAATTTCAAGAATCAGAACTCTGGTAATTATTTCTAACCTCCTAAGTTTTTAAAAATAAATCTCCCTACATAGTATTTAGTTCTCTTCAGCTCATCCATCTAGGCAGCTTCTTTCACTGGCAAAAGTAAATAATATTTGGTTATTGTTCACTTATTTGCTTAAGAGAAACTTTGTCCTGTCCCAGTTTAAACTATTTGTATTAACATTAATCCAGTAAGGAAGGCAATATTTGGAGGCCAAATCAGTTTTAGACAGTTGCATTGTGATATTACAGTAGATTGAATGATGTACAAAGGTCTCAAGCTAATACTGCTCCCTCCCACACACAGATTACAAATTGCTACAAAATCTAAAAGTTAAGACATAAGCCAAAGCAGAAATGTTAAAAAGCATAAAATGGAAGTGTTTTTTCTGCAATAAGGTGTTTAATCAGACATAGAGTTTTGAAACCATTCAATTCGTTCTCAAATGTTCTCTAGTAATTAATTGAGCTATTGAAAACCTTAAGTAATCCTGAAAGTTTATTTTTGCCTCCTCCAAGATAAAATTGGAATCCATCGCTGGTAACAAGAGAAATAATTTTTTGATTTCCATGTCTTTCTTTTTTTTCTGTCACCCTCTCACCTCCAAGTTCTGAAGTAGCCAAAAGTCAGGAATATGTTAATCCCTGACCCAAGGGCAAATTCACTTATAGCTTGAAAAACTAGCCTCTGAAAATCTGCAGCTGAGGGCTGTTTCTAGAAGATTTCTGAGAAAGAGACTATCAACTAGATCAACTGAGAAGGCTGCAGTTAACATATCACCCCGGGGCCTACCCTTGGCCAATAAGCCCAGTACCTGCCCCATGCAGGGGCCATTTGTGTGAGAGGATGCTAATTGCCCTGGGATGTTAACTCTTCTCCCAGCTTCCTCTCAACAACCTGTTATTGATTTATTATCTGTATATTTGTCTAAACCCTAAAGCTATTTATCTTTTCAGCAGGGTAGCAAGTTCTATATGTATCTAATACACTACATAAAATAAAACTTCTTTTTATTTTCTCCTTAAACTAGCTCTTTTTAGCTTCAAAAAGATTCTAGACCTGGGGAACAAGTTCTTAGCAGATTTTCCCTATCTTTCATGATTTTATGGACTTTCATCAGTCCCCTTCAGCTTTAGTCTTTTATCGCCAATACTTTCATCCCAGGAAACATCAAGAAAGAGGTGGGAGAGGAGATGGTAAAATGTGAGGGGAGAAATGGAATAAAAGACACTTGATGGAGGTTCGGGGGAGAGATGAAGCCTTGAAGGATTGGCCATTGCACAAGAAAAGGCTTCTGGTAAAATATCAGTGAAAACTTGGACCAGAGTTCTTCACATTAATTTATTTGGCCTTTTCAAGTGGTAGGCACCTGAAAGAAAGAGATACAGATTAAACCTATTGCTATATATGCCAAAGATCAAAATCAGAATCTTGCTATAATAAAGACTAAGTCACATATATTAAAACCTCATTGACAAAAAAAAGTCCCAGATAGTATAATTCCATTTACATGAAGTATCCAGAATAGGTAAATCCATAGAGACACAAAGCAAATTAATAGTGGCCACGGGCTGGGATGAGTTGGGGAATGGGAAATGATTGCTAAATGGGTATAGGGTTTCCTTATAGGTGAGTGATAGTGTTTGGAAACTGGAAAGAGGTGATGATTGGACAATATTGTGAATGTACAAAATATCATTGAATCATATACTTTAAAGTAGTTAATTTTTTATTATGTGACATTAAACTCAATTAATCATAAATCTGTCTCAGAATATACACATATTCAATTTAAGAAATATTTGAATGCCAACAATGTGCCATCCACTTTTCAATTATTGGGGATTCATTGATGAAAAAGATAAACTTACTCTAACTCTTTTGCAGCTTTTATGAATTAACCATGAAATCAACATGCAGTATGAGAATCTTTGTAACAGGTAAAGCACAAACAGCTGTGGGAGGGACATTTAACCCAGAATTAGAGGATCATGGAAGGTTTCCTACAAAAATAATACATACATGGAATTTAAAGGTGTCAGTCATTCTACAGATGTGCACTAAATGGCTAGAATGTACCAGTCATAGATACAGGGCCTAAGGATACAACAGTCAATAAAGAAAGTCCTGCTCTCATAAACTTACATCCCTATAGTGAGAGACAAAAAACAACAACAACAACAACAAAAAACACAAGTAAGTATAAAAGTATAAATGAGTCTACAGCCATGTTACCCTGAACAAGCCCAATTCCATTTGATCTCAGAAGCTAAGCAAGTTTGGGCCTGCTTAGTACTTGGATGGGAGACCACCTAGGAAGACCATGTGCTGTAGGCATAAAAAATTGTAAACTGACAAGGTCCTTGCGATCTGTGAAGTCAACCAAGGGTTGCCTCGCCTAAAAAAAAAAAAAAGTATAAATGATACATGACATGGAGAAAACTAACATAGTATAGGCAGGTAAAGAGGCGTATGTGTGGAGGAAAGGTCCAAGTGCTGCTTCAGACAGTTGAGTCAAAGGTTTACTCACTGGTAAGCTGACAAGTGAGCAGAAATCTAGTGTTAGTGAGAGAGGAAGCCGGGATGCTTTCTGGAGAAACAGCAGTCTGGGTAGGTTATATAGCAAGTACAAAGACCCAGATGCAAAAGAATTCTTGATGGGCTCAAGGAGGACAGTGGGCCTGGAACACTGTGAGTGAGAGGAACAGGGGCAAGAAATAAAATTGAAAGGACCACATGCGGCCATGTTTCCCTAGGACATTAGTTTGATTCTAAAATGGGAAGACTTTGGATGATTTTAAGGAGAGTAGGAATTTTAAAAGGATTCCTCTAGCTGCTTTGCTGAGAAAGCAGACTATAAGGACACAAGTGAGGAAACAGGGAGATGTTGCATTTAACCAGACAAGAGACAGAGGAGGCAGGAAGGCAGGGGGCATAGGCCAGATATAGACATGGAGGCAGTAAGAAATAACTAGACTCCGGGTAGGTGTTCTTTCAAAGTAAACCAACAATTTTGCTGATGGTTTGGATGTTATTGGAAATGGGATGACACCAAGGAATTTAGCCAATTGAAGGGAAGAGTAGAGCTGACATTTATTGAAATGGGGAAGACTGTAGGAAGAACAGGCTTACTGGATGGGAATCAGGAATTAAGTTTTGAACATGTTAGGTTTGAGATGCTTGTGGGACATCCAAGTGGTGATATTGAATAAGAAGCAGAAGTTCAGACTTCTGTCTGAACTGGGAGACAACAGCAATTTGGGAGATGTCAGCAAGCAGACAATATTTAAGCAATGAAATTGAATGAGATCACCTAGGAGTAAGTTACCCAATGTTTGAAAGCCAACTAAAAAATAGACAACCCTAAGTCTTACACTAAGCAGATCAGTTATGTGCAGAGGGAAGCAGTTATTACAGAACTTGGAAACTCAGCAGGCATTTATATGCCAGATTCAATTTTCACCAGACATATCAAAATGGTTCAGGAAAGAGTGTCAATGCATATGTACAGACAGGAAAGACAGCGTGTCTCCAAAGAGAAGTAGGAGCTGATTTCAAAGGTAGAGGCCTGACAGTCATTGATCAGAGCTAACTTGTCACACTGTCTCCTCTCCTCTATAGATTTTGGGGAAATCAATTATTTAATAAGAACGGTATCCCCGCTCAAGAGAACTAGAAGCATGGAATGGATTGCTTATGAGTTTATCCCATTTGTTTAATTTCATGTTATTATTTTGAATCAACACTGGTATTTCCAGTAAGACAACTGAAAGAACTTTTCAGAATATGTAGCATGAGAATGTTTAACTAACAAAATTATTTCCTTTTTATTGTTTTCAACCAGCAGAATGGTAAGGAATAGACCAACTTTTGCTATTGTAAAGACTGGTTTTTATACTGGGCTCTATCTTCAGACAGACCGAGGTATCGATGGCCCCAAACACCCATCCCCTTTTCCGACTACTAGCAGGTACTTCTACTACCTCCTCTAGGTATTCTAGACCCCTTAGGACAGGGGTTTCCTCTAACATGTATCCAATGATCAAACATGAATTTGCAACATGAAGCTAATGCAGACAGAAATTTTATTGCCTGTTTTCATAGAGTGTCCAAGTAAGTAGTTTTATATGATTACCCTACAGGTTGTTGTTGGTTTGTTTGTCTCACTAATTTTCCTTTGGCTCTCACTCACCCAGATTCCCCACCGTTACCCCAGAACTCCCATATTTACTGGTAACCTTATTACAGTTAGACTCTGCATTTCATAATCTCTGATGATAACACTTGGTTCAATTTGCTGACACACTTAACCTGACCAAAATTACTTGGGCAAAGAGCTCTGTGAGAACCATTGATTACATTTAGTCCTTTTCTGGGGCAAAAAGCTTTCGTTTCCTTTGAGGCAAGATCCTTCTCTTTAGAACTAGATGTTTCCCAATAAAGCTACCCAAACTCTGACTGTTATTGCCAGTTTTTAGTGGATACTAACAACATGATCTGCTCCGACAGAGCCAAGCATACAAACAGAAGTATTTGGCGGCCTCTGCTTGGTATGATTTAAGGACGATGGAGAGGCTTCCTTGCAGAATTCTCTCCCAGACTACCTTGGTCCTGCTGCCTGAAACTCTACAACAAGAGGATCATTTCTTTACATTAGGCATTGCCTTCTGGAGAACATTGTTCAAAGAGGTATCATATTTAAGTCAGTTGGTGGTCAAGAGGGTGGGAGGAGGACACAACAAAAAGAAGAAAAGAGAAAACAGTTGAAATAAGGTGGTAATATAAAACTTTATGTGCTGAGAGTTTTATTAAGAACTGCATTGCAACACTGGTGCAAACAGAGTAGGTAACAATTATGAGAGAATGGTTCCAGGACGGCTTAAACCCACAGGCAGATGCCTAATGTGGCCTTAATCTTTATTTATAGAAAAGCTTAATAAATAAGTGCAAATTCAACCTGGTTTTTGATTGACTTACTAATTCAATATAAATCATAGGTTTCTTGAGGACAGTGATTTTTAATTGTGAGTAATCTTGCTCCACTCTCCCAGGGGCAATATCTGGACACGTTGTTGGTTGTCACAACTGGGAGGACAGGTGATACTGGCACTGAGTGTGTCAAGGCCAGGGAAGCTACCAAACATTCTACAATACACAGGACAGCCTCTCCTAAAAGAGAATTATCTAGCCCAAAATGTCAACTGTGCGGCAGTTGAGAAATCCTGCTTTAGGGTTATAGGCAAGTGTCCAAGGTTGTAGAAATGGTAGTACTGTACAGTAGTATTTTCCAGTTATACTTTGCACAGGAACAAGAATATGTAGATATAAAGCACAAATGCAAAAAGTGGCCTTTGAAGGTTGATTATCTTCAGAAATTCATTGTTGTGTTTAGCCCCACAGCCTGCTACCTGGAAAGTTGGTTTTTAGTCCCTGCATTTAATCTATTCATCACCATCTCAGTTGCCAGAAGGAGAAGGCTAGGCATCTTAGCCAGTACATTTTAAGAGGCTCTGGGCCCCTGTTACAGTGATACTGTCACCGGGCTATCATCCAAAAGATCTTACTGTTTCTCAATACCTAAACTATGTCACAAACTATGATTGCTTACAGGAACTGAAAAGAAAAATGAAGAGGGCTGAGCACAAAGACCAAGGTGTCAAGTGCAAAAACCAAGATGGTGATGGGGCATCGTGCATAAAAAGGACCACGTGCAACAGAGCCAACTGCAACAGAAAAATAACTACACATGCCTAAAAGAATTTAATCTCTCTGTCACCACAGCCTAGAAATACAGAAGTCTCCTTCCCAGTCAAGGAGAAGTTGCCATTAGAGCATCAGCTCACCCCTTTTCATTCCTTCATCAAAAAAGAAAGTTTCTGCTCTTTTTTACTGAACTTAATCTCCTACTGTTGGCACAAACGGCATGGAGCAGAAGGACCTTGGTTTATGTCCCTGACCTATAATCTGTAAGTTCTATGGGAGAAAATTTTTCCCATACCTCTAATCTGTAAGTTCTACGGGAGAAAATTTCCTACAAATAAATGACCCAATTACTGTACCTTGATGAGTGACAAAAATGCCTTAGGTCCCAGCTTCTCATGGTTCCAAGTAAATTAATGGCAGACAGATGCACGTGACACCATCTTCTCCTGGCCTCGTCTACATCTCTTTTCCCTCTGCTGGGAATAATTCCTTCCTACCTCCCCTCCAGCACAGTGTGCACTGTTTAGCTCTCACCTACTCACCTTTTTCTCCATCCCATTTCCTCTTCCTTCAAGAAAAAGGGCAGGTGACTAAGAGCTGGTAGGGAAAGGCCTGCCATCTCTTACTTCGCTTTATTGATCCATGCATTTTAACTGAAACTCATCCCTAGGAAACAATTACCTCATAAAACATTTGTAGAGTAAAAGGGTTTCTCTTTTCACCCTCCAGGTGAAAAGCCACTCCAGGCTTTAAAAGCAGCAGAGTGATCTTGGGTGAGGGCAAACTGAGTTTGGAAATTTCACTAAACCTTGTTTAGTGAAATTGTTTTGTCTGAAGGTAAGTCTGATTTCATTTTAAAAACTCATTTGGGGAAGGGAAGATGTGTTATAATAGGTGAAGACCCAGCACCGTGAGTCTTCATTACCAGATGCCTATGTCTTAAGCACAACCCTCCAACTTAGCCAACCTGGGAGTAGAAGATTTTTTTAAAAATATTTTAAAAATGAAAACCAATCATACTCTTAATCAAATAGCCTCTGCTGGCAATCCTCTCCCTGCAGGCTTTCTTCTGGTTTCTGACAATCAACCAACCAATCAGTCAATCAATCAATCAATTCTTCCCCTTAGCACCAAGGCTTCTAGATACCTATTTTATATCTTCTTGCACATATCTACATTATTATTGGAAGACTCTTTTTCTTTAGTACCAGAAGTGCCCTTATGTAGCACCATGGAGCCCTCCTTTAGCCTTCCTATATTCTGACTCTGATTATAAAGTTTCTGATAATATGTGTCCCTGGAACGCACCCCCTTGGCTAATGGAAGCATCACTGTACTTCAGTCACGATCTCAGTTTAGGAGGCTCTGGCTTTAACCTGATTGGAACCTGACTGGTATCTGTAGGATAAAAGAGAAATGTTGCTGAGTAGTGAAAGGAATATGTCCAGACCTCCAGCCAGAGAGAGAAAAGGAAGGAGGGTGGGAGGGACCTTAACTAATCTTCATTCTTCCAGCAGAGATACAGAGGCTGGGAACCATCTCATCCATAACAACCAAATCATGGCTCACTCCCTTTTATGCTCCTTTCCATAAGACATTTAGAGAAGAAAAAAAAAACTAAGTCCTTCTTTTCCCCTAGCCTTTATTCTTTCAGCCAAGTTTTGACAAGCCACTGATTTCTACCCTATAAATTATTTAAAATTCCACCTTCACATTGGGATTGGAAAATCAATCTCCTTGATTAAAAAGTGACCGGCTTTACGTCTCCAAACGTCTCTCTAATCTTTTAATTATGTCTGGTTACAGACATCATGAGTCTCAAAGAAGCAGAGAAATGCACTCTGTGCTAACTGAACTCAAAAGATCTATGAATCCATCAGCCCTTTCCCTTAACCATCTGGTATTGTTACTGTCAGGTAGGACTGCTTTTAGAAATACTGCCAGAA
The DNA here is from genome assembly GCA_004027375.1 of Macroglossus sobrinus. NCBI lineage: Eukaryota > Metazoa > Chordata > Mammalia > Chiroptera > Pteropodidae > Macroglossus > Macroglossus sobrinus. The sequence goes on from PVKZ01000186.1 coordinate 731,568, forward strand.
GCCTAGAATCTTAATATACTCCTATTTCAATATCACACGAAAAGTCTTGTTTTTTATAATTCCTGCAACTAAATTAAATATTATAGGACCTAACTGGAAACTTGTAGATATAAATGCCAGTTTAATAAAAAGCTCTGAGGCATGTGAATATTCATGTACAGGCCTAAGAATTCAACCCAAACCAACCATCATAAATAGAGCAAGCCAAAGTAACCTAGCTAAATGTATATATTTGTAAATTGACACTGGGTGCCAAGATTTTTGGAAAAAGGATCACAATCATTTTAACAACCCAATTCTTTGTTTAAAAATGCAACTTTTCTAAGTGGTCTCTAGAAGGCTTTTAAATGTGAATAACAGATTACTGAATATAAAACAAGGAGAGAGGGATCCAGGTAAGCCTTATAGTGATTCTTGGAGTAGTCATTTATTATGAACATGGCTTGAAAATTAAGTGAAGTCTATGGTAATGTGGCCCAAGAAACCAGAGCATTTTGAAATCCAAAACACAAAACAAACATGCAGCCAGCTATTCTTAATTCTATATCCCAAGGACCATCAGCAGAAATTCCTGCTGACTAATCACTGGAAACCAGTTTTAAAATATTCTTGCCATGATATGAATTGCACTGTAAATTTCACAGCCTCTTTTACAAGTGTCTAGTGGAGAAAAAGCACCACATTTAGTGTTAAGGTCCAGTCTAAATAGAGACCAGATCAGAGGCTCCAGAAAGATATCTCAGAGTTGAAATGGCAGATTCCTAGTCCCTCACTTGTAGGTCATTCCATGATTGGGGTGTTTGGGCAGATTAAGTACTGATGAATCTAAAGTACCATAACACATGATTGCAGGCAAGAGGAGAGATTCTTTGGGAAGTTAGAAGTCTAACTTTCCTTTGGCCTGGCAAGTTCAGTGGGCTTTCCTTCATCTAATCAAGGTAGGGAGTTAACAGTATCCACTGGAGATGATGTATTCCATGATCTTGCCATTATGTGCTTATGATAATGTGAGTCCATATAACTCTTGAACTTAAAGGACAATCTCCTCATCTATCCTTGTGTTTCAAGGACCACACCTGAAATCTCTAGGAAATAATTAAAACTTGTATTCTCTAAGACTGTTCGAAAAAGATGATTTAACTCATGTCCTCTATAAGACTGAACAAAATTTTTCTAATCTCAGCACTAGATGGCTCAAAAATCCAACCTTGAGCTATTTTAGACACTCTAGTTAAGCTGATATGATATGGTAATGGCCTAACAATTTTCTTTATAAATTATTTTTTAAATGTTGTATATATATATATATATATATATATATATATATATCCTTACCATTTTATTTTTAAATTTTATTGTTTGAAGCCCTATAATCTTCTCTGGAGAACATACTGGTCTTGTTCTTTCTTATGGGGTTGAAAGGATCTTTGGTGCAAAGCACTGCCCTTTTGATCTCACCTTATTTAGAGATAAAGACCAGAATGGTGAATCAAGATAAGCCATCAAACATTCATTAGGCACCTACATAGGCCAAATGATAGAGGAGTATAAGGGTAAATACACATAGAGAGAGATATTGATATCAACATATATTGATAGGTATAGTTGGAAAGAGGGAGTAGAAAATCACGGGAAACATACTAAAATAACTAAATTAATACAAGATAAAATAAAATAAATTCCAAAAGAGAGAAAAACTAATTTGTGCAAAAATATAGTCAATTTCCTTTTAGGTATATCGATTATGAATTTCCTCAGAGGTTGAAATGAGCATGCAGATTGGCTGTCATTAGCATAGAAGTCATGATTTGGGCCTTGGGAGGAAATGAAATTCCCCTGAGGAAAACATGAAAGAAAAATACATGATCAGCAGTAACAGTAGAGAATAAAAAAGCATAAGTTCAAAGAAGTCCTTGTGAAAGAGTTAATCTAAAGAGATGTTTCAGAGTCAGGTGTTGCAGAGAACTCAGGAAACAGTAGCAAATCTGAGGGCCATCGGCTGGTACGTCCCTTTGGAGAAAGGTGAGTGCCAAGCACTGCGGGGAATAAAAAAGGAAGGCTTGGTCTCAGCCCAAAAAGGACTTCCAACAGAACTTGGAGGACTAAGCTGACTAAAAGAGTGGTATTAAAACTCAGTGCTAAATTGTGTAATGCGAAGTAGATAGCAGGGGCGTTCTGTGATGGTCTAAGATGCCATTGCCAAGGGGACTTCGACCTCACAGGGAGCAGAGGCAGATGCTGCCCAGATTGCTCCAATAAGGATGATATTGAGGCTAAGACTGTTTTGTTGTGCTTGTTTGTTTTTGTCTTTCTTTCTTTTTTTTTTTTTTACAAATATAATGTAATTTATACAATGTAATTTATATAATGTAATTCTCTAAGCTAGAAAATGATGAAAGAGTGTTTAGCCAAACATTGCTCCTGCATTCATGAACAGAATAGTGAATGGAAGATATGAATGGAAAATGCCACATTCCAGCTCTGTGAATGAAAGCTACAAACACATGAAAAAACACATGAACTCTTCATCTCACCATCTCTTCTTGCCTTTTACTGTCATTGTGGAGCTTCACAGCCAAAGACTCTCTTATCTGTGGGGCTGCCAAAGGAAATGATTGCCAAATGGTCTTTTGGACTAAATATGGAGACAATCTGTTATTTTGTATACCTCATTTACCTCAGAAACACTTCTTTATATTCCATTCTCCAGTGTACATAAGCAGGGTTGGATTTGAAGTGTTATTTGGTTGTTAAAAAATAATATTAGTGTTCCTTAGCTCTATTTGCAGCACCACAGAACAAGTAATTCAGGAGCTTAAAAAAGAATTGTGGCTTAGTTGTATCAGCAAATAGTTAAGGAAGTACATACAGTCTAAAGGAAGAAAGAAGCAAATAATGATTCACATATCAGGAAAATACCCGAACCAGTGGAATCCAAACATTCCTTTATTTATTCATTCATTCAATAAATATGCATTAAGTGCCAACTTCATGCCTAGCATTGCACTGAGGGTGGGGTTTGTTACATGTAAGAATAGCATATAGTCTGCATTTGAGCGGTTCACTACCTGGTGGTGAAAGAAATAAAAATAATATCTACCATTTATTCTTCACCTACTTCCCATTAAGAACAGCCCTTGGTGCTTTACTTATTTTTCTTCATTTAATACAACAAACATGTGAGTTAAGTATTATTACCTCAGTCTGACATAAAAGAAAATTTAAGTGTAATGAAATCAAGTGACTTGACCAAGTCACACTACTAACCAGATAACCAGAGTCCTTCTGAAGATCCATCTTTGGATATTTAGCCTGACATGTTAAGTCACAAAGACTTAAAAGACTTTTCATTACTTCAGCATACGCTTGCCTAACCCAACTAATAAACATATCACTTCATATCTGGTATCATATTTTTATCTTCTGTGGCTTCAAAGACCACATTCTTTGCATTGTACCATGGAGATCTCCCTGAAATGAATAAGACCCTCCACCTGCCCTCAGACATGTTGACAAACAACAATTACACGATTACTGTAATAATAGCATCATTTTCAAGGCTTACCTAGTGCTCTTCTCAGCACTGAGGAACATTTTTGAACCCTCACACAGCACTGGATCAACTCTGAAATGAAAAGTTTGGAGAGTCTCCTGAGAAGAAGTCATATTTAAAGTTTCTGTCCATCTCTGGTGATGCTTCTCTAAGTACAGTGCCTGCTAAATTATAACATCTATTATCTATCTATATCTATCTATCTACATACCTATCATCTATCTATAAAATATAGCTGTGTATCTAAAATATAGCATATAGCTATATGGACTCATTTCCAACATTCATACTAGCAAGAACCTTGATGAAGAGCATCAAGAAAAAATGACCTAGACATTTTTATCACCTTCAGGGGAAATGGTACATTGCATTGAGTACATACTTCTAAACTAAAACAAATTACAATGCCTAATATTTATCTGTTTTCTTGTCAGTCTCTCTCACTTGTTGTGAAGTTCTCCAGGCTAAGGGCTCTGTTTCATTCATCATGATATCTCTGGCTCATACAGCAATTCATTGCACTTAATAGGTGATCATTAAAATATTTATTGAAGGAAAGAAGAAAATTGCAGCTCTAATAATTCATTATTGTTGTTGTTTGTAAGTTTGTTTTCAAAAGTCTGGGCTAAGTCCTAGGAGAATGGTTAACACAAAACTGAATAAGAAAAACCCCGGCCCTGTTCTTAACCTGGTTAGTACATTCAATATAATATTGGTTTAATTATAAGGGAAGACTCAGTCTCTATAGGTATTAATACCGAAATAAATGCTACATTGATATGGTTTATAAACTCCCACTCTGATTTTATTTATTAACATGTTAATGTCTAACATCAATGGAGACATTGAGTTTCTATATACTATATAGAAACTTCCTTGAATTAAAAACCTTCAATAATCAAAAGAACAGCAAAGAGGCAATGGTGGACAAGAATGTCAACAAATATCTGCTGTATGCAAGCTATCAAGTAGTGTTAACACTTTAAGCCCATAGAGGAAACTCAATAATGAACAAGCTTGTCAGCCTTCAGAATCTGGGAAGAATCAGAAACTGGAGGTTTAGGGCCTGCAGAAGGTACTGGCAGGAGGTCAACAGTGGACTGAATGTCTGTGTAAAGCACAATTAGCTACTTAAGTCCATCCATTATCGTCTCCTCCCATTCACAGAGACAGTTGACTTATTATCTCAAAAACTGAGCCAGATAGGCTCAGGTCCAGAGACCCAAGGCATAGTAAACAGAGAAACAGGGGTTGTTAGCAAACTCCTAGCCTCCTTCTTTCACCCACCATCTAGAAAACCACGGTAGGTTTATAACCCTAAGGAAGATATTTGGAAGATCCTTCTGTGGAAAAATGAAAGGACTTTAAGAAAAAGACCGCATATTTCAGGGGTACCCTAGTAAAAATGTTGACTCACTGTCCCATAGTTCTATAGTGAATCCTTCAGTCAGTGAGTGTCTCACACGCACACAGAACATTTAGTTGCTGTGTGATTCTCTCACAGCCAAGGATCACAAGATTTAAGGGACAGCCTCCAACATAAAAGACAGATACAAAACAAGCAAACAGAAAATAAAGAAATCAGAGGGAAGAAAGATAGAACACTAAATATGAGCATGCGAGGTAAGAACACTTCCAATAAAATATGATGAATTTCCAGAGAGAGGTGAAAAACATTACTGAATCCTTGAAATAGCACAAAAATAGATGCCATAAAAATGGAACACAAAGATTCTCTGGAAATTAAAAAGATTCCCTGATATATGTGTATGTGTGTGTGTGTGTGTGTGTGTGTGTGTGTGTGTGTATGTATATGTATATATATATATACATATACATACATATATATATATATAAATCAACAGAAAATTTGAGAAGTAAAGCATATAAAAATTTTTCAGAAAATAAAAAGACAAAGCAAGCATTAGAACAACAACAACAACAACAACAACAACAACAAAAGGCAATGTGAGATTAATCCAGAAGGTTCAATAGCTGATCAATAAGAGTTTTATAAGAGAAATCGGGACAAGAAACAGTACACGAAAATTTCATAGGATATGGATCTTTAGATTAAAAAGATCACTGAACACCCAACAAAATACATAAAAAAAGACTCAACCAAGACATATTATTTTGAAATTTCAGAACTGCAGAGAAAACACTATGTCACATAAAAACCATAGGGAATCAGAATGACAAAGGACTTGTAAACAGAAATAGTGAAACCTAGGAGATAATGGTGCAATATCTTCAATACTTTTAAATTCAGAATAAGAATTATTTTTATCCTAGAACTCAATTCCTAGCCAAACTATTCAACAAATGCAAGGGTCGAATAAAGATATTTTCAGGCAGGAAATTTCTCAGTAAATTTACCTCACATGAACCCTTTCTCAGGAAGGGCATGCCACCAAAATGAGGGAATAAAGCAAGAAAGACGAAAACATGGGAACCAGAAAGGAGAGTCTCCAACACAAGAAGAAGGTGAAGAGAATCACTGAGATGAGGGCAGAGGGAAGTCCCAGGATAACAGTGGTATATTGGCCCCAACGAAAAACCAGTCCAGGTTGGAAAAGGAAGAAAAGGGCCCCAAGAAGGCCTTTAGAGTCTGATAGATTATCTCTTCTGTTTATTATGTGAAAGTGTTGGGAAGATTGTTGGAAGTTGTGGCAGAACATAGGGATAGCTATACAAAGCCAGGCTAATAAAAAAAAAAGGCAATTATTAACTCAAAAAAAAACAAAAAGCTGTACAAGAAAATAAAGGTAATTATAGTGTAGTGTTAGCTCAGTAGAGAACATTATTTACATAGTTACTGTAATATAAACTTGAATATTGATTTAACTAAAAAAGGGAACAAGAGGAAGCAGTATTGTGGAATAGGAGACTTAAATCCTCCCCAACCGTAATAGTTACTAAATAATAATCTAGTAGGATATATTTATTACTTAAAAATAAGGAGATGAATACAAGAACACTTACATTAATTAAAGGTAGCTGCCTGCAGGGTGGGGCAGGAGAATCACTATGGTTTTTTATTTTCTTTCTTTTTAAAAGCTCTTTATTCATATTTGATTCTTAAAATGTATACATTTTTTTAGACAAATTTGAAGTTATTTTAAAAACCATTAAGCCGCCATAACTCTGATTCTAAGGAGGCTTACTGGATACATTTCACCCATCAAGGACCAAGCAATACAACACAAATCTCCATAAAGTCATACAGAATATTTTTTTCATCTAACAAAGCCTAGGCAATTTTAGAACCAATTCTAACGCATTTGTTCCTTTCCCTCTCTACTCTATAGAAATCCTTAAAGTGTGAAATATTTGTATGAATAGATACTCCCATGTTTTTTTTTAAGATGTTTAAGAAATTAACTGCAAAAGCTTTACCACAGTCTGATTGAATATTTGTATACAATAGCACTTGCTAACCAAAGCAAGGACACCAGTTGATGTTGGCAGAATTTGTAGTGTTTTTATCTGAGTGTAAATTCAAAGAAGACGCCGTGGATAGATAGATAGGGTTTGAGCCAAATCTTCAAGTATATTAGATGAGCAATTTGATAGATAGGGGATAGTTCCAACCCTGATTCACATTAAATAGCTTGGAAACAGGAAAGTTACAGGTAAAAATCAAGAGTCATCATGGCCCTAGGGGTCCTCAGAAACCTGTGAAGTTTAAGGAAAGAAACTACTCAAGAGTCACAGAGAATATAACCTGCTAATTCATCCCCGAACTGTAATTTCATCAACATCACAGAAATCCCTGGTAGATTAATAAAGACATTTCCCCCAAAGCTGTACCTCCAGGACCAAGCAATAGCTAGCCTCCTCACAACAATAATAACATGTTAATGACTTTGATAAGGGAGGATACATATCATTATCACCTCTTAATTACCTTTTGGGCCCTGGGAAAGCAGCTGCAGAATACACAAATCAAGGAGCCTGGGAGGAAGTTTTCCAGAAAGTGGTCCCCATGATTGCTACTTTTCTATTATTCTACCTCTATTAATTATCTAGTTTTTTTTTTTTTTTAAGGTTACCTGCCATTAGTCAAGAAGCAAAGTTTAGGCTTGTGGTTGGTTGGTTTCCAATTACAAACATGGTGTTTACCTATAGGAAGATTATTTCCTCTGGGCTTAGAGCTTAGAGTTTCTGTCCCTTGTGGATTTCCCTCCCCATCTTCACATTCATGGGCAAACTGAGGACTGAGAGGCACTTTGCAGGGCTACGATTCCTTAAGAAGAAAGTAAACTCAACTTTTTATTTGCCGCGGCAGCTTGCCCACTGTGCTGTGTGTAATAGCCTCACAGTAAATGTTAACTGATGAAAATACATGTGTTTATTCCAGAGATTATAGAAGTTCCACTATTTTGGTTTGGATGTAGCTTTAGAGAGCCCTGTTAATATTACTATATTTGTATGGACAAATCTAAAGCATCTCTATTTGTTCCACACCAGTTACCAAAACTTCTTAAGCAGGAATAGGAGCAAGACTTGCTCCAACAGGTCACATGACTTTCCAGGTTTTTTTTTTTTTTTTAACCAATTGTTCTTATTTATCACTATACTCCTTAAACTCTTGCCCATCCTTTATAGATGTGAGATGTGGAATCCCAAAACTTCAGTCTTGAGGTGTCTTATCCCCCAAAACTCCACCCAATGGGCAGCCAGGAAATGAGTGATTCTTCTGCAGTAAGCAGTACCATTTTCCTTTATCTCTACAATAAAGGCAGTCACCAATTTCACTTTTTCTTTGCAAAATACTCTCTGAGAGTTCAAGGTTACCTGAATACAATTCTCATTATCACTCCAGGATTCCTCTGTCCTAATATTATCTATCTCTCGATGGGATTGTTTTACAGAATAAAATTGTGGCCCAACTCCCTGTTCATCGTTCACTATTATCAGCTATAATACTTAATGCTCCTAAGTCACTTTATTTCTCTACAGGTCGGCAAAATCATCGCCCAAAAAGAAGAGGGGAGGGGAGGAAAGAAAGAAAGAAAGAAAGAAAAGAAGAAAGGAAGGGAAAGAGGGAAGAAGTAACTGAACTGTGAATATCTTTAGCTGGAAAAATTGTAATGCTGGTTCTTAAAATTTGTCTTGCCTTGGTATTTTTATTTTTACAGATTTTATTCTACTTTCTGTTTCTGGCCTGGACTAGAAGTAAAGGAGTTACTGATGTCCTCCTTACTTATGAAGTCAGGGCAACCTAAGTTCAAGATTATCCCTCAAATCTGAAGTTAGTATAAAACCACAAATGATGAGTGGGTTGCTGAGATGACCACAGATTCCATTATTTGGGTGGAATAAAAAGAGATTTTAAAAGTGCTGTCTAGATTAACAGTCATCCTAATTTTTCTATAGTGATTCTGCATCGTGTGTCTGATTTTTAAAAGTTAAACGGGTCATGTGAATTTTGTGGGAAAAAAATAAATGCAGGCAAGTGTAGTTTGCTAGGCCAGTTTATATCCATTCCTTGCACATAAGCAGACCCAAAGCAGCTACCCTAGCCCTTGCCCTCACCACTCTCCAGCTGCTGCTGTCAGCCATTGTCTCTTATCTCACATGGGTTGGGCAAGGGCAGCACCTGTGACAACAGAACAGAAAAAGGTGCATGGCAAAGGGAGGACAGTAAAAGGGAAACCAGACACTCCTTTTTCCACTCCATCTGTCTCTGCTGCTCAGCTTCACTCAGTGACTCCCCACAACACAGTCCCACATTCCAAAAGCCCCTGACGCTTCTTTTCATCTGTTCCAGAAATCAGTCCTCAGTGGAGCCCTGAGGCTGGGATTTTACTAGAAGAACCAATAATCTTTACTATAAACAATGGTGTTTGGGAACAACCTGCTGTTAGCGTTTATTACCTAGCGAATCTATATCTTTGTTGCTGGCCAAAACTGAGGATGAAGACGGAGGGGGTTGACAAAAGCCCCAAACTGCTATATGTCTGCCTGAAAATGGCAAAACAACTGTGAGCTCAAGGAATAAAGGAGCCCTGTTTTCTAAAAGCTATGTGTGTGAAAACTGGAAGTTTGATAAGAGGCCGTGGGTAGAAGACAAAGGGAGTTGCTTGGCACTCCAGTGGGCTCCAGGAGTGTGTATGTGAGTTGGTAGGTGTGGGCGTGTGAGGCAAGACTTTGGAAATTATGGACAGATGGTACTAGCCCACCAGCTCTCTTCTTAGTCCCCATGGTGCCTCCTTGTGCTTTAACATGTGATCCTCTGTCCCTTCTCCTTAGCCCACCCACTGGAAACCACCCAGAGCATGTGTCTCAAATTTTCCAGGGCAGTCTTTCTATTTTAAATGTCTGTCCTACTAACCTTATGAACAAAAACATCAAAAGCCAGAGTTCTGGGCTCTGGCTTCAGACAGCGCAGGTTTGAATCTCAGCTTGCTAGTTATTTACTGAGTGGTCTTCCTTAACCTTCTAAGACTCAGTTTCTCATCTGTAAATTAACTATAATAGTACATTGAGTTGTGAGAATTAATACAATCATATCATATCATATCATATCATATCATATATAGTAATAGTAAGCTCTCAATACTTATTTTATTCATAATTGTCATTATTCAAGTAGATACTTCACATACATTATCTGCAATCCTTTCAACAACCCAGGAACAGATAAAGTCTTAGAAATTCTGAAAATTGGTGACAAAGAAAATTTGGCTATGGTACAGAGGGCACTTTCATCTTCTCTACTGTTCTCCCAGCTCCTTCTTGAAACTTCAGTACCTCACTGCCATGAGAGAGGCTAGATGACTACTTACCCCAAGGTTGTTTAAGAGAGAAGAATAGGGAAAGAGGGTGCCCCATCTCTCTCTGAATTGTAGGGTGAAGGGAGCAGAAGGAAGCAGGTGGGAGGGGGTGGGGTGCCATGGTCCCAGTGGGCAAAGTTGGCACTTGATTACTTCCTGAAGCAATCAATTTACATGTGGTTAGATTCTATAGCATCAACATTAAACTGTGCTAAACTTTTAGCATGTAGTGGATCTAATAAGCTTTTATGTGCTAGCCCTAGGACATAATTACTATGCAAAACTTTGAATTAGAAAAAGGTGTTTCAAAATTGCAAAGAATATTCTTAGCAATGAACCTGTAGGACATAACTGGTATATAATTTGCAAACTTCCCATATGATTTTAAGTCAACCTTAGTCATTTCCTCCTAAGAATCTGTAGCAGGTCTTCACAATTTAGTCAATGCTAATTAAGCTTTAGTAACATTCTGTTTGACCTTGCAGGACTGCAAAGCTGTGACCCTCAGAGGGAGGCAGGGGTTCTCTCAGCAATTTAAACCTTCCTTTAGCATAATTCTCTTCACATTGTATCAAATTCATTGTGTTGTCTTTCCCAAGAGACTGAGCCTGGTTGTAGTCACTTTTATATCCCCAGAATTTAGCAAGACTCTTAGTAGAATAAATAAATTAATAAAAGTTATAGTCGGAGAGATTTTAACTTTGCACGAATGTGGAAATGATAGAAGGAGGGAGGGAAAGAGGAAGGGGAGCAAGGACAAAGGAAGGTAAATGGGAAGGGAAGGAGGAAGAAGCAAAGGGCTATGGAAGTGGTTATCTCTAACATGGCTGACTTTATTTGCCCACCTATTAGCTGGATTTAAAAGTCCCATATCTTAGATTCTATGAATTACTAAACACTGATGGACTGAGAACTCTGATGGTTACCGGAGGAAAGGGAAAGTGAGGAGAGTTCAGCTAACAGATATTAGTCACAGAAGTTAACCTAAGTTGCTTATAGTTTAACCAGGGAACTAAAATTTACACAAGAAACAATCAAAGGACAATACATTCTGGCACATAATTAGGTTCTAAATTACTTGTTATAGACAAAATGGTAAGGTACAGTAGTGTGAGTGGAAGAATCAGGGGAGACAACTATGAGATTTAAGACTTGGCTATTCCCCGAAGGAGAACAGGGAGGAGCAATGACTTCCATAAAGACATAGGCAGAGAGGAGTCCGTTCATGGATCAGTGAGGACATTCTGGCTTGGAAGAGAAACTGGCCTTGGAAGTCAGCCTAAGGCATTTTTGTACAGGATGTGGTAGCAAGTGGAAGCAGACGGAGGTTTTCAGGCAGGACTCACTGCCATTATTTCTCTTCCTCTTCCCAATGGATGAGGTGACTTTCATTGGCTATAATCACCCTGTGAGTGATGAATTTCTCAGAATGTGTCAGATGAAAGTGGTGGTGGCAGCACCAGGCATCTCATTCTGGTTCCCAGATGGTGATAAATCTAGGCCAGGAAGCATCAGTATTTCCCCCAAGTTCTCCGACTTCACATAAGTTGCAGGAAACCGGGTGGAGATGGGAATAAAGAGCTTTTCCCCACTGCCTTGGAGGGTGGTATTTTACAAGAGGCATATGGTACTGGCTCTGGTCTGAGATGGTTTCCACGTGTGTGCCACTCCGCATGGTAAATAAGAAACTAATCAAAGGACTACACTTTTGGCAAAACAGCCTAATGTTGGGTGATACCACCTTCCATCTTTCTAGGTCATTGAGATTTTATATAGATAGGTAAGTATGTGTTTTTCCTTTTTCTCTGAAGACAAACCGTAAACACACTTGATGGATTATGTAATAATGGCTATCCATGAAAATAAATTGACTACAAAATTTGAGCCATCATTATAACATCTCAATTATCTCAGAATAGTAATTGTTTGGAGCCATTGTGATATTCATAAAGTATGAGAGCCTAACAAAATGAAAACATGCCATAAAATAAATACCCTTCAAATTTTATGCAAATTACTTGATCTGAATAAAATAAATGTTAATTAAGTTTACATATGCAGATTAATTCTAACTAGCCATATTTTCATACTTAGTTATTAACCGCAGTTTTATGTTATGTCACATTGAAATTCACCCTATCATTTAGAAAATATTAACAAAAGAATGCTTAAAATGCTTTAAATTTCTATGCATCAAATGTGAAATAAGAAAAAAAGACATCTATATTTAAAAATATACTATGACATAATAAGAAATAATTTTATGGAACTAATGTTATGTTAATTTGATGTTTTATTTGAGATCAGAGAAACTACGTACTATACTTGGGCCAATCTCCATAGTCCTACTGCATTTGTCTGTTTCTCCATCAGACTGAGTCTTAGGATGTTTCTTATGGGAACAAGAAAACAATTGGTATTGTTTTCTACCAATGAATAAGGTAGCAAGAAAAGGTTTGGGGGAAGTATTGAGAAGTGAGTCTAATCTTTTGTTTTATATACCAATGAATAATCATAATAGTTTTAATTAGCATACTTTCTGCAACCTAAATTCATTTCAAACCACATTTTCAACAAATGTAAAGGATCATTGGTTATAGAATCCATTTTGCAGGTAGAAAAACCAATTGCTAGAAAAAATAACTTATTTAAAGACAGATTGTCAGTAACAGATAAAATCAAATTTAGTTATCTTTACTTTTAGCTCAATGTACTTCTCATTAACTTCTTTATGTCCAGAATGTTACCCACTACTGGACAAGATCTTACTTAACCCAGAGAAAGGCTCAAGAGAGAAAAACAAAGGATCATAGGATAGGTCTCTCTATCACACACTCCCTCTTTTAATTCATACAGGACATTAAACCACTGGTTGGTCACCAAAATTACACATGAGGCTTAAATACATGCAACAATCAGGATCCACACCAGACAGAATGAAATATCACCTCTAAAAGAAGGCAGGGTCCTTTTAGACTTCTCTTTCTAGAAAAATAAAATATGTTTACTAATCATCTACCTGACACATTTCCATAGTGCTTTTTATTCCTTGTTTAGAAATGTCCTCATTCTCAGGGTCATATTTATTTATTTATTTATTTATTTAGTCATTTCCATTTTCTGTATTTTCTGATCTTTCAGGTTTGGAAAGCAGATGGTATTAAAAGATTTCAAAAACACTCTGCTTTAGAATTAAAAAAAAATAAAGGGAAATAATTTGGGCTGGGGGTATCTTATTCATCATCTTGACAGCATTTTTCGAGACGGTTGTCAAGGCAAGAAGATTCACAAATGAAATAACACAAAGGAAAATACAAAGAAGAGGAGACCATTCTTACTAAGGAATAAAGAGACCCAGTGACACTAGCTCATATTCAAGTGTTACTCTGTGACCTGTTTTAATTCTCTAAATGACAGTATTGAATGAAAAAAAAAAAGCTCTTTAAAGGAAGAATGGCTATGGTTGAGGCTTCTTTTATCCTCTTTGTTGCACACAGTTCTATTAACCAGCGTTATAATGGGATTTATCCCTAATACAGTGACACAAAACAACAAAAATACAAACTCACTATTCTCCCAGAATGTTTGGTAGAGAATTTTAATTAATCTAATATTGTGATATATGGGTAATTAGGATGTTTGTCATTTCACATAATATATTTGACAGTAAACATATCCTGAATATAGCTCTTCTTTTTTTTTTTTGATAAATCAAAGTACATGGAACACAGTCAGTCATATCTTTAGTTCTCATTGTGCAATTTTTTCAGTGCAAATGTGTCCACACAAAATTGGCATGACATGACTAAACAGAAATGTCTGTATTCTATCTGCCCTTTCCATAACCACAGCAAGAGGTCACAGTGAGTGAAGCAAAGGCATCATGCATGGGTGTGTGTGTGTACTCATATTCATCCAACAGTGGGTGTTGATTTTGTGTCAGGCACTGTGGTAGGCAATGGATTTCTAGCTGTGAGGATAGTAAGTTATAGTCACTGCCTATCCAGAGCTTACATTCTAGCTAAGGACATAGAGAACTTTGGCATCCAAACTGTCAACAAGCAAAACAGGCAGCATTTTTTCAGGAGATATTGGAAAAATCCAAAGCCTCTGTCTTAGTCAGCTTGGGTTACTACAACAGACTACCACAGATTGAGTGGCTTAAACAACAAATGTTTATTTCTCATAGTTCTGGAGGCTGAAGTCCAAGATTAAGGCTTTGGCAGATCTGCTGTCTGTTGGGGCCCTCTTCCAGGTGCAAGCATGAGTCTTCCCATTGTATTCTCACGTGGCCCGGAAAGCAAACTCTAGTCCCCTCCTATAAGGACACTAATCTCATCATGAAGGCTCCACCCTCACGACCTCATCTGAACATAATTACCTCCCAAACCCTCCTCCTAATACCATCTATTGGTGGTTAGGGCTTCAGTGTATAAATTCTGGAGAGACACAAACATGTCATATCAGCCATAACAGCCATTTGGACCAGCTCCTCCCAACAAGATAGGCACTAGCCACATGTGACTACTGAACCCTTGAAGTGAGGCTCTTCCAAATTGAGATGTGCTGTGAGTATAAAGTACATATCAGATTTTGAAGATTTAGTAAGCAAAACCCAAAAAACTATGGAAAGTATCTCCCGAATAATTTTTTTATTGATACATGTCGTAATGATAATATTCTGGATATATTGGGTTAAATAAAAAATACTGCTACAATTTATTTTGCTAGTCTCTTTTTACTTTTATGTAATGTAGAAGCTAGAATGTTTAAAATTACCTCCGAGGCTTGCACTTATGTCTTACGTTATATTTCTGTTGGACAGCAGTGGTCTAGCCTGGTAGTTCTCAAATGGGGTCAATTTTGGCCTCCAAGGAACATTTGACAATGTCTGGAGACATTTTTGTTTGCCTCATCTAGAGGAAGTAGATGCTACTGACATCTAGTTGGCAGAGACCTGAGATGCTGCTAAATATCCTACAATGCACAGGACAGCCTTCTCCACATAACAAAGAATTATCTAGTCTAAAATGTCAGTAGTGTCAAGGTTGAGAAACTCTGATCTAGAGAAATCAATTAATAAGGTATAAAAAGAGCTTAAAGTGAACAAGTGAATAATTTACAAATGTATGTCTGTGTAATAGAATATATATGACATAGTAATCTATACCCAATAAATTGTAATTTGCAATACAAAGGCTCTGAGGCCAGGAGCACCCTATGCATGTGGCCTAGCACAAAATAGTAGACCAACTCAGATCACTCCTTCAGACCCCTGGTCATCACATGTCACCAGCTTGTTAGAGAGTAAGAACTGAAGGGTACTCTCAGAACACTTAATAGATAGTTGAAGTTTATGGCACATACTCATGGGTATAAGTATTAACAATGAATATTCACAACAGATCTCCTTAGATTCCATGTCAAAGACCTTAATACTCATAATTCAGACTAGTTGGAACCTTCTGTAATAAAGACTGTTGAGTTCAAAATGAAGACGATTAGGTAAATGATTCATCTTGGTGAACTTTATTTCTGCCTGAATGTGCCACATGTTTTAGAGAAGCTAAGAAATTGGCTGAAATAAGTCCTAACCCTGAAACATTCTGGAAATTGCTTTTCTTTATGCCTGATTTTGACTAGTTTATTGGCCACGTGTTTATATTAATTTCAATGCAATAAAGAGTTCTGATTATTTCAGCAAGGAGGTGTAACTAAACTTAGATTAAAAGCTCAATGTATTTGAAATTGTTGGATCAAAGGGTTTTTGAGACATTGGCCAAATATTTGGAACCCCTACTTCTCTACTTCCTTTTTTTATGCAAGAGAGAAGCCCAGTGCTTATCATTGAAATTCTTCACAAATAACTGCAGGAAAATAAGTTTCCTTCCTTAGTCTCCAGAGACAGAAATCTACCTTGACGCTTACCCACTCCTCATCGTCTCATCTGAAAACTCTCCTCAAAGCACAATGTTTGCTTTGCAGTTTAGATAAATAAACAGGCAGAAAGTGGTGTTTTGTTAAACTCGTAATTTTCAAAATTTAGTCAAAATTAAAGCTCCACTTGGAAGCAAAAATAAATTGGTTGGTGATTGGGTGAAAGAAAATTATCTTGTTATAGAAACCACTTAAGGAAGCCCAGGATTGGTCTGCAAATACAGTGCTACATCATTAAACCGCAGAAAGAAAAAAGAAAACCACATTAGTTTACATAACTTTCGTACCTCATATAACCTCCCAGGCCTTCCTCCTGCAGCCAGATTAATCTGCTTTTAAAGCATAATAATTTTCTGGAGTAAAACACATGTAGGAAAAGTTCCTATACTTTGGCTAAAAAATAAACATAACTAATTTCTATTCTATGCGATGTATGACTATGTGATGTTGAATGGCATGGAAAACACCAGATTAAATTGGAATATGTCACAATACTCCATTTCTTCTGAGTACCTTGTAGAATCTCATTTTCCCATCTCTTTGAATTTATACATAGCCAAATGAGTGGCTCTGGCTAATTAAATATGACCAGAAGTGATGTGCATCACCTCTGGCTGGCTTTGAGAAGAAGTTACAGTGTAAGCGTCTATATCAGTCTGAACTTTGAGTGACTTAGATAACCAGAGTCCTTCTGAAGATCCATCTTTAGATATCTAGCCTGAGATGTTAAGTCACAGAGACTTGAGATTTTTCATTACTGCAGCATACCCTAGCCTAACCCAACTAAAAAACTCATCACATCATATCTGTATCATATTTTTACCTTTTGTGTCTTTTCTAAATACTGCTTACTTACTTCCAACCTAACATGAGAAAGAGAATCTATTAAACATATTTTAAGATAATAATTACACGAGAAAAATATATTTAAAGCAGAGTAGTATCAGGGGAGAAGACAGTAATCATCTGACAACAGCTATTTTGACTGCCATTTTGTGTGTGTGTGTGTGTGTGTGTGTGTGTGTGTGTGTGTGTGTGTTTGTGTGTGTGTGTGTGTGTGTGTGTGTGTGTGTTTTGTTTTTACAGTGCCATTTCACCATGTTGAATAAGGGGATTTGCTCCACTTTTTATCCATGCCAAGTCAACAATGTTACCGCAGAATAATTTTTAATGACCAATTTTTCCATGCCCTGATTTTGGTTGCATCCAGTTTTCCATTATTTTTGATGTTTGAGGTCCTTATTTGACTCTATTAGAATGGAAACTAGCAACTCAGAGAACACCTGCAGTGTCTGAGACTGCATCCAACTTTGCCATGTGCTTCTTTTCAATTCTCCCACTGTGTACTAACCACAAGTATGCAATCATAAAGACTGAATACTAATCAAAAGGCAAGATTGGGTTGGTTGTGGCCATGTCTTAATTGGAAATTCCTCTAGCCATCATGGCATGTGTTGAACACATGACTTGCTGGTGGTGGCAGATGCTCTACACCAGCTAACTATCAGTAATTTGGAAGTTTATTTATTTTTCTCTTTTGTTTCCACTTAATTTGCAATTTTATCAAAATGAAATGTGTACATAATTTTAAAAAATGATTCCACAAAGCCTATAATGAAAATTACAGTTCTCTATTCCTTTTGACCTATTTGACTCTTAGAATGGAAAATATCTAGTCCTTAGATATCTACTTTAAAATCTATTCACTGTTTTTGCCTCCATGTTTCTAAATAATCTGCTTCAACTGTGTTGCTTTATTTTTCAGATTTAGTCAGATATATAGATTTCCCATTATAGAACACAAAAAAGTTACCTTTATTGTATTAAACCTTCCTGTAGACACATATACTCACAGTATCAATTAATTTTTGCTGCATAACAAATCACCCCAAAACAAACTGTCTTAAAGCATCCATTTATTTACTCACAACTTAGTAGATTGGCATTTTGAACTGGGCTGGTCTGGGTGATCCTTCTGGTCTTGGCTGAGCTCATTTATGCAGCTGTGTTCAGTTATTGGGTTGGCGGGGGCGTTGGCTGGCCTAAATGGCTTCAGCTGGGGTTCTTCCTTGCTCCATGTGATCTTTCATCCTCTAGCTAGAAGGCTAGTCCAGGGTTGTTCACACAGAGAGTGGGTGGGCAGGGTTCTACTGGTGCAAGTGGAAGCATGTGAAGCTTCTTGAGGCCCAGGCTCAGAGATAGCTTTATGGTATTTCCATTGCATACTCTCACAAAACCAGTTGGATTTGGGGGGAAGAGAAAAGGAGACTCCACCTCTTCATGGGAAATGCTATAAAGTCATATTGTGAAAGACACAGGGAGAAGAGAATTGTGGCCATTTTTTGCAATCTACCACACTTAAATAGTATATATACACATGCGCACTTCCCCTCACCACCATGCTCTTTATATATCTATCATATCATATTTCATTCATCACTAATTGGACTAAATCAGAATTCAGTATTTACCCTACTATAATGATGGACAAAATCATAGTGAAAAAAAATTACATTTTTTTCTTATATAAAGGTTTCTGCTCTGATCCTCAGAGTAAATAGCCATCTTGTTTTGAGTTGTTTGCACAGTTTTTTAAGTACTTACCATAAATTCAGATTTAAATTCTCAGCTGCAAGTATACATTTCCTTCAAACAGGTACAACAGGTGGATTGTCAGTTTCTTCTCCCACCTCCTTGGACTCATCTCTCTGAAGCCTTCTGTCCTATTTCAGTTGGGACGGGGGGACTGGGCATTATTTAGGTTTGCTGCATAGGTTTGATTACACTGTGAGGTTCCCTTGGCTACTTTCTTCCGTAGAATGATCTATTTCTTAGCTAATAGCATCATCTTTCTGTGTTTCTTCTTATCTTGGAAGAGCATATTCTCTAGTAGATTCCTCAAAAACTGTGCCTAAGAGGAAACTTTTTGAGACTTTGAGTGCCCTCATCTGTGACCTGTGTTCCCTAGTCCAGAATCTTCTCACTCAATCTCTTTTGAAAATAAATCAGCAGTCCTTTACTGAGTAAAGAAGGGATAGTTGCTGGCAGGGCATGATACTGTAGAGAATCTTGGTGGAATTACTCTTTAAAGAGACTTTTAATCCCTCCTGGTTTCAGTCCTGCCCACCCCTCTTCAGAAGCAGCTGGTACCTCTTTTGCTGAGACTCTCCATGACTCTGTGGCTCCATTAAGCCTGATTTTTGCCTTTACTTCTTACAAGCTCTTGCTATTCTGCTTTTTCCTCTCTAACAAATCAGTTATCACCCATCCATCTGCTCTCTGGCTTTCAAAATATTGCTATTTCCTCTTTTGTTTTCATAGTCCTTATTGATGTGTGCTTTTTCTTCTCTTACTGTCATCTTAGTGAAACATTGAGAGGGACTGAAGGTATAATCATGTTTTATTATTTTTTCATCTGCCATGTTTAGCTAGAAGTCCCTGTGGTTTGTTTTTTAGGAGCACTAAGTAATTGTGAAACCAATTATATTCTTTGTGTTCTGCATGACAATCAGCTTCTATTGGTTTTCATTAAACACCAGTGACAAGAGGGCAGAAATTTTTGTATTCCCTGTGAAGGGGAAAATAAAATAGAGTGAAAGTGGTAATTACCAAGTGGCAATCTCAAAATAGTAATGTCAAAACAGCCTTCTTTGCCTGGTCCAGAAAAGGTACTCAGTAGGGGATTTGTATGAATTACTTGATACCTAAAATGTACTCTAAGAATTGTGCAGGTCCAAGCTTTAATCCCAGTATCTCTAAGCACAGGCACATGCAAATTGAGGTGGTAGTGAATAAATACTTGATGAATTCATTAGTTTTTTTTTTTTTCCTGAGTTGAAGCTAGGAAAGCAAGCTCACTTCTCACTCAAAATGTCTGAAATAAAAAGTGAAAAGTACTACATCCTAATCAATTTCAAGAATTTCAATTGAATTCTCTGGAATGCATTAAATAGAGCTTTGATATTTTATATAGTAGCAATGCTATTGGTGACAAATCAAATAAATTATGTATAGAAAACATGAATTTTATCACTTTTTACTTATATTAATGTTATTGCCTCTCCTCCTCTCCTCCAAAGGATGTTATTTCATTATTTTATTTTTTCCTGTTAACTTATGTCCAAGGAATGAGAGTTTGGCCATATACTATTTTGACAAATGCAGGTAGATGAGGTGGGAACATCACCCAGTTAGAAGATGAGGGGTGACTACTATCTCAGTCTTTGCCTCTTAACACTGTGGTTCTTTTCATTTGCTGCCCTTTTGGGTGCCAGCAGTTTGTTCCATGTGAATATCTGTAAGAGATGTTACGAGCTCGCTCTAGGTTACCAGGGGCCTTCAGGCATCTAGCAGTTTGTTTAGAACAACAGCCAACACAGCTACTTAGCTAGCTCTAAATGATTGGTTGCTCTGAGAAGGCTTCACCTACCCCTGGGCTAATGTCTGCCTTGTCTTGGGCTTTGTTGACACCTGAGAGCAGCAACTGCATCCAGCACCACCTTGACAACACAAAAGGTCCACTTCCACTCTGAAATGCTACTAATTGTTAACACATGACATCTTCTCTCTCCTCTCTCTCTCTCTCTCTCTTGCTCTCTCTCTCTCTCTCTCTCTCACACACACACACACACACACACACACACACATTCTTCAAAGAACAGCTAGTTCAACCCATGTATAAAAAGCTGACAACAAAAGTGAGAAAGAATAAATAATTTTGATACATTTTGTTCCTTCAGAGTAAAAAAAAATAATAATTATTTGATAAATCGTATATAGTAGCACTTCATTGTACCATATTTATGAGTCCAAACATGGGACTTCATCTGGAATGAGAAAACAGAAGGGGAGGAAAAAATATTTCTTTTTAATCTGTTCTGCAAAGATATAAAAGGAATTGAAGAGATACTAAAACCTCAACTAGCTTTGTGACCTTGGGCATGATCTTGTGTTGTCTTGTGTTGTCTTGTGCTGCACTTCTCAGCACACAAATTGCTTTATCACATGTTATTACGTGCAAAACTCATTGATTATAATCAGAAAGACACACAATTTGAAAGAATGATTTTTGCAGACATTCTGAAAGCTAAATTTCTCTTTCGTGGGTGGTAGATGAAAGCTCATTGCCTGCTTACCCATGACACTATGGTAAAGATGAATATTCCACTCCACTTCAGCCTGGTTTTCCAGGGCACGGCCAATTTTCCTGACGGAGAAAAGACTCAGTAGGTGGATGAAACAGTGCCAAACAGAGAGAAATCAAGGGAGCAGAGTTCAAAGCCTAATTCTGTTATTAGCTAACTAGCTGGGTGGTTTAGGGCGAATTGCTTTTCTTTCTGGACCTTGGTTTCTCTACATGTATGTAATAGCCATGTCACTGCATTCTTGGCAAGAATCTCCTTGGGTAGTTAGCTTTATGAAACAATGCCAGACTGGAATTCTTTGCTCTCTTCTTTCAAATTCCTGAGAATAGCTTAACTAAGGAGAGGAATTATTACTACAAAGTTATTTTAATATTTTAATCACCATAAACAAAAATTAGTTCTATGGTTGAGAAATAAAGATACTATGCTACCAAATTCCATATCTCTTATGTTTTGAACCTAGCTACTGATAGCCTAAAATGCCAGTACTCGTTACATTCTAGCTTCCTCTTGTTCACACTTTAGCTCTCTGGTACTTTCTGCCCTTCCAGAATATTTAAACTGCATTACAGGCACATTTTCTGCTCTCACCAAGGAGGAGACATGCCCTTTAGGACACAATATTGATCTTCCTCTCTCTTTTAGTGATATTATTATTATTATTATTATTATTATTATTATTAATCATTACTATTCAGATAGAACATCAGTTTGGATCTTATTTGAGAGCTCTTTGTAATTCTCCAGGCCCTGTTCTTTTCCATGACTATATTCGATTAGGATTAGGCTTGGCTATGAATATGAAACCCCACATAATGAAGACCTAGACCAGACAGAAGTCTTCTTTTTCATGTAAAAGAAACATGGCAGTAGGTAGTCTAGTAATGTATCTTCAGAAAGTTGTTGACTCAGGTTCTTTCTATTTTGCTTTACTGCCATTTTTAGCGTAAGGATTCCACCTCATAGTCTAACATGGTTACTCAAGCTTCATCCATTACCTTGGCATCCCTCTCAGTTGGAAGAAGAAAGGGTCCAAAAGAGGAGATCTTTTTATTTTAAAAATCATTTCTGGAAGTTATATGTGGCACTTCTGCTTACATCTTATTGACCAGAACTTAGAACATGGCCCCACCTAGCTGCAAGGGAGACTAGAAAACTGCAATCCTCATTCCAGGCAGTCATGGGCAGAGCTAAATAAGGGTTGTGGGGTAGGATCAATGGGTTCTGACCCAGATCAAATATCCGGAAGAATTCTTTTACTATCACATAATCATAAGTTGTTTATCTGGAAAGCATACAAGATTAAATTAGAAAGTACTATCAGGAAGGGCAATCCAAAAAGGAGATAAGATAGACAAAAGACAACTCAAGATATACTAGACTGCTTTAATAATATCTTAAACATTCATGTAGCATGTATTACTCTAACAGAGTGATACAAGGAGGCTGGTGGTTATGGGTTAACTAGAAAATTTTTTATGGGTAAATTTTACCCAAAAAAAAAAATGAGAATGATATAATTTGTCAGGCCAATGAGAAAGGCTCTTTTAGGAATGAAAAGAGTTGCTCTTTGGCAAAATCATAAATTAAAAAATGTCCCCTTCAGTGCTCTTCACTTGTAACTTCTACATACTTTTTCACCATTTCAACACTATTCCTCTCCCATGAGCATGTAATGATGCATGCACATGTGTATGCACACACATATACAAAAGTGAACACTATATTTTCATGAAGAATAATTTAAGGAAAAAAACAAATATGCTAAACTAATTAACTCTTATCTATTTAAGACTTAATTTGCTACCCATTCCAGGAGTGTTGCGCAAATCAAATTAAAATCAAATTTTCCAGGAGTGAGTGTTGCTTTGGTTCTAGTCAATAAATGCCTTCAAGACTATTTTTTATAGAACCCTATGAGAATGGAAAAGAGTATAACACAATGTTGCCCTCAAAGAGATTATACTCTGATAGATAGAGATCCATTCACATTCCTCCCAAGAAAACATACAGCATAAATTATTATTCAAACTATTATGAAGGCACTGGGAAAAAAAGTGTTTAATCTTTGCTTGAGAGAAGGATGGTAATAAATGGGCACTCCTTTATAGGTAGAATTTGACTCAGATAAAAAAAAAAAAAAGACACATAAGTTGGAAGGACCAGCCTGAGAAGAGCATTGAGGTGGATGGTGGTGAGTAGCTTACATGATGGAACATAAGGTATGGGGGAGGGCATGATGAGTCTTGCAGCTGAAAATGTAGTTTGAGATCTTATCATGAAGGAACTTGGAAATTTAATAATGAAAGAAATGTGCATACAAAAAAGTTAGATGAGAAAGTATCCTGGTCAAGGCTATTCTATAAGCAATGTCATCTGGAGGCAGCACATAGACTGGAAGTTGAAGAGACAGGATCCAGCAGGGAAACTTGGAGACTGACTTAAGTCCAGACGTGAGGTAATAAAGACTTAAACAAAATTAGTAGGAATTGAGAAGATAGAATGTATCACCAATGGTGCAATCCCAAATGGAAATTAGGTAGGGTACTTGGGGGCTGGAACTTTTCTAGGCACTTCTCAGGTAACACTATGTTAGGCCCACATTTCCCAGTGATATGTGAGACCCTTAGCCCAAGCTCAGAGAGGCAGAGGAATGGAAAGGAGGGAAAACAATAAACGAAATGTAAAAATAAACAAACAAACAACAACAACAAAAAACAGAATCATGGACTTTCAGAGGGGAAGAGGCCCATGGAGACCATCTATAATGTCTCACATTTTTTTCTATAGATGAAAAAACAGGTTTGAAGGACAGAGTGGGTCTTGCCTGCCTGGTATTAGTGTCTTAGCAGCGGGAACTGGTATTAACTATCCAAAATGCCATGTGGAAAGTCACAAGACAAACAGCCTGGGGCAAATATTTGTAACACATATCACAGATAAATGGCTAATCTCCATAATAAAAAGTGCCTAGATAACAGGAAGAAAAAAGTTAAGCACCCAGTAGAAAATGGGCAAGGCAGTTCATATACACAAAACTACAAGTGGTCCTTAAGCACATCAGAAGCTGCTCGAGCTTACTAAAAACTAGTAAGATGCACATTGAAACTGCATTGGGTACCTTTTCTCACCTCTCAATCAAAAGTTGGACAAAGCAGCTGGTGGAGCTGTAGAGAAATGTATGCTTGTGCTTTGCTGATGAAGGTGCAAAATGATATAGCCCACAGGGAGGGTAATATTGAGACATTTACCAAAATTACTGATGCATTTGTCCTTTGACCCAGCAATCATACTTCTGGGTAGTTACATATAACCTGCACAAGCACAAAATAACAGAGGCATACACACATGTGGTTATTAACTGCAGCATTGTTTGTACTAGTAAAAGAGTGAAAACAACTGTCAGCATAAAGAACTGGTTCCATAAACAATGGAAGGGTTATACAGTGGAATTCTATGCAGTTAGAAAAAAAAGAGGGATTCTTTATGTCTCGATATAGAATAAGCTCCACAGATAATGTTAGGGAGGAAAAAGCATGGTGTAGAACATGTATAAACTAGGTTATCTTTTATTTTAAAAAGAGAAACAAACAAACAAACAAAATACACACACACACACACACACACACACACACATGCACACACATACACACATTTGTCCTTGTAAAAACCAAATACTGGAAAGATAAATAAGAAACTCATAAAAAATGTTTACCTCTAAAGAAAGAAGTAATGGGGTAGATGAGAACAGAAATCAAAGCTAGATAGCTTAGTATAAATCTTTCTATTTCATTTTGAGTTTTTAACATTGTAAGCATTTTAATAATTTTTTAAAAATCACACTATAAAATTAAAAATGGCAACTGTGACAAATATTTAAATGAGACATTCATGGTATTATCACAGCCAGGAAAGCAGAGAGGTCAAGGGAGGCTTCCTGGAGTTGAGATCTGAAGAATAAATAGGAGTTAATGGGTTCAAAGATAAAAGAAGAGCATTATAATCAGAAAGGGAAGCCTGTGCAAAGGTCCTGTAATGGGAAGAAAAACTGCATTTATGAAGAACTAAAAGCAAGCATCATAGCAAAGCAAACTCTGAAAGAGGCTGAACCAATAAAGGCAGGCAAGACTACTTGGAGCTTATAGGCAATGATGAGAAATGGTGGTTTGGATTGTTGTTGTTGTTGTTGTTGTTGTTGTTGTTTACCCTGAGAGCAATGAGAAACTATTAAAAGATTTTAAGCAGGCATACAGGAGGAGGTCTGGAGAAGTTTGCACTTTATTCAGGAAAATATTCCCAGTCACTGAAGATTGTAGAAGGAAGGGAGTGGTGTTATCAGTACCTTTGTTCTTAGAAGGAACTGCTATTCCCACCTGTCTCCAAATTCACCTGTAAACTTGTATGCAATGCTTGCTAACAACATTTCATGTATTTCAATTATGATCCATCAGTTGCTATTTGCTAAAAACATTACACAAATTGCACAAAGGATAAAGTTGTTATAGTCTAATTTACATTGGAACTTATCTTCGTTTCTAGGCAACATCATTGCACTAGATAATGATGGCTCCAGCCTTCAGAATCTCTCACAATCTGGTAAGTGAAATGAACAAGGAAACCAATTTCTGTGTGTTGTGGCTAGTATCTCAGCATATTAGACCCAGCCTGGGGATAAAACCCATTTTTAATGCACCATTTGATAAGGACACTTAAGCTCAGTATGTGTTATAATTAGAGAGATAATTAGAACTTGACTAGAACCTCTTAAGACTAGGAATACATTTGAAATTCACCTAGAATGAAAATTGCATTATCTCAGACTAATCCAAGGTATTTTTACTTCCAACTTTACCTTGCCTCTTCCTCCCACGCCAAAGCATTTGCAATCTAAGAAATGTGAAAAGAATTTTATAGGTAGTGCACATCACAGAAAGGTAATGGGTTCAGTTGAAAATTGCTTTATAGTTACTTGAAAAGGGAAATGGAACGCCTTAATTTTGCAAATGAGCTTCAGAGGCTGAGTATGAAGAAGACGAAGTATGAGTCATGTATGCAGGAAAAAACCTGCTCTTGCATGAATCCACTTATAAAATGTTAATATATGCATAAGAAAATTGTGTGCCTTAATCTCTGAAGAAACACTTATCACTAAGAACCCTTTAATTCTTTTCCTGTGCTTGATTTATTAGCTTATGAAATTATGTTAATAACCTTCATGTTAATGGTTTAGGGGCTCAAATGACCTGATTTTAATAATGAAGTAATTTATGCAATAAATGCAATCAGCATGTATGAATCTCACTTAACAGACCATACTGGTGATTAGCCAGTGCTAAAACTAGTGACTGTCAGCATGAGGCAATGCCTGTGCTTCTGCAGAGAAAATAGATTTGGTTGCTAGGCCCAGAGGTAGGGGCTGCTCAAGGCTTGTGATCTGAGTTGCAGTTCTTGGTTGCAAAAGCTTTGCCAGACAGGTAGAGACTGAATTGGAAGTTAATTTACAAACAGTAAAATGAGTCTGATACTTTGGTAACTGTAGAGTAAATCTGCACATGCGGTGTAGCTATGACAAGGAACATTTGTGTCTTTGTTGGAGTAGAGTGATTTCCTAGAAATATTTTAGGGGAGTACAGGAACAGTGGATGCAAGTATGGCCAGCCAAGAGCTTCCTGGGAGAGAGCAGAGTAGGGAAGGGACTCACAGTAGGTGGGAAAGAGGGCTCTAATTCAGCCTTTGTAAAATCCACATTCTAGAAAACCTGGGTGCTAGTATTACTTGACTTTTGCTTTTGAGAGTATTATGTTGAAATACCTTTTTTGCTTTGCCTTGTTTTGTTTCTTACTTTTTCCATTCCTTACAGATCTAAAGCTTAGAAATAACTAATTTATACCCTTTACACTCATCTTAGTGCAAAGACACCCTTTAATCATGCGAGATAGATGAGATTTTTATCCTTTCTTCAGTGATCCCTAGAAAACAAGTTTCCTTTTCTTCCCTTATCTTATTATTTAAATATTTCTCCTAGGAATTCTGTCTTCCTCCCAACCACCAAAATCTATTAAATGACTCCCTGACTTGCTAGAAATAAAAAGAGGTGTGGTCATCTCCTCCTCCTACTCACTGTTCAAAACTGCAACCTGGGTTGAGGAGAGCAGGCCAAAGTGCAATAACCCATGTCTCCAGCAGGATTCGGTTACCACAGTTCAAACATCCCAGCACCCTTGATTTTTATCCTAAACACTGACATTCCACAAGATATTTTTTTCCAATATTTAAAAACACGATTGGAGTGCTTGATAGAACATTATACCTTCCCCTAAGAAAGCTTTACATCAAATATGCTTTTGGCAAAATGTTAAGTGAAAAAAAGCAAAAATTTAAATTAGCTAAATTCTCATCTGTAATGTAGTAAAGACAACATTGGCTTCAAAATCAGAGTCATTGGGTTCCTAACTTGGCTTCCACCTCTCACTATTAGTGAAACTGGTCGAGGTGCTTGGCACTTTAAGAGAAATTTATATTTATTTCTATTTTTTTTATATTTTAAGAAATGAGCATTAAATTTATGACAAAATCATAAACTGCATAATTTTGAAAAATATATACAGACTGTACATTGCAAGAATATAAATATTTAGTAGAATTTTAATTCTTCATCCCAGTTGTAAATTGGTATAGTATTGGCTAGATTAGAATAGAGAGTCCTCCTAAATTCCCATGTCTCATATAAAACCTAGCTAAACCTAGCTAAAGCATAAAGTAAAACACCTTTGAGAGGCTCTTTGAGCAATCTGCAATAAGAGCTGTTATATATAATTTCAAAATTTTAAATATTATAAGTAATAATGCCTTGCACGTTACCACATCTAAAGGTCTCCAATCTCTACTCACAGTAGAGATTGTCAGGCCTAGCACTGGGTAGGTGCTCAGTGATTATTCAGCACCACCATCTCATTAATCCACTCTACTGAAAAGTAACTAGAGATGTTGTTCCATTTCACAACTAGAAATATTTGCTAAAAGACCTTGTGCCTGCTTTGCCTACATTTCCAAGCACAAAATCTGGATTCCTAGTCTACTGTAATAATCACTGTATGATCATGTTTTTATTCATTCTCATCAAATATGGGCTTATTATAGGTAATATAACAAACAAATTAGTTAATAAAATTGCAAGGACACTCTCTTTGCGAAAGAGACAACTCCTAAGATATTTAAGCCATCTCTCCTCATGCAAAATTTTGAGGAAACGTTTTCATATAGCCATAAAACACTGTAAAAAGAATAAAACTACACTTTTCCCTATTATCAGTAGGAAAATAGCGCTCTAAGCTAAGCCTTCCTTTGATTCTAAGCAATGAATCCAAGATCTATGGCTAGCTCTGTTGAATTTTAATGAAATTCCATAGCTTTTAATATTTTTTCTAAATTCTTACCACTAGTACTTTAAGTGCCTTCCCTCTTACAATTTTAAGCTTTCAAACTCACATAAATGTTTTCTTCCACTGTTGTGGCAAACATATCTCTCAAAGCAGGAAGAAAAAGTGATGGTCGTTGGGTGGCCACCCTGGGCTTCTCCTTTTGTCCCCTTTCAGACTTCCTGATTCTGTACAACCCTCTCCTTCATTTCAGGGGCTAATTTCTTCTACTTTGCTTCCAACCTCCTTATTTTTGAACAAAAGGAATATATCTAACTCGGTTCTATTCAGGCTAAGGAGATAATCCAAAGTCCCTCCTTAACACGTTTCTCTTGCTTGCTCCATGCCTTACTGTACTCTTTTTGGCAGTGCAAAAACTCTGATTTGTTTTGTATTTAAACTCATTTTATGAAATGAATGGGTAACAGAAAAGAGACTTCCTCTTGCTAACATAACTATTCCTGGGATAAATGTATTTTTCTACCCATGGCCCAAAATAGATTATTTTAAAAATCACAGTGTCCTTATATAACGCAGAACCACAGTATTGAGGTGGAAAGTGTGGATTCTGGAGCCAGAATAACTTGGATATAAATCCTGCCTCTTGTAATAGCCATGAGACCTCAGGCGATGATCTAATCTCTCTGCAGCTCACTGTTTTCATCTTTAAAATGGGGATGATAATAATACCTACCACTTTTGACTATAGGAAAGACTAACTGGATTTATATATATAAAGCACTTAAAACAGTGTTTGGCACAGAGTAAATGTTAAATTGCTGTTATCTATTATTTCTGTGAAAATGTTGAAACCACATTTAGTCCCAATAATAAAAAGCCACTCACCGACTGTAACTCCAAGACAAATTCTGGGAATCTCCAGGTAGAATCAGGAACAAAGAAAATGTTTCACATCTCACATCCTCTCAAAAACACTTTCTTCTTCACTGTTAAAAAATTCTTTTGATTCAGCACAATCTTAAGAAGACACTTATCAATATAATAGTCCAAGGAAGTATATGTTTTAAATATGATTGTTGGAGTTAGCCATCTAAGCATTTGACTCAGAATGATTAGACATCTTTACAACTTTGGTTTAAGTCTTACATACTCCAAAACAATCAAAGTGGTGGCACTGTCAGCTTCTCCACAGAAACAAAAATCTATAAGAGGCCAGAAGTTAAGATACTAGCCTTTTCTGTGCAAGAATTTCTTAACTCACATGTAAAATAAAAATTGTTGTCACTATATCAAATTTTAGGAAAATTAGGATACGACTGATGGCAGGAATTAAAAATTATTCATCCAAAGCAGTTTTGTAATTCTTAAGGTTGGGGACAGTAGGGGGAGAAAAAGGTCACTGTTCTTTTTACTTCCACACTATTAAAATTATCCTCCAATCTGACAATTTTTAATCTGAGTTTATTTTCCAAGTCATTAATTTTATTTCTCAATGTTTTGCAGACTTTAAAATTCAGTTAAAACAGCATCAACATTAATCATCATTTTCTCTTATTTTTTATTTTCTCCCACCATCTTGTTCTTTTTAAACCTTTTTTTCCATCACTATTTTTGAATAGTCTCTGACCTTTCCTTGCATCAGACCAAGCTAATCCTACTTAATAAATCAATTTTGAGTTTCCCAAGGGAGACAAATGGAAAAGCAGGCAGGCCTATATCCTGGATTGTGGAATAGCAACATGGAAGCACATGTTTATCTTTGCAGGATTTTTTCTGAAAAATAATGAACCAGGCTACCAATCAAACGGATAACATTACAAGTGAAAAGCAGAATATTTCCTAAGAGTATTATGCCACCAGCAGACAGCTGCCCACCATCCCATCTTCTCTTTTAGCAGTCTTCAGTGTTTTAGGGCTGAACTATAGGGATCTTTCTCTCACCACTGAACATGCTCCCTTCTGGCTATAAATTTAGAGGGCTTCTCTTTACATCTATTTTAAGCAAATCAGATCTCCCAGAATACTGAAACCCCTGGGTGAACTAGGATTTAAATTCAGAGGAAAGAAAAATAAGAAGAGGCAAATTCCAGGAACTTTACTGACCCATTACATAAAACATAAGTTAAATTAGTTCCATTGAATGTATTTAAGTCTTACTATGCAACTTAATGGTTTTATTACACAGAGTCACAAGTTGAGGACAAATGTTTACATTTGTTTAATACTCTGTCTGGGTACATATAGAGCTTTGGCCATCTAGCCAGAACGGGTTTATTGGAATTTTCTTTAGGATACTCTTAACTCTGGAATTGCTCACAGCTCTCCATTATTCTTATTGTCTGGCATCAGGGCGGCCCTGAGCACCTATCTAACAGTCAACTGGAGGCTGGGTGACTATTCCTTGACAACCATTCCAAAGCATTTCTATGGCTTTTCAAAACAAACAACAAAAAAGCTGCTTTCCTATGCTATACACCCTGAGGTTTGCTCATCATTCATTAGCTATTCAAAAGCTCTCTTTTCACATAGAATCCTTCATTAGAATTGCTGTTGTGTGTTTAGGAACTTCAAGCTTGAGCTGATGAGATGTAAAGAATCTGAGTAGAAATTAAAAAGCCAGGTTAAGTTACAAAATATCTTTGCAAGGTTTTTGTTTGTTTACTTGTTTGTTTTAAAATTCAGAATGCATTTGTTTTTTTCTAAAACCAGAATTATTTAGGTGATTTGTTTTCTAGGCTTTCCTCTGAAAATTTATGTGAACTTTAAGGCAGTTAAATTGGAATGTTAAAATCGTTTCCCATTGTTTCTGTGGGAAAATAATGAAATAGTCATAACAAAGATATTGGAAGCAAGGTAAAAACCCTGCAGTCCCAGTCTCCAGAATTGAATTTCCTTTATATTTCTCTCCTTTCCACTCAGGAATGCATGGTTTTTCTCTTTTCTTCCTATTTTCCTTTCTCCCAAGAAGTGAGAGTAGATTTATTCTTCCCTTTTATGCTTCCCTTAAAATAACAACACTCTCTGCGGGTACTGCCCAGCAGCCATGATAGTGAATCCAACAGTGGACAGTAACAACAAGAGTCAAGAGAGAATCTTCCCACAGCCCATCCCTAAATAGAGAATATCCTACGCCAGTTCTGTCTTTGGGAACCACTGGTAATAAGGGATAGCCATGGAAAAACTATGGAAACAGTAAAAAGATCAGTGGTTTCCAGGGGTTTGGGAAGAGAGGAATGAATAGATAGAGCAGAGAGGATTTTCAGAGCAGTGAAAATTCTCTATATGGTACCATAGGATAGATACATGTCATACATTTGTTCATACCAATAAAATGTATAACATCAAGAGTGAACCCTAACACAAACTATGGACTTTGGGCAATAATAATGTGTCAATTTAGTTTTATCATTTGTAACATATTCACTACTTTGGTGAGGGATGTTGATAATGGGAAAGGCTATGCATGTGTGGGGCGGGGAGTACATGGGATATCTTTGTGTCTTCCTCTCAATTTTTCTGTGAACCTAAGATGGCTCTAAAATAATGAAGTTTTTAAAAAGAGGGGAAATGAGAAGAAAAAAAAAGAAATACAGTAGAGCAATTCTGGGGAAAAAAAAAGAATAGCTACTAATTGCACAATGACTTACCATTTATAGAACACCCATCACCACATTTGATGCTCACAGTAACCTTGAAGGGTAGGTGTGATTTCTACACCCATATTATAGAGAAGATGACTGAAGCTCCAAAAGGTTGAGTGACTTAAATAAGGTTACTCAGATCATAAGTGGCAGAGCTACAATTCTAAATTCTTTTCACTTCACAATATCAACTCAGTCTTTAGTACACAGTTGTCTTAGAGGCATGAGTACAGATATGCTGTATAAATTTTTTGCTATTATTAATCAACTTGCCTTTCGAGATTTAAGAAAAACAAAGTGACTGAAAATAAGGATTTCCCTTTTTTTAATGCCTTATATTTTAAAACTTATTATTCTATGTTAGTAATTCAAATGTCAATATCCTAAAAATTTGACAAGCATACCTAAGAGTATATAAAATAGGGATTTATTTAGAAATCCAAGAATGACTGAGCTTTGAGAGTTTTACCAGTATAATTTATTCATCAATAAAGGGGAAATTATATATGTATACCAATATATGACAAAAGAGCAACTGACACAGTTTAGTAGGCATTCATGGCAAAATCTTAAAGTAAAATAAAAATAGAAGGGAATTCCTAAACAAGAGTATTTTTTTGGGAAACTAAACAATAATGAATGAAATACTAAAAAAAAAAATTCATTAAAATTACAAATAAGATAGAGCCACCTAATATTACCACTATTGTTTAAAAAGTATTTTGGAGGCAGCTAGAATTGGTGGGGCAATGGCTAGAGGGAAAAAAAAGAGCTACACGAAGCAGGGGCCCAAGAAATCTGCATGGAAACTCCCCTCAGATCCTGGGCCAAGAACTTCAAAGCATATGTACAGGGCCTGCCTCTGTGAACCCTGTTGTTGAGAGGCTGAGAGCTGGACAGAGATATTAGAGATCACACAGAATTCAGGGGCATTGGTATTGTGTCACAGCCAGGGTGGAGAATACTTACTGAAAACATAAGTCATTAGACTGAGACCCTAAAAAAAGCCACATTTTATGAGTATTATCTATGTCCCAGTGTAAGGGCCATACCCTAGGACTTAGGACACAAAATTGTAATAGACCACCCTAAGAAAGCCTAAAACAAAATCTGACTGGATCAATATCTGCCTATATGTAACTGCTATCAAAATAAATTCAATACCATTTAAAGGAAGGTAACATAATCCATTCTCATTACAGTGATGTCTAGCATGCAATACAAAATCACTAGACCTGCAAATAATATAAATAAATAATCCATAATCAAGGGGAGAAAATGGAACAGCCCCTGAATGGCTCAGATGTTAGAATTAGCAGGTAATCATTTAAAAACATCTATTACAAATTTATTCAAGGATACGAAATAAAATAAGAATAAATGTAAAGTAATAGATGGGTAATCTCAATAAAAATATAAAAACTGTTTTAAAATAGTCAATATAAATACTAAACTGAAAAAAAAGAAAATCTGAAATAAAAGATTCCTTGGATAAGCTGAACAGCATATTGGGCATTACAGAAAAAAGTCTCAATGACTTTGAAGATACCTCAATAAAATTTTCCAAATTGATAAAGACAGAAAAAGAAGGTTGAAGTAAAAGTAAATGAAGCCTCAGTGACCTGTGGGATAATACAGTTATCTAACATAGTGTAAATGGAAATATAAAAGGAAAAGAAAGAGAATAGAGAAAAAAATTAAGCTAAGAATTTCTAAAATTGATTAAAGACATAAATCATAAAAAAATCATATCTAGGTATAACATAGTCAAAGTACTGAAAAACAAAGATAAACTCATAAAGGATTCAGGGAAAAAGAAAGATACACATTGTGTATCAGAGGCAGAGATAAGAATTATGAATGACTACCACTCATGGAAAACAAGGTTAGAAAACAATATCTGTAAAACACAGAGATGAAACTGTCAACCTAGAATTCTACAATCAGTGAAAATATCCTTCAATAAATGAGCTTTAAATAAATTTCTGGATAAAGAGGACATATAGTTGGCTAATAGATATATGAAAAGATGCTCAACTGCTCAACATCACTAATCAGCAGAGAAATGCAAATTAAAACCACAATGAGATATCACCTCACACCTGTCAGAATGGCTATCATCAATAAATCATAAATCAACAGGTGTTAGCAAGGATATAGAGAAAAGAGAACCCCTGTGCACTGTTGGTGGGATTGCAAATTGGTACAGTCACGACAGAAAAGTTTGGAGCTTCCTCAAAAAATTAAAAATAGAACTACTTTATGACTCAGTGATTCAGCTTCTGAGTATTTATCCGAAGAAAAACAAAACACTAATTTGAAAAGTTAGATGTACCCTTATGCTCATTGCAGTGTTATTTACAATAGCCAAGATAAGGAAGCAACCTAAATGCCCATAAAGAAGTTATGGTACATATATACAATGAAATATACTCAGGCATAAAAAAAAAAGTGAAAGCTTACCATTTGCAATGACATAGGTGGACTTAGAGGATTTTATTCTAAGATAAATCAGACAGAGAAAGACAAATACCATATGATTTCACTTATATCTGGAATCTAAAAAACAAAATAAATAAACATAAAAACAGATTCATAGACACAGAAAGCAAACTGGTGTTGTCAGATGGGTAGGGGTATGAGGGGCTGAGTGAAAAAGGTGAAGAGATTAAAAGTATAAATTGGTAGTTACAAAATAGTCATAGAGATGTAAAGAATAGGAAATATAGTCAATAATATTATAATAACTATGTGTGGTGTCAGGTGAGTACTAGACTAATCAGGGGGTCACTCAGTAAATAAGTTATATACAAATATGTAACTATTATGCTATATACCTGAAACTAATATAAAATAATATTGAATGTCAACTCTAACTGAAAAATAAAAATTAAAAAATGTGTAAATTTCTAGATAATAGAAAGCTGAGAGAATTTATAAGCAGCAGATCCTCACTTCAAGAAATCCTAAAGGAAGTTCTTCAGACTGAAGGGAAATGATAACAGACAGAAAAACTCAGTTAGCTATACAGAAAGAAATCAATATGACCAGTAATAGTAAATATGTGAGTACATTATTTAAAAAAACATATTTTTTAAATTTTTAAAAATTTCTTTAAAGAAAATGGCTGTCTAAATGGACTATAATGCCATTGTGTTATAAATTTTATAACATATACAGAAGATACTTTATAATTAATAAAGGATGGAGTAGGGATATATAGAATTATATAATTGCAAGATTCTCATATTGTACATGAAGCAGCACAATATTAATTTAAGTGGACTGTGATAAATTAAGAAAGTATAGTATAAATTCTAGAACAACCATTTTAAAAAATTACAAAGGAATACCTAAAAGGTTAATAGTCATTAACAAATGTTGCTATCACAATTGAATATTCATATGCAATAGCATAAACTTCACAATCAACATTTTGTACCATATAGAAAAATTAACTCAAATTAGATTATTGAGCTAATAATAAAACCAAAAACTCTAAAACTTATAGAAGAAAACAGTAGAAAATGTCTGTGATCTTGGATAAGGCAAAAGTTTCTTAGATATGACAGCAAAAATAATACCAAAAAAAGAATAAATTGATTAATTAGACTTAATCCAAATTAGAAATTTCTGCCATGAGAAAAAAATGGAGAAAGTGAAAAGACCAGCTATAAACTGGGAGAAAATATTTGCAAATCATATATCTGATAAAAAAAAACTTGTATCCAGAAAATATGAATAACACCCAAATTCAATAAGAAAATAACAACCTAGTTTTTTTAAATAGTCAAAAAGATTTGAACAGACATGTCACCAAGGAAGATAGACAGATGGAAAATAAGCAGATAGAAAAAAATGGTCCATCTTAGTCACTAGGGATATGCAAATTAAATTCATAATGAGATGCCACCAAACATCTATTAAAATGGCTCAAATTGCAATGGCAATATCAGTGTTGGTGAAGATGTGGAGCCACTAAAACATTTATATACTGCTGATGGCAATATAAAATGATACAACCATTTGAGAACCCATTTGATGGGTTCCTAAAATCTTAAACATATATAGGACCCAGCCATTCCACTACCAGATATTAACCAAAGGGAAAAGAAAACATATGTCAATACAAAGATTTAATTCATAATAGCTCAAATCTGGACACAATCTAAATATCCATCAGTAGATGAATAGATAAACAAATGAAATACTTCTCAGTAATAGAAAGAAATGGACTATCGATATGCTCAACAACAAAAACAAATCAAAATTCTTTATACAGATAAAAAGAAGCCAGATTTTAAAAAATGTATATAGTATGATTTCATTTGTATAAAATTCTAAAAAATGGAAACCAGTCTAAAGTGACAAAAAGCAGATTCAATACTTGGAGATTACACAGGGTGGGGAAGAAATGGGGGAAAAGGTTACAAAGGAGCATTGAGGAAATTTTGGGGAGTGATAGATTGTTTATTATCTTGGTATGGTAATGGTTTCACAAGTGTATACATATGACAAAACTTATCAAATTGTACACTTTAAATATGTATAGTTTATAATATGTCAACTATGCCTTAATAAAGCTGTGCTTTATGAAGTCAATAGAGAAAATAAAATAGAATACTAAAAATATTTCATTAACTCAAAAGAAAGCAGAAAAGGAGAAATAAAAATTAAACATTTCCACTAATTAAAATGTACCATTACAAAAATATAAAGCAAGTCAAATAGTAGAAATTTTTTCAATACATATATGTGACAAAGGGCTTGAATCTAGAAAACATAAAAATCCTGTAATTCAAAAATTTTTAAGCAGAAGTTCATTTTCAAATGGGCAAAATATTTAGACACTTCGCCTAAGTAGATTAAAATGGTAAAAGAAAAAAACACATGAAAGGGCATTCAATATTCCTAGTCAATAAGGAAATGCAAATTAAAACCACAATGAGATATTGCTTCATTTCCACTAAAAAGATAACAATTTAAAAGACTAACAACATCAAAAGTTGGCAAGAATGTGCAGCAATTGGCACTCTCACATTATTGGGGATACAGAATGGTACAGCTACTACAAAAAAAGTTTGTCAGTTTCTCATAAAGTTTAAAAAAATGTACCTCCCAATGTTTCAACAATTCCATTCTAGGTATTTAACGCAAGAAAATAAAAACACATATCCACAAAAAAAACTTGCACAAGAATGTTCATCACTACTTAATTCATAATAATTTCAAACAGAAGACAACCCTAAATTCCTTCAACAAAAGAGTGGATAAAGAAACTGTGGTATAATCATATAATTGACTATTAAGCAACATAAAAAAAAAGAAACCTACTAAAACATGCATGGGTAAATCTTAAACCCATTATGTTGTGCTAAAGAAGTCAGACAGAAAAGAGAGCATACCATATGATATCATTTAAATGACATTTAAAACAGGCAAACATAATCTATTGTGATGAAACAGGATTTGCTCCTCCAAGGGGATTGACTGCAACATGATGCAATTAAACTTTTTAGAGTAATAAAAATGTGCATTTCTAATGGGATGTGTTTTACCCAGGTGTGTACGTCTGTCAAAGTCATTGGACTTACATTTGTTAACTGAACATTTTACTCTATATAAATTTTGCCTAAAAATAAAAGTCAAAATCATAATGAACTAGTGAATTCAAAATTTGAGTAGAATTTATTCAGAGTATCATACAAAATGATGAGATGTGCAATATGAAATAAATCTTGCAAATGTGGCAGAATATCAGCATGTTAAATCAGGATGCGGGGTATATGGAATGTCTAATATTAGCTTCTGTGATTCATTTGCATGTATAAAATATTTCAAATTAATTAAAATAAATAAAACGATAAAGTTTAATGTCTCTGCAACTTTAATAACTTTCTTACAGTGAGACTTGAGTCAGAGATCAGCAAATATCATTGTTTTAAAAGAGAAATGCAAGCTTTCCAATCTATGATTTCTTAGATTTAAGAGTCATTATTTTATTGCCACTTAACAGTGTAGGCTATAACCAAGACGGCAATTTTCTAATTTGTTTGGTTAATCTCAGTATTGTAAATCTCATGAGCCAATATTTTATCACTTGAATTGGGAGCACAGTTTCTTTATTGTGCTTTGTTGCCATTTTGCTTTTGAAATTTGGGCATCTGTCTGTTTCACTCAACTGAAAAACCATAGCCAGGCTCTCTAGGTGATTTACTATTGCATTTGAAATGCGAAGAACTTTCGAAGTGAACTGATACTGTTGTTTACAATATCATTCCATTGTTATTAAGTTTCATTTAATCAGACCTATCAGGGAGATCATATTCCTAAATTTTCATTTCTGTACATTTCTCACATGGAGGTGACATTTAAAAAAAATTGACTGTATAATTAGTGTTTTTCTTTCATTTCCACATAACTTCTAATGTCTCTCTCATCATTTTAATTTGGGATTTTCCATATGCTGTCTAACCACTTTATCTGGACACACGATATCTTTGCTCCTGTGCACCAGAAGGAGTGAGATTATTTACATGTATTTTTATTTCTTAATCACATCTCTGAACTCACTTTTGGGAATCGATATTTTTATCTTCAACCACCAGACTTTAAAAGAGTCCAATATATCACAGGATTAAATTTAGAGCTGAGGTCATTAAAGATGCTCAAATATTGACATAGAAAAGGCCTCAAGAAATGACTTGTTAACTCATCTCTGAGGTCACTGAGTAATTGTGTTAAAATAATATTTTGAGTGCATCTGACTTTCTTATTTGAAACCAGAGATTTGTCATTTATCTCTCTCTTATATCTTAGAGCTCTTTTGCTTTCTCTTTTCTATAATGGCTCCTGCTCTGGGCCCCTCTCAACTGGAAATTCACCAATGTGACCTCCCTAACTGCAAAAGCAGGGAGTGAGGGCCAATGCCAGCTCTAGAAGGAACCCTCCTCACTCCTTTTCCATGTCACCTAAGCAAGCATTTGTGTGCTCTTTGATAGTGTAAGGAAAAGGTTTGTAGTGTTTTTAAGAGGACAATGATGGGTGATTGGGAAAAAAGGAAAGCCCTGGGAAGAGAAGCAAGAGAGCTAAACCTAAGGTCGATGAAGTAAAAGCTTAACTAGAGAATTGGAGCTTTTTCTTGGTCTAGGTCTGACTTCAGATTTGCAAACACAGAACAACCCACAACAGTGTCTGCTCTCAAACTCCTCATCAGGCTTTGCCCAGCACCGCTGGCAGCAGGCAAGGTAGGAGGAAGATGCTGTATCCTGGGAGGATGGTCCACTCAGTGCCACTGCGTTGTGGGCAATGCATTCATTCCTACCATCCATTTGGAGTCTGAACAGATTTCCCCTAGTGGAAGATGCCACATGGAAAAGGTAGATTTGTTGCATTCCTGAGATTGGACTGTACTAAAGGCATACATCGCCCAGAAGTGGAAACCTAGAGTCGATTCCACTGTACCATTCGTTTCAGATCCAGGGCTAGCACTCTGTCTTCCAATCCTCAGATCAGCGCTCTTTTACAATTACTCTATCATGAGTGAAGTAGGCTTTTCAGAGTGAATCTGAGGCCATAATTGATATGAGGGGAAAAGGCACGTGCAATTTCAAATGATCGACTCACTCCGCTAACATCATTAATATGGGACACCCTATACTGGACTTCAAGCTTTCTTTGTCAGCCTTTTCCTCTAAATGCCTCTAGCATGTCTTCCTAGTATTGAACAAACATCATTTCTGCCTAGGTCGTGGATTTTGTCAATATGAACTGAAAATGTACTGGCTTTTTTATCATCACTAAGAGCTTTCTTAATTAACCCTCTGATAGACTCAACAACACAGTTCCCTGTTTGCTGTTTGCTCTCCAGCTACTACAGAGTCAAGATGCTCTCTGAGAAGTACAGAACACTTGCCTGAGGTTGTTTTGTTTTCCAGAAAGAAAAAAAAAAGGTGTTGGGGTTGCGGGGGCGGGGCACCAAATCTTCATAACCACAGTGAATTCGACTTCATTGCTAAAACTTCCTCCTGATTGTTTCGCCCCAAGTAACAGCTCTTCCTTAACTAATAACTTTAATTACAGCAACCACTAGTTATAAGAGTGTAACATTTCTCTTGACTTGGTCTCTTCCTGCAAACTTTTAATTATGAAACCAGGGATCAGAAAGTCACCTTCCTAGGTTTTCATTAGAAAGGATGTAGAGTCCTGGAACTACACACATTGCATAATTCATGCTTTTGTCCATCAGTCTGGGGTGGCTGAAGTCAATCTGCTGGACTCTCTTTAAGATCTACCTGACACACAGGATGATACAAAACAGAAACAGGATCCTGATTCTCAAATCACTCATCTTTAGAGAATAAAAAGTTGATTCTTTGCTAACGATGTGTACCATCTTTAAAATAAATGTCTTTTTCCCAGTAAGACTCAAATATTTTGTTTCATCTGAAAAAATTTACTAGGATGATGCAGTTATTGTAAAAAAAAAAAAAAAAAAATACAGCTGTTTAAATTTAAGGCACCATAACCGGCCAATATAAGTGTATTCTCTGGCTCTGAACCCACAACATTTTCATCTTGATTATGAAGAAAATAAAATTTTCCTGCACTTTAGGCTATTATGTCACTATTCTTGTTATGGGATGGTTATCAGTTAAAGGCCAAACCGGGCTCAGTAATAATGAAAAACTACTTTAATGATCTATTTCAGCTGTGTTATTGCCAGGTAAGGACGGTCTCATGTTTGATGACACATATTCAGCTGCTGATTGTGCAAGAATGGTAATGTTTTTCTGGATTGTTTTGCCTCCTTATGCATCAGTCCAGCTTGCTTTCCCCACACTGCCTTGCAAAGCTACCCATTCTCTTTGAAAATCACTCAGCAGTCTCAGAGGCCCTCCTACTTGCTGGCTCAGCTCCATTCACTCTTCTGTGATGCTGTGGGGTGAACATTCTCACCCCCACCCCAGGCATTGTGGTTGGCCCTCACTTTCATATCCAAACTGGGAGAAGCAGGGAGGGCAGTTCACAGCATGTGGCTGCCATATGCAGAGGGCTGATTGCTGGGTGGGTGGTGGTGCACTACCCATTCTTCCTATCATGATGATGGACAACCCCCCATACACCACAAGAATTTCCCACAGCCTCAGTTGAAAAGTTGGATCCTGGCAGATGATTTCCATCCAGTGACTGTATCTGCTTCAGGGGATGCCAAGTGACAAATGTTTCACTTCTCAGTGTTCTTTCTGAGTTCCTCCTATTGTGTCTCCCTTTCTCCTACTGTTCATCTTTTTTAGAGACATGTAATGCCTGGTTAATCAGAATTGTTAACTTTTATTTTTCAGTGAAAGCAGGTATTTATTTAAAATTTGCAGCCAAATTCCCTATCTTAGAGAGATGGCAAGCCCTCTTGGAGATTACCTTTGCTCTGGGTAACTACAGAGATGAATCTCTTATTTTTGACCCTAATCCCAGATCTCTTTTCTAAGTATTATTCCTTTATATGTGACCACCAACACTAGTCTTCACCCAGATGATCAACATCGTTAAAGCCTAATGTGTTAATTTAGTCTCCGCCCAACAAGTCCCCTCTCCTCCAGACCCAGTCTTGTCACTCCAAATGTCCCTGTTTGGTGAAAGGCACCACCAGGCTTCCCCTCAGCCACACAAAGTGCTAATAGACTCCAGTGCCTAAAAAGTTATTTTATTTTCTCTCTTCTATTTTCCCACTTCTACTGAAGTGCTTTAAGATCTTACTGTCACCCACTTGGACTATGATAAATTCCTAGTTGGCCCCCTGGTTTTTGATCCCAGATTTTTTCCATCACTGCCACCAGAGTGAAATTTCGAAAATGTAAATCTGATCATGTTATTCCTTCAGCGGCTCTGCTGTCCATCAAGATAAGCTCCCAACCCCTTTGCATGCAACAAGGGCTGCCTTTGACTTTATTTCATTTAGGCCTGACTTCACAAAGTCCACCTGCCTCTCTCAGAGTTCCTCTGACTAGCCACCTCTTTTTCATGGACTCATTCTCTCTGAGTTCCCCTCCCTGCAACGTGAGACTGTCCCTCTGCCGTTTAGCCTGGTGACCACTTACATCTTTAAAGACTCGATTCAATTGCCACCTTCTCCATGAAGCTACTCTCTAATCTCTCAATTCTGCAGGGTAAAGAGGAGCACTCTACCTGTTGTGTCCTGATTGAATCCTGTTTAGATTTCTATCCTAGCATCTCTAATATTGCAGGGAAATTATTTGTTCCACGTCTGTCTCTCCCCGTAGTATAAGAAACAACTTGATAATAAAGAGAGGGTCTTATTTATCTTTGATTTTCTAGTACCAAGCACACTGCTGGTATATAGTAGGCAGCTAATAACTGTTTTCAGAAGGAAGAAAGGAAGGAAACAAATATTGTCACAATATATTATTGTTTTATTTTTTATTATTTCCAGAAAGAAAGGCTTGTGGTAAAACTT
The DNA here is from genome assembly GCA_004027375.1 of Macroglossus sobrinus. NCBI lineage: Eukaryota > Metazoa > Chordata > Mammalia > Chiroptera > Pteropodidae > Macroglossus > Macroglossus sobrinus. Next base: position 774,478 of record PVKZ01000186.1, read on the forward strand.
GGACAACTCTTTCTATAAAAACACTGAAGCTAATTACCCAAGCCAGTTCAAGAATTTAATTAGTAGTGTTAGAAAAGATAAATATTTATTCGTTTTCATGCGTACTATGTGGCCATTGGTAAAACATGTCAATCTTAAAATTTTTTAAAATTAATCTTAGTGACTATAGTGGAAATTAGTCATGTCTTTGGCTGTCTAGATGTCCTTCCTTGAAGAATCGCCCTCCGTATAAGTCTTTTGGGGTGGCAGAGCCCCTGACCATGTATAGTAGCCGCAGAGGTAGAGTACCCATAATCCCAGTATCCCTTCCAGCCAGGGCACAAACTTATGTGTGCACAGAGATCACCATAAGGAATAGGAACTGATGACAGTAAGGTGTGGGAATAGAGGATAAGTCTTCTCTGATGGCAGTAATGGTAGGAGAAGAATCAGAGTTCGGCACCAGCAGCCACATGGCCCATAATGACCAGCAGGCAGCAGCAGTATCACCACTGCTCCATTCTGTAGAGGGATGTTAGCCAAGGGTCTGATGCATTGCCTCACTCTATTTCTGCCCAGTTCCTGAACCTGGTCCTCCAGCCATCCTATTGGATCTATGAGACAAATAATCTTTTCAATAAATTTCTTTTCTGCTTATCATTCTTTCTGTTACAACTAACAAAGCCAAAAGATCCAGAACTTGATGACTCATAAATGCTTCTGGCTTTGGTGATTTGGGTCTACCAGTGTGCATGATATATAAGAGTCTGGCTGATAAATATTTCAGCCACTGGTGAGTCAATGGTTAGTTTATTTCACATTACAAGAGGGATTTTTATCACCCTAAATCACACATCCACATGTTAGCACAGTGCCTAGCCTATAATGGTTACTTGATAAATATTTGTTGAAGTACTAATGAAGGTTTTAAATCCGGTAATCTGTTATCTAATTTTACTATATCAAATT